>JAMPIV010016661.1:0-627237 GCA_024509875.1 Oreohelix idahoensis | reverse complement strand
TTTTTGTTTTTACATAAAATAGTGTTTAAAAAACTTGTGTTCAACTCATTTTAATCTCATTTATGGCGGGAGAAGCCCTGTTTGGGATTAATTTTTTGTAAAGATCAAAGACAACAGAGTAAAATGTAGCGTGTGGTCTGGTATTTTATTATTCAAGGGGTCGTCAACTTCAATTAGGACTAGGCACTAGAGAGGGCTAGTTTGTGTATGACGGTATGTGTCGAACAATGCTTCGAAAACAGCGAGCGATTCGACACTTCCCTGCTTGTTTCTTTCGTCTGCCTCGCTGTTTTGCAGCGACCCACTGTCTGAGCCTATGTAAAATTTTGAATCAACCGTCGGAACATTAGTATGAATATCAAACATGTCATATTTTTCAGGGATGTGTTATGATGACTTGATTTTACAAGTGATATTATTTTTGCTGAGAAGTTATAGACACTGGAAATTGTGTCAGTGTTGCAGTTGTCAATGTTTTAGGCACTATGTTAAAGTTGAAAGTGTCAGTGTGTTCGTATAAATGTAATATACACTTTATTAAGCTCTTGCTGATATGTGTACTCGGTGGGATTTGAATCATTGTCTACCAAATCTAGCTTACTCTAGTTTGATATCATGTGTTCTTATTACTGTTATTATTATTGTTGTTTTTTATTACTTTCCCATATACTGCAGCTATAATCATATCTACGTTTTATTACATCATAATGAAGACTTGTGTAAAAATATTGAATTGTGGTCACACGAAACGCCATAGATTTTTCACACACGACAGTAAAAACAGAGGAAAGTGTCTCACACAGTTCATGTATACCCGCCGGTAACTGTACTATAACGAGAGACTTTCTTTCTCACCCGATAACGGGCAATTAGGTGGTTGTTTTCGTTGACTTCCCTCGACTCACTGGGGGCCGAAACAGTTTAAATCACTTTGAAAAAGGGTCACTGGACTACCCTGTTTATAAACAGTTATAGAGTGTGTCAATTTGCCTATATATACAAATATATTGGTAATATATATATACAGGGTGTCATAAAACTTGTTGTAACCTTTTCAAAAAAATTTATTATGAAAAGGACAATCTTTTATGGACACCCTGTATATATATATATATATAATATTATATATGCATATAATATATATATATATATATATTATAGGCATATATTATTAACCTTATAACCCTCGTACATCATGGGGGCCATAATAAATTTTTTCATAAGGTTAAATCTTTTTGAAACCCTGTATACCAGATTGGGACACCATTATGACCCCCCGAATAATAATTGGACACATATGCAATAAAACCCCGAGGCCGATATTTACATACAAGCTTGAAGGCGGAGGACTGTGGAGGCTGAAGTGATATACAGGGTGTCCAAAAAAGATTGGTACCTTTTCAAAAAAATTTATTGCCGTGGGCAACCAGAATGGAATCAGTACTATGGATGCTTTCAGAAAACTATCACAAAACCAGGAAACGAGGGATAATCGCACTGCAAAATCTTTGACCTTTTTAAAGCAACGAACAAAAGCTGATATGGCAGTAAGTGGCATACCTGTGAAATTCATTGTACACCCCATATATAAATATGGCTCCATCAGACTTTTTTATATAAAATATATTAAAAAAAAAAAAAAATTTTGACCCCGAATGAACAAGGTTTTTTTTTTACTGCATGGACACCTGAAGGATTTAGTTGCAAAAAGAGGCCGACCAAAAACAACTTGGCGGAGGACTGTGGAGGCTGAGATGCAAAGAATGAACCAGAGTTGGGGCACTGTACGAAGGATGGCCGCCGTCCGAGCAAGGTGGAATCAATTTGTTGTTGCCCTACAAGACGCCACAAGGCGTAATGGCCACTGACTGCTTTGACGGTCGGCGGCTAAGGATCAAAGAAGATATATACGTATATATATATATATATATATATATATATATATATATATATATATATATATATATATATATATATATATATATATATATATATCTATATATATATATATATATATTGTGGACTTAGAAAAATTCCTGGTTTTTTCTTTACTGCAGCGTTTATTGTCACGATTTCCATTGCCCATTGCGGTTGTTCCACAGCCAGCATGATGCCTTTTCGGCAGTTTCACTAAGCCTCTTCAGTGCCCTTGTTCTCGACTGTCCCTTCAGCCCCAATAGTTTCAATAAATCATACACTGATGCAGCCACAAGCCCTCTTGCGCCCACTTCAACAGCCATGACCCTTGCAGTGAACCCATCGTGTCTCAGATCCGCGGCCAGATCACTATGCTTGGCCGCTTTGAACGAATGTTGCTCGTCTAATCTGGATTCAAATGGCACAGTTTTTTTTTTTAAAGTGTTTGCTACTTTTCTTTGTAGCACGCCCCTTTCAACCATCTACCATGTACATGGAGTTGTTGGTTATATCAGGACGTGTTTCCTTTATTGTAATATGTTTTTGTTTGTATTTATTTTATACTATATTATCTCTAGTCGGTATTTTTCCTTTTGTAGTTATAGTTCAACATGGTTTTTAAAAGAAATTCCAAAATATGCTATTTTCTAAGTTAGTATGTTTTTAATTTTCACTGGATGGTTTCTTTGGTTAATCTGTATGTATCTGGGGCGAGTCTTTCACCAGTTTGGACTACTGACTCAAATCCTTATTTGTTTTTTATATGTTAGCTTTAGTTTTTGTAATATAGTGTTTTATTAACTTTTGCATTTCTGAAGGGGTCTTTGTACCTATGAGATTTTCTACCCTCATTTCTACATTGTGGTTACTACAGTATGTCTTAATGTTTTGCCTCTGTTGGTCATATTTCTTGCAGTCCACCAGAAAGTGTCTAATTGTGTTTGGTTCTTGACACTCTTCACATGTGGGTTCCTCAATCATGAAATATCCAGTTCCAAGCTTGAGCCTCAGCAATTTTTTATTAATTGGTATTTTTAGTTCATCTTTTATTTGACCTTTTTTGCTTGGTTTTTTAAGGATTTTATATGAGTGTCTTGCTTTTTTACTTTGGTCCCATGCTGTTATCCACTCTTTAGTTATTGCTTGAGCAATTAAGCTCTTAATTTCAAACTTCCCTAAGCCTACTTCAATTTTGTTATGGCTAGTTCTCCCCCCTTTGGCTTCTTTGTCTGCAAGCTCATTTCCTGCTATCCCCACATGTGATGGTATCCATGTTAGTGTTACACTGCATCCTATAGTTTGTAGATATGTATTAACCTGTAGTATTTCCTCTATAATATCTGGCCTGCTACATTCATTTCTGTTTCTGATAGCTAATACTGATGATAGGGAATCTGTGAGAATGGTTACTTTTTTTTGGTGGATTTTCTGCAGCTATTTCTAAAGCTTTTAGGATTGCCACTAATTCTGCTGTAAAGATGGATGTATTACCTGTTACTTTGTATCTTTTATAAATTTTTAATTTTGGTATTGCTATTCCTGCTCCTAATTGTCCTTCTTCATCTTTTGACCCATCTGTATATATAGTTAGGCTATTATTTATATACCGTTCTATGTACTCTAGTGTTTTACTTTTTGATGAGATTATGTCGTTAGATTTATTTATGATCTTTGTTAAGTGGGAGTCAGTTTCTGGCACTTTTAATTCTCATGGTGGGATCTTTGCTTTATACAGAGCACTACTGTTTATCGCATTAAACAGGTCTGGGTATTGATCCACTTCATCCATTGTTTTCCACCCTGACGGGTATCTATTATGGTTTAATGGAATGTGGCCTATGTACTGGTTACCCCTATCAAAGGTTTTATGTGCTGGGTGAGTTGGATCTTTTGCCACTCTTGCCCAGTAGCTGAATCTCAGTTCTTTTCTCCTTAGCTCCAGGGGTATAATGCCTAGCGCTACTCCTAGTGCCTCTGCTGATGTTCCCTTTGAGGCACCTGCTATTATTGACAGTGCCTGGTTTTGGACTGTGTCTAGTTTTTTCTTATTGCTTGGGGCAGCTGATGCATAGACAACACTGGCATAGTCAAGTTTGCCCCTAATAAATGATTTATAGAAGGTTAACATGGTCTTATTGCAGGCGCCCCAACCACTTCCTTTCATATATCTACTACAGTTTGGAGAAAACTAAAAGCAATTAAAGGAGGAAACCACAAGAAATTTAAAATCCCAACAATTAAAATACCAGAGAGAGCTGAAACAGATAGAGAAAAAGCCAACATACTAGCTAAATACTTCTATCAGGTTAGTTCAATAGACAGTCTAGATAAGGAAGAAATAAATAGGCGGAAGACACTGTTAGAAAAATTAAAAGGAGAAAATATGGACACCACACAGGATGCTAATTACTTAAATGCAGATATTACAGTAGATGAAATAGAAAGAGCTTTAGCAGGAAAAACCAATACTACCTCTGGGGAAGACATTCTGAGCTATGAAATCCTCAAAAAGGTACCAAATACAACTCTAAGAGTGATTGCATCCCTCTACAACAAAATCTGGCACACGGGAAAAATACCTTGTTCATGGAAGACAGCAGTAATCATCCCCATACTAAAGCCAGATAAGGAAACACATGATGTCAGCTCATACAGGCCAATATCGTTAACATCGCATCTAGGAAAAATTCTAGAAACAATAGTCAACAGCAGACTAAAATTTCATCTAGAAAAGCATAATTTGTACAGTCCAACCCAGGCAGGCTATAGAAGCCAACATAGTACAATAGAGCAAAAGTGGGAAGATAACTGTTGAGGCTGGAACATGATGTTAAAACAGGCTTCAAAAGGAATGAAAAGACAGTACCAATATTCCTTGACGTAGCAAGAGCATATGATGAGTGTTGGAGGGAGGGTGCACTACACAAAATCAGGAAATTAGGTATAGTAGGTAGAACCTACAATTATCTAGAAAACTTCCTGCAGGATAGATACTTCACGGTACAAATAAACAATGATAGATCTGAGGTGTATGAGCAACAGAATGGAATTCCCCAGGGATCAGTAATATCACCATCTATCTTCACGATTATGGTCAACGACCTAGGCGACGAGTTTAAAGACTTAAAAAACAACTTATCCCAGTTTGCAGATGACGCTGCGATATGGAGAACGGGAAAAAATCTCCCATTCCTCTATAAAACAGTACAAAGGCAAATGGATAAAGTATCTGACTGGATGAACAAGTGGGGATTTAATCTAAACGTTAAAAAAACCATAGGAATGATCTTCAGTAGAGGGCGTGTAATTAAAAACAATATAATTGACATAAGCATTAATGAGCAAAAAGTATGCACAGCAAAATCAACTAGATTTCTTGGTATGGTATTAGACCAGCAACTAAACTGGAACAAACACATAGACCTATTAGTGCAAAGCAGTAGGGGACTTATTAACATGCTAAGATATGGCACAGTCAGTTCAATCAGTATATATATATATATATATGGCTCCGACCCTCTTCGGAATCTTCTTTGCCTTACTCTTGAAACATGCATTCAGAGATGCAACTGAAGGAATATGCCTTCACACTAGGTCAGATGGCCGTCTGTTTAATCTTTCAAGGCTGAAGGCAAAAACAAAAATCAGAAGGGTTACTATAAGAGACTTGTTGTTCGCTGATGATGCTGCAGTCATCACTCAAAGCCAACAGGAGCTTCAGAGCTTGATGAATCGCTTCACTAAAGCATGCAAGGACTTTGGCCTCACAATAAGTCTAAAGAAAACGAATGTGCTGAGTCAGGATGTGGGTGCTGCACCAGTTATCACTATCGATAACTATGAATTGGCAGTGGTGCACCACTTCACATACCTAGGGTCTACCATCCATGACAAACTCTCACTGGATACAGAAATTGACAGCCGCATTGGCAAAGCTGCAGCTACCTTTGCCCGCCTCACATCGCGTGTTTGGGGAAACTCTAAACTCACAATGAAGACCAAAGCTGCGGTATATAATGCCTGCGTCACCAGCACACTCCTATATGGCAGCGAGACCTGGACGACCTATGCTAAGCAAGAAAGAAGGCTCAATACCTTCCATTTGCGGTGTCTACGCCGCATCCTCGGCATCTCGTGGAAAGATAAAGTGACAAATGTCGAGGTGTTGTCACGTGCTGGCCTTCAAAGTATGTATACGCTTCTTAGACAGCACAGACTTCGCTGGCTTGGCCATGTTCGCCGCATGGATGATGGTCGCATCCCAAAAGATATCTTCTACGGACAATTAGCAGAGGGCAAGAGAACAGTCGGGCGACCACAGCTGAGGTTCAAAGATGCGTGCAAGAGAGATATGAGGGCACTGGACATGGATCCAGCAACATGGGAGGATAAAGCTGCCGATCGCACTAAGTGGCGATGCTATTTACGGCGCCACCTCAGATTGGGCGAAGAGAGGCTCACACAATAAGCAGAGGTGAGGAGAAAACGTCGAAAGGAGCACCAGGAAAATAAGCAGCTGAGGGCTGTCACCTCAGGGGCGCATTCCCATAGTCAGTTATGACTGAAGGGGCTATTATTATTATTTATATATATATATATATATTTATTTATTTAATTTTTTTTTTTTTTTTAAATTTTTTTTTTTCTTTAAATTAATGGAAAAAAAATAATATCCCGTTCAACCTCTGATGGGTTATAATTAGGATATATATTGTTTTCAATTCCAAATAATATGACCAACTGCCGACATGAGAAAGCGGCATCACATTTGTCAAATCAATTGTGCTTATACGTTAAATAAATAGAAAAATAAAACAAGAAGAAACTATGAACAAGAATAATATTAAAGTGGAGGGGTGTAAAAGAAAGGTGGTTCTAGTTATATAACTGACCTTAACAGATATTTAAATGACTTTCATCTGTTTAAAGTCACATGCATTGTAAGAATATTAGCAGAAAAATATACAGAGGTCCAAAAAAGTATGTATATGTGCTTCATTGACTATAAGAAATCTTTTGACAGAGTCCATCATGAGAAAATAATTGAATGCCTCAAAGACATAGGTATTGATGGAAAAGATATAAGAATACTCAGTAACCTTTATTGGGAGCAAACTGCCACAGTAAGATCGGGAAGGAATTATTAACCATACATAGACATAAAAAGAGGTGTCAGACAAGGTTGTGTGCTGTCCCCTGTAATGTTATGATGTATGTATATAAGCATTACCTCGTCATCTACACAAGCACACACATGTTTCAGAAGGCACTCAGTAAAAGCATGTTCAGTTTGTAGCCATGTTTATTTACAGGATATCGTACATGTGAAGATTCGCATATTATTACAATGTGTGGTTCGTATTATTAATGTATTATATTACATCCCCCCTTTTCTTTGAAAAAAAATGTGTGTGCAAACACTTTTCCACAACGAAATGTTTCATACATGAGAGAAAGGATAAGTATGTGTAATGCTCAGTGTGAGTATATATGTCACTGTCTGTATCGGCTGGGAGGTGTCACTGTACGGCCAGAACGAGTGGTGTAAAGTGCTGGTGGTTCTGCGGAAGTCCCTTGTTTAGCTTGAGTTGGTTGTGATTTCGGCCTTGGCGCTTGTTGGTTTTGTGGGGCACCAAGGTCTGGAGTTACTGCATTGTCTGTTGAAAGCATGGGAATTCTCTGTTCTGTTGTATTCTGTGGGATTTCTCTTATGTCCACTCTGTTTCGCCTCAGGAGGTTGCTGCTGCTGTCTGGTCTTAAAGTATAGCTCCTGGGTTCAGGGTTTCTGGAAATGATTGTTGCTTTTGACCATGTGTCATAGTTGGATTTCTGAACTTGCTGACGATGCTGAAATTGATCATATGTGCTGTCTCTATGTTGTGGACGGAAGTGGACCTTAGATGGTAGGAGGTCTTTAATTCTTCTATCAAACATAAGTTCTGCTGGACTGTCGATCATACTGTCTACCGGTGTTGTTCTCCATCTCAAGAGTGCTAGGTGTACATCCTCTGTTCTTGTTTTCTTCATGATTGACTTGATAGTTTGTATCTGTCTCTCAATGAAACCATTAGATTTAGGGTATCTAGGTGATGATGTTGTGTGTTTGATCTTCCAGTCCTTAGTGAAGTTTCTGTATGCTTGACCTGCAGAGACATGTGGACCGTATGTCTGTATCGGACAATTTCATCTGGGATGCCAAACATGCTGCAATACTTCTTTGTAATGTCTGCAATAACAGCTGATGGTGAGGGTTGTGGAAGTTTCTCAATGATGGGAAATTTGCTGTAGGAGTAAGCAATAATAAAATAGTCATTATTGTCGTTTGAGAAAATATCAGTTCCTATAATGCACCAAGGGCTCAATGGTATGTCTGATGGTATGAGAGGTTCTCTGCACTGCCTATTTGCATGTTCTTGGCAAATTGAAACAGTTTATTACATAGTGTTCTTACTATGTCCTTGTTTATCTTGTGGCCAGTAAACATCTTTCTTTATGCTCTCAGTTGTGTCTTCACAATACCCATGGAGGTGACTATATTATGGGAGCTGTTTAAGGATATATCGCGTTGTGCCATTAATTCGTTTACTGGTATCTGTATAAAATAAATGCGATGTACCATCTCCTTTAAGGATCAGACCATCTTCGATGCTTAACTCGTCCCTCATCGAGTAGTATGGACGGATGTGTGTTGGAACTTCCCTGATAGAGCTTGGCCATCCATGGTATATCAGTTCTTTGAGAGAGTTAAGGATAGGATCTCTCATTGTGTCTTCTCTGATGTGTTCAAGCCGATTACCGCTAAACTTGACAAAATCAACTTTGATGTTTGGGGTAAGATCTGCTGTCTTGTTGGGGTTTGGTAGTCTGCTGAGAGCATCTGCAAGACCTATATCCTCTTTAATGTTGTTAATAGTTACCACACTCAGCTTTTTCGCACATTGGTAAACCCAAAATTGCAGGTCCTTCAACATCTACCAAGTAAAATGTTGACAATGTCCATTCAGAGCCTCTGTATGAACATTCAAGTGTTACTGCTCCAAAACAGTCTATACTTGTTCCATTGTAAGCTCTTAGCTTTGTCCTGCCACTCCTACTTTTTACATCCCTTGTGGGAAATCCTTGCTCATCCACCTTGTCAGGCATGATCTGTCTGAATATTCTTAAGGGTAGAGTGTTACCTTGGGCACCTGTGTCTATCTTGAACCGAATGTTTCTTTCTTTGTGCATTTTAATTCCTGGTATTCGGAATTGTACCTTGCAGAAAGCCTGCGTTCTCTTTGGTTCATTACTGAAAGTTAGTATCTTCACAGTATCAAAAGTGGAAGGATCACTTTCTTCACTGGAGTCAAAGTCCTTCAGTCATCATAGAGTGTGTTTGTTTTTGACGACTTTCTGCTGTGAAGGTTGTGTTGAGCACTGTCTTGTTTCCTCTTGAAACATAATTTTATCCAGTGGCCCCTCTTTCTGCAGTAATGACATGTAGAGTCTTTAGCTGGACAGTGGTTTTGTATGTGGTTTAGGCACAACATTTACACATAGCACCTCTGCTTGTGTTGTGTTTTTCTTGTTGCTTCGAACCAGTTGCTTTGTTGTGTCTAGGTTTATAGCTTTTCACTGCATCCACCTGGGCTGCTAATGTACCTTGCTGAATTTGTTTAATGTTTAGTGCTTGTGCCTCGTGTTTCCTGCCTTCATCCAGAAGCTGTTGTAAAGTTAGTGTATCACTCTGGCTCAGTAGCCATTTCTGGAACTCTGGCATTGGTGTGCTAAGAAGAATCTGTTCAATAATTCGCTCTTTTTCTTCTTCTTTGCTAAATTTACATACTCTTGTTTTCTCCTTAATGCGAGTAAAGAAATCATCTAGGCTTTCACCACGTTTCTATCGCAGGTGGTGAAGTTCTAATCTTGCCGCTCTAAAGTTCGTGTGCTTTATTATCAGACGTTTTTCAAATTCGTCCAATATGGCTGCGGGGTCTGTCGCTGACTCCACAGGCATGGCGGTAGCAAAACTGTTGTAAATTTTCAAACCTTCATCGTCCAATGCTTCTAGGATATATGGAGTTAGGGTTTGTCCTTCCAGACCAGTGGTCTTGGAATATAGATCTATGCGTTGGCGCCATAACAAGAAAGCTTCACTCTTATCGTCTTGACCGGCGAATCTCATTTGCGGTGCGTTGCGATATTGTTTCGCCGCCATGGCTGACCTCGATGACGAAAATTAGCCGAATACTGTACTCACGTGTTATCGTGTAGCTGTTTTGCGTCAGTCCGGTATCGACCGCTGCCACCATGTAATGTTATGATGTATGTATATAAGCATTACCTCGTCATCTACACAAGCACACACATGTTTCAGAAAGCACTCAATAAAAGCATGTTCAGTTTGTAGCCATGTTTATTTACAGGATATCGTACATGTGAAGATTCGCATATTATTACAATGTGTGGTTCGTATTATTAATGTATTATATTACATCCCCCTGCCTATTTAACTCTTAGTATACGAGCTAATTTCATGACTACCGTTACAGATTTTGCAATAAATAATTTATTTATAAAGATAACACATAAAGTGTTTATATCAAAATGTGAAGAAATGAAACCCCTATATCATGCACGTAACTAAATTGTTCAGTGGTTTTAAACATGCATTCACCTATACATTTTCGCTATTGACGGGGATCGATCATCGGCCTTTCTAAGAGGCCGCTCGTATACTAAGAGTAATTTATACACCGAAAAAATTTTCAAACAGATACAGGAAATACCAGGACTGAACATCAGTGGAAGGTCAATAAACAACCTTAGATATGCAGATGATACCGTGTTGTTAGCTGAAAGCGAACAGGAGCTACATGAACTAGTGAAGCAAGTGAACAGTATAAGTCATGAAATTGGAGATGTCATTAAACAGTCATATATGAAATTACAAGAACTAGTGAAGCAAGTGAACAGTATAATTCATGAATATGGATTAGACATTAATATTGAGAAAACAAAAACTATGATAATTAGCAAAACAGACGATAAACCCACATTAAAGATAAGCGTAAATGGGAAAATCCTGGAACAAGTCAAGAGCTACGTATATCTTGGTCATATAATAACAGAAGATGGCAGATGTGAAACAGAAATCAAGAAGAGAATAGGAATGGCCAAAGCTACATTCAACAACATGAAACATATACTGACATCCAAACAGTTATCTCACAAATTAAAACTGAGAATCATAAAGTGTTATATATATTCTGCATTTCTGTATGGTGCAGAAACATGGACGATGAATAAGCATTTGGAAGAAAGAATTGAGGCTCTTGAAATGTGGATATATAGAAGAATGGGGCGTATCTCATGGAAAGAGATGAAAACAAATAAGGAGGTCCTAGAAAATCTAGGTATGAAAAGAGAACTAATGAGGGAGGTCAAAGTTCGGCAGCTAAAATATTTTGGCTACATAAAAAGGCATAACACCTTGCAGAAGACCATAACAGAAGGGAGAGTTGAAGGCAAACGTGCAAGGGGAAGACAGCGCTATAAGTGGGAAGATAACATCAAGAGATAGACAGGAAAGAGTCTATCAGAGTGCACCACCAAGACAAGAGACAGAAGACGTTGGAGATCCATTACAGCCAACCTTCGTTGTGGAGATGGCAACTGATGATGATGATGATGCATTGTAAGAACAGCATCAGACCTTTTATATATATATATATATATATATATATATATATATATATATATATATATATATATATATATATATATATATATATATATATATACATATACATATATATATATATATATATATATATAAAGGCCTAGTGTTTCCAGTTATATGAAGTGAAGTGGTGCATGTGTCTCGTTAGAATTTTACATCTTGATGAAAGCAATTTGTTCTGCAAACGTTTTCCATTTTAATTTTAATTAATTGAAGTAGTGGACATTAGGCCTAACGGTTTTTTGCGTGCAACAAACTTGTTCCGGTTACAATTTTCAATGGTGTCTGTAAACAGTATACGCGAACGCGATAAACAGATCAATGAATATAGGCTGAAATCATCAGTTATGTATGAGGTGCTCTGTTATCAAATACGTCCAGCTTAATTAAAAATCTGTATTAAGAGGGCAAACGTGGACCAGATGCATTTTATTCCTAGGTGGCGTAAAATTTATAAGGCAATCAGCTGCTAGTCGTCAGCAAATTCATTTAGCCTAATCAAATTCAAGCTGGGCTCAGAGCTGCAGTAAGGTAAGCATTTTTGCCCCTCCAGTATATAGGCCTACTAAAATGACCTATTGATTATTATTCGTCGATGATGCTTAGCCTAATTGTTAAGGACATTCTTTATCTGCCCAGACGATTATTGGACTGTTCCATTACGTGAAAATGATCAGGTTGAAGAATCAATGAGAGTCCGACAGACTGGCAAAGCAGAACGGTAAACTACCTGATACAAGCTTAACATGAAGAGTCCAAGAGACTTATTTAGAGCATATACAGAAATAAGTGGGAAACAGAACTTCAAAGCCACCAGGGAAATGATTCATATCATCAGCTCTATAGAGTTGGCGGGGCCACACGTTAATTTTCGCCCAAATGGCTATTGTTGCGCTATAGGCCCCTATTTATCCGGATCAGTTTTGTGACTTCAAGCTCTTTTTCATTTGCAATTTCAACTCGTGATATAGTATTGCTGTAATGAGAAGGTGGACAGAATATTGTAAAGAATTATATAACTGTAAACTTGACACTGACTTAGGCATATTAAACAACATTAAGTGCGAAAACAGAGAACTCGGAAATGCAGCAATACTACGGGAAGAAGTGGAAGAGGCTATATGTTCGATGAAAGGAGGGAAGTCACCGGGTGTGGATAATATACCAGCAGAGCTCTTGAAATATGGAGGACCAGATATAGTAAAAATCATGACAACAATTTGCCAGAAGATATGGAGTACAAAAAAATGGCCAAAAGAATGGACGCAGTCATTAGTAATACCGCTTCCAAAGAAAGGAAATCTAAAAATGTGCAAGAACTACAGAACCATTAGCCTTATTAGTCATCCAAGTAAGGTGATGTTAAGGATACTTTTGAACAGAATAAAACAGAAATCAGAAGAAATCTTGTCAGAGGAACAGGCTGGCTTTAGACCAAAAAGAAGTACCTCAGAACAAATCTTCAATATTAGATTACTGATCGAAAAACATCTCCAGCATCAACATGATTTATACCATAACTTCATCGATTTCACAAAAGCCTTCAATCGAGTCTGGCATGAAGGCTTATGGCAAATAATGAGAAAATTCAATTTTGATACCAACATCATAGATATCATTGAAGCACTCTACAAGGACGCAAGCAGTGCTGTTTTTGCAAGCAACGACATTGGAGAATTTTTCAAAACAACTGTAGGAGTTCGCCAGGGATGTATCCTGTCACCAGTGCTCTTTAATATATATCTAGAACATATTATGCAGGAGGCTCTCTACGATTATAAATCAACCATATCGATTGGAGGCCGACCTCTATGTAATCTACGTTTTGCTGATGATATTGATCTGATAGCTGGAACAGAATCAGAACTTCAAGACCTTACCTCTAGACTGGAGAAAATAACAAGAACATATGGGATGGAAATTAATATAGAAAAAAGCAAGATATTGGTGAATAGCCATAAGAAACATTTTCCGACCAACATTACGTTAAATGGGCAAACGTTAGAAGAAGTTAACACCTTTAAATATCTCGGGTCCACTATATGTAGTGATGGAAGATCAAATAAAGAAATCAAGACAAGACTTGAGATGGCCTCAGCTGCCATGACAAGGTTGAATGTGATCTGGAAAAGTAACATCAGTTTTCCTGTGAAGATCAAATTATACAAATCACTTGTATTATCTATTCTCTTGTATGGGTGTGAGGGCTGGACACTCACTGCAGATACGGAGCGAAGGATTCAGGCTTTCGAGCATAAATGTTATAGAAGAATTTTGCGCATTTGCTATAAAGAGCACAAAACAAATGTCTATGTTAGACAGAAGATAAACACCTATGCAGGCCACCAAGAACCACTTTTGTCAATAGTGAAACGTCGAAAGCTTGCCTGGTTTGGGCATGTAACTCGTCATGACTCCCTTTCGAAAACGATCCTCCAGGGAACAGTCGAAGGTAAATGGAGAAGAGGAAGGCAAAGAAAATCCTGGGCTGATAACATCAAAGAATGGGCAGGACACGGTTTCTCCATACTTGTACGCATTGCTGAGAATAGAGAGCAGTGGAGGACCCTGTCTGCTGATGCTTCCACCATGGCACCCCTACGACCCATGACGGGTTATGGGTTGAGATGAGATGAGATGATATAGTATTATTATTACCCTATAGGAGTAGCTAAAGTCAGTTTTGTGCATGCATGTTCTTTTTCGTCTGCATTTACAACTTGCAGTCCAATGTAATTTACTATGTTAGCATTAAGAGTCCCAATTTTTTTTTTTAATGCACTAATTAGTTTTGAACAGTCCCAACAAAAGGTAAAAATTAGGCTTATGATAAGCAATAGCCATTATTGTTTTTTTTTAACTGATGATGAGAAATATCTCGTTCAACCTCTGATGGGTTATAATAAGTATATATATTGTTTTCAATTCCAAATAATATGAATAACTGCTGATATGTGAAAGAGGCATCACATTTGTCAATTCATTGTATATAGAACCAATCAAAATTACCAATTTTGCGTGAATGTACAAAAATAAACAAAAACAAAAAAGAGATAAAACAAAACACAAAAGAAGGCAAACAAAAATAATAAACAAGGGGAGGGGTGTAAAGGCCTGGTGTGTTTAGTTAGATATCTAATTGACTTTCACTTGAAATAAGTCATATGTATTGTAAGCACATCATCAGACATTCACATTCCCAATTGCTATATATTAATTTTGTTCTTGTTAAATACTGTTTGACTGTATTATGCAGTTTTATTATTGTTTTTAGGTTTTTAGCCATTTATTATTTCCAGACAGATAAAAGAAAAATAAATTTAGGCTCAGACAGAAAGATACCCAGTAATGCTAACATTTAACATAACCCTGTTATGAGCTTTATCTAAAAACAATAAAATATGAAAAAGATCATGAGGCTATACATATATTTTCTTAATGTACATTAAAAAAACAACAACTTTAACAAAATACCAGCTTACCATTTATTACTGTGCTCTTTAAGGGCATATCGATGTGAGCGAATTAATCAGCCAACTAAAGGACAGCCATTTTGGGCAAAATCACATGTGTGGCCCCATAATCTTTGTTTCGACCTAAGAGAACAGTTAAGGCTGTGCCTGCAGGTGGCCTCCTTCCCCTAAAGCATCTAATTGTTGCAGGAGGGAGACTATGCAACAGCGGGACATTAGATGCAACAGCTGGATACTGAATGCAGTGCAGTCATTCAGAAGAGAGATTACTGTATCTCCATATGATTAATGACAAAAATTAGAGACTTTGATAGCGTACAGGGTAACCAGTTCAGTTTAGTTACCAAAGGGTATCAGTTCAGATTGGAGTGAGTGTCGTTTACAATGTCTTGTGGTTAGATATGTTTATTAATCACATTATTTGCTGGTGTGGAGAATTACTCACAGTACTAACAGGGTATACTGCCACAAAAGTTAGCTTGAGCATAAATAGGGTATACTGCTGCAACAGCTAGTGGCAGTATACCAAATATATATTGCTACAGAGACTAAAGGTAAAGGTATTCCCATAGCAGAAACTGCCGTAGGAGGGTGAGGTGTAGCTACTGGAAATAAAGTTCTGGGTATAATGTTGCGGAGATTACTGGCGATATAATGTGGGTTATTTTGCATACAGTATATTGGTATGATGTGTATAATACACAGGGAAAAGGCAAAGATTATGAGAATAAATGCAAGAAACCATAACAAGGTTGAACTTGAAGAAACACCACTAAAGGATGTAGAATCGTACACATATCTTGGCAGTAATATAGACAAAGTTGGAGGGACAGACAGTGATATCAAAATAAGAATACGAAAAGCAAGAGGACCTTTCATTGCATTGGGAAACATATGGAGAACAAGAGAAACTGTCCAACATGAAAATAAGAATCTTCAACTCAAATGTCAAGTCAGTCCTATTGTATGGCTCTGAGACATGGAGAGCAACAAAAACAACAACCAAAAAGCTACAGACTTTTATAAACGAGTGTTTGCGTAGAATAGAAGCACTGAAATGGTATGACAAAGTCACAAATGAGAAACTGATTGACAAGAACCAGACAAGTGCCGGTGGAACAAGAGTTGAGAAGAAGACGCTGGTGATGGATAAGACTCACATTGAGGAAACCTGTTGATAGCATTACAAGGCAGTCCTTGTTCTGGAATCCACAGGGAAAGAGAGGCAGAGGTAGACCAAAAAACACATGGAGAAGAGAACGGGAAACAGAGGTGAAAATGATGAGGAAAACATGGAAAGAATTTGACTTGGACAGGAAGACTTGGCATGTGTTTGTTGAAGGCCTATGCTCCTTGGGGAGCTAAAGGGTATTGATTGAAATTGGTATGATAAAAAATGCAGGGACCTCAATAACTCTTAAGGTAGCCAGTTGATCTAGCACACCAAACAATATCAGTTTGATTTGGAACAAGCTCTGTTTGTGAATGTCTTGCACTTAGACATTTTCCTCAGTAGAGTATTACTAGCAGTACAAAGAGGATATACTGCAGTGAAAGTTAGTGATAGGTATGTAATGGGAGTGTTGGAGCAGAAGTTGGTGAAAGAATATTGTGCCAGACCAAATATCCTGCTTGATAAAATATCCTACATATGAATATATTCCTTACTAAAGCACACAAATATTTTGTCAAAGACTTATGTTTTATAATACATATTCTATTTTCTCCCTAGGTTACAAATGAATGAACATTACAGTAAGAAAAATAAATGAAATCTAACATTGAAATGAAAAAAAAATTGTCAAAACCCTATCATCCTGAAGCTTCCTGCATCTTCAAGCATATTCATGTTGAGGTCTAAGGGTGTTCCAAGAGGGTTGGATAAACAGTATGAATGTAGTGTAGTGTAATGCTAGCCTACTGAAACTACAGTAATCCAAATGAATCTTGTAAATCCAAAGTTTTGGCTTTTCTAATCACGATGTAGAAAGAATAATAATAAAAACAGTTTAATATTTTACTATATTTATTTATAATTGATGTGAATTTTTCCCCAGTCATTTATTCAATATTGTACTATTCTTCTTTGATCCGTAGCCGCCGATTGTCAAAGCAGTTAGTGGCCATCATACCTGGTGGCATCTTTAGGGCAGCAACAAACTGCTTCCACTTAGTTCGGTCGGTGGCCATCATTCGTACAGTGCCCCAGCTCTGGTTCATTCTTTGCATCTCGGCCTCCACAGTTCTCCACCAAGTTGTTTTTGGTCGGCCTCTCTTTCTTTTTCCTTTGGGGATCCATAGCATAGCTGTTCTTGTGATGGCATCGGGGTCTCTTCTGAGGACGTGGCCAATCCAACTCCAGCGTCTGCAAGCTATGATGGGTGTGCTTGTCCTCCTGGTTACTCTGAGTAAGTAGTTCTTGGTTAGTTATCGTATTCGGCCAAAAGATTCCAAGAAGTTTCCTTAGGCGGATTGTGTGGAAGGAGGACAGTTTTGACATTTCCTTCTCTGTTACTCTCCAGCATGCTGCACCATAGAGAAGCACAGAAAGTACACAGCTCTCATATAATCTTAATTTGGTGTTTGTGCTGTACTGGGAAGACTTCCAGATGTTGTTGAGACTAGCAAAGGCTGTTCTCACTTTATTCATTCTGTTCTTGATGTCTTTGCTTGTTCCGCCGTCTGGTGTTTCAGTCATTGATGATTGTTTTTTCACTACTAATTCCAAGACTAGCTTTGCTGCATGTTCATTTTGCTGAGCTATCTGGGTATTTCTGCTGTATATATTTTAGCAGATGCAAGCTGTGCTTTCACCCGTGTGTTACCGGGGCCCGAAAGGGGAGCAAAGAATAGTAACACTGTCCCCTACCAAGCATGTCGTAAAAAGCGACTAAGGAGGGTTGGGCATGGGGCCAGTTACACCATCCTGTAAAAAAATTTAAACCACAAAAAACTTCAACAAATATGGACAAGTCAAATAAAGAAAATAAAACACAGCCATCCAAGACAGGGGAAGGTCCTCTCGCGGGGAGGCGTATGATGCAACACAGAGAAAGCCGAAAGGAGTCTGTGTTGCTGACTAACCTTCTTTCTTCTAGGAGAACTTCCAGATTTGGCACCTGGAATGTTCGGACATTAAACGAACAAGGGAAAGTGGCGCAAGTAGCAGCAGAAATGAGGGAATACAAAATCGAGGTTCTGGGAATGTGTGAAACAAAGTGGAAGGGGGTAGACAGGAAAAAACTCATCACAGGTGAATTGGTGCTGTCCTCAGGACATGAAGACGAAAGTTCACACCACAGTGAAGGGGTAGCTCTTATGTTATCTAAAGAAGCACAGAAAGCACTAATTGAATGGGAAGCTGTTGGACCCAGAATAATAACAGCTTCTTTCAAAACAGCTAAAAAGAAAATTCATGTAAATGTCATACAATGTTATGCACCAACTAATGACAAAGAAGAGTCTGTGAAAGAAGCATTTTATACTAAACTACAGGAAATTATGGATAAAGTAAAAAGAAGAGACATCACAATTTTGATGGGTGACATGAATGCAAAGATAGGTACAGTCAACACTGGATTCGAAGAAGTCATGGGAAAACATGGGCTAGGAGTAATGAATGAAAATGGAGAGCTATTCGCAAACTTCTGTGCTTCATATCAACTGGCTATAGGAGGAAGCATGTTTCCACATAAGAGAATACACAAGGCAACATGGATATCACCAGACCATAGAACAGAAAATCAGATTGATCATATATGCATAAACAAGAAGTTTAGATCATCATTGCAGGATGTAAAGGTATATAGAGGAGCAGATGTGGCATCGGATCACCATCTTCTGATAGCCAAAGTGAGGATGAAACTCAAGAGATATTCCAAGTGCTCCAACAGCTGGAAGATGTAGAGAATACAGAAGACTATTGGCAGCAGGTCAAAACAGTATGGAAGGAGACATGTGAAGAAATACTGGGGAAAAGGGAAAGACAACAAAAAGCATGGATAACAACAGAAACCATCAATAAGATAAAAGACAGAAAAAACAAGAAAGCAGGGTTAAACACAAGCAAAACTAGAAGCTCCAAAGCCAAGGCTCAAGAAGTGTACACAGAAGCAAACAAAGAAGTAAAAAGAAGTATCAAAAGAGACAAGAGGAAGTATATTGAGGAGTTGGCAAGAGAGGCAGAAGATGCTGCAGCCAAAGGAAATATGAGAGAACTGTATAGCAGCACAAAGAAGCTAACAGGGAAATACAAGCAAACAAGTTGCCTCATAAAAGACAAGAATGGGAAACTGCTCAGCAATATACAAGAGCAAATGAAGAGGTGGACAGAATATTTTGGGGACCTTCTCAATAGACCAGCTCCACAAAACCCGCCGGACATCCAGCCAGCAGAAGAAGAGCTACAAATTAACGGTGAAAGACCAACGAAGGAAGAAATAAAGAAAGCCATAAAGCTTCTAAGAGAGGGAAAAGCGTCTGGACCTGATGGCATTCCAGCAGAGGCCATCAAAGCAGATATCGACACGGCTACAGAGATGTTATATAAATTACTTGGTAAAGTCTGGGAAAAGGAAGAGATACCAGCAGAATGGAAGGAAGGATATCTGGTTAAGTTGCCTAAGAAGGGAAATTTACAAGAGTGCACAAATTATAGAGGAATAATGTTACTATCAGTGCCAGGAAAAGTATTAAACAGGATTATCCTTGAGAGATTAAAAGAGTCCATAGACAAGAAACTGAGAGATGAACAAGCAGGTTTTCGACAAAACAGATCATGTACAGACCAGATAGCCACTTTGAGAATAATAGTTGAACAAAGTCTGGAATGGAATTCACCACTATACATCGGATTTGTGGACTACGAAAAGGCATTTGACAGTGTAGACAGAGAATCACTTTGGAAATTGATGAGGCATTATGGAGTTCCCCTGAAGATCATTAATTTAATAAAGAAAACATATGAAGACATGACATGCAGAGTTCTTCACGAAGGACAGCTTACAGAACCGTTTGGGATAAGAACAGGAGTGCGACAGGGATGCCTCTTGTCTCCATTTCTTTTCTTGCTGGCAATAGATTGGGTTATGAGATCATCGACAACACACAACAGAAATGGAATCCAGTGGACTCTGACTAAGCAGTTGGATGATCTGGATTTTGCTGATGACTTGGCTCTTCTGTCCCATAACCGTAATCAGATGCAGGACAAATTGAAAACACTCGATGAGAGGTCACAGCAATTGGGTCTGAAAATACACAGGGAAAAGACAAAAATAATGAGAATAAATGCAGGTAATGATAACAGGGTTGAACTTGAAGAAACACCAATTTAAGATGTAGAATCATACACATATCTTGGCAGTAATATAGACAAAGTTGGAGGGACAGACAGCGATATCAAAATAAGAATACAAAAGGCAAGAGGAGCTTTCATTGCATTGGGAAATATATGGAGATCAAGAGAAATCGGATCCAACACGAAAATAAGAATCTTCAACTCAAATGTGAAGTCAGTCCTATTGTATGGCTCAGAGACATGGAGAACAACAAAGACAACAACCAAAAAGCTACAGACTTTCATAAATGGGTGCTTGCGTAGAATAGAGGGATTAAAATGGTATGACAAGGTTACCAACGTGGAACTGATGACAAGAACTAGACAAGTGCCAGTGGAACAAGAGATGAGAAGAAGACGATGGCGATGGATAGGACACACACTGAGGAAACCTGTTGATAGCATTACAAGGCAGTCCTTGTTCTGGAACCCCCAGGGCAAGAGAGGCAGAGGAAGACCAAGAAGTACATGGAGAAGAGAGTTGGAAACAGAGGTGAAAATGATGAGGAGAACATGGAAAGAACTTGAGATGATGGCACGGGACAGGAGGACTTGGCATGTGTTTGTTGAAGGCCTATGCTCCTTTGGGAGTGGAGGGTTATGAATGAATGAAGCTGTGCTTTCACTGATCAGACATTCCCATTTCTTTGCAATTTCTACTCTCCCTGACCTACCTTTTTTATTTCTGCACATTTTGGTCTGTTGTTACTGTGTCACCCATTTAAACCATTCATCCAAGATGATATGTTATAAATTATTATAAAATGTATGATTGCTCCACAGTTTCACACACGTTAACATTTCAAGCCGTGTTGTGACAGAATGGATGTCAATGATAGTCAGAGTTCAAATGAAGAGGATTCTTCCAAGCCAAACATACCCGTGGCAACAGATCTTATAAATAGCTTTGAGGTATGTCTGTATCCATTTTAGTGAATAGCATGGATGTTACACCCTGCAGAATGTCCTTTGAATATTTCATAATTTCTTATTTTCCTTTTCACTTCTTAGGTGGCAGGACTTGTTTAACAGTAACTATACCTTTGTAGTGGGGTTGTCCACGTGACATGACACAATTTGTGCCATTTTTAACCCCCTTCCCCGTTGTCATATTTCATCACAAAAACCAGGACCCCCTCTTATGTGATGTTTCAAATCTCTTACCCCCCCCATCCCCCCCCCCCACCCCCCCCCCACACACACACCACCCCCTTTTTTTATTTTTAAAACAATTTTTTAAAAGAAGAAATGTAAATTAGTTAACTAGTGCGGAAAAAGGAAAAATCTTTTAAGTACAATAGTGTGTAATTAATCAGGCTTTTACAAAGACTGCTTGGCCAGTTAAATGTTGTTAAATCTGTTTAAAAAAATATAGCTCATTTTTGGCTAAATTTAATTTCATACAATAACAAGAAATTAAATGTAAAGTAGACATATCAACAACTACAGTTGTTACTTATGTTAAAGTTTCATAAAATAAGGTTACACTTGAGAGAACATCCCAAAAAATTAAAGTTTAAAAACTGAAGTTCTTATTCATAAATAATTTATCTTTGTTATCATTATCCTATGGCATAATAAGATACACCTCCATTGAACGAACTAGAAATACATTTGCTTCCAGATCAACATCTTTTATTGAAAACGTGTAAATTATATTAATAAAAAAGTTAGTTGCTTATCCTTTAAAGGACGTGGCAATCAACCCCAGCTTTTATTGGCTGTTTTGTGATTTTTCTAGGCAATTTTTTGTCATTCAGTAGTTTGCCATTGCTTTCTGAACGGTACGGCGCTTATACCATTGTTAAAAATCCACACAAAGCGATCTGCTACCAAACCGCATGCAGCAGGTTTCGAACCTGGTATATCTGGATTATGAAACTGCGTTCATATCCATTAGGCCACAGACGCCGACTATATTAATAAAGACAAGTATAATTAAAAAACAATTTAAACTCGTTAAAGGTTATAACAATTATCCCATATTTCAGCTAATTGTAATATTAACATTACAGTACGTCATCTATGAGGAAGTTATATGTGGATAAAAGTAGATTATGAGCAGGTGCGTGCAATTGGTAATGGTACCAGGTTGAAGGAAGGCAAAGTCAGCGAGGAAGGGAACTGGTCAGCCCACCTCTCAAAGCTGGACCTAGTATAGTAAAGTCTCTAACACTTCACTCACCTACGGCAGTATCTGCTATGGGACTATCTTGACATTTTTTATGAGGATGAAAATCACAAAGCCTGTCTGTCTTCTATCATTTTTTAAAGAAGCGATCCTCACTCACAATTTTTGTGTGATAATACACTTCTTAAAATCCCCCCCTTCCCCCAGCGTCACACTTCATCACACAATTTTAGCCCCCCCACTGCGAGACATAATATGTGGATGACCCCATTGACATATGTGACTAGAGTTGTATAGACATCCAATGGAGCCGTGGATATTGACTTAATTTTCAAGTACAATGTTAGAAGAAATAAAACATTTTTCAGTGCTCCTCTGTCGTAACATATAGATTAGGTTATAGATTCATTGCCCATTTCACTCATTTTGGAGCATAGCATGGAGCAGCTGGCTCCATTGCAGGATGCTCCAGCAATAGTAGTCTCTGTAGGTTGCCAGCTTCGTTATGATTAGGAAGATAATAAAAGAGAAGTACTTTGACACAAAACAAAATAGGACTGCACCTTCAAGCATGTTGTTAATAGGTATAAATATTATGACAATGTGCATGATTCTCACATGTAAAACAAATTGCTACATAATCCACTACTGCATGAGCATGTGTTTGCTTTGGTGCAGGCGTACTGGGGACCACCTACAGTATGGGTTGTATGCTTCATAGCAAGAATAATGATGATGATGACTGTGGTGGATTTAGATGTTATGACTTGTTGTTGTTATGTATTTCTATTGTACTGAATGAGGTCAGCTGTGAAGGCCCCTGAATCTAACAATTATTAGGGTGAGTTTTCAGAGTGCCTTTCTGCTACCACTTCCGCTGCATTCTTTTTCACAGCGTCCCGTTTTTATAGTGGGTGACTTGTAATGTCTATAGTTTTTGTGTTTCATGGTCAATTGCTATCATTTTTGGAATTTATATAAATAAATTAATGGTGAATCTGATGATATAAAATTTGTTTGAGTACATGTTAGATGTGATAGGAAGAGAGGAAAGGAAAGATGAAAAAAACGAGAAAAAAAAATTAATATAATAAAAATAAAAAAAATTTTTAATTTTAAAATTAAAAAAAATTTTTTTTTAAATAACCAACACACAAAGAGTCCATATCCCTTGCATCTCAATGAAAGTCATTTGACCAACAGACCAATACAAATCAAATGACGATCTTTTCGTTACACCCATCATCAGTAGCAAAGCAACAAACATCCTCGTCAGCAGTGACATTCGGCCGTAATTCTAAACCTTTCCGATATTCCTAGTCCTAACCCCTAAAATTATACATACTAGCAATGCCATTCTACTTTCGTTTCCATCTCAGCCATCAAACATATTCTGAGAACCGATATCAGCGCTTATAAAGACAAAAATCTCATTCCCACCGCATGGCGTCAAAATCCAATAAAATTAGAGCGAAAATGGCCGTGTGTTCGATGCCGATTCATTTCGATTTAAAAAATTTACAAAAAATAAACGCGGATACACCCATCACTTTTTTAAGATCGGAAACGGAAGCTAACTCTCTTGCAAATAACATTACAACTTAACATCCGGGGCTGAAATCACGTGTACACAAGTCCTCATGCTAGAAACGGTGATATCCGTAAGGCGACACATGGCAGCTCCAGTGTGCAGAGCATAGGTTATCTTCGGCGACATGTGTCGCCCGCAGCGTGCTAAAGGTTAACAACATCCAGAGTTAAGTTTAAATGTGAATTAATTTTTTACAATTTATTGTTCCAGTATCACAATTTTGTGTATACTGGAATTGAAATTCAAAATGATCAATCAGAATATTTACATCAAAATGATTCAATTTATAACTATATATATTATTGTTCACAAATTTAATTACATGTGTCAATTTGGGACAATGTCACTGTACTATAGCTCCTATGAATGGGTACTGTTAGGAAGAACGTCTAAGTTCATCACAATCTGAATATTTATTAAACACTTGGGAAATGAGAGCAATTTTTGGGTTGATACATCAAATGCCTGCAGACACTGGCTTAACTTTGTGGCTTCTGATGTGCAGGATGAAGTATAGTCACCCCACCAGCTTCCAATAACAAGTCAGGTTTCTGATCTTGAAATAACAAGGAGGCACACAGTTGATACTGCCTCACTTCTTTAGATGCAGAATTATACAGATCTCAGCTGACCTGGGCTCACTTCTAGTCGTGGATGAAACCCTGGAAACAAATATAAATGCGGCCTACATCACGCTCTGATAGACTCTTTCTTTCCCTAACTAAACATTTTAATTCATTCAGATTCAGCATGGTAACTACACAATTAGTTAACGTTCTTAATTAGTTTGTTACCCCATTCATGGTCAAATAAACTTCAAACTACAGTTTGACACTTTCCTTGACAAAGGAAACATTTTAAGTTAATAATATCAAGTCATGTACAAAGACAGTGACTTGCTGAAGAAGACGGCCAGTGGTTTGCCTGGTCTTATGTCACAATACTGTTCAATAATTTCCCCATTACTATTTAATTTTATTTTCCCCCAAAGTGTCAGAAAACCTGTCGGGCTTTTCTACAACCTTTTACTATATTTCTTAACAACTCTGTGAAACAACACAAAGTTTGATGTTGGCTTCACTCTAGATAATCTTTTCCCCACATAATTTTCATACAAATTCAATAATATATACATAATGATAATAATAATGATAATATAAAGGTTTTCTTTCTTACCACATCAGAGAAATATTAAACACTAATAGTTTGAATTGAGATAATATGGTCAACTCCAGATCTCTTGCTGGTGCAGAACAGCTAAGCCAAGACAGTACCTTTATCTTGCTTTTAAACAACTTTAGTGTCGAAAATCTCTATCACAAGTGGCCCCGAATACTACTATCCATTAGTTTTATTCTTCCCTTAGTATATTAGCTACAGCCAATCAGGTACCATTTGGCTTTGAGTGTCCTTATATTCAAACTCGAACTAAATTTTCAAATCTAGGACTAACTTCCCCCTTATCCCCACTACAGGGCAAACTGAGAAAGATTCAAGTCTGTTTGTCCATCTGTCTTCGTCCCTGTTGTTACCTGTCACACAGTGATTAAATTTTTATTCTTGTATTCATTATATTCAATATTATCGTTTTTATTCTTCATTTCCTCAACTAACATATTTTTCTATCTTGCCAATTCAAATTTGTAAACACTAACTCATAGTACCACCAACTATGCTCCTTCCCTTCCCCGTTCCATACTGTATTTTTTCAAAATTGTCCACGTTAATCGTAATTTTTTTCTTTTCTTTAAACTGCCGCTCTCATTCATTACGAGACAACGCTTGTAGTAATACGTCACAAAAGCAACAAAGTGCTGTCTGTACGCTATATTATCCAAACGGCAGCATGTTGAACTCATAATGGCCTTCCGAGGTGCTAAAGGCTAAATAAGGTCGAACCTCAGGCTTTACTGGAATTTGATAATAGCCTTTGCTAAGATCCACCTTAGAAAAATATTTTGCCTTGTTCAGCCTGGCAAACAGTTGATTTGTATCAGGCAATGGATCCACCTGACTTTCTGTGACAGCATTCAGTTTCCTGTAATCTATACACAGACGATGTTCTCCAGAGGGTTTTCTCAGCAAAACCACACTAGAGCTGTAAGGAGATTCACTGTGAGAAATAATTCCTTCCTTCAACAAATAATCTATCTCCTCTTTCAAAACTATTTCCTTAGCGAACGGAATCGAATAGGCCCTCATACAGATGGGTGTTGGGTCTGTTAGCTTCATATCATATTCTAACAGATTTGTGTGCCCCGGCTTATCCGTTAACAGGTCTGTATGTTCAATCAGAACCTTTTGAACCTGCTCCCTCTGAGCTTTAGTCAAATGTTTACTAATTTTTACTTGTGCCTGTGTTTCACCTGTTTTTAGGGGGTACTCGTGAGAGGTAGTGGTTCATTCTTCATCCCCGTTGCTATCGACAAGGCCATTAGATGTGTCTCATCCTGGATTTCCCTATCCAGATACTTCTTTAGGAGATTCACATGATAAATTTTCTCCTTACCTTTCTTGTCAATTTTATAATTAGTTCTAGACACCTTCTCTAATATCGTATATGGACCTTGCCATCCAATTTGCAACTTGTTACTACTGCCGGGTAAGAGAAGCAACACCTTCTCTCCCACAGCTAATTCCCTATCCTTCGCTTTCTTGTTAAAATAAACAGCATGTTTTTTCCTGGCTTGTCTGAGATTATCATTTGCTAGTTTCCAGCCAGTTTTGAGACGAGTGGTCAGCTCGTTCACATACTGATACGATGAGGTAACAGTCTCTTCTGCCTTCTCATCTGTCCACATCCTCAACAGGGCTTCCAGTGGACCTTTTATTGGCCTCCCAAATAACAGGGTTGCCGTTGCCATGCCGGTCGAACTATGGGGAACTTCCCGATACGCAAACAACGCAGCGGGCAAATATTGGTCCCACATATCAGGTTTTTCATGGGCCAGCTTTCGCAGCATAGAAATGAGAGTCCCATTGAACCTCTCCACCTGGCCATTCCCTTGGGGGTGATACGGACTACAATGAAAGTGCTTGGCCTGGAAGATCCTGAAAACTTCTTCCGTTAGTCTCCCCTTGAACTGAGAGCCGTTATCAGTCAAGATTTGGTGTGGGAAACCTAACCTCGTGAATATGGTGAGTAATGCCTCTGCCACATGCTTCGAATCGATTGATGACAGGGCTACCGCTTCTCCCCACGTAGAACAAGTGTCCACCAGAGTGAGAATGTAGCTGTTCCTCCTCTTGGTACGTGTGAGAGGTCCCACAATATCCACTGCAACCCTCTCAAAAGGGGTTCCCACTATGGGCATCTCCCCTAGAGTTGCAGGAGCAGTCCAATGCTTTGGAGCTACCCTTTGGCACTCTGGACAGGATTTCACATATCTTTTTATATCTTCGGTTATTCCTGGCCAGAAGTAATGACAAGCTATACGCTGTCCTGTTGCGCTGATCCCCATATGACCACTGAACGGGATCACGTGTCCTAACTCTATCACTTTCTCCCTGTATGAAGTGGGAAGAACCAGCTGTCCGGGACAATTGGATCCAGTTCCAGCCTTCCTATAGATCAGTTTATTCTTCATATAGTAGTCTCCTTTGCTTGGAGGTGTATGGCATTTAGGCAATTTCTTAAAGCAAGGCTTGAGTGACCTATCCTCCGCCTGTGCCTTCCTCATCTCCTCTGGATGAGTATTTATAGGTTCATCCTCCTCCTTCCTTGACTGTGACCTGGTCTGCACTGTTGCCATGATCACAGGTTTCTTGGGATTCCCCAAGAAAACGTATCTACACCCAATATAAGAGGGTAGATTGGTTCATTTATCACTGCTGCTCTAATCACTCCTTCCACATAGCGAGTTTTCACAGTTATCCTTGCAATGGGAAGTGTCATGGTTGCTACGTCCTTGGTTGCGGCTTGAATCTCCACTGTTTCTGTGGTGTATTGATCTGCTCGCACCAGGTGAGAGCTCACGACTGAGTCATAATCTAAACCTGTATCATACAGGCACCTTATGGTGACACCATTACATACAACATCCTCACAAACTGGGGGGTGATAAGGTTCCTGCTGTCCAGTAGGTTTCACCTTTAATCCCTTGTTCCCCGTTTTTATTGCAGCAAAGGAAGAAGGTTTCTTAGTACACACTTTGGTGTCATGAGTATTCCTCTTGCACCATTTACACCATTTATTTCCCTGAGGGAAAGTTTTTCTTTCACTGAATTGCGGGTTTCTGTCATGTTGGTCAAAACTTGGCTTATCATAATAAGCTTTACCTTTATTAAATTTGTCCCTATGTCCAAATTTAGGTTGGTTTTGGTTTTGTGAGACTTTATTATGGTCAATAGGCTTCTTCTTTATGCCTGCCATCTCAGACTGGGCTGCCTGATATCTTTCAGCCACATTTAAGATCTCCCCCAGTCTCTCAGCACCCTGTTCCGTGAGAAATTTTCTCAGGTCTGGAGCCATGGACTCTCTTAACTGCTCAGTCATAATCATTTCCCTTAAATCTTGGGTTTTCCCAGAGCAGTCCATTTCTCCAGGTATGTCTCCAGGTGTGCAGAGAACTGGTGATAAGTTTCCCCAGTCAACAGTTTGGCATTTCTAAACTTTTTCCTATAAAATTCACTGTTCTTCTCATATCTAACTAGAAGATCTTGCTTAAGAATGTCATAGTCATCTTGGTCATCTTTGCTCAGCTTGGCAAATACCTCATAAGAGGTTCCCCTAAGCCTCTGTAATAACTTCATACTCCATCTTTCTTTTTCTAGACCATACATGGTAGCTAGTGCCTCAAATCTAGAGAGGAATGATTCAATATCATCCTCTTTTTCTACAAAGGGGTCCAAATGAAACCCCATGGCTGATGAGGAGGCTACCTGGCTTGCAGCAGAGTCGGAAGTGGATGGGCTAGTTCCATTTTCAGGAGCATGGCCTTGTAATTCTAACTCCCTTAGTCGTAGTTCATGTTCCCTTTGGAGTCTTTTATCTTCCCTTTCAGCCTCAAGTCTCCTTTCTTCTTTCTCCCTTTCAGCCTGCATCTGTAATCTTTTCTCCTCCTTTTCAGCCTCCAACCTCTTTGCTTCAGCCTCAAGTTTCTTTTCCTCCAACTGCAGCCTCTTGATCTCAGCCTCCCTCTCAGCCTCTAATTTCTTAGTCTCCCTAACATCTTCTAACAAAATTCTCTTCTCCTCAGCTAACCTATCAGCTTCTAACTTTCTTTCTTCAGCTAGCCTCTTATCTTCTCGAGCAATAAACTTATCACACTCTTCTGTTACATAGGCAATCAGACCTTGACCTTCCATCCCCATGTCTCTTGCAGCCTGCACCGCAGCAGATCTGAATTTGGCCAAGTCTGCCATTGTATTTTTAATAATAGTCAATGTTATCAAACTAACTTAACTAATTAACCAACCTAAACACAAAACACTAGGCACTGATATCTCAAACCACTCTCAAATTATTTTAAATATTATATTTTAAAAGTTCTGGACAAACGACCCAATATAATTACTAGGAGAAGTTTAAAATTCCCGGGAGCGAGCTATCCAATATAGGTGATAAGTTAAAATCCCGGACCAGGAGACCCAATATATGTGGTGGATTTAGATGTTATGACTTGTTGTTGTTTTGTATTTCTGTTGTACTGAATGAGGTCAGCTGTGAAGGCCCCTGAATCTAACAATTATTAGGGTGAGTTTTCAGAGTGCCTTTCTGCTACCACCTTATGATCTCATTCAGACTTATTCTTGACTAGTATGTCTGATAGCTACGTATAATGTCTAGGGTAATGTAAGGTGTGTTGTAATAATATGACAACAAATACAACTAAGAACTCTATGAAAAGTATTTAACAACACCCAGAGTTAAGTTTAAATGTGAATTAATTTTTTACAATTTATTGTTCCAGTATCACAATTTTGTGTATACTGGAATTGAAATTCAAAATGATCAATCAAAATATTTACATCAAAATGATTCAGTTTATAACTGTATATATTATTGTTCACAAATTTAATTACATGTGTCAATTTGGGACAATGTCACTGTACTATAGCTCCTATGAATGGGTACTGTTAGGAAGAACGTCTAAGTTCATCACAATCTGAATATTTATTAAACACTTGGGAAATGAGAGCAATTTTTGGGTTGATATATCAAATGCCTGCAGACACTGGCTTAACTTTGTGGCTTCTGATGTGCAGGATGAAGTATAGTAACCCCACCAGCTTCCAATAACAAGTCAGGTTTCTGATCTTGAAATAACAAGGAGGCACACAGTTGATACTGCCTCACTTCTTTAGATGCAGAATTATACAGATCTCAGCTGACCTGGGCTCACTTCTAGTCGTGGATGAAACCCTGGAACAATATAAATGCGGCCTACATCACCCTCTGATATACTCTTTCTTTCCCTAACTAAACATTTTAATTCATTCAGATTCAGCATGGTAACTACACAATTAGTTAACGTTCTTAATTGGTTTGTTACCCCATTCATGGTCAAATAAACTTCAAACTACAGTTTGACACTTTCCTTGACAAAGGAAACATTTTAAGTTAATAATATCAAGTCATGTACAAAGACGGTGACTTGCTGAAGAAGACGGCCAGTGGTTTGCCTGGTCTTATGTCACAATACTGTTCAATAATTTCCCCATTACTATTTATTTTATTTTCTCCCAAAGTGTCAGAAAACCTGTCGGGCTTTTCTACAACCTATTACTATATTTCTTAACAACTCTGTGAAACAACACAAAGTTTGATGTTGTCTTCACTCTAGATAATCTTTTCCCCACATAATTTTCATACAAATTCAATAATATATACATAATGATAATAATAATGATAATATAAAGGTTTTCTTTCTTACCGCATCAGAGAAATATTAAACACTAATAGTCCAATTGAGATAATATGGTCAACTCCAGATCTCTTGCTGGTGCAGAACAGCTAAGCCAAGACAGTACCTTTATCTTGCTTTTAAACAACTTTAGTGTCGAAAATCTCTATCACAAGTGGCCCCGAATACTACTATCCATTCGTTTTATTCTTCCCTTAGTATATTTGGCTACAGCCAATCAGGTACCGTTTGGCTTTGAGTGTCCTTATATTCAAACTCGAACTAAATTTTCAAATCTAGGACTAACTTCCCCCTTATCCCCACCACAGGGCAAACTGAGAAAGATTCAAGTCTGTTCGTCCATCTGTCTTCGTCAATATCTCGGTTAATTCCTAACAGTTTATAATTCTGACCAATAATTAGTGATCCTGTTGTTACCTGTCACACAGTGATTAAATTTTTATTCTTGTATTCATTATATTCAATATTATCGTTTTTATTCTTCATTTCCTCAACTAACATATTTTTCTATCTTGCCAATTCAAATTTGTAAACACTAACTCGTAGTACCACCAACTATGCTCCTTCCCTTCCCCGTTCCATACTGTATTTTTTCAAAATTGTCCACGTTAATCGTAATTTTTTTCTTTTCTTTAAACTGCCGCTCTCATTCATTACGAGACAACGCTTGTAGTAATACGTCACAAAAGCAACAAAGTGCTGTCTGTACGCTACATTAGCCCTACTTTTACGCTAGAGATACGTGTGAGTACGGGTTTTGGGCTGTCTTGCATCCGATCATTGTGGTAATTAATATACATTCGCATCTGCGTTACAGAAAAAGGGGTTTTTCTATCGTATTTTTGAAACAAGCTACGATATCGGCTTGCACTATCGTCTGCTCGGCTCGCGACGACCAAGCAGAACCAAACGCGTGTCGAAGTGTAGCATTTTCTCTCTCCCTCTTATGCTTCCTTTTATTCTTTCACCGTTTCTGTCTTACTATCTTCTCGGAACAACTAGGCTTGGTTTTGTGTCAAAATATGTTACGTTAGTGTCCCAAGGTCGAGGCATAAAATCTTAGCACTGACTTGCGGTGTAGGAGATAACGTTCTCCATAACTTCGCTATTTTATTCCTATGTTATTTTTACACTTATAAACACTATTTATATATATTTCGAGCGGTGAAATCTCGGACATCATCACAATGACTTTGCCTCATGCTTCCTTTATGGATGCCAACTGCCAGTGAAAGTGGGGTATCATCATGCTTCCTTTATGGATGCCAACTGCCAGTGAAAGTGGGGTATCATCATGCTTCCTTTATGGATGCCAACTGCCAGTGAAAGTGGGGTATCATCAGGCTTCCTTTATGGATGCCAACTGCCAGTGAAAGTGGGGTATCATCATGCTTCCTTTATGGATGCCAACTGCCAGTGAAAGTGGGGTATCATCATGCTTCCTTTATGGATGCCAACTGCCAGTGAAAGTGGGGTATCATCAGGCTTCCTTTATGGATGCCAACTGCCAGTGAAAGTGGGGTATCATCAGGCTTCCTTTATGGATGCCAACTGCCAGTGAAAGTGGGGTATCATCATGCTTCCTTTATGGATGCCAACTGCCAGTGAAAGTGGGGTATCATCATGCTTCCTTTATGGAAGCCAACTGCCAGTGAAAGTGGGGTATTATCAGGCTTCCTTTATGGATGCCAACTGCCAGTGAAAGTGGGGTATCATCATGTTTCTTCTTAATGTAGAACTTTTTTTTTTTTTTTTAATTAACAGGATTGGCAGTACTACATGCGGAGGGAAATGCAGGTACTGTTTTTTGTTTAAAATTTGTTTTTTAAAAATAGTACATTTCGCCAATTATTTTAACTTGAATAGAGATACACATATTCCTAAAGCTAAGATAAGATATAACTGTGCCAAAACTATGAGTTTTGTGGTCTTGAACTTACATTTATTTCACTTGTAATTTTTGTTGTATGATGTACTGTATTGAGCTGAGTTGTGATACATGGGAAGAGATTTTGCCACAGGTTTTATAACGAACCTGTCTCAGCCCAAAAATGACTAAGACAATGGACATATAACAAAAAAGCTTAAAGGTTAACAGAAATCATTTTAATGTTACCTGCATACTAATTCTGTGACATTGTTGAACAGGAAATCATCCCAGGTTTGTTTCTAGGACCATATGCTTCGGCAATGAAATCAAAGGTGAGGCAGCCAGACACGTCTGCTAACATTTAGGGATGTTCAGTTTGTTGAAACATTGCCTCAGAAAGTACAGGTTTTTTCTTCCTTCCTTTGCTCTTAATACTTATACTACATAAATGTTGTTTTTACTATTAATAACAACTTGTCATTTATTTAGTCTTATGTATGTTGAATATTTTCTGCTAGGCTGTATGTCTGAGCATTATGTTAGAACAAAATTTGTGTAAAAGGTAAAGATAGTCCCATAGCAGAAACCTGCTGCAGAGTGAAGTGTTAGAGACTTCACCATACTAGGTCCAGCTTTATGAGGTGGAGTGACCAGTTCTCTTTCCTCGCTGTCTTTGCCTTTCCTAGTTCAAGTGCAGAGTCAAGCACCAATTTATAGCTGACTGATGCATGATGCTACGAGCTTTTGATCCCGGAACCTGGTACCTGTGCTGTGAGAGGAAAGCAGTTTAACCGCTTAGCCAATCAGATGCTCAGTAAAATTCTTATAGGAACTGAAAATGGCAATGAAGCATTTGCAAATTCACTACTCATTGACCATTTTTTAGAACTTACCCCAGACAAATATGAAAAGATTACTGTATGCAAGTTAATGGGATGTAACTGTTTTTTATAAGACCTAGCTAGTGTGTTTTTTTATTGAACAGATGAGATCTCAAAGTGTAATTTTAAATTCTTCTTGAAACATTCACTGCTCTGTTTGTGTTTACAGTTGGATTGTTTGCAGCGTGCTGGCATCACTCACATAGTTTGCATCAGGCAGTCTATTGAAGCTAATTTTGTGCGACCTAATTTCCCTCAGCATTTCAGGTAAAACATAGGTATCATCATTATCATCACCACTGTTCAGTTCCCCAAGGAGCATAGGCCTTCAACAAACTTATGCCAGGTCCTATGTCCCATGCCATTGGCTCAAGGTCTTTCCATTTCTTCATCATGCCTTTCTTGTCAGAGAAACTGCAAATGTGCACATTACGTACCTGTCAACCTCCTGAGACCAAAAACCGTACCCTGGACCAGAAAAACCTTACAAACACCCCAAAAACCTTACCAAAAAATATATTAACATATACTACTGGACAAAAGTTAAGGGCCACCAAGAAAAACTCCTCTATGGACCAATTAAATGCAGCCAGGTGTAAAACAATTTATTACCAAATAAAGTTGATTCATTCGTGGAAAAGATCAGTCAAGTGTTTTTTAATAATGTGTGACTTACTAACAAAGAGAAATTCAACTCACTTTTTCACCTTTTGAACTAGTGGAGCGTGTTGCAAAAACGACAAGTTTTTGCTGCAACAATGGCAATTTTCATGTGCGGGTTAAAGTGACCCAGTTTTTGGACATTTAAAAAAAATTAACCTAGTGCACACAGAATACAGCCTAGTGTCCTTCATTTAAACCAAATTTACAGACACAGTAAAAAGGAAAATGGTCGGAAATGTAAAGGGTTAGGTTTAGGAATCATAAACCTAACTCTGTAACCTAACTATAATTCTGACGCTAACGACATATTTCAATAGCCCCGAATAATTATCCCACTGTGCTTTATTGCCACCACAAAAAGTAAAGTAAACGTTTCTCACCGTTTCGCTCAGAAAAAAAAAAGAAAAGAAAATCATAGGCTATATACAGCTTTTTCACGCGTAAGAACATGCACAAAGACCCAGACTGGCGAGTGGACACCTGTCGTTGTGCAGGAATTAAAGGGATACTCTCGTAAAAATCAGTCTCAGGTTAGATATACTAACTGGAGATTCTCGCCTTGAGTAACAGCGGGCGTACCTTTAAAAAAAAACACCCAGACCGTGCTAATATAATAATAAAAATGAATTAATTCATTTAAACAAACCAAACAAACGCAGTAATAACATGATAATCACACACATGCTCCCACGTAATTGACTTTGCTGACTAAATTATCCAACGTGCCTCGTATAAATATTTTGCAATTTCATCTCAGAAATATTTCAACAAATAATCTTTGTAGATGAAGAGAACGATTAAAAAATACAATGAAGCAAAGCAAACAGCTAACAGCTAAAAATAATTATAAACAGAATATCGAATCTCGGAAGAAAAAAAAACGTGCTACCAAAATTTACTAAATTATTATTAAAAAGTTGCTAGACCAGTGATAATAGATCGCCACTTTATTGAAAAATAGAGCAGGGTTAATGCAAACAAACTATTTTTTCTTAGTTAAGTATGGCCTAGGCCTACACAGAATATTATGACATATTTATTGGAAATATTTAAATGGTCAAAATTAAACTGGAAAGATTAAGAGAATGATAAAAAAAAATGCAACGAAGCAAAGCAAACAGCTAACGGCACCACAAAACAAAAACAAAAAAAAAATTAACCAAATTGTGAACAGAAAATCAAATATAGGAAGAAAAAACGCACTACCAAAAATTTACAAAATTATTATTTATAAGTTGGTAGACCAATGATAATAGATCGCCACTTTATTATTTAAAAAAAAAGCAGTTGATCTCGACCGCTGGAATAAAGTATTGTACGGATTTACTCTTTATACATAAAAGTTTAAGCAATAGACATTTTTTTTCTAGTTATGTACACAGTACATTATGACATTAATTTATTGGAAATATATTCAAGGGCAAGATATAACTGGAAAGATTAAGACAGCAATTAAATTGCAACAAAGCAAAACAACAGCAATATTTAACTAAGTTATAAGTACTTAGCTTTTTTTCTTAAAAAATGGCATCTGGGTGTGGTGGCAAGCGTGGTTGATAACAGATAACTTTAAAAATACGTCATGTCATGCTGAAAACCGTAAGTGTCTGAGGCCGAATTCCAAGTTTTTGCCAAATTGTTGGGTATTAAAGGATTTGATTGGTTGCTGGGAGAGACCTCGTTTTAAAAACAGACTCCGCGAATCCCGGAATTAAAACAAAACAAAATGGTTGGAAAAAAAACCTGGGCTAGAAAATATTTTCTGATTAAAAATTTTTTTAAACGTGGGTTGGAAAAAATTTGTTTTAAAAATTTTGAGAAAATCCGTACACCGGGTCTCTACGGCCGTACACGCTAAAATTATCAAAAAAACGTACACTGTACGGCAAAAATGTACAAGTTGACAGGTATAACATTATGTGCCAGATATGTTGGCTAGATATTCTGTCTATGTTTCATCTCGTGTGTATTATTTAGCTAGTTTATATAATTGATATATTTCATGATTTACATATTGTTAAGTCAGTTTACATAAATATCTATTGTATAATTTAGCGAGTTATATTCTTAACTCTTTGACTCCAGAACAACACTCATAACATTGCAAAATTGTAACTGCCGTGCCACCGTAAAGCTCAGAGCGTTGTTTTTAGTTTATCACGAATAAACCCCAAAATCATCCATTTAATGCCGTTCATACTGTAAAATTTGTAGAATGACTTCCACTAATATTTAAACAACTAATTTGAATGTAGTTAAGCAGCACATGTGCGTGATTTGATGTTATTATCACAATTTGTGTGATGATTCACGTGTTTGCATTTTTCGTTGTTATTGCTGCAGAAATATGTTTGCTTTATATTTACATTTTTTAAGTCTCCTAAGCAAATAATTGTATCAAACTACTTAGAAACATTGCTGACATTGACGATTATTGTTTGGTAGTCACAGTTTGTTGTCAAATAACGGAATCGGTGCAGAAAAGCTAGACACATTAGATTTAGTTGATGAGATGGGCGTAGTCATATTCTGGCCGATCGAAAAGCAACAAAACTAGACTCACCGTAACATCTAATCGCTAGTCCTAGGTAGAAGATGAAGCTAGGGATACTATTAAAACATTAAACAAATGTAAAAAGTTTTTATATGATGTTATTCTTCTTTATTGGTTTGAAAATTACGTAATGCAATATTGCATAATTTATTTTATTCTTATAAGGGACCACAGTAAAAACTGGCGTGAATAACACTAAATATACTAACTGTGGCCATAATCAATGTTTTTTTACTTCATAAATGGATTACCTTGATGGTTGAAGACTAAACAGAAAGTTCTATTGTCTACAACAGTACTTTGTCTTTGGTAAGCTCATATTCTACAGTTAACTTTTTAGTGTTTTTCAATTTTACATGCAAAATGTTTTAAGTATGCCGAACGCACTTGTGTTAATACTACCAAAAACACTATATATTACAAATCTCTATCTATTTCCCTACAGTTTGGTATATAATAAGTACATGTTCACAGAAAAGATTAACATAAACTCTACACTAAAACAAAGTACACTTCAAATTCTTCAAAACATAATTACGGCACAGGGTGGAAACAAAATTACGTAGTCAAAGAGTTCATGTATTTAGGCTTTACTGCACACAAGGCATATTTCATTATTTGAATTATTTACATATTATTTTGCATGTTTACCAAAGGTATGTTCAGCATGTTTAGATTTAGTCCATCTAAAGGTACTAGTATATTTCTGTAAATATTGTTTCCCTATTTAGCCACCACTGCAGCTGGTCCTCAAGCAGCAAGCCTAGATCAAAGCTTTCGAGTGTTCTTGTAAAAGTGGTTTCTGTAGGTTGTCAGCCTCATGCACAACCTCATATTAGTCACCTCTTATGATATGCATGAGAGAACAGCAGTCCTGTTCTTTGTCTCCTCAGAAACCCCCCAGGAACTACATGGGACCATATTTCATTCATTACCCTTTAACTCCCCACGGAGCATAATAATAATAATAATAAATTCTTTAAGCGCCAAACACGGCGCATAAGGCAGAAACCAGTGCTCTCCAGGTTGTTCGTTGTGACGCCACTCCTCTTAGCTCTTGCACATTATTTAGGCCCAACGTTCTTCCTTCTCTTATTATTGTTCTTCTGAGTGTTTCTTTTGGTCTTCCTTTTTTCCGCTTACCCTCAGGAACCCAAGTGAGCGCCTGTAGTGGTATTCTGTTGTTTTGCATTCGTAGGACATGACCGATATATGACCATCGTCTTTTCCTTATATAGTCGGAGACATATTTCTGCCTAGAGTCTTCTCTTATTTGTCGATTAGTCTTGAATTCTTTCCAACTGATGTTCATGAGTTTTCTAAGACATTTGTTCTCGAATGTATTCAGCTTGTTCTCCAATGATTTTGTTATTTTCCAACTCTCACAGCCGTATGTTAACACTGAGATAACATTTGAATTAAACAGACGAAGCTTGGTATGTATATTCAATGATCGTAATTTCCAAATGTTAGATAATCTATTGAAGGCGCTAGCTGCCAAAGCAATTCTAGTATGGATTTCTCTTGTTGTGTCACCATCCTGAGTCATTTTACTGCCTAAATAATTGAAACTTTCAACTTTCTGTAGTTTTTCCCCGTTCAAGATGATATCAAAGGTCTCGTTAGAAAAGTTCATAGCTTTAGTTTTAGAGGCATTTATTTGGAGACCAATTTTTAACCGAGAGATGACACAAATTATTTATTGCTTCTTGGGATTGTCTTGGTGTTGAACTTAAGAATGCTACATCATCTGCGAAATCCAGGTCCCCCAGGAATTTTCCATTTGTCCATTTTATACCCAATTGTTCATTGTGGGTATAGTTTCTCATAACCCAATCAATAGCTATTCCAAAAAGTAGTGGTGACATAATACAGCCTTGTTTCACCCCTGTTTCTACTGTAAACCATTCTGTATTCCCTTTATTTGTTCTAACACAACATCTTGCATTGTCATATAGTGCTTTGATTATATTCACATATTTTGTTGGAAAACCATAGATTGTAAGTATCTTCCACAATGATGGGCGGTGTAGACTATCAAAGGCTTTTTGAAAATCGACGGAGCATAGGCCTTCAACAAATTCATGCCAAGTCCTTCAGTCCTGTGCCATCAGCTCAACGTCTCTCCATGTTCTCCTGATCCCATTAATGTCTACCTCCAGTTCTCATTCTCCATGTGTTTTCTCAGTATACCTCTACCTCTCTTACCCTGGGTACTCTGAAACAAGGACTATATGTCAGTAGTAGGCCCCCTCTTTGGTACAAGACCATCCAACTTGGGGCATTGCATCACCCGCCAGTTAGTGCGTCTGGTGGAACCTCCACCAGTGTTGAGCCTGCTGAGGTGGAGAAATCCTCTGATTGCAACAAAGCACAAAAACATATCCCCTAATGCCACAGGGGTAAAGAATTAAAACTGAAATCCCTGGGGGTTCGAGCGAATGAACAGCCGATGTCAGTATTTGTGTATTATTGAGTCCGTCTTCAGAAAGTCTACTTCCATATTGACACAGATTCGCTATGAAGACAGCTTCTGCTGTCTTGTGGTTTTCACAGATGGGTCACAATTATACACAAGCTTTCTAAACTGATTATGTTGTCTGAAAATAAGAGACACTATTGACCCTAACTGTATCCCACCTATGGTTGAAAGGAGCACTAATATTATGACAAGGTTAGATGCTTAGAATTGCAGTTAGGTTGTTAGTGTTAACTTAGCTGTTGTAAAATAAATTAATTCCAGCAACTGCAGGTTTAGTTGTAGTGCTAGTATTGCCATCCACCTTGTATTATGCATTTTTTCTTGTTCAGAAATTGTTCATCAGGGATGTAAACAAGGTCCTATGGTAACATGAAACAGGATACCAAAATTCTCATATTTCCATTTTATTTCTATGAGATGACATGAATTAGCTCTACCTGGAAACATGATTTGTAATGCCTTGTGTACATTATACAACTGGCCACTTATTTCATTGCAACATGGTTGGAGGTAAAAAATAAAATAGGTAGTGCTTCTTACTAGGACAAAGACGGTTGCCTGTGTTAGAGCCACAGGGCCTGCATCAGGGACAGACAGATAAAAAGACAAGAAAAAGTGAGAACTAAGTAAAATACATAAAAAATAATAAATGAAAAAAGATATGACTTGTAAATAGAAGTAGCTGGTGTCACTGTTGCTCTCTTGAACTTTAGGTGGGGTGAATGTCAAACCTGTTGCCTTGGTTACACTTCTGTGGCTACACTTTACTGGAGCTGATTGCATGTCATTCTTGTTGGCTTTAGATGTCCTGGAGATTGTTTACCTTTAGTGTGCTTTATCTTTGATTCTACTTGTTGCCATGTGCTGTTGCAGATTAATTTTCTAATACCTAGTTCTGAAGTAAGGTACTTGAGAACTTCTCTTCCCCAGAGATAGATAAGAGACTGTGTGAGTGCGAAGATAATGGGATGAGCTCACATGGCTCTTGTGTTTAGCACATGATCACATTAAAGGAAAATTAAACAAGTATGAAACAGGCAGATAAACATATTAATACTTCATTACTTGTCATCAATAACACATATATTTTTGTTTTACCTTTCTTTAATTTCGATGTCTTTTTTCCTGATGTTGTCTGGTTGGTGGAAAAGTTGTTTTTTTTTCTGGTCATTACATAAATATTTTGAACTTTGTAGTTCCCAGGGAGTCTCTTAGGAGACAGTGAAAGAATGGGACTATGCACCCTTAGGCATGTTGTACAAGATGGGACTATGCACCCTTAGGCATGTTGTACAAGATGGGACTATGCACCCTTAGGCATGTTGTACAAGATGGGACTATGCACCCTTAGGCATGTTGTACAAGATGGGACTATGCACCCTTAGGCATGTTGTAGAAGATGGGACTATGCACCCTTAGGCATGTTGTACAAGATGGGACTATGCACCCTTAGGCATGTTGTAGAAGATGGGACTATGCACCCTTAGGCATGTTGTAGAAGATGGGACTATGCACCCTTAGGCATGTTGTAGAAGATGGGACTATGCACCCTTAGGCATGTTGTAGAAGATGGGACTATGCACCCTTAGGCATGTTGTAGAAGATGGGACTATGCACCCTTAGGCATGTTGTAGAAGATGGGACTATGCACCCTTAGGCATGTTGTAGAAGATGGGACTATGCACCCTTAGGCATGTTGTAGAAGATGGGACTATGCACCCTTAGGCATGTTGTAGAAGATTGGACTAACATGAGGTTTTTCATGATGCTGGTAACCTCGTCATGTAAAACTAATTGCCTCAGAAACCACCACTGCAGAAGCATGTGAATGCTTGGTGGAGGCTTCCTTCAAGGGGACAAGCTACAGCTCCTTGCTCCGGAAAATGGAAAATGCAAAGGAAAACTGATCACAAATATTTAAAAATTGTTGGTAATACTCAACGATTGTTATGTTGTTAATATGTCACGATGAAGATGATTTCCGTGAACGAGCTCAAGAAATGCTCGAGTTTTTTCGCCGACGTCACTATCCTGAAAGAGTCTTATCTGATGCCCTTAATCACATTAGTCCCGTCACTCGTCAGGTTGCACTTACTGCTAAACCTACTACTACATCTGACAGACTCAAACTTGTCTTAACTTTCCACCCTCACTGTTTGGCGGTGAAAAAAATTCTGTTCCGCCATCTGCCTATTCTCCACTCCGATCCTTCTTCTTTCTTCTTCTTCGTTCATCCTGAAAAGGATGGTGGTTGCGTTGTGTCTGTTTACGCCTAAGCTGTGATATCTGCACCTTTCGGTTGACACATCCGACTTCTGCACGGCATTTTTTAGGACCGGGTTTGCCTTCCCATTTCGATCCACACTCGCTCAGCCAGACTGCACAGCTACAGACTGTTTCCAGGACCACCACATGGAGGTGGAGTGCGGTCTTGACCAGCTCTGGTTCGCTGGTCCTGACGCAGGCAGTCAAGCTATGAGTCGCTGACTGCGGTCTCTATTGCTGCGTCTTGAGGTCTCACTCCGATCCTGATACCAGAGAGTTGTTTAATGATACCCCTTTGTTGGCATATCGTAAGGATAAGAATTTTAGGGATATTCTTGTGCATAGTCGCTTGAGACAAACTAGTCCTTCTCACTTTGGTACTAAACCATGCCAACGCCGCATATATAAGACCTGTCCGTTTGTACTCCAAACGCAGTCAGTCTCCTTTCTGAATGGTAAATTTGCCATTGGGGAGTCTTTCACGTGCGAATCCAGAAACCTGATTTGTGCTATCATCTGCAAGAGGTGTGGCGTGACCTATATTGGTGAAACTGGCAGATGTTTGGCAGACAGGTTTCGGGAGCACTTTAGTGACATCCATCATGGCAAACATTTACCGGTGGCCCTTCACTTCAACAGCCCTGACCATTCAGGTAACTCTGACATTCATGTCACTGCCCTCCGTTCATGTATTGGCGACGACCGAACTTGCTTTTCGTTGGAGAATCGTCTCATTTTTCAAATGGGCATTTTAGCTCCTGCTGGGATGAATGTCCAGCACCGTTTTGCATAATTCTGGTGGCTTCTGTCGTTATTTTCCTATCTATCCTTGTTTTTGCTTTGGTTCATTTCGTTTCCTCAATTATCTGTTCTTAGCCGTCACTAGCTCCTACGTCACTTCCGCATGACACCTTATTTTTCAGCCATTTTGAATGTTCCTTTCTTCGATCCAGCTAAGTGATTTTTTTATGCATTTTAATATTGTGGTTCATTTCTGTCTTCGTTTCGTTGATTATTTACTTTCTTGTTTCGACATGTCTTTCTGGTTTCACGATTTTCCTGCATTATTACTGTTATCGTTTCGCTCATCACTGTGGTTTCATCTGCTTGTATCGCTCATTTGACGTTTTCCTCATCATCATAGACCTTTGTAGTACCTATATGTAGTTCTTGTCCTTGTCACCTGTTCGTAACTGTGGCTGACAAAGGGTAAAACCCGAAACGTCCCTTGTCTCATGTGTACCGTTTACTTGTAAAACTGATTTCATACCATATTATTTTTTAATTTATATATATGTTGTTAACACCAACTTTTGTATTTCTTTCTGTAGATATCTGGTGCTTGATATGGCAGACAGCCCCACCGAGAATATTATCAAGCATTTTAGAAAGGTTAGTATAATTTCTCATCCTGTTTTTTTCTTTTTGTCTAGTTTATTCATCTGTCGGTCAATCTGCTTTCATCAACTACAAAATTCTAAAGCGCAATATGAGAATAGAAAATTTCTGAAACATAGTAACACCTGGTAAATTCAATTGAACTAGAAGAGAAGGAAGGTGAAAAGAAAGTACCTTGATAAATGATCTGTGGTGTGGGAAACTAAAATACAGCTGATACCAGACACCAGATACTATAGGTAACGGAGAGACACAAAGCCTATTTCCAAAGCGGCACACCATTGCCACATTTTATGATGATGATCTATTGGTCAGCTTCCATCCGTCTTTCTCTGGAATTTTCAGATGACCTTGCACTTTTGTCCCTTAACCGAAAAGAGATCCAAGACTAAATAAGACCTCATAAGAGGTCACAGCAAACGGATCTAATAATTTTCTGGGGGAAAAAGCAAAGGTCATAAAAATAGATGTGGCAAATGATAATAGCCAGATTTCACTTGGAGAAACACCCATACTAGATGTGGACTTGTGCGTATATCTTGGCAGCAACACAGGCATACTTGGAGGAGCTGACAGAGATATAAAGATGAGGATCATAAGCCAATAGCAGTTTTCATTCTATTGGGAAATTTTGAAAATCAAAAGAAATAAAGTCCAGCAGAAAAATAAGTATTCTCAGCTCAAATGTCAAGGCAGTCCTACTATATGGCACTGACACGTGGAGACAAAAAAAGTGACGGCAAAGAAGTTACAGACTTTCTTACGAGTGCTTTTTTCAGAATAGAGTGATTACTATGGTAAGGGCAAGATCATTTATACTGAGCTGATGGAAAGAACTAGACAACTACCAGTGTAGCAAGATTTAGGGAAGACACTGACATTAGATAGAGCATACATTGAGAAAGCCAGCTGATAGTATTACAAGGCAGTCCTTGGTCTGGAATCCCCAGGATGGAAAAATAAATATGCCGAAAAGCATACAGAGAAGAGAACAAGAGACAGACATAAAAAACACAGAGAAGACATAAGACCTTTGGGGGTACCACCAAACATAATTGACAAAAAAAAAAAAAAAAAAAAGAAGAAATTCTGTGTTTAGTTCCTCCATCCTCTGGATATGCAAAAGTAACATGGAAGCATAGAGTGGCAACCTGTATGACAGCGAAACTAAACATTCCAGCGCCATCTCTGCTATAGCCACAGGTAATATCTCTGCATTTTGTTATGTGTGTGTGAAACAGAATCTGCTGCTGTAACTCGCCTTTGATATCATTTCTTACTTACTTACTTAGTTGTTCCCCTTCTACCGTGAGGTGTAGAGATTTGGAAGAGAGAGCGCCAGACTATCCTATCGGCTGTCTTCCTCCTGGCCTGGTTCCATTCTAGTCCTCGGTCCTTCAAAGATTGTCAAATGTTGTCCTCCCAGCGGACTCTGGGTCATCCTGGGGTCTGGATCCCTGGCTCTTTGTTTCCGATGCTTGTTGTGGTAGCCGATCTTCTCCCATTTTGCAGACATGGCCAAACCATCTTAGTTGGGACCGTTCTACTTGGGTCTGCAGGGGGTGGGATTTTAGGCCTTGACGTATCGTCTGGTTGTGGACCATATATCTTCTTGTTACTTCAACCACCTTCCTCAGATACCTCATTTCTGAGGTCTGGATCTGGCTTTTGTGGGTTGTAGTCATTGCCCATGACTCGCATCCATACGTCAAGACTGGGACATAGGTGGAGCGGTATACAGCCATCTTCGTTTTCTTACCAACCTCTCTCTTGCTGAGGAATCCTCGATTTATGGCCTGAAAAAGTCTCCCAGCTGCTGGTTTTTGAGTGGCCAACTCTTCTTTGATGCCTCCCTTTCGGTCTATAATAGCTCCGAGGTATTTAAAGTGGTCGACCTGCTCCAGGACCTGTTCTCCCAGCTTAATCTGATGTCTTCTTTCTTCTCGTGATATCAACATGGATTTTGTTTTAGAGCTGCTTATGACCATCCCTCTCTTCTCCAGCTCTTCCTTCCAGACTTGCAGGTTGGATTGGAGATCTGCCTCTGATTTAGCAATCAGGGCAACATCATCAGCAAATGCCAGCTCCGAAATATAGACCTGTCTCATCTTCCAGTACCCCACTGAATACTTTCTTGTTCTCTCCTTACATGCCTTGATGACATCGTCCATGAGGAGTATGAAAAGATAAGGTGACAGGATATCACCTTGTCTTACACCAGTGGTGGTCCTGAACTCTTCTGACTTATGGTTTGCTGTCCTCACATAATGTGTGCAAGACTTGTAGAAGCTCTGTATAGCATGAATCAGAGGTGCTGGAATGTTCTTCCTTGCCAGACAGTCCCAAAGTTTGCTCCAGGGGACCCTGTCAAACTCCTTTTCCAGATGTATGAAACAAAGATGGATCTCACTCTTATACTCAAGGGCCTTTTCACTCAGCTGTCTGAGTGTGAAGATTAGGTCTTGAGTACTTCGGTTTGCTCGGAATCCGCACTGGACCTCATCCAATTGTGGCTCAGCTAGGCGTCGGAGTCTCTGCTCTAGGAATCTAGAGTAGATTTTACCAGGGACACTGAGAAGGGATATGCCTCTATGGTTTCCACATTGTCGATTGTCACCCTTTTTGAAAATTGGTGTTATGATGGCAATCTCCCAATCCTTTGGTATGGTCTTATGCTCTGCTGCTTTACCCATCTTGATTTTCTCCAGTGCTGCCTTCAGTTCTTCCATCTTTATATCATCTTCACCATCATTGGTTTTCTCTTCTGTGCTAGTGGTTATCATTTCTGATGCTTCACCATGCTCACCATCCAGGAGTTCTGAGAAATATTCTTTCCATCTTTCCATTACTTCCATCGGGGCAGTAAGCAATTTGCCTTGCTTGTCCTTTATAAATTTGAGAGGGCATTGTTTTTCCTTCCTCATGTTCTTTAGGGTCTCATAGAACAATTTCTAGTTTTCTTGCGCATCTTTTTCTAGCTTTTCTCCAAATTCTGTATGAAAGGATATAGTATATATGATGAGAGAGAGAGGAAGGGCAGAATGTCAGACGGGCCTGCGTGCCCAATTCTTAACCCTTTGAAAATAAAGTTCGTTTGTTTGTTCGTTCGTTCCCAGGACTTCTGTTTTGCTGCTAGCACCTTATTCTTTGCTTCTGTTCTGAGTGTCACATATTCTCTATATTTCTCCATTTGTCCTGTTGTGTTTTTAGCTCCTAAGTATTGTTTCCATGCCATTTTCTTCTCTCTTATTTTCTCTTTGACTTCCTCTGTCCACCAAGGTGTCCTCTTTCTCTTGTTCCCAAGTCGGACTTCACCAGATGCTTCTGCAGCAGCTGTCTTTATGATGTCCTTGAATTTAGGCCAGAGGGTTTCCAAGTCATCAGGTTGTTCTTCTGTGTTGCTCACCGCTGCAGCAATAAGCCCCTGATATCTGGTTTTAATTTCTGGCTCTCTCAGCTTGTAGGTCTTAATGCTCATTTCTCCCATTCATTTATTTAATTTCTTGCGTGATGTTGGGCAGTTCCTAGGCTGAGCAACTTTCAATTGTTCTTTTGATTGTAAGCAGGTAGTGATCACTTCCAATCTCTGGCCCCCTCCAGACTCTAGCATCCCGGACATATTTGAATGAGCTCCTCCTAACAATGGCATAGTCGATCACTGACTTCTCATTCTTTGTTGGTTCACATCTAGTGTATGCATGTATGCGCTTATGGGGGAACTTTGTGTTTGTAATGATCAGATTCTGCTCACTGCAGAATCTAAGGAGTCGCTTTCCATTGTCATTGAGAGTATCTTGTCCATATCTTCCGATAACTCCACCCCATCTAGCATGGTCATTTCCAACTCTGGCATTGAAATCTCCGAGCATGATAATTTCATCTAGGCAGTCATCCACTGTCCTTTGAAGCAGCTCAAAGAATTCCTCCTTGACCTCTGCTCTCTCATCCTCATTTGGCCCATACACTATGACCAGGTTAACTATGGTTTCTCCTTCTTTTAGTTTTACAACCATAATGTGCTCCGAGACAAAGTTTCATCCCTTGATACTATCTTTTTGGTTTTTGGCCACAATGCATCCCACGCCCCCTTTAACTCTTTCAGATGTGGATACACCACTGTAGAGCAGCGTGTTGCCATCGAGATCCATGACACCTTGTCTTTTTTTCTTTGTTTCCGTTATAGCCAGGATTTCTAGTTTTGCTTTCCTCATCTCTTCCACCAGCTCCTCTTCTTTTCCATTTATACTTCTTGTGTTCCAAGTTCCATAAGCTGTAGTCCGTAGTCCGTTCCAGTTCGTCGCCTTTAGAATCAGTCCGGTTTTCTCTCTTGTAGTTCGCGTAATCAGGTTTTAAAGCAAACAGGTGATTGGCCTGTTGTGCCTTTGCATGGTGGAGGGGCTGCCTCCTTACGGCCTCCATGCAGGCCGCTCTCCTCCTTTTTCAGCTGGGCTTGGGACCGGCCTAGGCGGAGATATCGTTTCTTTGAGCTGTTATTGCAGGAAGCCTGCTTCAAAACTTCTATTCTCCTTTAACAGTGGTTTCTGAAGCAATTTGTTTTACATGATGAGGTTGGCCAGCACCATGTACAACCTTATGTTAGTCACCTCTCACGACATGCCTGAAGTAGCAGTAGGCCTATTCTGTCTTTGAGTTAAGATATATCATATCTGTTATTGCTAATACTATCATCAGTTTGCTGGTATTTTACCTTTCTAATTATTTATTTCAAGGTGTATGCTGGTTAACTAAAAATTCTAATTGTGCATGTTTGTCATGTCATAAAGAATTATACTTGGTAATTAATTTTTAAAAAAAAACTTTTTTTTGTATGTGCGAGCATGCATATACAGGACATGTGGATGTCTGTTTAATTTCATATTATGGCCATGGACTTTGATGAGCTAGACTGCAGACTTAAAATACTTAATATTCACCATAGTCTACATGTTCCAGTGCTGTGAGAACTCTTCACTTAAATTGGAGTGCATGCAAATTTATGGACAAAAAGGGAACAATAAATGCTATAAGCTGTAAACACAAATGTAAAATCAGTCATAATGTGTGGCTAAAAAGAAAAAAAACGTCATATCACCAAGAATATCATGTCCAAACTATAGATATTCATCGTTTGATGCCTGCATCACATTCTCCATATCATATCCACCATTGCCAGATGTAATAACAAATGCAGACCTGTGGTATAAAACCAGAAATAACCAATGTAAGAAGAGATAGTTTGGAGATGGATTGGACACACCGTCAGGGAGCAACCAACCAGTATAACCAGATATGTCTTGTACTGGAATCCACAGCAAAAGAGAAGAGTTGGTAACCAAAGAGAGCCTGGAGGAAACCAGGGTTACTAGGATCTTGTGGCCATGAGGAAAAAGATGACCCAGAGTAGAGATTGGTGGTGATGAACAGTTGCAGTTCTATGAAATAAAAATAAGATTGGTGAAAAAAAAAAACGAGGAACTCATTAAATACATAAAGCATCCTAGATTTTCCTCACAATGCTTTATATTATATTTAATATGAATGCTTTGATATAAATGCCAAGAATCAAATCTAATTGGTTTCTAATTATAATGTTACTTTAGACCAGTGGTTCTCAAACTTTTTTTCTCTGGGCCACACTTTCAAAATGAAATTTTGCTCGCAACACATCAAATTTTTTATTGATAAGAAATACCTTCAAAAACAAAAAATCAACTTCTAGCAGCGCTTTATTCATAATATAGAACAAAACTATCTTATAAAATGATCATGAGACATTCAGAAAGTATAAAACATACAGCTACATAAAAACATGTTTCATTCACAAAATATACAAATTCAGTGAGAGAATTCAGTGAAAATCCCTGTTCACAACAATATGTCATGGAGAACTGTATCTATTTGATATAAAATAGATTATATTACTGAGTAAAATCAGAAAAATTCTATGGGTTTCTGTACAAATATTTCCATATTACGAGGCGTGTTCAAATGAAACCCGTCCCAGTGGCTTTATAACAAATATATGTAAGGTACATCAGCAGGAGTAGTAGAATTAAATACAGCAATTGTTATGAAGCAAGTACTCACTGGTGTTCTGTAGAAATAGTCACCATAGGCATTCAGACACGCATTCCACTGCTTGGGTAGACGGTGGATGCCGTCCGAGAAAAATGACTTTGGTTGCTTATTGAACCATTTGGTCACCGAGGCCCTGATGTCTGCATCAGAGTCGAATCATTGTCCCTTTAGAGATTTTTTTAAGGGTCCGAACAAATGAAAGTCACATGGTGACAGATCGGGACTGTAGGCTGGGTGTGGCAGAACTTCCCACCTTTTCTTTGCTAACGCTTCCTGCACAATGTTCACAACATGTGGACGAGCATTGTCGTGCAACAGAATCACACCACGCGAAAGCATGCCAGGTCGTTTATTCTTGATGGCTGTATGCAGGTTGTCTAGTGTGTCTTTGTAGCGGATGGCATTGATGTTCACGCCAGGCTCTTTAAAGTCTACCAATAGAAGCCCTTCATGGTCAAAAAATGCGGTCAGCATAACCTTACCAGCGGAAATCTGTGACTTTAATTTTTTGGGTTTTGGTGATCCGGGATGTTTCCATTGCATGCTCGCTGTTTTGCTGCACGGCTCAAAGTGGTGGCACCACGACTCATCGCCTGCCACTATGCGCAACAGAAATGCATCACCCTCCTCTTCGTAATGCAGCACGTGGTTCAAACTCCACCCCATGCGTTCTTCCTTATGGTGATCGGTCAGCATCCGTGGGACCCATTGTGAACACACCTTTCGATACTTCAGTTTCTTCACCGGCCATTATTTTAATGGTCTGCAGCACAAACAATGAATACTAGGAGAATGAGCACTTACACACTTGTACATGCATATGTGCTTATTACGTCAGATGTGACGTCATCATGCTCCTCCTACAAATGTCCACTTGGCGCAGCACGGGTGGGTTTCATTTGAACACGCCTCGTATATCACAGGTAACACAATAAATAAGAAAATGACCTTCATATTTTTTTTTTTTGGCATATGAATTTTTAAAAAAATCTCTATAAATCCTTGATTGTCTTTGAATCATCTGGCCACACCTACCATCCTCTAGCTCCACACCTACCATCCTCTAGCTCCACACCTACCATCCTCTAGCTCCACACCTACCATCCTCTAGCTCCACACCTACTATCCTCTAGCTCCACACCTACCATCCTCTAGCTCCACACCAGTGTGACACATCACAACATTGGGAATCACTGCTGTAGACAGATATGTTTTTAGTTTATAAGAGACAACACAACATTGAACTATTACTTTATTTACTTACACAATAATAAAATATATCCATAGCAGTCTTCAGCTGTAAGATATAGTGTGGTCATGGACATAGTAAATTTCACATGTTGTTAGAGGATATTGTCTCCCATCACAAGATTACTGCTGTTGGACATTATCTTCTGCCTCATAATAATCATTGATGTAGACTTTTTTCTTCTCTTATTAGACCAAAGAATTTATAGATGACTGTCTGGCTCAAGGTGGCAAGGTTCTTGTTCATGGAAATGGTGGACTCTCTCGCAGGTCTGTCAAATTATCTAGTGTTTTGTTTTGTTGTTGTTTTTTGTTGTTGTTGAGCAGAACAACTTGTACTCATTATAGATTGTTTTAGGAAAATAAACAATATATATAAGTAAAGCCTGCACAGATATCACTGCTGTCTTGCTATAAGCACATGATTAAGTCAAGGTCTAGGAAAGGTCATCAATGATAGCGAAGCAAAGCCAGAAACAGCCCTTATTAGGACTGATTTATTTGTTGTCATGGCCTTCTTCCAGATGGACATGTGATGCAGGATTTGGAAAATACAGTAATTATCAGTCATCTTTCTTTGTTAAGATGTTAGTAAGAAAGTGAGTTATTATAAGTGGACTCAGCTTGAAGTGGTCTCCAAAAGTTCACTTCCATACCTTTTTTTTTTTCAGTCCTCTGCTTTTTTGCATTTATGACTGGGCTAGACTTATCTTATTATGAAATGAAGTTGTATAATTTTGCATTATAATGATTTGTTTAAATTGTTCTGCTTATGATATCATTTATCGTCATTTTCCATTGTGCTCCTTATGGAGCATGGAGCAACTACTACAGCTGGTCTCCTTTAAGGAAGCCTGCACCAAGGATTCACATGCTCCTGCAGGAGTGATTTTTGTGGCAATTTATTTTACATGATGAGGTTGCCAACCCCATGCACAATCTCATATTTGTCAGATTATGATGTCTATATTATGATGTCTATATTATGATGTCTATATTATGATGTCTATATTATGATGTCTGTATTATAAAGTAAAGTGTGTTTTACAATTCCATCTTTCCATCGGTCTGTTCGCACAAAATTGTTTGACCACTTCTGAACTACCTAGAAGTCTGAAATTTTGCATGCCAGTAGATCTGAAGATGCGATGCCCTAGAAAAATCTGAAAAACACAAAATTAAATGCGGCCAGAAACGTTTTGCGCCAAGGAAAGTAATTTTCCGGTTTAAAGGGAAATTAGTAGCTTATTATAAAGCTAATGAATATATGGGATTTTCCAATCTAAACTGTAATTATTTTTAAAATGCTACATTTAATAATTAAGCAAGTTATTTTAAAATATAAAAGTATGTTTGAAATGTTACACTGCTAATATTAATATTGTTGTATAATTGTAAAGTAATTTACTTTAGGAAAGCGGATTCTCATTATCTATAAAAATTAGAACTAGTGAATATCTGGATCGGTAACATAAGATATTGGTTTGATTAAATTTAAACATGACATACACACCTTTAAATTACTGTAGAATGCAACGAGGTTGCTGTAAACATGAGTTGTTAGCAGCTTGGCTTAAAAAACATTTTCTGAAATTGCAAATAATATCAAACATGTCAGTGAAAAGGGGACTGCAAAGATAAAATTGATTACATTTGAAATATAACAAATGATGCATGCACGACCGAAAACTAAGCAAGACAAATAAGAATTTGATCTATATTTTGTTATTTTATAAACAACACTAAGGCATTTGACACAGTGAATCATGAGTTACATTATCAAAATGTTAGAAAGCATAAACATCTATAGTAAGAACCTGAGAATAATAAAGAACATATATTGGCAACAAACAGAAGGTATAAGAGTCAACAACAAAATAGGAACATTTCAACAAGTAAAAAAAGGTGTTAGAAAAGTATATGTGCTGTCATCAGATCTGTTCAATTTGCACAGTGAAAATGGTCAGTCCATCAAGTATACATGGATCAACTTAAGAGCACCTTGCTTTTCACATGGACAGTTTTACTTTGTTGTTCTAGAGTTACTTCGCCAAATAATCTGTTTTTTATTGGCACCATCAGGCAATACATCAAATATTGTGTATAGGGAAGTTATAACTTGAACTTTAAAAGTGAAATCAGTTTTTAACACATCTAAAGAGTAACTGCTATTTTGACATTATGTTTTAGTCATCCCACTTTTCACATTTCATCACACAGTTTAAAAATACACCAGATTAATATTTAAAATGAATTTCATGGGTTTTGTGTTTAAAAAAAAAGCAGTTATTTAAAGATTCCCCATGTAAAGAATGGGTACGGACTCTAGTGAGGTTACATAATTTTGGATTTATGAATTGTTGAATCTGATTGTGAAATAAAATTATATAATATTACATTGATTTTAGTTGTTAGTTAAAAAATACCAGGATTGTTGGACTTTGAGGGCCCATCCTAGTTGAAATTTATGGGTTTATAGAAAATATTGCTCTGAAGATACAGATACAACAGTATCATGTAATATGAAGGAGAATCTGTAAGCACATGCAGAAACTAAAAATTATTTACTGAAACATGTTTGCCATGCAACAACTGTAATCAATCATTTACAAAACTATGTGTGTTTCTACAGTGCAGCAGTAGTGATTGCCTATGTCATGGAAAAATACTCACTTACTTGCAGGTATGGCAGATACAAGCACTCTTCATTGTGTTTGCACGTCACATTAACATATATTAAATTATAAGAGATGAAAGGTTAAATTAAGCCTTATGGGTATTGAGGGAAGTCGTTGAAAAATCATAAATAGAATGTGTATATTTTTAACTTTCGTTATGGTGAGGTAATTTCTTGTAGGTGGTTAGCGGTTTTTAGTTAGACTATTTTACCCTGCACACCATTGTGAAATTTATACTAAAAATAGTAAAATTTGTATTGTTGACAGCTATATGTGTAAGTTCTAGCACAGACTTTGTGTTGCAGCAGGAAATGTGTCACCCCAGTAAGAACCAAGTCCCCAGTTAAAAGAAAATACTCAAGTTTTGATTGTTGAAGAGCTTCATACAATAAACTGAATGTACAAGTAAAGTTGTTTAACTCATTCCACCCTGGAGGTCTGGCACATTTTTGTTCCCCGACCCTAACCCAGGGGACGTAATCTTTGAAAGCATATTTGAGCATACAAATATTCACCAATTTCAATGAAATAAAAAATGCTAGAAAGAAAAATGAACGAACTTTCAAGAAATATTTACATTTATATGACTTTAATAGTAATTTATTTTTAGAAAAATAAAAAAACTGAGAAAAAATGCAAAAGTGAAACAAAAATGTAAAGAAAATGTGCACTAACTCACAGATTTTGATGAGTGTTTGTTCAGTACTTTAAGTTCTCATGAAAATTTATTGTAACAATATCCTTTGTGGAGATGCACCTGGCAGAGATGCACCTGGCAGAGATGGCATCCTGTGGTGGTCTCTAGTTCTGCCACGCCATTTTCACACCGTCTTTTGAACACTGAAAACAGCGTCGCTTTCGGCCTGGCATTAGACTCAGCAGATGCTGAGCACTGTATGGCTGAGACCTTCCTGCTATGCTGGGTGTGTTCAGCCGTTTGCTAATTTTTGTTGAGAAACTGAGCATACCATTAAGGGCATGTATGGTAGTGAGAACTGGATTTTACGTACAAAATATCGATTTTTTACTTTTGAGCTTATTTTATTAAATAATCATCGAGGAATCAATTGAGCAAGGTTTTATGACATAAAAAATGCATTTGATGTGTCAAAAAGCATATTTTCGGCACTACCCACAAGCTATGATTTGCAAATTTGTGCCGAAATTGCACGATTTCTCTCAATAATACCTTAGTTACGCTGACCGCGTCGCGAAGTATTTGGTATCGCCAAAAAGGGAATTTCTTAGTGTCCCAGATTACAGCAAATTCAAAACCTTTATTTCACGCAGTGACCCCATTCTCTTAGTCAAGGCCCATTCATGAGGCATTGGTGTTTATCTTTCTGATTGGTCATAACAGCACGCAGCTTTGTCTGCGCAAATCCGGAACATAATGACAGGCACTTCCGACCGTAAACAAATAACGCGTTGAACGTGGTGCGTAGTACATGTTTCTCTTGATTACAGTCTAAATCTAATTGAATTGTGTTATATTACTTCAAAATGGGAAGAAAAGGTAAGAAAGCTAAAGCAACTTTCTGCCGTTAGAGCATGTCGAAAGTGTGTAATTTCCAGCAATGTTACGACCGAATCAGCGGTGAATGATAACCAGCCTGATGTAGGCTTATTATCAACTATGTCTGCATACCAGTATCCGATAGGCCTATAGTTCAAATTGCTGATCCAATAGTGCCTTTCACCGCTGGCCCAAGTCGATCTGATATAAAAATGAACTTGAGCGCGAGCAAGAATGGTGCTTCTCATAACACTGTCTGTGCTGAACCTACGTACAGAAATATGCAGATCAAATTTTTGATCATTTGGATACCATGCACAACTCTACAGTATTTCATTGTGCCGTCAGCATGGTCCGAGCTGAACATGCTAAAAGTCAGCATCGTACCATTAATAAAAAAAAAGAAGTCATTGACATCGCTGTCAGCTTTGATGCAACATGGCTAACTAGAGGTCATAAGTCACTGAAAGGTGTTGGCAGTGTTATTGACATCTTGACTGGCATGGTCATCGATACGCACGTTATGTCTTCCTTCTGTCACACCTGCAAGAATACTGGACAGTGGCAACTGAAAAATCAGCCTGACAAATTTGAACAATGGACAGCAGAGCATCAGAAAGACTGCTGCTGTAATTACGAAGGGTCAGCCGGAATGATGGAAGTAAAAGCCAGTGAGGTTCTCTGGCTTCGTTCAGTGACAAATCACAAGCTACGCTACACTGTTTTGCTATCAGATGGCGATTCCAAGGCCTACAACAGACTCTGCGACCTCAAACCTTATGGTCCAGAAGTTGACATAACCAAAGAAGAGTGCGTCAACCATGTCGCAAAGTGATTAGGCACTATACTGAGGACACTCATTATTGACTGCAGGAAACAAAAAGTCACCCTTGGGGGAAATGGCCATGGTCGTCTGACCCAAAATGCCATACGAAAACTGTGTATTTACTACACCAGGGCCATCCGCCAGCATAGTACAATACAGCCTCAGAGATGAAACAAGCCATCATGGCTTCTCTCTACCATGGGTATTCGACAAACGACAAACCCCAACATAATTTTTGTCTGCCAGGCAAAACTCCTGGTGTTTCTATCAGGCTTCCATGGCCAAAGGAAAAGCTGCCGGACCCCACAAGACCCAAGTTCATACTCCACTAGACTACAACCTGCTCCATTAGCACTTAGCCCCCATTTATGAGCATCTTACTGATCAGCATCTGCTCCAGCGGTGTGAGCTAGGTGCAACTCAAAATGCAAATGAAAGCCTCCACAATGTTATATGGAGTTGTTGCAGCAAGCGGAAATTTGTGTCATTGAAAAAAGTCAAATTCGGTGTCCTTGTGGCCATTGGAGAGTTCAACTTTGGTCCATCAGCCAGTGCAGAAATAAAAAAGCTGTATGGCCAAGCATCTGGAACAAACTCGAAATGCCTTGGACAGGTGCGATTAAGGAAATATCTGGCCAACAGCCAGAAATATGAGGCTGACAAACTTGTAAAAAGAAGAAAAATTAGGCAAGAGGCAAGACAAAGGCGAGAGGAGGAGCTGCAGGAAGCTGAAGGAGGTGCAGCATATAGTGCTGGACAATTTTAAACACATTCAGCCCCCCCCCCCCCCCCCACCCCCCTCCCCCCACACAATGGAGTATATTGGACAAGGTGAATAAAAAGCATTTTTCTTAAAATTAACATTTTATTAACAAAAAATTTAAAAACTAACACCCTACCTAACAGATCAGTCTCAAATTTGGCATGCATGTAGTACACATATATATCTTTAAATGATCACATGCTTTTTTTGATATTTTGGTAATTTGCTTTGATATATTTTTTTAATAATTTTTTTCATACAAATATAGTGTATTTAAAAAAAAAATCATTAAAAATAGAGTTTTAAACTTATCAAAAAAAGCATGTGAACAATTTTTTCAATTGTCAGTCACAACATGTGTGTGCAATTTGATAAGATTTGGTCAAGGGAAACATATGTTGTTTGCTCTTGAAAATCGGTTAAAAATCCAATATGGTGGATGGTTTTTTGGATACCATGGTAACCACATTTTTTTAACAATATAAACTAGAATTTGTTTCATGGACATGCACTGTGTCCATTGAGTATATAAAAAGTGTGAAAATATTATTAGAACAAAAGTTAGTTTTCACTGTAGTGCATCCCCTTAAGAAGCTCCATCGTGAACTTAAGATGGTTCTGCGCTGGCAAGTCGCGTGCTGCCGTTGGGTTAGCTAGTTTCATTAGCAAGTGGCTGTTGATGATGGACACCTGTACAAGGTACCATATGAGGTATCTCCACCACTTAATGCTGGACCTGCCAACAGGATAGTAGGCTCTGTGCTGGTCACTGAGATCCACCCCAAACATGCCAGAGTTGTAGGCGAGCACATTTAGCTTTGGTCATTGTTGAACACTTCCAGTAAAACAAATTCTTCTTCTTTGTTTCACCCTACTGCTGCAAGATCATTCACTATAAGCTTTCATTCTAAGGGCATCTCACTCCATTTTTAACTTGTTTCTATAACACAGTCTCTTTTCCATTTGTTTTTGGGTCTTTCCCTACTTCTGCTACCTTTGGCATTCTAGAACAAGGACTGATTTGATGCTAGAAAGTAAAACAAATGAAAAGTGGTGTTGTCGTCAGTTTTGCAAATGGGTTTTGTTTCACTAGGACTGCTGAACTTCTCGCTGTTTCGTAGTCAATACCAAGTTGAAGACTACTTGGTATTATCTACACTGTAAATCTAGGCTTTTCTTGTAGCTTTTCTGCTATTCCAAAATGATGAGTTGAAGTCATGAGCTCCAGTTTCTCCAATTTAGTTTGCATTTGAAGGATCATCACATCTGGTCCCAAGCCAGGTGGAAAAAGCGTGTGGCATTCTGTGCACTCCTTGCCATCCAAGGGGGCTCTCCTAATATGCAGAGCTAAAATACTGTGCTCTGGTTCTGGCTCTCCAAAGGAATTGTCATGTCCTACACAGAGCCACTTCTCAGCTCCCCCTGCCTACCATGGGATCCATAGTGAGATCTTCCTGCATGCAGCCAACAAGATAAAAACCAGAGTTACATCTGGGGCTCAAGTGACTCCTCCTAGCTTAGTGTGCAATGCTGGGTTCTCAATATGTTTCACAACAGGGAGAATCTTGGAAGTGTGTGGATGATTTCAAGAGTCAATGAGGGTGTAATTAGCATCACAGACAGAAGTTCACATCCACATCCAAATACTATAGCATTGTTGTTAGCTGGTGGTCGTATAAGGATGACTCCAGATATGCCTCCATGCATGTTTTGCAAATGCACAATGCACTCAAAATGCATGTCGCTTCAGGGTTACCCTTCTTTAGCCACAGTCACAAACAAGATACAAAACTGAGCAATACAGAAGGTTTATGAGATAATGACAATGAACATAATAAGCACATAGATATAAATAATAATAAACAAATAAAAATGCTAAGATGGGCAAACAATGAAAGTCAATTTGACGATACAGAAAGGGCAATAATAATAATGAATAAACAAATACAAATACTAAATGAAAGTTCATGCAAAGAAATGAACTGGAAAAATACAGATATCAAATGCAACAAAATACAGAGTATAAACCAGCACTGAACAATAGCACACAACAATGGCGTCTGCAAGGAAACTTATCATTATTTATTGAATTGATGCTAGCTGATGTTTTAATTGTGTATCCTCTCCATTTCCAGCTGATGTTTTAATTGTGTATCCTCTCCATTTCCAGTACGGTACCTTTTCTTCCTTTATTTTTTTTTGACTAGTTCTTTCCGTTTCTTTTAGTTGGTGATCATGTTATACTGTTTTAGTCTTTCTGTTTTACAAGACACATTATAAGCATGCACGTCACTGTTACCGAAGTAGATTCCCACATTATAAATTTGTTTTAAACAAATTAAATCTGGCAGGATTTAGTTTGCCCCATAATAATTGCGTTTTTCCAACAATGACACATTCCCTACTAGAATTTGAATTTAAAGAGAATATTGTTTCAAAAATTTTATCGTCCTAATCCTTCTGAGTTTATCATATTTTAAAAGTCTAATTTAAGAATGTTTAAAATGTTTTCTTTGTACGACTTATTTATTATTGTTGCAAGTGGTGTGCTGCAAGGCGTGGTTTGGTTAGCTCTGAACAATGTTCCATGTGATATTAATAAAACAGTTATAATGTCTGGCCATTGTTTTATCTTCTTGATATTCTTGAGTGATCGTGTATCGTGCCTTCTATGTAAGATTACGCGAATGCAGGGGTGGAAGATTCTGAACAATAATTGAATCTTGGAATACGATTGATGTGACAAGTCGGTTCCATAGAGTCCACAAATATTTAATACAGTTTACACGTCAAGACGATTCATGCATGTTGATCACAAAGGTACATATTATAACTTGAAAATATATGGCATAGATATGTAGATATCCTATCAGTCCTTGTCCAATAATCAAATTACTGTATGCAGATTGTCATAGCTGTATGCACGCGCGGTTGGGGTTTTCCAACGGCCGACAGTGAGTCTATGAGTCTGGTAAAATCAAATACTATGGACTGTAATTCATCCTTCCTTAATTTTCACTTTCGTACTGACCTTTAATCATTTCAAATCTTCGTAATAGCAATGGACTGACCCATGTCCGTACTTGCATAAAATATATCTGTATGGCAATACCATGCTCAACATTGGAAGGAAAGTCAGACGCGTCTTAACAGCTTGACGGTCAATGTGAAAAGGGTAGCGTTTCTTAGTTACCGACTGTGTCCTAAACAACGCTATACACGTCATAATCGATCGTGTATGAAGCGTTCAGTAATTGAAACATCTATCGCAATATATTAAATGTCTTAACCTTTACAATTGCACGTCTGGTAACCTTTAGCAGACGGCGTTAATATCATATACCGTAACAATTCTGTTACATTTTTTGTGTCTGCTAGTTTTAAACTTCTTCATATTGTGACAAAATTTATTTAAAACTTGTGAGTTCAGGGTCAAAATGGGAACATTAATTAGTCAATAAAGGATTGTTTGGGGTTTTTTGTTTTGTGTCTTACTCTGCAGATAATTTTTGAGCATTAAAATAACGGTGACAAAGAAAGGCCCTTGAGTATAAGAGCGAGATCCATCTCTGTTTCACAGATCTGGAAATGGCGTTTGACAGGGTCCCCTGGAGCAAACTTTGGGACTGTTTGGCAAGGAAGAACATTCCAGCACCTCTATACAGAGCTTCTACAAGTCTTGCAGAAATTATGTGAGGACAGCAAACCATAAGTCAGAAGAGTTCAGGACCACCACTGGTGTAAGACAAGGTGATATCCTGTCACCTTATCTTTTCATACTCCTCATGGACGATGTCATCAAGGCATGTAAGGAGGGAACAAGAAAGTATTCAGTGGGGTACTGGAAGATGAGACAGGTCTGTATTTCAGAGCTGGCATTTGCTGATGATGTTGCCCTGATTGCTAAACCAGAGGCACATCTCCAATCCAACCTGCAAGTCTGGATGGAAGAGCTGGAGAAGAGAGGGATGGTCTTAAGCAGCTCTAAAACAAAAACCATGGTGATTTCACGAGAAGAAAGAAGGCATCAGATTAAGCTGAGAGAACAGGTCCTGGAAAGGAGGCATCAAAGAAGAGTTGGCAACTCGAAAAGCAGCAGCTGGGAGACTTTTTCAGGCCATAAATTGAGGATTCCTCAGCAAGAGAGAAGTTGGTAAGAAAACGAAGATGACTGTATACCGCTCCACCTATGTCCCAGTCTTGACGTATGGATGCGAGTCATGGGCAATGACTACAACCCACAAAAGCCAGATCCAGACCTCAGAAATGAGGTATTTGAGGAAGGTGGTTGAAGTAACAAGAAGAGACATGTTCCACAACCAGACGATATGTCAAGGCCTAAAATCCCACCCCCTGCAGACCCAAGTAGAACAGTGCCAGGTAAGATGGTTTTGCCATGTCTGCAGAATGGGAGAAGATTGGCTACCACGACAAGCATGGGAAACTAAGAGCCAGGGATCCAGACCTCCAGGATGACCCAGAGTCCGCTGGGAGGACAACATTAGACAATCTTTGAAGGACCGAGGACTAGAATGGACCCAGGCCAGGAGGAAGACAGCCGATAGGATAGTCTGGCGCTCTCTCTTCTAAACCTCTACACCTCATGGTAGAAGGGGAATGACTATGTAAGTAAGTGACAAAGAAATAAGAACTCGTATTAGAAGGAAAGAAGGATACTAGACAAGAGAAAAGTTAGAGAAGTAAAAGGCGATTTGATCTGGGTCCTTACAAGTGATGTCATTGCCTTCCTGCTAGGGTGACTATATTGTGTACCCCAAACTGTGTCAGAGGTCATTTGTGCATTAAAGGTATGTGTAAGAGGTCCCCACTTTCTTCGCAACATAGATGGGAAGATTAGAAGTAATAGTAAATAAAAATGTCTAGATCATTCAGATCTAAAAGTGAAGAAAAACCAACATACCTTGGAGTCAAGTTGGATAAGAGACTCACCTGGAAGCCACACCTAAAAGCAGTAGAGCAGAGCAACAAGGAAGCTCTCAATTATGAAGAAACTGGCTGGCACAAGTTGGGGGCAAATACTAGCATACTTAAAAAAGTCTATACAGGCACAGTCAGGCCTGCACTTAAATATGGCATGCCAGACTGGGCCACGGCATCAAAAACAAACACAGATCATCTAGGGAAAATGCAGGCTTTAGATTAATCACCGGAGGAATGAAGATCACTCCAATCCAGGCTATGGAGAGATACACCAGCATCCGCCCCCTTGACGACAGCTGTAAGGAAAAGGTATTTGCTCACAGCGAGGAGCTACTACGAATAACAAATCATCCAATGCATGCCAAACTCCATAGCATGACAAAAAAACAGGCTGAAGAGAACCAGCTTCTTAAACATCTCAAAACATCTGCATCATTGTCAATGAAGACCTCCTCCCAAAACAACCTACCGAAAAGGAAATGTTAATTGATTATGAGGAGCCAAACTACTGCCATGAAAATATATCTGTCACCACAGAAGTCTCTGAAATAAGAAAGAAAGGTCACCAAATCCCACCACAACTAAATACTTTGGCTAAGGAGATGATTGAAGAAAATTACAACCCCAAGGAGTGGATACACGTATACACAGATGGATCCGCAGAAGGAGGAGTAAAGAATGGTGGAGGAGGCATTTTTATCAGATTCATAAACAGGAGGATCATCCTTAAGGCCTTCCCAACTTGAAAGATCTCCAATTTCAGGACACAAGCTATGGCACTACTACAAGCTTTGAGAATTCTTACTAGAGCAGAACAACACCCACCAGCTAAGACAGTAATCATTACTGACTGTAGATGACAATTGGAATCAATACAGAACACCAGAAATGTAAACATGATGCATGAGATCAAATCTGAGCTTAACATTATCCAAAGGTCATCAACTATTGCCCTTCAGGGTCACCCTCCCATTGTGGAATCACTGGGAATGAGAGACCCGACTCTTTATCTAGAAGTGGCAGTAAAATGGAACAATTCAGCCACCCATTGCCCAGTCGAGAAGCAAAAACTATCGTCCACAATAAGTTCAAATACCAGTGGAAGAAGGAAGGTGATATATACAACAGATATGACTCAATCCACCAGCTTAATAGATACCAGCAGACCATCATTTTCCACCTGAGAACTGGCAACTGCAGATTACTGGGTCACCTCTTCCACTCAAGAATATCTCATATGAATGAATGTCTATGTGGAACCAGAATCCAGACCCCTGAACACATTCTCTGAAATTGCCCAACCTATGATGACCCATGACGCCTGACCTGGCCAGTGGGTGCTGAGCTTAGGCAGAAGCTGTGGGGCTGCAATGCTGACCTGGAAAAGACTGTGGACTTTACAGATTTACCATGACGTGACCTATATTTTGAAAATTCTCAGTTCTCAGTGTGTTTTCACAAAATAAAGTTAATGTCATAACTGGTATGAGGGGGCATTACTCTACTTTCTTTTTCATTGCATATCCTAGTTTTAGTGCAATGTACGTTCCTGAGTGTTTGTACTGTTTGTCAACAGAGAAGCTGTTGCCTGTGTACGCAACAGACGGTTCTGTATAAGTCTAAATGATGGCTTCTTGAACCAGTTAGCTGTGAGTATCTGATATGCCTAGTCAACATTCTTAACTCATAAGTGTGGGAAGAAATTAACCATAAAAAATCATTGCCTGGATTTTTAAGATGTTTATATATTTTGTAAAATAACATTTTACAGGTGTGACTACCCTAATATATGGAGTAGATTTTAAGATTTTGTCTCTGTCAGCAGACTTTTGCTTAAAATATTAGGATGCTTACCATCATCTGGAAGAAAAACCCTTATCAAATAGTGTTATTTTTTTTTTTAACTTCATCATCATACTTCTTTGTCTTGTTATTCTTCAGCCATTCTGGCCCCTTTAGAAGTTTTTTTTTTTTTGCTGCAGATGATTTGTTTGCTTTCCTGTCTTTGATTATTCATCTCCAATTTATGATTCACAGCTCTTTTTGGCAAATTTCTAAGTTGTCCGTCCATCTACTCAAATACCCAGTTGGTCTTGCACCTTCAGTCTGTTTAATATACAGTAGATGAAATCGTGACTAGGGTTGTTCAGATAATCACAATTTTAGATAATTGGTTTAATGAAACACTCACCCTTATCTCTGACAAAACAATTTATTGATTAGCCTTAGAGGGGTCGGAGTGGTTAAGAGGTACCTGGTTCGTTTCCAATATGGGGAATATAATTGATGAAAATCTTTTTCAGAACCAGTGGTTCCTAATGATGTCATACTCCCCTCTGATCTCCTGGGTAGTGAGATTAGATGCCTAGCCTTCTCGGATGAGGGCGCAAAAATAGGAGGTCCCATGTGCAAGTTGCGCACGTTAAAAATCCCTCGACAGTTGGAAATAGTAAAGAGTAGGCCATACGGCCACACTTTTCTTCTGCGATTCTCCTTTTTCAACACTTTATTTCCACTTTGTCTGCCATTGTCCGGACAACATTTTTTTTTCCATTTACTTTACATTATATATTTTGTAACATCCAAAAAAATTAGAATGGTTTTGAAAATGAAGCCAAACACAACGTTAAACTGACTACACAACAGCTGGGAACAGACTGGAATGAACTGGAATAAATGTCACATGGGCTGACACAGGGAGTGGAAGGGTTCTTACATCACAGACCTTGCCTGCTTTCTTTGGTTTTCATGGTTCAGTTAATTGGTATTTCGGATAACAGGAGTTCTACTGTACATCTTTCATGTCTCTTGGTTAACCTCCATCTGTTTTGTCATGCTCCAGAAATCTCAGGCTGTCTGATCCTATCACACTAAATATCAATGAAGAAATCATTGGGATACTGCCTGTCATTCCTAGTATTGACTATGGTAGTCTTATCATTTCAGATAACGATTTTGGTAGTTAGTACAGTGGCAGCATTAGATATGGCTGTGTATTTTGATGATGACATTAGTACTGCCCAAGTCACAGTTTATTGTTTTTATTTCAGGAATATGAACATATCTATAGAGCACAAACACTCTCAATCACTTCAGAGGCAGCATCTCAGCCACAAAGTGAGTCAAATAAATTTATTTTTTTTTTTGGAGGTTTTACTTGGCTGAGAAACTTTTGAGCATTAAAATAGCAGTGACAAAGAAATTTTCTTTTTTTTTCTAATTAACAAAGAGTGAAGCCAGAGATTAACAAAAATATGTAAATCATAAGATCTCGTATTAGAAGGAAAGAAGGATACCAGACAACAGATAAGTAAGAGAAGTAAAAGGTGATTTGATCTGGGTCGTTACAAGTGATGTCATTGCCTGCCTGCTAGGGTGACCATATTGTGTACCCCAAACTGTGTCAGAGGTCATTTATGCATTTAGGACGTGTAAGGAGTTTCCCACTTTCTTTGCAGCACAAATGGGAAGATTGGAATAATAGTGTGTAAAAATGTCTTGATCATTCAGATCTAATATTCCATAGTAGTGAACTGTGTCATGAAAGCGACTACCACAGTGATAGCACTTTTTTTGGTGCTTAGCTGGTCTTCTATCCAAACATGTTCACTCTCACAATGAGAGATATCGTTTGGATGAACCTGGATCAATTCTCCAGACAATCAGTTATGTATCTTGCTATTTTTGTTGTTAATTGTCCTCTTTTCTTTCTTACCAGAGCCTATCATTTAACTTAAACTCATAATTTTTTTTCTAATTATAGTGTAACATTTTTTGGGCCTTTTATATAATCATAGAATGAATTTTAAAATATTATTAACTATACTGAAGCACATTAAAAACGCACCACTATTATATATACTGATGCCGAGAAGCTGGAAAAAAAAAGTGTGGGAATGGATTTTCCACGTGTTTGTCATGAGGTAGAGAGCGAATGGCTGCTGGAATGGAAAGTGCATGATTCAACCCATGGGTTTGTGTACAGACTACATAAAAACAATGAAAGTTACACATGCAACACGATTCCCAACAGCTATGACCCTGAAAATGTGTACGCGTTGTGGCAGTATACTCGGTATAAAAAGGCCGTTGAGACAAAACACCCAGTACATGTGCTTGAAATGCCACGACTATCTGAAAACGACCGCCAACGAGCCATTGGTATGTTGGAGACCGGAATGAGCTCACGGGCCATTGCCAGAAGGATGAATTGCCACCACAGCACTATTGTACGTCTCAATGAATGTTACGGAACCACTGGCAGTGCCCTGGATAGACTTCGGAGTGGCCAACCACGAGTTACTACCCCTGCGCAAGATCGTCATATTGTGCTGAGTCACCTATGGAATCGTTCTCTCCCGGCAAGCCAAACAGCAAGAGCAATAGTGGGTAGACGTGGGCAAGTCTCTCGAATGACAGTCATACGACGACTCAGAGATACAGGCCTTACTGCAAGACGACCTTATGTTGGGCCAAACTTGACTCACAGACATCGTCAGCAGCGCCTGCAATGGGCAGAGCAACATGTCAGATGGACTAGACTGCAGTGGAATGCTGTCCTATTCACAGACGAGAGCAGATTCAACATATCCTTTGCTGATGGACGTATGCGGATTTGGCAACGGTGTGGAGAGCGCTTTGCAGATTGCTGTGTTCGTCAGCACAACCGATTTGGAGGTGGCAGTATTCACATTTGGGGAGGATTCAGTTTTCACCATCGCTTGCCTCTTCACGTCTTCCGTGGAAATGTTAATGCTGTGACATATCGAGATGAGGTTCTTGATGCATTGGTTGCTCCTGCGTTCACAAATTATCCAGACTTGCAGCTTCTCCAGCAGGATAACGCACGTGCGCACACCGCATGCATTACGCAGCAATATCTACAGCAGCAGAACATTGTGACGATTGATTGGCCTGCCCTATCACCAGACATGTTCCCTATAGAACATCTGTGGGACGAGCTTGGATGCAGAGTCTACAGGCAAGGTTCTCCAGCTAATCTGCAACAGCTCGAAGCTGCTCTTACACGTGAATGGGACTTGATTCCCCGGAATTTCCTTCAGAGACTTGTGTGTTCCATGCGGAGCCGCTGCCAAGCTTGTTTGCAAGCACATGGTGGACATACCAGATACTGAGGATAGTGTGAATGAATTTTTTTATTGGTTGCATTTTTGGTTTTCTCCCTTGCCTGCACAGAATGCAATGAATTTCATAACAATCAAATGTACAAATTAATGACCAGCATGGATTCATAGGAAAATGAATAAAGATTCCAAATATGTAAACTTGTAAACACTTATATTTACATTTCACACTCTGTTCCTGGATTATACAGGTGGTGCATTTTTAATGTGCTTCAGTATATATTGTCTCATGATGCATGGACTAGCAATCTTGTCACAGAAACTAATAATACAGGAGTACTTGAAGTGCTTGAGCACTAGTTTCCTTATGTGGGACCAGTGGCACTGTTTGCCCCATGTTCCTTTAGGAACAACAAGATCAGCCATAGGAAGTGGAAAGAGAAATGAAAGAATTAATTCTTATCTCATGAAATTGGATCATTTGTTGTGCTTAAAACTTGAATTTTTGTTTTATACAATTAATCGTTAGATTTGAATTAGTTTATGTTTTTAGAAATGCCAGACATGATTTGTTTATCTGCAGATGGGTTTAAAATGTGAATTTGATTATTTGCAGACATGCTTTAAATGTGAGTACGATCCTTTGCAGATATGTTAAGTTGTGAATTTGTTTATTTGCAGGTATGCTTAAGATGTTAATTTGATTTTGTGCACTTATGCTTACAACACACAGTTGATTATTTGCAGATATGCTGAAGAGAAAACACACGGAGAATGATTTTGACAGCACACCTTTGAATGCCTGGTCGGAAGCAGATTCTTAATAAATCAGCAATGTTCTCTAGGTTATAACCCTCATCACTGACATCTGTAACAACTTTGATCACATTTTTATTTTAAAAACTCCGAGCCACATTATTTTATCATACTGAGTCCTCTGGGTTGATTTATTTATTTGCTTTATTAAAAAATATATATGTGGTGTACGATTATAAGAGACTATAAACGCACAAGTGGTCGATAGAATGTGAAGTAATATATGAACAAGAATAATACAAAATATAGTGCAATCTGTAAATCATATCAGGGAAAAGCTAGGATGAACATGTAAGTGGTAGTTAAATGATTGTGATGTACTCATAAAGAAAAGAAAACTGTTTTTACAGGGTCATAAGAATAATGAGCCAATGTTTAAGTCAAGCAGGACTTCATCCTCACACAATAAACATAAAAACCTCAGACATTCATTACCCTACAGCTCCCCAAAGAACAAAAGCCTTCAGCAAATGTATGCCAAGTTCTCCTATCACGTGCCATCAGCTCAAGGTCTTTCTGTGTCTTTCTGACCAATTTCATTTCTGTCTCCGATTCTCTTTTTGTCTGTTCTTTGGTCTGCCTTTACTTCACTTACCCTGGGGATTTCAGAACATGGACTGCCTTGTAATGCTAGCAGCAGGTTTCTTCAATGTGTGTCTAATCTAGCATCTTCTCATAACTTTATACCACTGGTACTTGTCTGGTTCTTATCAACAGTTCCACATTTAAGTCTTTCTATTCTGTGCAACACCTATGTGTGAAAGTCTGTAACGTCTTGGTTTTTGTTGTTCTTCATATTTCAGAGCCGTGTAGGTGAAGATTCTTACTTTTGTTTTGGTAAAAGGTAAAGGATCCCGTTACACGCCCATTAAGGCATATTGGGAATATGGTGTTAGGCCCATATTTTCTTGACCATCGGCATACTAGGGGTGATGTGGTCAGCATCACGCCGGCCGCCTTAACCTTCGCAGAGTATCTCTGGTACCCAATTCATGAGGCTGGGTCGGGTCGACCCAGGTACGGAGTGGTCTAAAAAATTCCACCTCAACTGGGGATTGAACCATGGACCACCGAGCTAGGAAACTTTTGTTTTGGGCTTGATTTTTTTTTTTATTTCCATGTATTTCCCAGTGCTCTGGCCTTTTGATTTTTATATTATTGTCCCTCCAACCGTCTGTATTGCTGCCAAGATGTGTGTGTGATTATATCTCTGGTAGGGATGTTTCTTCAAGTGCATTTACGTGATCATTTCCTGCATTTATTCTCATTATCTTTATCTTTCCCTTGTATATTTTCATACCCACTTGATGTGACATCTGATCTAGTATTTTCATATGATCTTGCTTCTGGTTACTTTATGGTCGTCTTTTTAAAATACGACTGCCCTGTTACCTATTTCCATTCACCTCACAGACATAGCTCCAAAAAACTGATAAACTTTGCTCAGAAGTGATGACTCTGTTTGTGCAGCATTCTTGTGCAGTAATAAAATATGTGATCTTTATTGTATGTGATAGTAAATATTTATTATATGTGGCACAGTACAGTACAACTTCAGTTGCATGTCTGCTGATCTTGATATGAAAAAAATTATAAATAAAAGCTGGCAAAAGATACTGTTTCTTAGATTTGTCCACAGAAATATCAGTTTCTCTACCATACAAACATTGTATGGTAAAACAACCGGTGTGGTTCATAAACATGTTACTCATAGTTGCTTTATGTAAAACAGTATGAAACACAGTCCCACCTTTGTAGGTCTGCTACAATAAACTTTGTATCTTTGTGTGAGGCAGTTAGACTGTAAATTTATTGGTTATTAAATCATTGTTTCCCACCCAGGGTTCCATGGGATATTCCATGATCTCTGTGGAATAAATAAAAAAAGATGTGAAGAAAAAAAATTAGTGAATTTTTGTTAAGTGATTGTAAGTACTGGATTCAGTCTCCCTGCACTCATAAATCACCCCAGCCATGTTACATGTTCACTTCATGACTATCAATGGCTACGTGTCTAATAGAAGAATTAATTAGATTCAATTACTTTTGGACTCACAAGGCAAACATAATTTTTTTAAAAGAAAGTAACTAAATGAAAACCACTGCCATTCTTAAAGTTGTCAGAAATTGATTAATGCATTCCCAGGAAAGTGAAAGCAATGAGGAAAGGGAGCAGGTCACCCCTCCTGATAAAGCTGAGACCTACCATGTCTGAGACCTAACACTTCCTTCATGCAAACTGAAAATAGTATATTTCAGCATTTTCATATCTTACTTTATGCTACTGAAAATAGTATGTTTCAGCATTTTCATACTATACTTTATGCTGCTGAAAATAGTATGTTTCAGCATTTTCATATATTACCTTGTGTTAATGAAAATAATGTGTTTGAGCATTTTCATACCTTACTTTGTGTTACTAAATATAATGTGTTTAAGCATTTTCACACCTTATTTTATGTTACTGAAAATAGTGTGTTTCAGCATTTTCATACCTTACTTTGTGTTATTTACTTGTGATATCCGGAAACCTTTGGCAACTAAAACATGTTTGGTAATAACTTGTGTGAGGAGTAAAATTTGAAGGTTTGTCTGCTGTATGTTCTAATATGATTTTACGAAGTTATGTGCAGGATTTAAGTATGTCCTAGACCTATATAGATGGGCAGTTGAAAAGTTTACACTCACATTTAATACTGTTTGTATTATTCACAAGCATCAATATTTTTCTTCTTTCTGTTCAAATGCCATTTGAAACTGAAGACATCATGAAGGTTCTTTATGTTGTGTCATGAAATGTCAAATGATGAATCTGTGTATCATTAGGGCCTTCTATGCCAACATATTTCAGCAGTTTTAATTCTGAAGATGGTGCTCTGTCATTTATAACTAATACCCTTCAGCTCCCCTTGGAGCATGGGCCATCAACAAAAACCTTCCAAGTCTGTGATTCACAAAGTTGTTCCCTGTCTCTGTTATCCCTGTCATAGCTGTTTCAGTTTTTCTTCTTTATGTATTTTTCTTTAAACCTCTACCTCTCTTACTCTGGAGATTCTAGGACAAGTACTGCCTTATGATGCTATTGACAGGTTCCCTAATTGTGTGTCCTGTCCAGTTTAGTTACAACTTTGCTCAACTATTATGCACATGGTAAATGTCTGGTCTGTACAGGATTTTTGTTGTTGGAAACCTGCGTGTTCTTCTCTCACTCGTCTGTCTATGGCCTCTTTTAATCTGTGAAGGATGATCCCATTTAATGGTTTTCCCTGGTACTGAAAACATTATTCCTCTGTCACTTTTGCCATCCGCTGTCTCTGGCAAATTGACCAGATAATTCATACTTCCATTCAGCTAGTATTTCCTCTCTCTCCCAGACTTTACCATGAAATTTGAATATCTATGTAGGGTTGCTGATGTCTGCTGTGATGGCCTCTGCAAATATGCTTACCTAATAAAACTTACAGGGAGACCGTTGAAGAGTGTTTCCCAAATTAGTTTTAACCACGATCCTTGGTTGTCTTTCTTTATTTTTTGCTGTGACTCATGTAGTCTGTACATGTTAATAAGGAGAAGGAAAACATGTATATTAGGAAAAACTTAATTTAAAAAATTGCAAAAAATGAAGATATTAAATCGACCTTTGATTATTTAAAGGAAAAGAGTGTTGTTATAAGAATTTCAGTTTTTTTGCTGAACCAATATTACTTTTTCCCTCTGAGACCTTTCCATGACCCTCAGCAACGTACATGCAACCCCTGGTTTGGGAACAGTGCTATAGAAGATCTTCGTCATTATAATTTCTCTTTTTGCTCCCCAATGGAAAATGGAACCACCAGTGAAGGTGGTTCTTTTGCAGGAAGCACGCACTAAAGCATTTATGTTCTGTTGTAGCTGAATCTATACACAGGCTGGTTTATACAGTCCTTGTGCATATTTATGTTCTGTTGTAGCTGAATCTATACACAGGCTGGTTTATACAGTCCTTGTGCAACGGCATATAAAATATTTTATAAAGTTAAAACTCGGTATCAAAAACATGTTCTTTGGATGAATTTAAGATCAGGATCACAAATGCAATTGACTAAGCAGCAACTGGAGAATGTTTCCAACAAGATGCAAAGTTGAATTGAAATATGTGTCGCAAAAGATGGCAGTTATGTCGAAGTCTAAAAATTGGAACTGCATTTTGTTAGAACTTGATAAATTATGCTTTCATATGCCATTTACAGTATGCTTGTCATGTGTACATCCAAAGTTATTAAATTTTAAAGTTGCTCAAGGACTTTATAACCACTCTGTATTATTTGAAATGTACTTTGGTAAATTGTGATTAACCTTGTGATTTTTTTTTTCTCCATGGAATCCCTTGAATCTGTGTATTTATTTCTCTTTAAAGTTGTTTTGTGAAATGTATCAAAATACCTGTATAATATTAATACGTTTTAATGTTGTCAGAATGTGAACTTTTTTTTTACCCAGGGATATTTAGATATTTATGTTATCCTAAATGTGTGTTTGTGTTTTAAATATCAGTTGACTCAGGTGGTAATATATACATATTATTTATTTATGTGCATATGTTATCTACATCTGTATGACAGTGTAGGCAGCGGTACAAATATCTTCTTTCTTTTGTTTCAAGTTTGGACACCTCGAGCATTGAGGTAATCCTGTAGACTGAATAAGCTGGCAGCCATCTTGTCAGACTTTTAGTCTTTGACTAAGCAATCATTTATGTTGTGTCATTTATTAGTGTTATAGTTATTGTCTTTTTTCACCATTTTATCAGAATATGTTGGCTATAGTTAATTTTAGATATCATCAAATAATGTGTAGCTTAGTTTCTTGTCTGTTCATTATGAATCAATCAATCCATACCCTTTAGCTCTTCAAGGAGCATAGGCCTTTAACAAACACATGCCAAGTCCTCCTGTCATGTGCCATCAGCTCAAGCTCCTTTCCACGTTTTCCTCATCATTTTCACGTGTCTCCATTTCTCTTCTCCATGTGTTTCTTGGTCTACCTCTGCCTCTCTTTACTGGGGGGGGGGGGGGGGTTGTTTTGTAATGCTATCAACAGGTTTCCTCAGTGTGTGTCCTATCCATCGCCATCATTTTCTTCTCATCTCTTGTTCCATTGGCACTTGTCCGGTACTTGTTATCAGTTCCACATGAGTGATCTTGTCTGTTCATTATAGTTGATATTATTTCCTGCATCCCTTATGAACAGGTCAGCAGTACAACTGATTATAATGTATTTTGCTTATATTATCTACTGTTGGCGAGAGTCCAGTTTAGATGTCCCAAGAGAAAATAATTGCTTGCCCATAACTAGTACAGTAACAGTCCAAAAATCTGGACTGCTCAGGGATTGGGTCTGTCCAGATTTTCCTGATTCTCGGGCAGTACTTTTAAAACTAAAATTTAAGGAAGAATGAAGAAGAGATGAACAGACAAATTTTGTTGGTTTATTCATTAGCAAATACAGAAAGCTTCATTTATCAAAATGAGTATATTTATTTGTTTATTTCCGCAACTTCTGTTACATCTGCTGCACGGCTTGTGGATGGAACACTTACAAAAAAGCCCGGAAATTTTTAAAAGTTTGAGTTTTCAAAAAATCTGGATTCTCAGGTGGTGCGGATTTTTGGACTTTTACTGTCCTGATCTTTTTGTTTTCTTATTTGATTTACATTGAGCAAGATGCTTTTTGTTATTCCTCCCCCAAGAGACACCTCTGCTTATAATAGAAGGCCAACCTTTTCTTCCCCTTAGTTTGTGGATATTTTTAAATCTAATTCTTAGAGGGTCATTCAAATTACTTTGACAAACAAAATCATTTTCTCTTCTCAGTACATATTTTTGTCGCTTTAAGTCTTTGTTCTGATTGACACTGATTGCAGAAGTAAACTGTTATTGCTCCTTCCTGGGTAGGTTAACCACTATGTCTCCCAAAAGTTAATCATTGGATATAAATGAGTAAATATTCCACTGGGATAGATGTTGGCAGTGCCATGTGATTGTTGATAAATTTCAGCTTTAGTTCAAGAATATTTTTTATTGACCATCCATGATTGGGAATTTCACACAGAGCAGGCCTGATGTTTGTTGCTCATGCCTTAAAAAACAGGCAAGACATTACAGACTTCAAGTTAAACAATATTATGTTATTAGTGTCTGCTAGTTGTTGCTGCAGTTTGAACAAATATTGCGCAGAATATTGACTGATTCTTCACTATTGACCTACCAGCATGTAAATGTGTCATTTGTAATCCAGCAGAAGTGTCACATATTATACATATCACATATTTGTGAATGAAGATAGTAGATATATATATATATATTATTATGTGTAAAGTACAAGGCAGCCTTTACTACATTCTTTACATAAAGTTATGTTAAGATTAATGTTTAGTTTTTTCCAGATTCACTCTGTGATAGGAAAGGGTGAGAATTATTTTTTTTTAATGTAAAGGATCTCAGCATAACCGTTCAAGTCAACTGCACAAAAGAACTTTGATACAATACTCAAGAGTGTATATAAAATAGACTTGAGGCATGAGGGGTTCACAGCAAAAGGCATAGCTATAGAGGTAGGTGCAAGAGGTTATTGGCTGCCTCAGTGTCTGATCTGCTAAAACTGTTGGGTCTGAAAGGACAGTCAAGAACAAGGGCACGTAAGAGGCTCTACGAACCTGCAAACAGGCACCACTGCAGCTGGTTCTCTTGCAGCTGTGGTTTCTGTAGCAACTTGTTTGACATGATGAGGTAGCCAGCCTGCTACAACATGCCTGAGGGAGCAATAACCCTATTCTTTGCTCATATGAGAATGTGGTGTGTCTTCCCACCTCACCCCAGTCAGATTTAATTTGCTGATAACAAGGTTTACAGCTAGAATTCAGCTGTGTTTATTATCACTACAAGATGGTAGCAGTGAGAGATGGACAACGTGAAGAAGTAGTATCTCCATCTGTTTCTTCAACAGTCATGCTTCTTGTTCAGGGTATGATTTGCTAAAAGTTTACTTTCTGGTTTTAAATGAATGATGGTGTCATTTATAATGACACTGATAATTTAGTAAATGTCTGTGAATATGTGTTGTTCTTCCCCCCCTCTTCCAATCCAACCACACAGAAAATTTCCTTGTTTGTAAAGAAGTCTAAAACTTGTATCTGCATGAATTAAGCTGTATTTATCACCCCTACAGACAGTTGGTAAAAGTGAAGAAACACTATGATCAACTGTTTCTTCACCATGCTTGTTCAGGGTTTTGATTTGCGGAAAGTTTACATATTTTTGGTTTCAATTATAGATGGGGTCGTAATCATTACAGCAATAATTTGAGACATGGTAAACTTTTTGATTAAACATAAGTGAACTCTTTCAAATGACATCAGAGTTGGTTGGATTCATTCTTGTTTTGACATTTGCTTATTCACTATTTTGTCACTTCTGGAAACTAAGAAGAAATGTACATTTGTGTGCATGTTCTCTTATAAGTAGAATGTAGATGTTTAAATAAAAAAACATGGGTAGCAGGTCTGACTAACGGCACGGAGGCTGCCACAGCTAGTTTGTGATTCATTTCTTTGGAATGTCAAAATAGTTACAAACTGGATGGATTTCATCACCTAATCTTTGATGCTTCATACTAATAATTCTACAGTGGATTATGCAGGGTTCGTAGCGACCTGAAAAAAGAGAAAAAAAATTACAGGCCTTGAAAAAGCCTGGAAAAATGGCTAAAAGCCTTGAATTTCCGGCATCGGACCTGGAAAAAAATACAAAATCGAAAGATGGATGCTTTTTTTTAGTTATTGATGGTATTTTTCGTTAAACTTCAGTTACCGTAGAATTTTTACTTCCCTTTGCGCACTAAATCCATTTCCAGACGTTTTCGGCGGTTTGCGTGTTCGGCGCTTTGCTATAATGACGTGAACGCACAGATTTATTTTTAACGCTCGCATCTGTTGTTGCTCGAATGCTACTGGGAAAAAAGTATTAAATCGTTCATTTCAACTGAGGTAAGTAATAAATTCATTTATCTCATTTATAAAACATATTTAAATAAGTGCAGTTTATAGATAGGCCTACTGTACTTGCGTCTGTAATTTACAATGTAGGCCTATTTAGACCAGTTTTATTTTTAACCATGGCCAAAATTACAGTGTTTGAATGAAATTTCTTGGTTTACAACTGCTTACGGGAATATGTTTGACACAGTTTATGATGGTCAGGAATAGAAATTGATGGCGATTCCATATCCTATAGCCTACCCTGTTATCAGACCATGACACACTGTTCATTTCACCACATTTTTTGGAAATAAATATATTTTGAATGCTTTTTTATTATATTTACAATGAAGAGACATATACCGTTCTACCTCTGCAGGGTTATAATTAGGATAGGCCTAGCCTACATGTTTTCAATTCCAGATAACATGAATAACCGCCGATACATGAAAGTGGCTTCACATCTGTCAAATCACTGTAATTAAGATAAATGAAAATTACCAATTTTGTGCATAGGCCTATGTTTTTAAAAAAAAAAATTAAATTAAATTTTTTTTTTTAAATCGAAACAAACAGAAACGAGATAAAACAACAAACCCCAACAAAAAAACCAAACAAAAATAGTAACGATGTGGGGGGTGTAAAGGCCTGTTGTTTCCAGTTAGATATTTAATAGATTTTCACTTATCATTAGTATTATAAGAATATTATCATACCTTCACCCTCCCAATTACTATTTATTAGTTTTGTTCTAGTTAAATATTGTTTGACAGTATTATGTATGCATTTAGAACTTTGACTTGGTAAATATACATAGCTTAGGCCTACTCATAAGTTATTTGTGTGTTCCATTTTTTTTTTTTACAGAAAAGAGCTCAACCCCAAGGAGCAGTTTTACCCTCAGAAACATCAAAACCATCTAACACTACTCCCTCGGACACATATTCTCTTCTGTGGTAGTTTTTATTCAGCCTTCAGCTTTATTTCAAGACCTGAAAGAAATTCAGATTGGTGCATTTGGAACAGTAGCTGAAAATAGGAAGCATTTTCCTGAAGCACTGAAGAAAAAGCAACTCAAATTGAAAATGGCAAATCATCCTGTGTTTTGTGCGACAGAAGTCATCTCAGACCTAAGGGTCTTTTATATTTGGACATAACTGACTAGATTGAACCAGATCATATATTCACCCTCAGGAACATTATAGAGCAGTGCTCAGAATGGCAGAGACAGCTGTACATTAACTTTGTTGATTTTGAAAAGGCTTTTGACAGCATACACAGGGACAGCCTATGGAAAATACTGAGGGCTTATGGAATTCCCAGACGCATTGTTTCCATCATAAAAAGCCTCTATTCTAACTTTACATGCAGTGTTGGATTGAGTAATGTAACTTTCGAAGTGAAAACAGGAGTACGACAGGGATGCCCTTTATCAACAACATTATTTTTGTCAGCCATAGATTGGGTGATGCGCTAGACAACAGAGGGCAGTCCAAGAGGAATTAGATGGACAACATTTTCTACACTGGAAGACCTGGAATATGCAGATGACATTGCACTACTCGCGCATTCACATCAACACATTCAAGAAAAAACCGATAGACTGAATAAGTATGGCCAGCAGGTTGGCCTGAACATCAATCTGAAGAAGACAGAGGTCATGACACTAAATGTGGGCAATCCTGAGCCAATAACAGTAAGGAACCAGAAGTTAGAACAGACAGACACATTTACTTACCTAGGATGCATAGTAACACCTGACGGCGGAACAAGCAAGGACATTAACAACAGAATGAATAAAGCGAGAACAGCCTTTGCTATTCTCAACAACATTTGGAAGTCTTCCCAGTACAGCACAAACACCAAATTAAGACTGTATGAGAGCTGTGTACTTTCTGTGCTTCTCTATGGTGCGGAATGTTGGAGAGTAACAGAGAAGGAAATGTCGAAACTGTCCTCCTTCCACACAATCTGCCTAAGGAAAATTCTCAGAATCTTTTGGCCAAACACCATCAGCAACCAAGAACTACTTATTCGGAGTAACCAGGAGGACATGCACACCATCATAGCTGGCAGACGCTGGCCACGTTCTCAGAAGGGACCCTGATACCATCACAAGAACAGCTATGCTATGGACCCCCGAAAACAACTTGGCGGAGAACTGTGGAAGCCGAGATGCAAAGAATGAACCAGAGTTGGGGCACTGTATGAAGGATGGCCGCCGACCGAGCAAAGTGGAATCAATTTATTGTTGCCCTACAAGACGCCACTAGGCGTGATGGCCACTGACTGCTTTGACGGTCGGCGGCTAAGGATCAAAGAAGAAGAAGAAGAATATTTTTGAACATTTATATTTTCACTCCTATCCAACTAATTTATATGTGTATGTCACATTAACATTACAGCTAACATGAGATCTGACTTTTCATCACATTTGTGAAGTCTTGTGGGTAAGAGGGCAGCAATTTTCTGCTCTCACTTGTAACATCAGCCATTTGAGTTTTTGGAAATCAAATGTATTAGCCTAATGGCAGTTATAGCTCCTTCTTTGATATTTGTTTCGTGTATATCCAATACAAGTAAGGATATAAAAATGTATAAATAGGAAGTGACTTTTAAAGCTGCCCTGTAGAAAGATGAAAACTAGGGCTGGGATCTTTAACGATTAATGAGTCAGTTAAAACAATTGTAATCAATTCATTCATAAAACAAATTTTAATCAATTACTCCATTTTTAGCAATGTTTATATTTTTGCTTAAATGCGACAGCTTTTGCTATGTTACAGTTTGTATGAAATTTGACAAGTGTTGTCAATAATAATAAATTGTTTGGTCAGAACTTTTCAGTACTTTCATTATATTTTCAGGACGATGTTGCCTTAATGTAAGTAAAATACATAAAGTCCTTAGTGATTTCAAAGAAAATCTTATGATTTTTAAAATAATTTTTCAAATTGTTCGAAATTGATTGATTAATCTTCAGTTAAAGTAATCTGATTAGACGATTCTTCTTCTTCTTCTTCCGTCCTTAGCCACCGACCATCAAAGCAGTCAGTGGCCATTACGCCTAGTGGCGTCTTAGGGCAACAGCAGATAGGTTTTCTTTGCCATTGTTTCCCATCACGCCTATTGGCGTCTTTAGGGCAACGGCAAATCAATCCATCTGCTGTTGTTTCCGTAATCGAAGTGACTGGCAAACGGGTGATCAGCCCGTTGGTTGATTAGACGATTAACAATTTTTTAATCAATCCCAGCCCTAATAAAAACCTTCATGTACACACACAACACAAAATTATGAAAACTTCAATAAATTATAAATGAATGTAACAATAAATTGCTTCTACTGCAATGTCAAAAGGCTTTTTTTCAGTTAAATTTGTTTATTTAACAAGAATAGTAATTTAAAAAATGGTTGAAATATGTGCTTTTATTGCATTGTTACAACATGTGCTTCAGGATTATCACTGAAATTCAAAGTGAATATTTTTTTAATAAGAAAAAAAAAAGCAGTACTTTTAAACTTTACTGTGTGAGTATCATCTAGGATTTTCTATCACAGTGTGCACTAATTGATAATTTATTCACACACTGACTCACTCATTCTAATACATCTCTTGCTGAATGAACTAATCATTTTTTAAATAATAAAATAAGAAACACAAAAAAGGACTGCAATGGTCTGACCTGCAATCAACATGGCCAGATGCCACAGAATTCACAATTATTTTTCAAGAGAAACAGTGACTTCTGGTAAAAACAGCTCAAATTCAAGACATGAGAAAGTAATTTTATTCTCCCGAAATATTTTAAATCAGCAGCATATCAAGGAATGTCTCTGACATCTGTAACTGACATGGCTGTCGTGTAGAATAGCTTTATTTTGTCAATATTGAGCATAACAAAGCATCCTAGTAATAAGGACAATTTGATTTATGGCTATTTAATGGTCAGAATAACTACCTACGATGTGTAGAGTAGAACACAATCTTCCAACTAAGAACAGCACACATGAGACGTACCTAGCATGAAACCAAAATGAAAGCAATTAAACCCCATACATGAGCCTAATTGCCGCATCTGTACCCATCCATATAAGACAGTTCAGCATGTGCTGCTCACTTGCTCAAGACTCTCTACAGGAAGAAGAAAGCTACTCCTGGGCTCCCCAACAATCATAAATACTCTTTATATTACCACTTAACAGCTACAGAACACATGCAAATTCTTCAACTTGACACTGGCTACGAAAGTGTGACTAGCTAAGCAGTCCTAGTTAGACAAGTCAGAACAAACTGTAGTGCATCCTCTGATACCAAAAGAAAAGTTATAAAGTTAACAAAATATAAATGTTAATTATTTTTAACATATGCCTTCATTTTAAAATAATATTTTAACTATGCTATAAAAGTACTGACTCACAAATCCCTTCAATATCAGCAAGTGTAATCTTTCTCGTAATACCCTAAAAGAATTGCATCTAGTATAAGAAAAAGAAGAAAATACTCGTTAATCTAGCCCTGAATAAAGAAAAAAGTTATTACCTGAAAATATAAATAAGTAATCAGAAGCACAAAGATGAAGGATGAAACACAGAACATACATGAAATGCTAATTTTATATAAATGATATCACATTTACTATAATTCTCACACTCACCTAAGTTGTGTACTATGCCCCCCTTTCCCCTTTATGAAGGGTAAATGTTTAAAATCTGTGAAGACCATGATCATTCACATTGTTTTCATTTTAACTCACGTAATAGAATATTTTGTACATCTTGCATACACATTTCTCATTTATGATTCTACATCATCTATACTGATATACCCCCACTGACCACGTCATTGTGCTTATATGTTCATATATGCCAGAAACAACAACACACTTTACTACTAAACAAAGAAAAAAAAAACATGTCTTAAGACTTGCACTATGTTACTATTTCAAATAAAATGTTACTCTCAGAACAATGATCACTCCCTATCTTTATTGGAAAGCTCTTAACAGTTTCTAGCAATCTCATTTTCTTTTCATTCCTCTAGTCTCTTATACAACTCTCAGGATTACATTTTTTTTTTTTCTGTTGCCGATTTGTATTTTCTGTTTCTTCAGTGTTTAGCATTTTTACTTGCCATGAAGGAACCTAAGTATGCATGTGTAGCAACCATTCCTATACTGAAATATACATTGTACTGAATACACATTAGGACGACTATGGTAACTCTGTTGACATTACCAGAAATAAAATAAAGTATGGTGTGATAGGTCTCTTTATCCCTGTCTGGGATGTACATTTCAATTTCTGGACAAGTTTTTGTGAAGAAAAAAATATGTCCAGACTAGACAAACAATTATGGAAGGTATATGTATGCATATATTTGTGTGTGTATATATAATTTATATATGCACACACACACACACAGCCACCTGTGATATTAATTGCAATAATGTAGGTAAATTAATTTTTTTAGAAAACCTGCCATTAAAATAAAAGACGGGCACCTACACACATACTTCTCGGAAGATTAAGTATATGACGTATGACTGATGACAAATTTTTTCACCAACCTGCACTATTGCTATGAGCCCAGAAGAATAACGGAAAAAAAACTCCAAGGAAATTACTAAAGTGACAACAGAAAACATTGGTATCCATATCCTAACGTTGTTATATGTAAAAGAAAATGTGTGACTGTGTTGTAAATTACAGTATAAGATGATGTAATGCTTGCTCCAACTTTGTTCCTATTAATAATTCCAATTATATGACCACTGAAATCAATGATATCAAGAAAATCTCGCTCAACTATGTGGAAATCTATGAAAAAAAGACTACAAAGGACATTGGACCAGTTATGATCTATAACAGAAAGCAACTTATTTTAAAGAATGCCATGGGGAGAAATCAGGGTGGGGCTTCTCTGCCAGAGTGAAGGGCAGAATCGTCGCTTACATGACAACAACCTCCAGCATGAGAATGGAGGTAGAGGCAGCTACTGCAGCCTCAAGGTGATCATCTGAGACTTCATTAACAAGGGCGGTTATTGTATCAGGCTCACAATCTATGCTTCGGAAGGTCCAAAGTGGATGGCTCCGACATGAATGGAAAACCTCCATAGAAGGCTCGAATCTTCAGGAACTGGTATGGATCTACTGTCCTGGTCATGCAGGGGTACGCGATAATGAAACAGCTGTTAGATTAGCTTCAAGAGCACCCATAAAAGTGCACTGAGTATGGATAAGGGAGAGATACTAAGGGCAATTTACGATTGTCTGTTAGAGAATGACACTGCAATCAATGAACTATCAAGGCTACAATTGCTGGAATTTAGCATTAAACATAAGAACAGCAGGGATGGATGAAAATGGATGCATCTGGTGTGTACGCAACCAACGCGCAACAGGAATAATTAGCATTCATACCCTTCGACATTTGCTGAGGGAGACTGGCCACCTATGGGTTTGCCCATAGTGCAGTGACATCGATTCTGATCAACAATAACAAAGTTTTCGAGTAGATACACTTGTATCTTTTTACATGTTCTCTTAGTTATGTTAATTTTCTATCTGACAAGTTGAAATTGTGTTTCACGTGGAAACATCCCAAACTTTAAAGCAACACTTGTACATTCCACTAATGTTTGGACTTTTTTCTTAGTGCCACTCAATTTGTCATACTCCTGCTAAAATAGGGTTGCTCAAATACAAGACACTAAAATAGGGTTGCTCAAATACAAGACACTAAAATAGGGTTGCTCAAATACAAGAGACTAAAAATCGCCCATGCATTAGATGCACTTTAATATCTGTAATGTGAATTAAAATTTTTAGCCATTCAAAGATAGTGTAAATATGTTCAACTAAAGAAACTCTGGCAGTGATCTGCATGAAACAAACAGCTCATAACACTTACATATTACATCTTGAAGCAAAAAGCAGTTCCAATCAGTGTAAATCTGCTTTAACATGTGTACAACTGTTTTGACCACTAATTTACATGTTTTAAAAAAATCCCAGATAAGAATGTCAATCTTGATATTGCCAAAAAAAGCCAGATTTCAGAAGACAACCTTAAAATTCTACTATTACTGAGGATGGAATGCGATCTCCCTGAAAAGTTGCCTACTCATCACTGTATACTGGAGTACAGCTGCACTTCTGAATGTTATCCTATGTTTAGTCAGAGTTAGCTATGCCTTCTTATTTTTTTAACAGCCATGTATGTCATAAATAGCATCTAAGGATGGTTGTCCATAGTAACATCAACCTCATCATGTGAAATAAACTGCAACAGAAACAAACCACAACAACAGCACATGAAAAACTCCTGCAAAGACTTCCTTCAGAAGACAGAAAAGAGTGGAAGCGATGGTGGTCCCCGTGCTCATTTGAAAGTGAATAAGACAAGGCACATGCAACATGAAGACAACAAATATGCAGAAATGAAAGGAGATAAAGAAGACATGGAAACACCTTAAGCAGACGATACAGAGGACGTGAGGACTTGGCACAAATTTGTTAAGTCCTATGCTGCTTGTGGAGCTGAGGGGGGGTAATGAATGAATGGAGGCACATACACCCGATAGAAGATACCATTTAACAGGGATGGCACAAAGAAGATTTAACAAAGACAGTAAAGAACAATTACAAGATATGGAAACTGAGAACTTGAGAGATGATGATCCAGAAAGGAGAGAAATGAAGAAATAAAATGTTTGCAGTGAAGATGTTCAAATGTTTGAAATAAAGAAAAAATGATGTCATGAACTCAAACATAGCTAGAAGGTTTTGCTCATAAGTTATATATTTTTTGATAACTTAAGTACCATCTTCCATGCAAGACCATCATCAACTGGATTTGTTGTGCAAGTCATGCTGCTTTATCAATAAACCAAGAGGAGAACTGAGGATCCACAAGTAGACAGCGTACAAGGATATACGTGCCAACTGAATACGCTGGCGTATCTTTGTCCTAATGTAGCAACTCCAGTTAGAGCAAGCTTTGATTTCCCAATCTGTGACAGCCTAAGGGGAACAAAAATTACATTACTACTGGTAAAAAAAACTACAAACAAAAAGGGCCTCAAAAATGACTTAATGTCATGGTATTTTATATTAGACTTTATGGTAAAGAGGTCTTTTATATTTGTGTATCAGTATCACTTGGCAATTTAACCCTCTGATAAAGTAAAATGAGTCGTAAGCACCAAAATAAAAAATATATATAAAATGCACACACGTAAACTAACTTACAGAAATACCAGTTCTACACAGATAACAACCTCTGTTTACGTTTTAAAACAGGTTATTTTTAAAACTTCACAAGCACAATATTCTCTATTACATCTTCTTTTTCAATCCTTTTTGTTCTCTAAGGGAGCCATGTGTAAAAGGTTCTTTCTTCTTTATTTGTTTATTTCCCACTCTGTAAAGTGTCAGTCTGTATGCTCTGTAAGGAAGAGTGGTGTGTTGTTGAGATCAGGCATGCTCCAGTCTACCCAGCTGTAAATGGGTAACTCACCCTAGTCCTGAGTTAGGGAAGGCAAAGGCTCCAGGGGAAGCAGGCCCTAAACTTGGTCACTTCAACCGACGCAGGATGGTGTATGTATGGAGTAGAAGTGTAGAGTGTGATACCGCGAATGGTGTACTGTTCGTGTGCTGACCAATATAACCACTCATACACTTGTGTCTACAAGGCACCAATGCAGACTGCTGGAATCTTTGTTTACTCAATTTATTCAGACGTACACACTGGGACATACGAGTACATCATGGTATGTTGACATATCAACTTGTAGGTATACATAGCAGATCTGAAGTCATGACACATTCAGAAATAATGGGCAGTACATCAAAAGTTCAATGTCATGATACATTATGGCCGCATCCCCCTATCTGACTAAACGCGTCAGTGAAGGCAGATCGGTAAATAACTAAAGTTACTTGACGTCCATAGTTTTGTAGTATATATCATGAAACCACGAAAGGGGGGTTTCTAGCAAGATTGAGATCTCCCTGTCACTGTCCGATAATAGGATAAATAATCTGTTCTCTTGGCAGTGATCAAAACATATGATGACCGAAATCTAACATGGCCGCCTCCCTGAGTTGTCGTTCACTCATTCATAGGAAGGAGAATATAAGCCAGAGTTAATTTATAATGGATATATAAATGATTTCATAAATGTTTCCATACAGCTCTACGGTGATCAGGTTAATTCACGTAGCCATAACCGCTGTAGGAAAGTCTGTCATCTTCGTCGATACAAAACACGACCCTAGCGATACGAAGCACAATGTTCCATCTAGGTCGAATCGACATGAGATCATCAAAATAGGGTCTGGCAATACATGGAGTCCGAATTATACATTGTACCGTACCTAGGAGAGTCTCTAACATAAACTATAGTAGAGATACCATCTCCTTTAGAAGAAAACCACTTCATGAATCATATTTCCTTAAGAATCTACCAGCCCTTTGAAAAGTGCGTACCCGCCATTATCACGGTACATCGGAACTCATCACGACTTGTCAAGACAACTCATACTTCCGCTAGACCGGAATAACAAGAATCTAGTCCCTCCTACCCATCCAAAATATACAATATAGAACAGATTCTACTTGTACTAATAATATGTAATACATATGAATTCAGGCCATAAACACAATAAGCAAATTAATATATTTTCTGGCCCTAAAAAATAAGTACAAACGTAAGCGCAATATCCTTGCGCCGGATCAATATCAAGAACGATTACTCCTATAATCAAAAGTGTGAATCAAACATGGATTCTCGCGCTTTTACCATAGACAGCATTTTCATACACAAATGAATGAATGTCTATATTTTTTCCCATATTAAATAGCCATATCGATTTTTGTAATATGTGCGTCAAAATATGCACGCAACAGATTACCACACCCCTCGGGAAAAAAAAATGGTACATTTTTTTGTTTGTTTTGAAATACATCTAGGAGCAACATACGGCTCACAATGCACCAATAACAATGCGCAGATGATAAGCATAAGTTTTATGACCTTAGAGAAGGTACTTCTCTAAGTACCAGAGAGGTTTCACCAACGCATACTACAATATTAGCAATGACACAATTTCCACATTAGTTTATACATAAATTTCATCTAAGATATCTTAACATCATGATCATCAAAGACGAAAAACATTGAAAGATCAGCGGTGAATAAATATCAATGAACCGCTAAGTAGTGTTACAATCAATATATGATATATTACATATGTGTACACATTTCAACATAGAAACAACTGTATCAAAGTTGTATAACAGTTATGAATCATGTGGGCATCTAGACAAAATATCTGCCATCACATTTTCTGACCCACGGATAGCTCGCACCGAAAAATGAAATGGCTGTAGAGCAATCGCGTATCGCGTTGATCTCGCGCTCTTCAGATTTTTACTCTGAATAGCCGTAAGAGCTTTCTGGTCAGTTTCCACAATGAAATGCGCGCCCAGAAGAAATCTTTGCAGTTTAAGGATTGACCAAACCATAGCCAATAATTCACGGTCTAGGACCGAGTAATTCTTCTCTGCGGCATTTAATTTCCGAGAAATATACATCACAGGATGCAGAGTTCCAGAGCACTCTTGCATTAGTGCAGCTCCAATCCCGGTGGATGAAGCGTCACTACGAAGAATAAATGTCTTATCCTTAGAAGGCAATACTAGGATAGGTGAAGTAGAAAACATAGTTTTAACCTTATCCAAAGAGGATTGACATTCTTGAGTCCAATGGACTACATTAGGAGACCCTTTCTTTAGCAAGGAAGAAAGAGGTGACATAATGGAGGACAGATTCGGGATGAATCGTCCATAAAATTGTATTAGACCTAAGAGACTTCGTACTTGCTTTTTAGTCTTAGGAATAGAAATGTTAAGTATCTTACTTGTATTATGGTCTTCTGTTTTTTAGGAACCCATGACCAACACGGTGTCCTAAGAAAGATATTTCGCTAAAACCAATACATGCTTTCGATGGTTTCGCTGTCAGGTTATGCTCGCGTAAGATAGACAATAGTTCATTTATACCATTATAGTGATCGTTCCAAGTATCACTGAAAAGACAGATGTCATCAAGATACGCAATGACATCTGAGCGATGAGATAGGATTCGACGCATCATGCGTACAAATGTTGCAGGGGCGTTCATAAGACCGAAAGGCATGAAATTCCATTGGAATAGACCCCTAGGCGTCGAAAAAGCAGTAAACGGTTTGGCGTGTTTCGGATATAGTGGAACTTGCCAATATCCCTTAGACAAATCGAGTTTAGTAAAGAAATGAGAACTCGATAGTCTCGTAAGTAGCTCTTCTAGTAAAGGCATACGTTCAGCATCAAATTTAGTCACTTGATTCAATTTGCGATAATCCACGCAAAGACGTATGTTATTGTCTTTTTTTTTCCGTACTATAACCATCGGCGAAGAATATGCTGATGTGGATGGTTCAATAATTTTTAACTCTATCATCTCATCTAACTCTTTCTCTACCTGTGCTTGAAAATGTATCGGGATAGGATACGGTCTGACTCTTATAGGACTATGGTCAGTAAGAATAATGTCATGTTGAATGACATCAGTTTGACCAGGAATGTCAGTAAGGACATCCTGAAATTGTTCTAACATAGTAGAAACTTGTTTCTGCTCTCCTGGAGATAATTCTGGAGAAATTGCAACATCTTTCCATGATTCATTAGAGTGAAGAGGAATCATTGGAAAAGGTAAATTTACATCCGAGAAACTCGTTTCCTCATCCTGTATTACTGACAGAGATGAGTACTGTCCATGTTGGACTGGAAAATCGTCCGTTGCCTGGAAAACAGGTTGTAAATAATCAGGACGTTCATGGAATTCCGTGAGCATGTTGATGTGGAAGGTTTTACGCTTCCCGTCAATATCGACGATATAGTCAACATCGGAAACTTTTGATATTATATCGTACGGACCTTTCCAAGAAATGAGAAGTCTATTTTTCCCTACAAGGTAGCAAGACAAATGCTTTGTCACCTGGACAAAGTTGTCGCAAACATCTCTTTTTATTGGCAAATTCCCTTGCCTTCTGTTTCGCAAATTCAGAAGAAGCAGTTGCCAATTTGCATGCTTCAATAATCTTGTGTCTAAGTGCGATGACATATTCATAAGAGGATTTTGTGTCATCGACAATATTATCAGCAGTTATAAGATCATGAAGTAAGGACATAGGACCTCGCGGTTTCGCGCCAAAGACAAGTTCAAAGGGAGAACATCCTGTATGTTCGTTGGCGACCTCTCTATATGCAAAGAGAGCCGCGGGTAAAACCCTATCCCAATCCTGAGGATGATCTTCTGTTATCTTACCTAGTAGGTTTTTCAGAGTTCTATTCAAACGTTCCACCATCCCATTGGACATAGGATGATAAATACTACTCAGCGATCTCTCTATCTTCAGAGTCGACATTACTTGAGACATGGTATCCGATATGAGTTGGGTACCATGGTCGGATAATATTTCTGCTGGAAACCCCCAGACGAGAAAATATTAACCAAAGAGCATCTGCGACATCAGCAGTAGTTATGCTCTTTAGAGGAACAGCCTCCGGCCAACGTGTGCACATATCAACACACACACGTCAAAATAAATTGGTGTCCTCTAGCAGACTTTATCTTAAATGGACCAATGATGTCTATCGCCATTTTTTTGAAATGGCCGAATGGGAATGTCTGCAGCCTGAATAGGTGCATCATGGCGTGGACCTCTGGATTTAATCTCTTGACATACTTTACAAGATCGACAATAGATTCGTATGTCCTTATTCACAGCAGGCCAAAAGAAAGATTGAAGAACTCTAGCTTTAGTACGGGAAAAACCCATATGTCCAGCACACTGCGAATCATGAGCGTGCTGTAAGATTTTAACTCTCATATTTTTAGGCACAAGGATTTGAGAATGAATGGACTTAGCGGAGTCTTGTACCATACGTACAAGTACGCCATTCTTCATCGTAATCCAAGATTTACGATTTGTATCCTTATTCGGATCACCTTTTTTTGCCAGAGTAAAGAATTTCTTTAGAGTAGGATCATCTTCCTGCTGTTTGATAAAGGAATCGTGGGAAATCTCCAAGGGATCATCTTGGATCTGCGCATCATTATCTTCAGAATGTGAAGATTGTGGCATATTAAGAGCTTGAGCCCTAGTGATTACTGCATTAGCAGATTGCATATTAACATTTTCCCAATTAGAAATTTGCTGTGGAGTGCATTCTTTCTTTCACCCCTGAATGCGACCGATGATAAGATCAGCGATCGGATTCGGCAAGAGACATGCTTGCACCTCTCCTGTAAAGAAAGGCGTAGCAATATTGATAATGGCAGTGGAGTACTTCTCCAATGTGCCACCAAATGTTACACATTTGACTATATTGCCTGTAGCTCGAGAAGGATTTACGAGTGATTGCCTCACTCCAATGGTAGTGCACCCCGAATCGAAAAGAATTGATACCGGAGTACCATCTATTAGGCCCCTATTAAAGACAAGAGCACCCCTTCCATTATGCGCAATTGACGCATGGAGAGCGGGGAAGTGGGTGACNGCAGCTTAAAGTAGAAACTGTGGTTGGATCGNATAATTTTTTGCATTGCGAACACTCAGATGCTCTAGCAAAATCGAAAGCGGAATTTGCTACACTATTGGAGTCTTTTTTTATCATTATTCTGATTATCGGTGTCGTGGAACTCCTGTTGTGCAGAGTTAGCCTGGTAATACGATTTACCATGTCTTTTGTGTTGTGATCTACCTCGGTTATAATTGTCTCTATAATTATTATTGCCTCTGTTATAACCCCTATTTGGGTTTGAATCATAATATTCATGATCATAATCATCATGCTCATTATATTGAGTATCCCTGTAATATTGTTTCTTTTGTCTCCATGAAGCACTTGGGTAGTTCCTATAGCTACTCCCCTTTCGAGAATTTCTAACATTTCTATCAGCTCGATTCCAGTTCTTCGAAGAAGAACTCTGATTTGAGTGGTTATCTTGGTTTTGATATTTATTCCAATTAACCTTTTTTATCAAATTTATTTTTAGCTCCTTGGAATTTGTGTGAGTAATTCTGATTATATTCTGTTGCCGAAGCAACTGGCATACTCTCTTTAATGTTAGAGTTACTAAGAATCATGTCAGGGTGTGCCGTGGCATACTGGTCACAATATTCTTCCATTTGCTTTATTGTACTAGGTTTACGCTCATGTAAGAACTCTAGGAATGATTTATTTACAGAAGACATGACCTTGTCTCTTAGCAATAAATCCGTAAGACCATCAAATGTTTTCTCTGTTTTGGATAATTCAATCCATCGTGAAAGTGTAATTCGTGCTTTTGAGATGAATTCTGAGAATTCTACACCTACCTCAGGTCTCATTGTTTTAAACAAAAGACGATAACCTTCCTCAGACAGCTGATATCTCTTTATCAAAGCTGCCCTAACAGCATCATAATTATCTTTGTCGGCCTCTTCAACAAAATATAACTTACTCAGAGACTCCCCTTTTAGATTTTCAGACAACTGATTCACATACTGTGATTTGTCAACATTATGAGATCGACAAGCCCGTTCAAATCTAGAAAGCCAAAATGTTATGTCATCACTGGTAGGGTTAAACGCTGGTACCTTGACCTTGTACACAAAGGGTTTACCATTACCACCAGATGCCTGATTAACATTACTCATACATGTCAATTTTAATTTCTCTAATTCAAACTCATGTTCTCTTATTGCTTTTCTCTCTTCAGCTTCTCTATCTAATCTTCTCTGTTCTGCAGCAGCTTCTAATTTTTTCTGTTCTGCAGCAGCAGCAACTTCTAATTTTTTCTGTTCTGCAGCAGCTTCTAATTTTTTCTGTTCTGCAGCAGCTTCTAATTTTTTCTGTTCTGCATCAGCTTCTAATTTCTTCTGTTCTGCATCAAATCTCCTTTCCTCCACTTGCATCTGCAATTTCTTAAGTTCAGCAGCAGTATCAGCTTCTTTTTTCTAATCTTTTTTCTTCAGCTAGAGCTTTCCTTTCTTCTGCAGCAGCTTTTTTCTTCTATTTGAAGTTTTCTCTCCTCAGCCGCAGCTTTTTTTTCCTCAGCAGCAGCTTTTCTCTCTTCAGCAGCAGCAGCAATTTTTTTTCTCTTCTGCAGCTAATGCTTTGTCATATTGAGCAACAGCCCATTGTTCTAAGTCTTTTCCAGTCTTATCAAGAGATTTTCCTTGTGCAATAAAATAATCTAATGTAGACATATTGTCTTCTTAAATCAGAAACCTGAAAAAGTAAATAAATTACCCTCTTTCACGTTAATGGGAGACAAGTCTATACCATAGACTTAGTCTTAGTCCAAACTTGTATGGTTTATAATAACCAATGATAACTTGAGTACCTATGGACAACAATAACTGTATCTCAAATACTGTGGGAGACAAGCCTTACAAAGGTCTTGTATATCTCAATGTAATCAAAGATCACTTGGGTACCTGTGGAAAATAATCATAAAGTACTGATCTGTACTATACTATCAGTGTATACCACTATAACTCCTATGTCATATGTCAACTAAAGACATTACAAAGGACAAACAAGAAAAGACAATATGAACACATTTGCAGAGATCAAATTAAATTAAATAGGAGAAATGAAAAAAAATGATCACAGAAACCGTGATGATAACTGCAATAATATAACAAGACAAATAACGCCACAGTGTATAAACATAAGGGTGTAAAAAACTGAAATGAAAGGAAAGATGAGACCTACAATTATACAAACAAATCAAACAAAAATAAAGAACAGAAAAAATGTTACAAATACAAATATGAAACAGTCGTCACAACTAACCAAATATTTGCAAACTATGTTGCATGCAAATTTCAATTAAGAAATTGCTCCCTATCGAACGCCAGAACAAGACCAATATCACTCGGTATTTCCTGTTCTAGTCACCTCCCATCCAGGCCCGCAACATATAAACACCTACACATATAAACAAATAACATGTAAGCATAAATAGCATATAGCATACAATATAATTTATGTCATGAATGGAATGTGTTGCAGGTATGGTGTGTTGCCAAGCAGCAGGCACAGTTTATTTTAATTCTAATAACTTGCCACTTTATTTAGTAATAGATTTAATTTTAAACTATTACACTGTCAATTTTTCTCTTTTGAGCATATGAAGATCCAACGATGAACTATGCACTTTATGTTCAACAACACTGTGATTCTTCTGTACGTTGAGAAATGTCAACAATACTGCTCCAGATATTTTCTACACTTGATACCACTGTCCTGTGTAATACTGTCTGTACAGCGAAAAACTGTCAACAAGCGCTGACCTAGATACAGCATCCTATCGGTAATACAGGTCAAGCTGACATCGACTGTATAGCTGTCCTACTGGTGTTGATGTGGTCAAACAAATGTTCTTTCAGCTGTAAACTGTGATTCTCAACACAAAACTGCGTAAGCTGGACCCAGGAATCTGGCTCGCCACTGTAAAAGTTCTTTCTTCTTTATTTGTTTATTTCCCACTCTGTAAAGTGTCAGTCTGTATGCTCTGTAAGGAAGAGTGGTGTGTTGTTGAGATCAGGCATGCTCCAGTCTACCCAGCTGTAAATGGGTAACTCACCCTAGTCCTGAGTTAGGGAAGGCAAAGGCTCCAGGGGAAGCAGGCCCTAAACTTGGTCACTTCAACCGACGCAGGATGGTGTATGTATGGAGTAGAAGTGTAGAGTGTGATACCGCGAATGGTGTACTGTTCGTGTGCTGACCAATATAACCACTCATACACTTGTGTCTACAAGGCACCAATGCAGACTGCTGGAATCTTTGTTTACTCAATTTATTCAGACGTACACACTGGGACATACGAGTACATCATGGTATGTTGACATATCAACTTGTAGGTATACATAGCAGATCTGAAGTCATGACACATTCAGAAATAATGGGCAGTACATCAAAAGTTCAATGTCATGATACATTATGGCCGCATCCCCCCTATCTGACTAAACGCGTCAGTGAAGGCAGATCGGTAAATAACTAAAGTTACTTGACGTCCATAGTTTGTAGTATATATTATGAAACCACGAAAGGGGGGTTTCTAGCAAGATTGAGATCTCCCTGTCACTGTCCGATAATAGGATAAATAATCTGTTCTCTTGGCAGTGATCAAAACATATGATGACCGAAATCTAACATGGCCGCCTCCCTGAGTTGTCGTTCACTCATTCATAGGAAGGAGAATATAAGCCAGAGTTAATTTATAATGGATATATAAATGATTTCATAAATGTTTCCATACAGCTCTACGGTGATCAGGTTAATTCACGTAGCCATAACCGCTGTAGGAAAGTCTGTCATCTTCGTCGATACAAAACACGACCCTAGCGATACGAAGCACAATGTTCCATCTAGGTCGAATCGACATGAGATCATCAATATAGGGTCTGGCAATACATGGAGTCCGAATTATACATTGTACCGTACCTTAGGAGAGTCTCTAACATAAACTATAGTAGAGATACCATCTCCTTTAGAAGAAAACCACTTCATGAATCATATTTCCTTAAGAATCTACCAGCCCTTTGAAAAGTGCGTACCCGCCATTATCACGGTACATCGGAACTCATCACGACTTGTCAAGACAACTCATACTTCCGCTAGACCGGAATAATAAGAATCTAGTCCCGCCTACCCATCCAAAATATACAATATAGGACTGATTCTACTTGTACTAATAATATGTAATACATATGAATTCAGGCCATAAACATAATAAGCAAATTAATCTATTTTCTGGCCCTAAAAATAAGTACAAATATAAGAGCAATATCCGTGCGCCGGATCAATATCAAGAACGATTACTCCTATAATCAAAAGTGTGAACCAAACATGGATTATCTCGCTTTCCCCATAGACAGCATTTTCATACACAAATGAATGAATGTCTATATCTTTTCCATATTAAATAGCCATATCGATTTTTGTAATATGTGCGTCAAAATATGCATGCAACACCATGGTAGCGCAGTGGTTAGTGCAGTGGCTTCTTAGCTCGGTGGTCCATGGTTCGATTCCCAGATGAGGTGGGATTTTTTAGACCGCAAACGGCTCCGGGGTCGACACAGCCTCATGAACTGGGTACCAGAGCAACTCTGGGAAGGTTAAGGCAGCCGGCGTGATGCTAAGCACATCACCCCTAGTGTGCCTATGGTCAAGAAAATATCGGCCTAACACCATATTCCCAATATGCCTCAATGGGCGTGTAATGGGATCCTTTATCTTGTTCTCTAAGATGCTTGTGACCAATTTCAATTTTGGGCTGTCTTCATTAGATCTGTCCACAAGATCCGGATTACCTTGGCTTCTTTATCCATCTTTCTTCCAACTTGACCTCCGCACTCTTTCTTTTTCCCTAAGATGGGTTTCAGAAAGGCCCATCTCTGACGGCACTGGTTGGATGGTTGTGTGTCCTATCCATCATCACTTTCTCTCTTTAACCTCTAGCTGTACTGGTTGATGTCTGTGTAACAGGAAGTTCATTGTGTCAGAAATCCGGTTTCATAAATTTGAATAAGCGAAGTTAACAGACTATTAAACTTAAATTAAAGGGCGATAAATCTATGACTTACTGATTTGTAAGCTAAATGCGATAATCCAAAATAGGCATCAACAGTAGTGTTTTTATGCCCCTTGAGAGAAAGTGATGACTCAAATTTTTCAGTTAACTGAGCGAAGTTAAGCTCGCACGGGAAAGTGGTTTTGTGAGTGAGCAGTTTTAAGAAAAACTTGTTCAAGAAAGTTCGGGTAAAAGTTATCGATGTAAATCGGGGTTCTAAGTTTAATAAGTTGGATTTTAAACGCGCTAGCGTTAGGAAGCAAGTTTGCTTGTGTTAAAGTTTTGAAGTGGCAAGTGCAATTTTGGGGTATCATCGGACAATAAGCCCAAGCCATTGGGTAGCTTCTGTGATGACAGAAAAGTAATAAACTATTGTCTAGCCCCTTAATCGTTTGTACGCCACAATTATGGATGACAGTTCATATTATATTATTTCTGTGGACAAGATTGACAAGGTTGCCAGTACGACAGAAAATGTGTATATTTTCAAGTCAACCAGGTATGTTGGTCTCGCCAATAATTGATAGACTATGTAATACAAGAGAAGAAAAACAGACCGTAGCTAGTCAGGAGAACTAGGAAAGAGTAGACCAGTTGTCAGCCTAATGAGTAGGAAATAATAGACTTTGGCTAAAATCATCACTCCTGGCGGTTAGGCCAGTCTTACCAAGATACGCCAAGCAGAGCATAGAAGAAATAAGAGACAAGAGTCAGAAGAACTGAATCAAAATGTTTAAGAGACAAAATGATTTCACATAAATGAAGAATTTAGAAGGCAGATAAATTTCGTCAGCAGTAGTCCCTTTCCAATCGTGAACATCCTAGCATCTAGAGTCAGCTAGTAAATATTGAGGCAGTAAGAAAGAATGAGAGAGCAAAACATTGAGATAATAATTGATTTGAAATTTATGCTGTACAAGGTTGACCAACCTCAAGGGAAGGTTGGATTCATTATTTCACACCTGCCACGTTACATGTAAATAAACTTCATCATATTTTGCACTTGGCCAAAAAGAAAAGAAAGGACATCACAATTTTGATGGAGGACCTAAATGCGAAAATAGGAACAGACAACACCGGCTTTGAGGAAATCATGGGAAAGCATGGATTAGGTATGATGAACGAGAATGGGGAACTATTAGCTAACTTCTGCAGTTCAAATCAACTAGCTATAGGAGGAAGCATATTTTCACATAAAAGAATGCATAAAGCAACATGGATATCACCTGACCACAGAACTGAGAATCAGATTGATCACATATGCATAAGTAAAAAGTTTAGGTCATCATTGCATGATGTAAAAGTATGTAGAGGAGCAGATGTGGTATCAGACCACCATCTTCTGTTGACTAAAACAAAATTAAAACTCAAGAAATTTATAACAGTATATAGCTATAGACAACAGTATAATGTGGGATATCTAAGGAATCAGGAAATAAGAGAACAATTTTCAATCACAGTATCCAACAAATACCAAGTACTCCAACAAGTAAAAAATATATGGAACGAGACATGAAGAAGTACTGAGAAAAAGAGAACATCGGCACAAAGCATGGATAACAACAGAAACCATTAGCAAGATAGAAGACAGGAAAAACAAGAAAGCAGATTTAAACAGAAGCAAAACCAGAAGCTCCAAAGCCAAGGCTCATGAAGTGTACATAGAAGCAAACAAAGAAGTAAGAAGAAACATCAAAAGAGACAAGAGGAAGTATATTGAAGAGTTGGCAAGGGAAGCAGAGGAAGCAGCAGCCAAAGGAAATATGAGGGACCTGTACAACAACACAAAGAAGCTAACAGGGAAATATAAGCAAGCAAATGGCCTCATAAAAGATAAGAATGGAAAATTGCTTAGTAATATACAAGAACAAATGAAGAGACGGACAGAACATTTAAAGGAACTTCTCAAAAGACCAGCTCCAACTAATCCCCCAGACATCCAGCCAGCAGAAGTGAATGACCAAGTAGAGAAGAAATTAAGAAAGCCATAAAGCTTCTGAAAGATGGAATAGCAACTGGTCCAGATGGCATTCCAGCAGAGGCCATCAAAACAGATATTGATACCTCTACAGAGATATTAGACAAACTACATGGCAAAGTCTGGGAGAGAGAACGAACGAACGAACTTTATTTATATTTTCAAAGGGTTAAGAATTGGTCACGTAGGCCTGTCTGACATTCTGCCCTTCCTCTCTCTCTCATCATGTATACTGTATCCCTTCATCCCCCCATTTATACTGCAAGCATTATTTAGGCATTTATCATTAAAAAGTAGTACAACATCATACATTTGCAATATTCATCATAATCAAAGTATGTTTTTAAAATAAACTAACACTAAAAAAAAAAATTAAACAAAAATAAAATAAATAAAAAATAAAATAAAATAAAAAATTAAATGAGAAAAAAAAACCAAACAAACAAAACCAGAACAAACAAACAAATAACATTGACAAAAATCAAATTCCTAATACAGTAAATTAGACAGTGATTTGAGGCATAATCAGATGGTGTGTTATAAGAACTCGTGAAACATTCGAACAGTCTGCTACTGAATGACTAGGGACTCGTGCATGCGAGAGATTTTACCAGAGGTGAGGGGCTTCGAGTTCCATAGCAGATACTGCCGTAGGGAGTGAATTTTGTAAGACTTCACAATACAAGGTCCATCATCATGAGAGGAAATACCGGCAGAATGGAAGGAAGGTTATCTGGTCAAGTTGCCTAAGAAGGGAAATTTTCAAGACTGCAAAAATTATAGAGTAATAATGTTACTGTCAGTGACAGGAAATGTACTAAACAGAATCATCCTTGAGAGATTAAAAAGGGTCCATAGACAAGCAACTGAGAGATAAGCAGGTTTTCGACAAAACAGATCCTGTACCGACCAGATAGTCACATTGAGAATAATAGCTGAACAAAGTCTGGAATGGATTCGTAGACTATGAAAAGGCATTTGACAGTGTAGACAGAGAATCCCTTTGGAAATTGATGAGGCATTATGGAGTTCCCATAAAGATCATTAACTTAATAAGGAAGACCTATGAAGACATGACATGCAGAGTTCTTCATGAAGGACAACTTACAGAACCATTTAGGATTAGAACGGGAATGAGACACGGATGCCTCTTGTCTCCATTTCTTTTCTTACTAGCAACAGATTGGGTTATGGAAACATCGACATCACACAACAGAAATGGAATCCAGTGGAATCTGACTAAACAGCTTGATGATCTGGATTTTGCAGATCATTTTGTCCCATAATCAGATGCAAGAGAAAATGAAAATTCTCAATGAGAGATCACAACAAGTGGGCCTGAAAATACACAGGGAAAAGACAAAGATTATGAGAATAAATGCAAGAAATGATAACAAGGTTGAACTTGAAGAAACACCACTAAAGGATGTGGAATCGAAAACATATCTTGGCAGTAATATAAACCAATACTCAGGGATTAAATAGCCACACCAGATAGGCCCAATATTACGATTTCCACTGTGGTGGAGCATGTTGAGAATCTGGCATTGTGCACTAAACTTGGGGTAATTACCTGAGCCCCAGACTTAAATCCAGCTTTTACCTGGTGTGTACAAGAGGATAAATGACAGGTGAGGTGGAGCTGGGAAGTGGCTCTGTGCAGGATGTGACGATTCCCTGGGAAAGCCTAGAACCACAGCACAGTATTTTAACCTTGCATAATTAGAGAAAGTAAAGTATGCCACCCCTACTTTCCACCTGCTAGCTTAAAACCAGATATGAGGATCCTTTAACTGTATGTCAAGTCTGGATAAAATATCAGAGAAAGAAAATGGAGCTCATGGCTCCAACTCAATAAGTTGTAGAATGTCAGAACAGCCTAGATCTATAATGTAGGTAATGCTGAAGAAAACCACCTCTTTATCATAAAGGCTGCCTGCAAAAAAAAACTACTATTGGAAACACGAACATATAAAAAATTAACACAGCAGAACAAGGAAATACAACTGCTAAAAACCATTAGTGATAACAAGATCCATACTATAGTCTCCAGGAAATCATTTCAGTCAGACAAACCATTAACATTCCTGCATAAACCCAATACTGCAGTGAATGTAGGAAATGCCAAGGACTCTTGATATTCAAGCAAAAGTATGAAATTTCTCAAGATGTGGGACATAAACATACAATAGGTTCTAAACAATAAAAAAGTACAAACAACTCACAAAGACCATACTTGAATTAGCTAACATAACAATACTCAAAAGCAGCCACAGATATTTCAGGCCTTTTTTCCACTACACATCTATAAAATATTGTTAAACAGCAAAGAAAATCCAGAAAAAAAGAACCCAATACAGTGAATGCTTTAAAACAAACTCACAGCACAGGCAAGACATACTAAAAAAGCAAAGAAACAAGCATGGGCAAAAACTTATGAAAATGAATGCTTTATAATTATAATCTTTTCATCTGGGGCCACATCTAATTGTAGACATTTCATAATAAACTATTTCAGTTTGAAATCCTAACAGGTCATAACAAAAATGGCTTACTAAGCCGGCTATGGTTTTCATAAATGGATGCTTATGTAGAGTAGAAGGACTGAAATGGTGTAACAAGATCATCAATGTGGAACTGAAGACGGTGAGATGATGGATAAGATACAGAATGAGGAAACCTGTTGATAGCATTAGAACGCAGCACTTGATCTGGAATCTTCAGGGTAAGATAGGTAGAGGAAGACCAAAGAACACATGGAGAAGAGAAGCTGAGACAGAAATATAAGGGATATAGAAGTAATGGAAAGATCTTGAGCGGATGGCACAAGACATGGTGACCTGGCATGAATATGTTGAAGGCCTATGCTCCCTGGAGAGCTGAAGGGTAATGATGATGACAATGAAGCTTGGCTAAAAGAAATGTCCCCCATCAAATCCTACATAAATTCTTGAAATACCAGACCCATAAATGACTTGCACTTGCATACATGTAAACATGTACGGTTCAGCTGTATTTTGTATGGGTTTTTTTAATACTTTTACAACTGTACAGCTGTACAAGCGTTTTGTGCACCATTTTTATCTTAAAAAAACAAAAAAGCCACTAAAAATATTTGCTTAAGTCTTAACCCTTTGTCATTAAAATCGCCCGTGTGCAAAATCTAAGGTCCCATTAAAATGGCTGATACCGCCCATGAAAGGTTGTCATTAGTTTCCATAGGATTCCTAACCCTTATCCCTTATTACTGTGGCTCTGAATTCTTTTTTCTATTATAGTCTAATGAAACACAAGTTGCAACATATATAGCTTCTATTTTGAAATTATTTATTTTCTGATGTGTTTTTCATCACTAGCACAAGCACCACCACATAATGAATGCTTACACTATACTGTAATGGGATGCAACACAGATTTTAAATTATCATTCATATTTCCAATACACATAAAGAACAGCGTTAGACTTTTAGTAGTATGTTTTTATATTGCACAATTTCAAATGTTAATTAATTCGTATATGTCATTTTTAACTATGATAACTTATTAATATATTTTTCACTTAAAGTTGTTTAGGTGTTTGTAAGGTTTTTACTAGTCTGGCGTACAGGTTTTCATCTCAAGAGGTTGACAGATAAGCATATGTCATCCTGACACAAGTTGAAGGTGAAAATAATCAGAATGTTTCTTCTTAGGTGTGGCAGTTGCAATTCTGACATAACTATGGTTCTAAGACAAAGACTAACCTTTACACAGCAGCGAGACATGTTAATGAATGAAGCTGAGCTTGGACGTGATTTTAAGGAAGCCTCAATGCCACGCAGCACATCATTGGTCTTCAATAGCAAAAGCATCTGTCGTGGCACTCTGCCCAAAATAGATGATATCTCCACTAGGTAGTTTCCTATCCCTGCTCTTATCCTCGCACCCTGAGGATTGTGGTATATGTGGTAACATTATGAGGCTGTATACTGTCACCTAATCTTTGAACAAAGAAATCTATTTATTTAGTCAGTTTATTGTGAATAATCAGTTTGTTGCCACATATTATTTTTCCTTTTGAACAGTTTATTTAAACTTTTATCATTTATTATTTAAAAAAAAAAAAATTACTACTAAAAACCATCATAATATGTAACTACTGTTACAGAACAATTAAAAATTGAGCAAGTAACCCATCAAAACAAGACGGAAAATAACTATGATTTGCACTTTCTCCTGATTGTCCTCATGACGGCACTAATTATACTTCCTTACTTAGTTGTTCCCCTTCTACTGTGAGGTGTAGAGGTTTAGAAGAGAGAGCGCCACACTATCCTATCGGCTGTCTTCCTCCTGGCCTGGTTCCATTCTAGTACTCGGTCCTTCAAAGATTGTTTAATGTTGTCCTCCCAGCAGACTCTGTGTCATCCTGAAGGTCTGGATCCCTGGCTCTTAGTTTCCCATGATTGTCGTGGTAGCTGATCTTCTCCCATTCTGCAGACATGGCCAAACCATCTTAGTTGGGACTGTTCTACTTGGGTCTGCAGGAGGTGGGATTTTAGGCCTTGAAGTATCATCTGGTTGCGGACCATATATCTTCTTGTTACTTCAACCACCTTCCTCAGATACCTCATTTCTGAGGTTTGGATCTGGCTTTTGTGGGTTGTAGTCATTGTCCATGACGCACATCCATACATCATGACTGGGACATAGGTGGAGCAGTATACAGCCATCTTCGTTTTCTTACTTACCTCTCTCTTGCTGAAGAATTCTTGATTTATGGCTGAAAAAGTTTCCCAGCTGCTGCTTTTCGAGTGGCCAACTCTTCTTTGATGCCTCCCTTCCGGTCTATAACAGCTCTGAGGTATTTAAAGTGGTCGACCTGCTCCATTACCTGTTCCCCAGCTTAATCTGATGCCTTCTTTCTTCTCATGATATCACCATGGATTTTGTTTTAGAGCTGCTTATGACCATCCCTCTCTTCTCCAGCTCTTCCTTCCAGACTTGCAGGTTGGACTGGAGATGTGCCTCTGATTTAGCAATCAGGGCAACATCATCAGCAAATGCCAGCTCTGATCTGAAATACAGACCTGTCTCATCTTCCAGTACTCCACTGAATACTTTCTTGTTCTCTCCTTACATGCCTTGATGACATCGTCCATGAGGAGTATGAAAAGATAAGGTGGCAGGATATCACCTTGTCTTACACCAGTGGTGGTCCTGAACTCTTCTGACTTATGATTTGCTGTCCTCACATAATTTCTGCAAGACTTGTAGAAGCTCTGTATAGCATGAATCAGAGGTGCTGGAATGTTCTTCCTTGCCAAACAGCCCCAAAGTTTGCTCCAGGGGACCCTGTCAAACGCCTTTTCCAGATCTATGAAACAAAGATGGATCTCACTCTTATACTCAAGGGCCTTTTCACTCAGCTGTCTGAGTGTGAAGATTAGGTCTTGAGTACTTCGCTTTGCTCAGAATCAACACTGGACTCATCCAACTGTGGCTCAGCTATGAGTCTGAGTCTCTGCTCTAGGATTCTAGAGTAGATTTTACCAGGGACACTGAGAAGGGATATGCCTCTTTGGTTTCCACATTGTCGATTGTCACCCTTTTTGAAAATTGGTGTTATTATGGCAATCTCCCAATTCTTTGGTATGGTCTTGTTGCACCATGATGCCTGTAGGACCCTTAAGAGTAACAGGTCGACTGCTGCTCCCATGTACTTAACCATGTCCGGTGTTATACCATGATGCCCTGCTGCTTTGCCCATCTTGATTTTCTCCAGTGCTGCCTTCAGTTCTTCTATCTTTATGTCATCTTCACTACCATTGGTTTTCTCTTCTGTACTAGTGGTAATCATTTCTGATGCCTGACCTTGCTCATCATCAAGGAGTTCTGAGAAATATTCTTTCCATCTTTCCATTACTTCCTTCGAGGCAGTAAGCAATTTGCCTTGCTTGTCCTTTATAAATTTAAGAGGGCATTTTTTTTCCTTCCTCATTCTCTTTAGGGTCTTATAGAACAATTTCTGGTTTTCTTGTGCATCTTTTTCTAGCTTTTCTCCAAATTCTTCCCAGGACTTCTGTTTTGCTGCTAGCACCTTGTTCTTTGCTTCTGTTCTGAGTATCACATATTCTCTATTTGTCCTGCTGTGTTTTTAGCTCCTAAGTATTGTTTCCATGCCATTTTCTTCTCTCTTATTTTCTCTTTGACTTCCTCTGTCCACCAAGGTGTCCTCTTTCTCTTGTTCCCAAGTTGGACCACCACATGCTTCTGCTGCAGCTGTCTTTATGATGTCCTTGAATTTAAGCCAAAGGGTTTCCAAGTCATCAGGTTGTTCTTCTGTGTTTCTCACTGCTGTAGCAATAAGCCCCTGATATCTGGTCTTAATTTCTGGCTCTCTCAGCTTGTAGGTCTTAATGCTCATTTCTCCTGTTTGTTTCCTTAGTTTCTTGCATGATGTTGGGCAGTTTCTAGGCTGAGCAACTCTTTCAGTTGTTCTTTTGATTGTTAGCAGGTAGTGATCACTTCCAATCTCTGGCCCCCTCCAAACTCTAGCATCCCGGACATACTTGAATGAGCTCCTCCAAACTATGGCATAGTCGATCGCTGACTTCTCATTCCTTGTTGGTTCACATCTAGTGTATGCATGTATGCGCTTATGGGGGAACTTTGTGTTTGCAATGATCAGATTCTGCTCACTGCAGAATCTAAGGAGTCGCTTTCCATTGTCATTGAGAGTATCGTCTCCATATTTTCCGATAACTCCACCCAATCTAGCATGGTCATTTCCAACTCTGGCATTGAAATCTCCGAGCATGATAATTTCATCTAGGCAGTCATCCAATGTCCTTTGAAGCAGCTCAAAGAATTCCTCCTTGACCTCTGCTCTCTCATTCTCATTTGGCCCATACACTCTGACAAGGTTGACTATAGTTTCTCCTTCTTTTATTTTTACAACCATAATGCGCTCCGAGACAAAGTTCCATCCCTTGATACTATGTTTTTGGTTTTTTTGCCACAATGCAACCCACGCCCCCTTTAGGTCTTTCAGATGTGGGTACGCCACTGTAGAGCAGCGTGTTGCCATTGAGATCCATGACTCCCCTTGTCCCTTTTTCTTCATTTGCGTTTTAGCCAGGATTTCTAGTTTTGCTTTCCACCAGCTTCTCTTCTTTCCCATTTATACTTCTTGTGTTCCAAGTTCCATAAGTCGTAGTCCGTTCCAGTTCGCCGCCTTTAGAATCAGTCCGGTTTTCTCTCTTGTATTTCACGTAATCGTGATTTAAAGCAAACAGGTGATTGGCCTGTTGTGCCTTTGCATGATGGAGGGGCTGCCTCCTTACGGCCTCCATGCAGGCCGCCCTCCTCCTTTTTAAGCCGGGCTTGGGACTGGCCTAGGCGGAGTTCACACATTATATGGTCATTTAATTCCTTTCCATTCCATTTAAACTCCATTGGATCTTTGTAATTAAACTGATTTATGGTCAATGGACCACAAAAAGACTGAAAGGCCTGCATGCTCTCTTTATCAGTGTTCAATTTATATTTCATGGCACAATAAGATATTTTCCATATTTTCATGAAAAGGTAGTAAGATTTTTTCATTGTTACGGAACTACTTAGACAACAAAAAGATAGGGATGTTTAGCAAATGGGATTTCAGCAGTTAGAATAATGACATTACTAGTATCTGAGCAATATATGCCACCATGCAGCATATATTACCACTCCTCTACAGTTATACCACAGCTGCATAAGTATATTCCAGTCTGACAAAACATCACATGACACCAGTTTCAGTAACATACAATAATTCTGAGGTCTGTACCTCTTCACTAGTGAAGCCATGTTTGTCTATTCCAGCCTGGATGGCTTCCCATGAGCGGGCTGTGAGCATACAGGCAAAGAGAATATATAAATCCCCAACATTCAGAGCTGCTGCATGTGTCTTCATGCCCTCAATATCGGAATTGATCATTGCCATCCACATTTTGCTGTAGTGTACTCTGAAGTCATCTGTCAAAGTCTTACAAGAAATAGGAAAATATTAAAACATTCAGTCTTATTTCAGACTAGAACCAAAAAAAATATGCAACATTTTAGGCCCTGAGAACAAACACAAAAAAATTAAAAGCCAAACAACATTTTGTTCAAACTGACTGATAAAAATTATGAACTGAATTAAAACTTATGTTTGCCATTCTGACATTTAAAACTTCAATTACAACATATTTCTTTCAAAAGTAGTTATATTTTGAATAAATGAAAAAAATAGTGCAAAAACTCACAACTGTTTCAAACAAGCTTATCTTTTCACTACGATATTGTTCCCTAAACCAGACAGTTCATTCATACAGATTTCTCCAAAACTAAATACTTCAGTAATGACTTTTATGAAAGTATTCTGCATGAATAAAATCCTTCAGAGTAGTTCACACTTTTAATAAGCAGTCTCTTATCATCACCATCCTTCACTTCCTTCTTTCCTTCATCCCATAAACCAGGTGATCATTAGGAAACCATTTTCAGTTAAACACTTCATTATCTATTTACACATGTTCGTCTTAATCCAGTATTTTTATCACACTGCAATGGGCTTTCTGTGCATTTCTGAATAATGAGTCTGGTCACCAAACAGGTTGGCATTTCAAAGTTGATGCCTTACAAGCGAGACATCTGAGAACTTCATATTCTGTCTCTTTTCACTCAAGCATGTTGATTGAAGACAGGAAATAAAGAAAACAGCACAAGAACTTAAATACTGTAAATGAAAAAGAAATAAAAAATATAAAAAAACAAATGGAATCTAATAAAGATAAATAATATAAATACAGATTAAACAAAAGATATATTTACCAAGACAATCATCATCATCATTGCCCTCTTTACAAAGCATGGAACCACTGCTGCACATGGTCACCTTGAAGGAAGCCTGCCCCACGCTTTTGTATGCACTAGTAGCAGTGATTTCTGTGGCACTTTGTTTTAATGATGAGGTCACCAACCTCATGCACAACATCATATTATCATATTAGTGACCTTGATATGAGGGTGCAGTAATCCTGTTTTAATGATGAGGTCACCAACCTCATGCACAACATCATATTAGTGACCTTGATATGATGGTGCAGTAATCCTGTTTTAATGATGAGGTTGCCAACCCCATGCACAACCCCATATTTGTCACCGTGATATGATGGTGCAGTAATCGTGTTCTTTTTCTGTTTTAATGATGAGGTTGCCAACCCCATGCACAACATCATATTATCATATTAGTGACCTTGATATGAGGGTGCAGTAATCCTGTTTTAATGATGAGGTCACCAACCTCATGCACAACATCATATTAGTGACCTTGATATGATGGTGCAGTAATCCTGTTTTAATGATGAGGTTGCCAACCCCATATTAGTCACCGTGATATGATGCTGCAGTAATCGTGTTCTTTTTCTGTTTTAATGATGAGGTTGCCAACCCCATGCACAACCCCATATTAGTCACCGTGATATGATGGTGCAGTAATCGTGTTCTTTTTCTGTTTTAATGATGAGGTTGCCAACCCCATATTAGTCACCGTGATATGATGGTGCAGTAATCGTGTTCTTTTTCTGTTTTAATGATGAGGTTGCCAACCCCATGCACAACCCCATATTAGTCTCCGTGATATGATGGTGCAGTAATCGTGTTCTTTTTCTGTTTTAATGATGAGGTTGCCAACCCCATGCACAACCCCATATTAGTCATCGTGATATGATGGTGCAGTAATCGTGTTCTTTTTCTGTTTTAATGATGAGGTTGCCAACCCTTTGCACAACCTCATATTAGTCTCCGTGATATGATGGTGCAGTAATCGTGTTCTTTTACTGTTTTAATGATGAGGTTGCCAACCCTTTGCACAACCTCATATTAGTCTCCGTGATATGATGGTGCAGTAATCGTGTTCTTTTTCTGTTTTAATGATGAGGTTGCCAACCCCATATTAGTCTCCGTGATATGATGGTGCAGTAATCGTGTTCTTTTTCTGTTTTAATGATGAGGTTGCCAACCCCATATTAGTCTCCGTGATATGATGGTGCAGTAATCGTGTTCTTTTTCTGTTTTAATGATGAGGTTGCCAACCCCATGCACAACATCATATTATCATATTAGTGACCTTGATATGAGGGTGCAGTAATCCTGTTTTAATGATGAGGTCACCAACCTCATGCACAACATCATATTAGTGACCTTGATATGATGGTGCAGTAATCCTGTTTTAATGATGAGGTTGCCAACCCCATATTAGTCACCGTGATATGATGCTGCAGTAATCGTGTTCTTTTTCTGTTTTAATGATGAGGTTGCCAACCCCATGCACAACCCCATATTAGTCACCGTGATATGATGGTGCAGTAATCGTGTTCTTTTTCTGTTTTAATGATGAGGTTGCCAACCCTTTGCACAACCTCATATTAGTCTCCGTGATATGATGGTGCAGTAATCGTGTTCTTTTACTGTTTTAATGATGAGGTTGCCAATCCTTTGCACAACCTCATATTAGTCTCCGTGATATGATGGTGCAGTAATCGTGTTCTTTTTCTGTTTTAATGATGAGGTTGCCAACCCCATATTAGTCTCCGTGATATGATGGTGCAGTAATCGTGTTCTTTTTCTGTTTTAATGATGAGGTTGCCAACCCTTTGCACAACCTCATATTAGTCACCGTGATATGATGGTGCAGTAATCGTGTTCTTTTTCTGTTTTAATGATGAGGTTGCCAACCCTTTGCACAACCTCATATTAGTCTCCGTGATATGATGCTGCAGTAATCGTGTTCTTTTTCTGTTTTAATGATGAGGTTGCCAACCCCATGCACAACCCCATATTAGTCACCGTGATATGATGGTGCAGTAATCGTGTTCTTTTTCTGTTTTAATGATGAGGTTGCCAACCCTTTGCACAACCTCATATTAGTCTCCATGATATGATGGTGCAGTAATCGTGTTCTTTTTCTGTTTTAATGATGAGGTTGCCAACCCTTTGCACAACCTCATATTAGTCTCCGTGATATGATGCTGCAGTAATCGTGTTCTTTTTCTGTTTTAATGATGAGGTTGCCAACCCCATGCACAACCCCATATTAGTCACCGTGATATGATGGTGCAGTAATCATGTTCTTTTTCTGTTTTAATGATGAGGTTGCCAACCCTTTGCACAACCTCATATTAGTCTCCGTGATATGAGGGTGCAGTAATCGTGTTTTAATGATGAGGTTGCCAACCCTTTGCACAACCTCATATTAGTCTCCGTGATATGATGGTGCAGTAATCCTGTTTTAATGATGAGGTTGCCAACCCTTTGCACAACCTCATATTAGTCTCCGTGATATGATGGTGCAGTAATCCTGTTTTAATGATGAGGTTGCCAACCCTTTGCACAACCTCATATTAGTCTCCGTGATATGATGGTGCAGTAATCGTGTTCTTTTTCTGTTTTAATGATGAGGTTGCCAACCCCATGCACAACCTCATATTAGTCGCCTTGTACTGAAGGGTGCAGTAATCCTGTTTTTTCTTAATCTCTTCAGAGATCCCTGGGAACTACACTAGCCATTAACCAAGATGATAGATGGAAAAGATAGAAACTCCATCAACCAGGGCAGGCAGTTATATTGTCAGACTCTCAGGCCATGCTTCGGAAAGTTCACAATGGATGGCTGCAGCAGGAATGGACAACATCAATAGAATCCTCAAGTCTTCAAGAAGTGGTGTGGATCTATTGTCCTGGTCATGCAGGAGTATGTGGCAATGAGAGAGCTGTCAGACTGGCCTCTAGAGCACCCATAGTGGTGACACTGGACATGGATAAGGGAGAGATACTAAGGGCAATTAATGTTCGCCTGCTAGATAATGACACTGCAACGGATGAATCAACAAGGCTGAGACTGTTGGAGTTTAAAATCAAACGTGGGACTAGCAGAGATGGACGTGAGAGAGGATGCATCTGTCATATGTACAACCAGCGTGCTACAGGTACAATTAGCATTCATACTCTTCAACATTTGCTGAGGGAGACTGAGTACCTATGGGTTTGCCCTGAGTGCAGTGAGGTCGATTCTGATTAACAATAACAATACTCCTATTACCTGGTACAACCCATGGTCTAGTAGAACAATCTGTGGCCCATGCTTGGTGTTTTTCACCAGAACATTACCCGGGTGAGGATCACAGTGGACATAGCCCTTCACAAATATCATTTCACTGTATAGCTGGCCAAGCCGTTCTGTCACCTTAGGAAAACAAAATATTGTGGATGCTGTAAATAATGTTTCTTTATTTTAGAGAACAAAGCAATGCGGCCAGGAAATCTGCATTTTATTAACAAATGTAACTAGTGGAGTAAAAGCTATATCAAATAGTCTATGATGTTAATGGGCAGTCTGGCATGGGTGTATTTTAAATGAACCTTATTGCTGCTGCAGATCATTTAAAATTATGACAAATCTGGGTTCTATTGATGCTGCAGTCACTACTATAAGCAATACAATTTTGTGCTCAAAGATGCATTTTGCAGTTCAACACAACAAATTATTCTGTCCAAAAAACTGATAATGAATTAAAGAAATGGATGCAAATGAATTAAAGAAATAAATGAAAAAAAGCAAGAAATATAATTTTTTTTTAAAGAAAAAAAAAGCTAATTTTGTAAGAAATTGTTCCAATAACAATAATCAAGATGTGCTGTATTACCTAACGACTGAAAAGTGCTAACTGTCTACTTCTCTGATATGAACTACACACCTGGTTGACTGAAATATTGTTCTCTTTCATGTAGGCAATATCATCCACTTTGCCTCCATCACAGAACTCCATAGTCAGCACACGATCAGATGACAGTTCCCAGTAAATCTTTGGGACCTGCAGTGAATGGTTTTGAGCATCCAATCAAATATTAATAAACAAACTGAAGAACTTTTTTTTTTGCTAATGTGCAAAAAAGGCATATACAGAAATTCCCTGAAAATATACTTCTGAAAACCTTTACAGTAAGTAAATTCACAGTTTACAAACTTGCTAAATTTATGGGAAATACAGGGTTATGGGGAACAAAGTTGTACATTCCTTATTTCAGTTCTGGAAATTATTAGCGCTGAAATACCAAACTGAAGTGGTTTTCAACAACACAGATAGAAATAGAACATTATCTGTGCAATTAGAAAAAAATATATGCTACAATAATAGAATAATGACAGTGTTATGCTGCTGCCGTTAATTCTGTAATGATGGCCATTAAAGAGGTGATGACAATCATGAAAACAATAAAGATTACGGTATGTAGGTGGAAGAAGAAATATATTTAATATTGTGATGAGAAGTCATCTGGTTTGGGTCATGGTTGCCTCCTGCTGATTTTTTTATTTTTTTATCTGCTTTGTGAATTGAATCCACTGTCTTGCTGCACCTTCCAAATTCACTCCTGAATTTTTCAATTCTGCCAACTTAACTATTTGAGCAATATAAAATGAACTACATATATTTTCTAAACATTTTTTCAAGATTAAGCTTTTAAGTGACAAAGGAAGCTATGGATACATTTAGGATTTTGAAATGTATGTAGAAAAAAAAATGAATGATAAAAGAATACCATACATGTTTTAGTGCATGAAATAGTTATGAGGATAATGATGTCTATAGAGGGCAGATATATGTAGCTTACTTTGAACACTGTTATTCTGGTATTCCATCAATGAAAGATGTACTGAATTTTTATTTGGGGATATGTCAGACTACAACAGAAAATAGAATTAAATAAACCTACTGAACATAAATCATTAGCGTTATTTACTCTGGGGTGCCTATCATTCATAACATAGCAAGTCTATCTTCTACATGCTCATTACTCTGCTGCTGATTACAATTGTTTACCAAGCTTATTGTCACTGACATGTTTTTTTTTACATTTAAGAATATTTTTGGTTCAAATTATAGAAACAAGACTACCGTAAAATCTTGCGTATAATATGCACAATTTTTACTCATTTTTGCCCGCTAAAACTCGGGTGCGTATTATACGTGAGTACTAAAAAATACGTAATTTTGGATATCGAAATTAACCTACATTGGAAAGTCTGTCAAGTTTTTGTCACAATTTGACAGTGAAAATGGCGCAAAATTGAATGTGCCATGTGTTTTCTTATGTGTCAGACATTGTTGCAAAACGCATTTCACACTCTTGGTCTTCAATCTGTTTTGATATTAAGCTTGGTTGTGAAGTTTGTCATTTGATTATTTTGAGCCCTAAAAATGAATTCTAGAAAATGTTGTACTGCAGCAGAAAAGCTCTTGGTGGTAAAATATGCAGAATCTAACGGCAATCGGGCAGCAAGTCGACATTTTTCCATTTACGAGTGCAACATTCGATTATGGCGAAAAAACAAAGAGGCACTGCAAGTGTTGCCTAGTAAGAAAAAGGGGAATCGTGGGTCACCACTAGTTCTTCCAGAACTAGAAAAAAAAATTATTGGAGTGGGTAGTGGGTAGAAGGCAACAAGGCATCGGTGTTTCATGCATTGAAATCCGACTTAAAGCTCTGGAACTTAAAAAATCTCCTACAGGCACAACAGCATTTAAAGCGTCATATGGATGGGCAGTTCGTTTTATGAAGCGACATGGTCTTTCAGTTCGTCGAAGAACTACTATCGCGCAGCATCTTCCATCTTCTTTCAGTTTTTTAACAAATGTTTCATAAACTAAAATCTTGAAAAATTATGGTGCGTATTATACACGAATTTCCATTTTACCGGAAAATTTTGGGCTAAATCAAGCATGCGTATTATACACAAGTGCGTATTATACGCGAGATTTTACGGTACTTATATTTCAAGAAAATTAATAAAACTTCTTGTTTGATTAAGTGGAGTTTGTTTCCTTCATTCAACAATCCGGTCTTTGCATTTTTTCTAATCAAAAAAAAAAAATATTTAATCATAAAAATTACATATAAAACATCTATTTGTTAATGTTTTTGCTACATAAAATGAAAGTTTATTATGTATCTAGCAAAATGATTGTCACGAGAGGGTAGAGTATTTTGTTTTGACTATAAGATATCCTGGACACAAAGTTGTATCAGGTGATACCAGGATAGTGCCAGATAAGAGACTGGTCTTATAAGCAATACCCCCTTCTCTGAAAAGAGTAAGGGTGTATAGACATCAAAGGTAAGATCAAGCTGTATAAGTTCCTAGGTATGATGATAGTGTGTTTTCCTAGGTTCCTACTTGCTCCTCTCAAGATCCTCCTCTGTTTATAATGTTAAGCTCTGCTAGGGGAATTAACTAAACTATTAACCAACAAGAACTGTAACTTAATTTAAATAATCTAAGTAAGTCTGTTGGTAAAATTTACAATTTATTTTGTACAAGTCTTCGTTTCTGTGTGAAAATTTTTCACTGAACTCAAATTGATTATAAACACAAACTTAATAAAATCTTTTATACATTGTTCACAACTAATTACAGTCTTTAAATGTATTAGGATTGTTCTTCTTTCCTGGCTGAAAATCTGGTTGTTGACTGTCTTTATTTTAGGATCAATTCTAAGTCTTTACAGTATATGAATTATAGTCACTCATTAGATAGGAATATGCCCATCCAGATGCACGGCATTTTCATCATTAACTCTGTTTAATTGTTTGTGGTGGTTCTGGTTTTCACTAGACAGTAGCCTTGTATGGCCACTTATCTGATTTTATTGTTTTGAAGCCTGTCCCACTTCTGTTCTGGAAAGAAATGTTTACTTGTGTTTCTTCCAGGCAGTAGATACTGGGTGGCTGTCCCTCTAGCATTAAAGGGCGCTCGCACCACTAGTACTTTCAGTGATTGGCTCTGTACAGGATGTAACCTGAAATATATTTGATTAACCCCTATATTGTCTATCTCTATCTCCTTATCACAGATGTAGGAGGTGAGAGACAGTTCAGACAGTGTGCAAGTAGACGCATAGGGCATATTAACTGAGTAATAACACAATCCAGTTCTCTGTGAATATAATCTTTCTCCAAATCCTTTGTTATAGCTATTTGTACATAATTCGCCTCCATACAATTATTAGGTCTTGTGTAACATACTAAGTAATATCTTAATCAATACAGTAAAGCAATTCCTTTCATCCATTCCTATGTTCCTGGTGTGTGGTCCATTCCTTCAAGAAATAATTCTTTAAAAGCTTTTCTAAAATTATGAACTCACTTTCCGCTTCCATTCTAAATTAATTTGAATATACACAGGCTTGGTTTTGCCTCCAAAAATTACACAGTAGTTTTATAACACATTTTTACACACTTCCTAACGCACAATTTGATTAATTAATTAAACAAAATATATATATACTGTTCAAAAAAAGAAACGCATAGCTACTGAAGACACACACATAGCCATAATTTTGACATTCAATAACTTTTTTAATTTAATGAGTTAATTGTTCAAATTGCACACAAGAATACCTTAGGGTTCAACCAATCAATTGACAGTTGTTTTGCATCTGGGTCATGAGAGTTTTTTGGCGTACGGGCTTTCCCGTTAGTATGGTGTGTGGCCTCCTCTTGCATCGATCAGCGACTGGCATCTCCTGGGCATGGATGCGATCAGACGTCTGATGTGGGCCTGTGGGATGGCTGCCCACTCTTCCTGGAGTGCCTGGAACAGATCACAACAATTGGCTGGAGCAACGTCTCGGCGACAAACATGTCTATGCAGCTCATCCCACAGGTGCTCAATCGGACTCATGTCTGGAGACAGGGATGGCCAGGGAAGGGTGAGAATATTGTTGGCAGTCAGGAACTGTGTGGTCAACCGTGCACAATGGGGTCTGGCGTTGTCCTGTTGAAACACAGACCTTTGGGCAGCCAAAAGTGGAAGGACATGGGGTCGAAGAATTTCATTGACGTATCGTTGCGCATTCAAGCCTCCTTCAATGTGCACCAATTGACTCCTTCCGTTGTAACTGATCATTCCCCACACCACTGCACCTCCACCACCGTGCGGCGGAGCTTCATCAACGCAATTTTGGGCAAAACGTTCATTTCGCCTACGGTAGACCCTACGCCGTCTATCATGACGTTGCAACAAAAAAGAAAGATTCGTCACTAAACCAGACACGTCTCCATTGATTGTCAGCTGCCCAGGGACGATGCTGGTTGGCCCAAAGAAGTCGATTTAGGCGATGGTGGCGCGTAAGGATAGGTCCTCGGTGAGGTCGTTGTGCCTAAAGTCCAGCGTCATGCAGTCTATTCCGACAGTTTGATCAGACACATGATGTCCTGCAGGCAATGACTGGGCAGTTGAGGAAGCTGTTGTAAACTTGTCTCTGAAGTGACGAAGCCAAATAAAGCGATCCTCCACTGCTGTTGTCACTCTGGGTCGTCCACTGCGATGCCGGTCTTCAACTGAGCCAGTGGCTTGGAACCGGTGCCAAAGTCGACTGATGGTACTCTGATGCACGTTTAGATGCCTGGCAACCCGACTTTGACTTTCGCCTGCATGCAGTCGGCCAATAGCAATGTTCCTTAAATTTATCGATAGAGACGCCATAAATGTCTGCTTGAAAATGAACTGATTTTTTGTGTGTAGCGTTATCCTTTTATAGGGTTTCAGTTGCGTAGTCAGTGAATAGTGTTCACCCCAAATTTTGTTGCTTTCACGTGAGCGCAACATGAACTGTGGTCAAAAATTGCGTCATAAACACTATTGACCACTGCGTTGTAACGATTACAAAAACGAATGCAATTCATGTCAACACGTGCATTTGACACTGTAAAGAACATTTGAGGCTGGTTTTTATATACCCTAGCACCAAATTTTACTTACAAACTCATAAAAACGCGCCCTCGAATAGCTATGCATTTCTTTTTTTGAACAGTATATATATATATATATATATATATATATATATATATATATATATATATATATATATATATATATATATATATATATATATATATATATATATATATATATTTTTCTTTCTTTCTTACCCTCAAGTACATACAGTCGAGCTGTTAATGGTCATACAGTCTGCTCTCAGATGCAGAAGGCAAAGGAAGTCTCTCTCTGACAGACTGCCGCTTCTTACTGTATTTGAAAATTGTATGGCCTCCTTTCCATTGAGGGCAATTGCTTGTATAGGTCAGGGCCGGCTGACACGGGGAGTTTACTGCTAAAGTGTGTTTGCATTCCGAAATGCAGGCCTACATTTGTCTAGATGTGCAAATCTGGAAAACCAGGAATTCAGATATATTCCTTATTCCTGGACTGATTTCCTTCATCTTAGGCTTAAAATACGCCCTGACTTAGTCTTTATCTTTCTAGATAATTGTCTTTTACTTTTATACTTCCATCTTTTCCTATGCGTAGCCTAAACAACAAAATTTTGGACTTGCCTGATGTCTCAATGCATTCCACTCGAGATTTCTCCATTAATATATCACTTCCCGTGGAAATCTTTGCACAGACTTATAGATGAACCTTCCCATTTGTAAATTCAAGCCCTTTTCCATGCTGTACTTCGCTCCTAATGCTGCAGTTTATCTCCAATTCCAACCATGTTACACAGATTGAGAGCTCGGCCATTTTTAAGCTAATACTTTTGTAAACACTACATGAAAGTGCGATTTCATCGGTTCGTCTTGCATCCTTTATCTATAAAGTATGGCGTACCGTTTTGGTAAGAATGACGTGTTGTGAATCAGACTTCATGACAATGATATACACAACAGCCAATAAACTGCATGCAGGAACCTATCAATATAACAAACCAACGAACTTTATTTAAGGTTAAGAATTGGGAGCGCAGACCCATCTAACATTCTGCCCTTCCACTATAACACATAACATAGATGTGTGGGGAGAACAGAAAAAAAATTTATAACAAAGGCTGACTGTCTGAGGGTTAATATCTTCCATTAATAGGTTGCATGAGAAGTGGTTTGTTGGTGGTTGAAAACACTAAACTTTTTGTACTCAACAAGACTATCCATCTTCTGTGATGACACACTATCTTTATTTCAAAATTCACTGATCTGTTGGATTTTATCACTGTTAACATGCATGGAGGCATATCTGGAGTCATCCTTATATGACCACCAGCTATGCACAATCCTATAATATACACTGGAAGTGAGCCTCTGTCTGTGAGGTTAATAACACCCTCATTGACTCTTAAAATCATCCACACACTTCCAGAGATTCCCCCTGTGGTGAAACTTGTTGAGAACCCAGCATTGCACACTAAGCTTGGAGATGTCGTTTGAGCCCAGAACGTATTCTTTGACCTGGTTGACTGCATTCGGGAGGATCTCTCTATGGACCCAGATATAGGCAGGGGAGCTGAGAAGTGGCTCTGTGCAGGACGTGACATTCCTTGGGAGAGCCCAGTATTTTAGCTCTGCATAGTTGCAGAGCTCTCTTGGATGGCGGGAAATGCACAGTATGCTACGCGCTTCTTACTCCTAGCTTGGGACCCCTATATGACGATCCTTTGAATGCAAGCCAAGCTGGAGAAACTGGAGCTCATGATTTAACTCAGCACATTTTGGAATGGCAGAAAAGCCACAGGAAAAGCCTACATCTACAGTGTAGATAATGCCAAGGAGTCTTCAACTTGGCATTGGCTGCAAAAGAGCGAGAAGCTCAGCAGCCCTAGTTAAACAACAACAACAATCACTGTTAACGTGTATGCTAATATTTTAACAATGCAGTAATATTATTGTTTTGACATGCACTCATGTCAAACTGACCTTTAAAAACTTGAATTTCGACAGTAGTTCAGAAATCCTTTCACAGTTGCGGCCCTCATTCAAAAAATCCAATTCAATTGGTAAATTTCTTTTAGTTTCCTCTGCCAGCCAGACATAATTGAATTCTGGGAAGAACCAGCCAGCAGCATGAACTAAAAACTGCCCAATATAAAAATTAGAAGAGAATATAAATGGTAAGAGACAAATAAAATATAACAATAATTGATAACACTATGTATTACAATGTACTGCAAACTGTTATATTCAAAATAGGAAATTATAATTCAGTCGTACATTGCCATAATATTATGATATTGTCAAGGTAGATTTTTCTACTGAATTTTGCCAGGGCTTCAGTCTCAAAACCTACTTTGTTTGCAACATGCGTATACGAAAAGACTTTCAATACGCATATAAGGTGCAAAGAATCCCTGAAAATTGTCAACATTTACCAGAGAATACTAAATGCAACCTCTACTATGAAAATGACAACCAAGCTGCAGTAACAGAGATGAAATCAACTAATACAGGGTGTCCATAAAATATTGTACCCTTTTCAAATAATTTATTCTCGGCCACATGGGGCAAAAACTCAAAAAAAGTGCGCATGCTCGCAGCTGGTATTTCAAGTGAAACTTTCGCAGTTGAGTTGCAACCGGTTATTGTTACATGTCTCTCAACACACTGGTCAAGTAGATGAAAAAAAAAAAGAAATACGTACATTCTTTTTGAGTCTTTGTAAGGTATGCTTAAAAACTTGCAGAGATTATCTTACTTTTGTGATAGAAAGCATCCTCGTACCACGTCATGGGTCGAGAATAAATTTTTTGAAAAAAGTACAATCTTTTATGGACACCGTGTATATGTACACCTAATAGACATCTTACCCGGTGTCATTCTGGAATTCTCTGTGGAGACAAGCAAAGAATAGGACAGCTGCTTCCTCAGGTATGTTATGAAGCAGCTAATGTAAGACTGTGCATAGGCTAGCAAAGTCATCATGTAAAACAAATTGCTACAGAAACCACCACATACAAGTGGTGAAGTGCTCTGATATATTCCTGCAACAGAGCCAGCTGTAATGGTGGTATCATACTCCTTAAGCAGCACCAGCAAAAAAGGAAGTTAACAGGCTAGCATGTAACCACTCAGTGATGCTTCTTTGCATACATTTGCAGACCAAGAAATTAAATGATGAAATACAACAATAATCTTCAGGAGACTAATCCAGAGCTGAGGAATAAAACACCAGAGGAATAAAATGTACTGAAAACGTACTGGAAATCGACAAAATATACACGAGGAAGAGCATAAAATAGCCATTGTTCTGAAATATTACTGAAAGAAAAAAAAGGCAAAATTCCACAAAAGACAGTAAGAAGAAAAGTGAGACTGATGAGAAAAAGGCCAGGAGGATGTGGAAAGTCCTTGATCATCAAATGGTATGATCAAGATTATTCCAATTTCAATGTTCCTTTTTTCAACTGCGAAATTTCATGACTGCTGTCACTCTTCACTGTGTATACTGCCAAAATAAAGGCCAAAAAAAAATAAAGGATGTGCAATCAAATTATCATCTTTAACACTCTTCGGACCGGAAATTTAAAAAATCGTTCCAAACGGAACGATGACTTTTGAAGTGAAAAAAGCACATTTATTTTTTAATTTTGACTTCAAATCAATGTTTTATATTAAGAATACATGTTTACAATTATATCTGTGCTAAAAAATATACAGCTTTCACTTATTTTGACTTTGAAATTACACGCAGAAAAATGTAAACACCGCATTTGTCCGTCCGCCATTTTGGATATTTTTCTAACAACTCGACTTAACACATTGTAAAAAGAATGCAGTCTGATAGTGACTACAACACATCTAGTGATGTAGATTCCTGTTCTGACGATTATTCAGAGGACTTGGAAACATCTGATGAGTCGGATGGTGAAAATACAGCTCAGAACAACTCAAATCACCAGCAGTACAAGCAAAGGTAATGTTACTTCGTTACTGAAATGATAACAGTTGATTTTGAATAGCGGTAAAACAGTCATTTTAGTGGCCTATTGTAATCAGTATAGCTGCTTTCTGTTTGTTTTAGAAAAAAAGAAAAATATTTCACCATTCAAACAGTTAACAAAGAACTTATGGCACTAGGAAAGAAATATAAAGGGGGTCAGACTTAAACTGTGAAACAGCCAATTTTTCTGACCTCATTTGCTCTTTGTCTCTGCTTTTTAAAATTATTATTTACATCATATGACTTTATGATTGACAGAATTCCATTGTACAGTAAAATTTAATGCGTTGTCAATTTTCCTATGTACACTGAACTGTAACTTTGAATTCTATTGCTGATCTGTAAAAATTAATTTTAAATTGTTCTTCTTGCAGGTGTTTTGGTTATGATGTCCATGATGAAGGCGCACCTTCCAAGCCTCCACCCTTTTTGCCTGAGAGGGTTCCTGGTCTGCAACTGTCAGAAGTAAGGACTAGAGAAAATACAAAGCAGTTTTTGAAGCCCATTGACTTCTTCAAATTGTATTTCACTGCTGACATTGTTGGTTACCTGTGTCAATTTACACATCAATTTGCAGAGCAGATAGGACCTAACAAGCCTACTGTCTTTACTGGATGGTATTATGTTACTCCAGAGGAGTTTTATTGCTTTTGTGCGTTACTAACGTATGCTGGTCTTATACCAGCCCCAAGTATTGATCGCCTCTGGTCAAGAAAAAGTCTATACAATGGACTGTGGGCCAGGGCATTTATGTTCAGAAACAGATTCAAGGCTATAATGAGTTTTTTTTAAAGTTTCAGATCCAAAGACTGAAGACCCTTAAGATAAGCTAAGTAAGGTGAGAATGTTGTCAACATATATTAGAATGAAGTGCAAAAAGCTATACCAACCTTATCAAAATGTTTCTATTGATGAGAATGGTTAGAAATAAAGGGCGTTATTCTTTTCGACAGTATATTAGAGACAAGCCAACCAAATGGGGGATGAAGTTATGACTTTGATGTTTATTTAGGTAGGAACACTGCAAATGGACCATTTGGTTTAGCTTATACTGTAGTTATGAATCTTATGAAATCTTTAGTGAGACAAGGATATAGGGTTTATTTTGATAATGTTTATACATCCATTCAGTTGTTGAAGGACTTGTGGAAGTTAGGGATTGGAGCTTGTGGCACATTTCTTAGAAACAGAAAGGGGTTTCCAGCTGCACTTTCCAGTATAAAAGAATTTGAAAAAATAGTATCAGAGGTGCATTGAGGTGGGTTAGAGATGAAGAATTACAAGAACTGCAGTGGAGAGATAATAAAACTATAACACTGGTTTCAAGCATTCACAATGCAAATGGCCATAGGTTCGCTAAGCGTCGAACTAAGGTTAATGGGAATTTTCGAGAACTTAATGTTAGATTAACTCGAGACCTGGCCAAATCTTGTTCGAGGGGATTGGCGGCTACAATATAATACATCCGAAAGGAGTGGGCGACAAGAGTGACCAGCTGATTAACAAGTACAATGTTTGAGAAAGACCAATATCCAACTGGAAAACTCTTTTTTTGACTTTCTGGATATTGCTAGGGTAAATGCTTACATTCTATTTCAAGACTGGCAGAAAAAAACACCCAGATGTAGAAGAACTGAAAAGACCAGCTAGATATGGCCAGCTAGATTTTACAGAAGAACTAATCAGGGAATTGGGAAACATAGGTTTGTATGATGATGTACCACTCGCTTCAAAGCCACCAGTTTGTTCTCGGCATGCCATGGACCCAGAGTTTACAAAGACAAAAAGAAATTGTAAGCTTTGCAATCAGACTGTAAAGATTGAAAGAAAAACTAAAGTTAAATGTAAAGTTTGTGATACTTTTTTATGTTTTCATGCAGGTAGGAATTGTCTGTCAGAATACCACAAGCCTTAGTAGGAAATATATAAAGATGTCACCCTCATAACTGATTTTACTGATGTATTAGTTATCATACAGTGTTACACTAGAAATATGTCTATTGAAGTCATATTTTTTAAATTAAGCTAAGATGTTTCAGCTACTTATAATATCTGTAATGTATTCAGTGGAAGATTCTGTTTTTTGAATATTTTATATTTTAAAAAAGCCTAGTTATGTAATATTTCAATAATTTGCATAATTTATTATTTAATCTTGAATTGTTTTGGAAATATAACATATGATGCAGAAATGGTCACACTACAATAAAATGTGACTTGTTAATTATTCTGATAATACTTTTTTTTTTTGTCTTTGTAAAATATCCCGTTTATAATTTTTGTGTATTTTTCCTCATGACTGTCCTTCAGTTTTTAAAAACACACATCAATATGAATTAAAACAATATTAATTTTACATCTAACTATCGTAGTCTGTTCAATTACAAACAATTTGATGTATAACACTCTTGGATAGACTTCAAATTAAAATGTATCAAGGACAATCAGAAGTCAGATATGTAAGAGTATGAGAAAATGATACAAAATATCAGGTCTGAAGAGAGTTAATATAAATTACCGTTTCTTAGCAAATCAATGGAAGCACTTCTTGGCAGAAGCAGATTTCCAGAAAGCCAAACAAATTAAATTTCTTACTTACTTACTTAGTCGTTCCCCTTCTACCGTGAGGTGTAGAGGTTTGGAAGAGAGAGCGCCAGACTATCCTATCGGCTGTCTTCCTCCTGGCCTGGTTCCATTCTAGTCCTCGGTCCTTCAAAGATTGTCTAATGTTGTCCTCCCAGCGGACTCTGGGTCGTCCTAGATCCCTGGCTCTTTGTTTCCCATGCTTGTTGTGGTAGCCGATCTCCCATTCTGCAGACATGGCCAAACCATCTTAGTTGGGACTGTTCTACTTGGGTCTGCAGGGGGTAGGATTTTAGGCCTTGATGTTGTCGTGAAGTGTTTTTGAGGAGAAAGGACAGCTTGGATGGTAAGGAAGAATAAAGATAATAATATCTTATTGATAGTCTATGAGTTCGAACAAACTGCCTCTCCTCGGGAAATAGTGTACTAGAAATCCTTAATTCAAAGAGAATTCTGGCAACTAAACAGGATATTTTCTGGACAATAAATTCTTCCTCAGGAATCCTACAAAAGGACTGTGTAAAGCACATAAGGTTGAGAAAGAGATTTGGTGTCCAGCCACATTTAAAATATCCCGACCCAATAGAAGTTAATTGAATTATGGCTGAGCCCCCAGGGTGTAGATTTGTATTTAAAAACAAAATACAGCCTAAATAAAGTTAACAAGAAAAATAACAACAGACGCTGTTAAGTTAAATTGAATAAAAGGGTATAGGTTCTCACAGATCTGAATATACATATAAATATGAAAAAAAGTTTAGCACTACTGTTTAGAAAAAAACAACTAGTATGTCATCATATGGACAGTAGATCTCTTCTATTGCTGTACTGCTAGTGGGTGTTATACTCATCTTTCCGAAGGCCTGTAGTAGCTGCGGAGATGATTTTGTTTCGGACTCTCTTGGTTTGGTCTGCCCCAGCATGTTGGTCTCATAACAGTTAATGGGTTCAGAGGGTGTCAGAGTTTGCTTCCCTGGACTCAGTGCATATCACAGATAAGGATGGGGTAAGTCACCTCTGCTGAATACCTCTTCTGCTTATGGGATGTGTGGTATGGTTACTGGGTGATAGGATGTGGTTTGGTATGGTAAGATAACCTGGTTAATAGGGTATGGTGGGTAGGGGTAATCTTTGGTACCCTGGTTTGTACCATGGACCCATAACCTGGTTTAGGTACCTTGTAACCGCAACCTGGGTTAGTACCTTGTAACCGCAACCTGGTTTAGTACCTTGTAACTGCAACCTGGGTTAGTACTTTGTAACCGCAACCTGGGTGGACTGGAAACAATTGAAGTACCGTTAGTGGTTTCCAGAGCAATCATCTCCTAAGTCTGATGGCCGGTAAGTGTCCATCAGAAATTAAATTAACACAATGTTAACTACCATTCAGTAACAGTGTGTGATCTATTATCTATGAAATACTCCTTCTTAACTGACATTGTAGCATAACTTGAGTTCTCCGTCTCTATCTGGCTGTCTGCTTATTTACAGCAGTGGTTTTCCCCATGTGGGCAATGAGTTTCATAAACTGTGAGGTATGGGCTGGGGTCATCAAATGGTTGAGAACCACTGGTTCACCTACTGCCCATAGAGCAGTATTTTAATTTTGGGGTCACTGTCAACAATGGTTTGAGAACCACCATATAATAGTTTCCTTTGCTGCTTTAACATGTTGGGGTGCCATTACTGCCAAGGTCTGAGAACCAATGATTTACATTTTTGCTACTCGAGCAGTTATCATTTGGAGGGTAATCATGGTCTCAAGGCTTGAGAACCGCTGACTTACATTTTGTCAGTCAAGTGGTAAATTCATTATATAGCTAAATAATTGTAAACATTCTTAAAGTCTTGGTTCCTGTAGAAAATAACATTTCTATAACTGATAATAAATATAGTTTTTCAATCATACAACATGGTATATGCATAGGATTGCATTAAATACATGTAATCCAATATGAGACAAAGGAAGAAGTGATTGAGAACACTTTTTATCAAGTTTGTAGTCTTGACAGAGAACACAGAAGCCTTATAAGAAATAGAAAATAGAACGACCACTAATACACTTCTGTTTTGCTTGGGTCAATATGCAAATCCCAAAGTAACAACAATAATATACATCAATTATTTAACCCTGTCTTATTTCTGCCAGGCTGTGAGATAAAGATCAGTGGTTAATTAGGTCTATGACCTCAGCAAACTCATACATTAGTTTGAGTGATCTGTAAATATGCAAATAACCATTATTGTCACTGAAAATGGAAATACATTTAAAACTTTGCTTACAAAAGGTACTGCAATAATAAGCTGTGGATAAACATATGATTATTCATATTATAAAATCTGCAGTATTAGATTACTCACTTCGCTCAACTGAATTCACTACGGATTCTCGCAATAAGTAATACCCACTCCGGGGTCCATAAACTCACGTCTGCTTCTAATGATGGTTACCGGTCTAATGGCTTAAAATGTCCTCAATTCCAGCTGTATTTTTGGTCGACCTCTTGGGTGGCCACACAGTAAATTCTATCTTAGTCCCAGGGGTATCATTTCCAAGTTATCTTCATTTTAACTGGCCCTAGCATCCACGGTGTACGTGCTGATTTATGTGAGTCCAGTTCGTGACACCAAAAAAGGGTCGACTTCCGGACTGTCATAGCACGATTTTTTAACCTTTCAAGTGGAATGACTTTCGCTGGCTAAGGGAATAATTTATTACCTTTGGCCGTGTGAATCCTGAGGCTAGCGAATACTGTGAAATCTAAGACTAGAGAGAGTGACTTTATCATTACAAGAATGAAAAAGATTTCTGAAGGGAATATGTTTTCAATCTAGCGACAGAGATTTTTAGAGGAATAAAATAATAGATAGAAGAAAAAGTTGGTGAGAAGTCGTTACACGACTGGTTGCGGACCATGTCTCTTCTTGTTACTTCAACCACCTTCCTCAGATACCTCATTTCTGAGGTTTGGATCTGGCTTTTGTCGCATGACTCGCATCCATATGTCAAGACTTGGACATAGGTGGAGCGGTATACAGCCATCTTCGTTTTTCTACCAACCTCTCTCTTGCTGAGGAATCCTCAATTTATGGCCTGAAAAAGTCTCCCAGCTGCTGCTTTTAGAGTGGCCAACTCTTCTTTGATGCCTCCCTTTCGGTCTATAATAGCTCCGAGATATTTAAAGTGGTCAACCTGCTCCAGTACCTGTTTTCCCAGCTTAATCTGATGTCTTCTTTCTTCTCATGATATCACCATGGATTTTGTTTTAGAGCTGCTTATGACCATTCCTCTCTTCTCCAGCTCTTCCTTCCAGACTTGCAGGTTGGATTGGAGATGTGCCTCTCATTTAGCAATCAGGGCAACATCATCAGCAAATCTTCTTCTTTGATCCTTAGCTGCCGACCGTCAAAGCAGTCAGTGGCCATCACGCCTAGTGGCATCTTGTAGGGCAACAACAAATTTATTCCACTTTGCTCGGTCGGTGGCCATCCTTCGTACAGTGCCCCAACTCTGGTTCATTCTTTGCATCTCAGCCTCCACAGTCCTCTGCCAAGTTGTTTTTGGCCGGCCTCTCTTTCGTTTTCCTTCAGGGGTCCAAAGCATAGCTGTTCTTGTGATGGCATCGGGATCTCTTCTGAGGACATGGCCAACCCAGCTCCAGCGTCTGCCAGCTATGATGGTGTGCATGTCCTCTTGCTTGCTCCGAGTAAGCAGATCTTGGTTGGTGATGGTATTCGGTCAAAAGATTTGGTGAATTTTTCTTAGGCATGTTGTGTGAAAAGAGGACAATTTTGACATTTCCTTCTCAGTAACTCTCCAGCTTTCCGCACCATAGAGAAGCACAGAAAGCATACAGCTCTGATATAATCTTAATTTTGTGCTTGTGCTGTATTGAGAGGACTTCCAGATGTTGTTTAGGCTAAAAAAGGCTGTTCTTGCTTTGTTCATTCTGGTGTTGATGTCTTTGCTTGCCCCGCTGTCTGGTGTTACTAAGCATCCTAGGTATGTGTCGCAAATTTTTGATAGGTAATTATGATCGATTCTGGTCCCGTCTGAATAGAACTGAAAAAGATGGTACTCAGTGAGAGATAATGTAAAAGAGATAGATTTCACGAGTGAAATGGTGAAAGGTAGAGCCTGTCCCTGGATTTGAGAAGATACTCTATTCCAGCCTATCGTTTACGACTGAAATTTGTTAATCAGACAATTTCCTTTCTGTATATATTAATATATATATATATATATATATATATATATCAACCACTCACTTACACACACACACAGATAAGTGACGACAATTAGACGCACAAACGTGAAACTATATTAATGGAGTAGGGATATTGGGCAGAGCTGACCAACACAGGTAATTAAGTTTTATGTTAAGTTTATTTATCATAAAGAAAACTTCACAACATTTAATATCAAATATCAAATATATATAAAAAATCATAGGTTAAGAATTAATAAAGAAATAGACACATAAGTGCAATTCCCTCTGTTGAGACAAGATCCCGTTAGAAGAAGTTATTAACCCCCAAAAGGTCAAAAGATTAGCACTATGGTATAGAATTTGACTATACTGTAAAGAACAGAGTTTCTGGTTAATCTATTCTGAAATGAACAGTATGAGCAAACATAAGAAGGAGAAAAACAAAACAAAGTGAGTACATTAGTTATACAATATAAGAATTATTCATCCCTGCTTTTCTCTCGCTCTGACAAACATGTGATCACATTTCATTCTCGCTTACCAAATAAGTGTTTGACAACAGCTTGAACATATCTCCATGCTCCAGGTAACAGATTCAGTGTCGGTTCTTTTGGCAAAATAAGCCCCAGTTCCTCAAATGACTGATTAATCCTCTTATTTGGTGAACGCTTACTTTGTTACTTTTTTTTTTATTGACTCTGTTCATGTCACAGCAATTAGTCCAGGTAAGAAACACAACTTCGAGATCAAATGTTCACAGTGTACAGTAGCTTGATATATTCGATAGTTAAATAGAATGTCAGGTAGATAAATCTTTTCTTGGATAAATCCTCGCCACAACACAAGTGGTCGGTAGTCGAGAAATGTTAAATTTGATATTCTTCGCCACAGCGGGCCAAATGTAGATGAAAATGCAAGAGAAATCTGGGTAGCTAAATGTCCAGTTAAATTTTATTCTTATAGTGTCATATATTGGTACGCTCTCTCTCTCTCTAGGTGAGACAAGAGGCCAACCAGGTCAACCTCGAAGACCCGATAATTACAATAAGAATGTCTTTTCCTGTATTTGTTGGACTAGACTTAGACCCTTTCTCAGATTAAGGCCGCTGGTAGATTTTGGGTTTGTGACCCGTACTAGATATAGGAAGAAAAATACAAACATTTAACCACAATCTCAATTTAATTCTAACCCGCGTAAAGGTATAATTTATTATTATCATTTTTTTTTTTAAACCCATGAAATAAGCGCTAGTCATTTATAAAATTACTCATAATGAATTAGAAATAAATATATATTTCATCAGTACTCATAATGAATAGTGCATTTACTAGTCGATTAAAATATCTCTTACTGGTTAATAGCAATTAATTAAATCAACGCTACAGCCGGAACAATTTAGCTATAAATTATTTTAATTCTGCTAGCCAATTAACACAGTAAATCCTAGTGAAATATAAATGACGAACTTTTAACAATTAAATCACTCGACACAGAAAATCTTAGTGAAATATTATGCCGGACTTAACAATTAAATCACTCAAAATTCTAGTATAATATTTACCGCAACACAGAAATATGACTATCTCCAATCGGAAAAACTAAGAAATTCCACTGGTATAATGGATCTAGAATTCAAAGCAAGACGTCTGAAAATTCTGTGGGTACTAGATAAACTGAGTTTGAAGGATGCAGTATATGTATCAATTAGGTAGAAAATCGATAACGAGTGCGAGATATCACGCCTTTGAGGAAATCTGTGGTAAAATTCTGAATGAAAGCTAAATTTGCCACTTTTGCCGACCGCTAGACGTTGGCCCACGAGCAAATCGTCTCATTGATCTCATCGTTCCGTAGCTTAATTACATTCCGAACAAATGGATGGGGGGGAGGGGGGGGGCGGGGGGGTGTGATAACTGTGATTATCTCCCCTTTCCTCAGATTAATTCCCCCTGACCAATGTCTACCGAAAGTACGTCTTAACTTATCGCCCTTGATTTTCTTCATTAGCTTATCTCCCTCTTTTCTCTCGCTATGTGCATCATAGTCTGGCCTGTCCAACATAGAAAAAGAAATAGGCGTGGCTAAAATATGAGTTCGACAGACATTGAAGCGCATGCCTTCTGCGTTAACAAAACGTGAATATTAATAAGCAAGCAAGGTGGAAAACAGGTGGAAGCAAAAACGTGTTGATATATGCAATATATTTACATAACTTTGTCACAGTATGTGAAGGTGTCTGTCTGTACCAGTTGCTGATTCCTTACTGATACGGGCTCAGGGTTGCTCACATTGAGCGTCATGACCTCTGACTTCTTTAAATTGATGTTCAAGCCCACCTGCTGGCTATACTTATTAAGTCTATCCATTTTTTCCTGGATGTGTTGATGTGAATGTGTTAGTAGTGCAATGTCATCTGCATATTCCAGATCTTCCAATGTAGAAAATGTAGTCCATCTTATTCCTCTTGGACTGCCCTCTGTTGTCTGGCGCATCACCCAGTCTATGATTGTTAAAAATAGAGTGGTTGATAAGGGGCATCCCTGTCGTACTCCTGTCTTCACCTCAAAGGTTAGGTTGCTCTGCCCAACACTACACCTAAAGTTGGCATAGAGGCTTTTTATGATTGACACTATGCAGCTTGGAATTCCATAAGCCCTAAGTATTTTCCATAAACTGTCCCTATGTATACTGTCAAAAGCCTTTTCAAAATCAACGAAATTGATGTACAGCTGTCTTTGCCATTCTGAGCACTGCTCTATAATGTTCCTGAGAGTAAATATATGATCTACACATCTTCTGTTCTTTCTAAATCCTGCTTGTTCTTTCCTCAGTTTGTGGTCTACTGCTTTTGAAATTCTCTGTATAATTATCCTGCTTAGTATTTTGCTGGGAACTGAGAGAAGAGTGATTCCTCTCCAATTATTGCAGTCTGCAAGATCTCCCTTCTTGGGCAATTTGACAATTATTCCTTTGTTCCACTCTGTTGGTGTTGTCCCTGTTTTCCAGACTTGTGCAAATAGTGGTTCTAATAGTTCTGCTGCTAGCTCAGGGTCTGTCTTAAATAACTCTGCATTTAAGTTATCATGGCCAGGAGCTTTTCCATTCTTTAACCCTTTGATTGCTGTGATGATTTCTTCTTTTCGTGGAAATTCTGTATTAACATCTAGATCGTTTTCAGCCTCAGGAACATTTAATTGTGTCTCTGGTGGTTCCTTGTTCAGAGATTCTCTGAAATGCTCTGCCCATCTTGTTTCCTGTCCCTCTGCTGTCATGATGAGATTTCCTTGCTTATCTCTTACTTATGTAATATTGTTTGCACCTCGTTTTCCGCTGATGAATTTAGTTATTTTGTATACTGTGCTTTGTTCATTTCTCAGTGCTGCCTCTTCTGCCTGTCTTGCAAGATCATCTAGGAAATTCCTTTTGTTGGCTCTGGTTTGGCGTTTAACTTCCTTGTCCAGCTGACTGTACTGTTCGCTATATAGTTGCTTTAACCTGGGGGACTTCGCTTCTGTTTTCTTTCTTTTCATTTCCTTTCTCATCGTTATGGTGTTTAATGTTTATGGTGTTATCCAGTCTTGCTTCTTCCTTTCCTGGAATCCCAAGCATGATTTGCTGCTTTCCTTATATATATTGTTGAAATGGTGTTGAATTTCTGGTCTATATCATCAGTCAATGTCTTTTCCTGACTTTTGGCAAATTGATATCGTTTCTTTATGTCAGCCGCAAAAGCTTTTCTGGTAAGGGGGTCCTTCAATTTGCTGTCAAACCTTTTCTGTGTAGTTACAGTTGGTCCAGCCCTTCTTAGTTTCCCTTTCAGTTTTGCTACTACTAAATGGTGATTACTTCCCACATCTGCACCTCTTCTTACCTTCACATCTTGTAATGCATGTCTCCATCTACCGTTAATCATGATGTGGTCTATCTGGTTTCTGTCCCGACCATTTGGTGATTCCCATGTTAATTTCTTTATGTGGGAAAAGTGTTCCTCCAATGACCAGGTTGTTAATGCTACAGAAACTTATTAATTTATCCCCATTTTCGTTTGCTGTTCCGCTGCCGCATTTCCCCATTAAAAAAAAAAAAAAGTTAGTTGCTTATCCTTTACAGGACGTGGCAATCAACCCCAGCTTTTATTGGCTGTTTGTGATTTTTCTAGGCAATTTTTTTCATTCAGTAGTTTGCCATTGCTTTCTGAACGGTACGGCGCTTATACCATTGTTAAAAATCCACACAAAGCGATTTGCTACCAAACCGCCTGCAGCAGGTTTCGAACCTGGTATATCTGGATTATGAAACTGCGTTCATATCCATTAGGCCACAGACGCCGACATTTCCCCATTACTCTTTCATTATATGTATTGTGTGTACCAACTTTCGCATTGAGGTCTTCCATTACTATAATAAGATCATATCTTGGTGTGTCTTCCATTTCTTTCTGCAGTTGTTGATAGAATTCATCCTTGACCTCTTCATCGCTGTCATTCGTTGGTGCATAGCATTGTATTATTGTAGTACTGGTGAATCTCCCTCTCAATCTTATCAGTCTGTTGTTGATGGGTTTCCATTCCAGTAATGTCCTTTCTATTCCTTTCTGTAGAATAATGGCTACGCCTTCATTGTGCTGTCCATTCTCTCTTCCACAGTAAAGTACTGTTTCTCCTGTTGCTGTTTTAACTTTTCCTGCCCCTGTCCATCGCTCTCGCTTATCCCTAGAATGTGTAACCTATAGTTTCTCATTTCTGCCATGACCTGTTTTAGTTTATCCGTCTCGTTCATTGTCCTGACATTCCAAAATCCTATTCTTGTATCATGTTTTGCGGTCAGAGGTCCGTTTTCATGTCAGTGGCTTCCTTTCGGCTTTCACCAGACAGCCATACGAGCCTCAGACTCCGGATGTCCGTCCCGCAGCAAAGTTTGTTCATTTGTTGTTGTATCCATAACTTCATTACTTTTTACATAGACAGGGGTGTCAGCCCTATGCTAAAATCCCCAACCTGGAGGACCAGGGTGTCTGCTTTAGTCTGACCCCTGCCCGCACAAACCTGTCCAGCTTGGTAGAACCTTCCATGAGTAAAACTCTCGCTGGCATAGCTCTGGGGGTAATGAGGGTACGCAAGCCGCCACACCTCGACAAGGTATTGACACCGGTGATGGCAGATCAGCAAATGCCAGCTCTGAAATACATACCTCTCTCATCTTCCAGTACCCCACTGAATACTTTCTTGTTCTCTCCTTACATGCCTTGATAACATCGTCTGTATGGATATCACCTTGTCTTACACCAGTGGTGGTCCTGAACTCTTCTGACTTATGGTTTGCTGTCCTCACATAATTCTTGTTCTCTCCTTACATGCCTTGATAACATCGTCCATAAGAAGTATGAAAAGATAAGGTGACAGGATATCACCTTGTCTTACACCAGTGGTGGTCCTGAACTCTTCTGACTTATGGTTTGCTGTCCTCACATAATTTTTGCAAGACTTATAGAAGCTCTGTATAGCATGAAGCAATTTAGGGCTCAAACAGGAAGACTGGGCGATTTGAGGCTCAAACTGGGAGACTGGGAGATTAAGCTCCATAGCAGGAGATCACTAGGTGACAAATAATCGCATCATTGAAACTACTGCAACTAAATTATAATTATGAAAAAGTTGTACTATAATAACATGAAATAATGTTATAACACCAGCATGTGCAAGGTGTCCATGTAGTTTCTGTGGGTCTCTGAAGAGACAAAGAAAGACAAGAACTATTGCTTCCTCAGGCATGTACAACACAACTAATATGAGGTTGTGCACGAGGCTGGTGACCTTATCATGTAAAACAAATTGTTGCAGAAACTACTGCTGCATGCTCTGTAAGGAGTGAAAAGGAACATCATGACGATGATGATGAAGATATGCAAGGCAAAAATTTAAAAATTCAAACATCAAAGAGAAGTCAGTTTTACACAAGGAACATGCATGGAGGCATATCTCGAGTCATCCTTATATGACCACCAGCTATGCACAATATATGTACAAGGAAGTGAACCTTTGTCTGCGAGGCTAATCATATCCTCATTGACTCTTGAAATCATCCACACACTTCCAGTGATTCCCCTGTGGTGAAATTTGTTGAGAATCCAGCATTGCACACTGAGCTTGGAGACGTCACGTGAGCCCCAAGCGTAATTCTTTGGCTTTCACTTGGTTGACTGCATGCAGGAGGATCTCACTGTGGATCCAGTGATAGGCAGGGGAAGCTGAGGAGTGGCTCTGTTCAGGACATGACAATTCCTTGGGAGAGCCCAGAACCAGAGTACAGTATTTTAGCTCTGCATAGTTGGAGAGCCCACTTGGATGGCGGGGAATGCACAGTATGCCACGCACTTCTCACTCTTAGCTTGGGACCAGATGTGACGATCCTCAAAATGCAAGCCAAGCTGGAGAAACTGGAGCTCATGACTTCAAGTCAACACATTTAGGAATGGCAGAAAAGCCACAGGAAAAGCCTAGATCTACAGTGTAGATAATATCAAGGAGTCTTCAACTTGGTATTGGCTGCTAAAGAGCGAGAAGCTCAGCTGCCCAAGTTAAAAAACAACACAAGGAACAATACAAAAATATAAGGCACTTTGGAAATATCAAATGTCAGTTTTACTACAGTTCCTTCCTTATCAGCATGGATAGGCAAGGTATATATGAATGTTTCTTTCTGTCTCTGCCTACAGAAAGTATTTGTAAACAACTATATCACAATTGAATTCAGTAAGATGTGAGAACACTGTGAAGCTTTCTTAATGACAAAATTCCACACAGGAAATTTCCAGCATTAAGTCTGCTATATGCTATAATCTACTTAAAAATTAACTTTACACTATCTTAAAAGTAACTATGTCATGGTGTCAATATGAAATTTTTTTTATTTTTTTTTTAAAGCTACCAGGTTAAATCGAAACATGTTTCTTACTTCCATAGTCCTAATATCAACAACTGAATGAGCTTTGACTCTTGGATGCTGTATCTTCACAGCTACTATTTGACCATCTGATAATCTAGCCTTGTGGACCTGAGCCAATGATGCAGCACCAAGAGGTTCAGGATCAAATTCCACAAAAGAATCTTCCACCTGTAAAATACTTAAGCATCAAATAATCCAGCATACCTTAAAAGAAAATTATAGGAATATGATAACTGTGGTGATATTCCCTTCAAGAACTGGTGAACTGCATATGAAACAAAGATTGTATACAACTGCACTGAAGGCAGCCACACATAATTTTCCCCCCTTATGATAAAATCTCATTAAAAATGTAAGAAATAGTTACTATGCCTCAAGTTTATATTCAATATCAGATAATTAAGAACTACTAAAAGATAAGTTATATTTATTTATTTTTTAAAATGTATTTCTTCTGCCTCTGCATTTCTTTTGTTCTGAAGAAGGCACCGCTGCTGATGTAATGGTACTTTTGGATTCTGTGTAAAACTGTTTTTATTTATTTATTTTTTTTTTTTTTTGTGGAAAATAATTTGTTTAGATTTTGCTAATTATCTTGGTTTCTAATGGTACACCAGGTTCTGTGTACAGTCAGCTGTTGTGATAGTGGGTGATTGTAACAGCATCTGACAGCACTTACTCTTTGTAGTCATGATCATAATATGCTCCTTTGGATTTAAATAAACAAACACATATAAGCAAATAGCAAGCATTCATAAGACAGAAAGAAGGAGGACACTATTCATTATTTATTTATGTCTTTTAGATTTAGCAGCAGACCTTCAGCATCTTAAATAACCTACTCAGAATTTTAATACACATCTTCAGAATCACTTCAGTTGTACCAATGTATTTGTTATTATTCTCCTTTCTTCTGTAATACCAGAGGACCAGCACAGTTTTTCATGTTGTGTTCTCAAAACATTGTAATGAAGCTTAATTATTCTTCTACTCAATAAACTTCTTTTGAATGTTAAGAAGTATCTTCAGAATCTTAACCCTTTAAGTCCTGATCAACGTTATATCGGTTTTCCGGTTCGACTTGTTTGACCCGATCTACGTTATATCAAATTTCGTATCTTGTGCTCCTTTTTAGAGCTGTTTTCCAATTTTAACAACCCAAAACGTCATTTACGACAGGAAGACCTTTCTAGTAAATACCTCGTGTGTTTAAGAGAGAACGTGTTTTTGTGGTTTGATATTAATTTAAGATTTATTAAGCGCATATTTTATAAGATCAAATGACCACGCCCACTGCTTTTGGTAGACTCTGAATTAACTTCAGAGCAAGCTAGAAAGTTATTTGGAGAAATTCTAGATAGTGATAATAATTCAGATTGTAGTATTTATTCACAGGAAAGCAAAGACGACTAAGATTTTCAACAGGAGCCTGATATCGAGTGATAATGGAAGGTCTGATGTCGATAATGAAATTATGGATACAGGAGCATGTAATCAGACTGTAATAAGTTCATATAATATGTCGTGATAAAGTAATGTTTATACTTAGGCCTAGTGTAAATATATTTGTGAGTGACCTTATGTGATTTCCTATGGATTACACATCATCTTGAGAAGAGGAGCAGCTCAACAAGGTAAGAATATATAATTTCCTCTTGTTTACAACCCCATGTGACCTGTTGTTGTAATCTGTGAAATGAACAATTTCCTGAGTGTTTATTGACTAAAAACTGATTGTACTTTGTTAGAATACTTCTGTTTGTGACATTCTGAAACTTTACCCTTGGATATTCACCTGGGGAACAATTCTAGAAGAATTTGATTGAATACTTTTGCTCTAATTTTTCACTGGCTTATTCTTTCAGCCTCCATTTTACCTTGGATAACTAATAATTTTTCAATGAATGCTTTTATACTTGTAGCACTAGAGTAAAGTACATCCATTTACCTTCAGTTTCATATACGACAACAAAGTTATTTATGCATATGAACCTTTTTTTTAATTATTTCCAAACAATAAAAACACACTGGGGTGGCCATTTTTTGTTTGGGCCAAACCCACTTTTTTGCTTGGGACTGAAAGAGTTAAGCAACCTACTCTGAATCTTAAACAATCTACTCAATAAACCTCTTCAGAATGTTAAGAGATATCTTCAGAATCTTAGGTAAACTACTCAAAATCTTAAACAATCTACTCAATAAACCTCTTCAGAACGTTAAATATCTTTAGAATTTTAGTAACTTGCTTATAATCTTAAGTAATCTAATCAGAATCTTAAGTAATCTACTCATAATCTTAACTAATCTACCCAGTATCTTCTGTAATCTCTTCAGTTAACCCCTTTACCACTTCTGACATGTCTTTGCCATCAAGGATAAATCGATTATGGCTATGGTTAGTCATAGCATTTTGCTTAGCTTTGTTTATCTTATACTGAAGTGAACTCAACCCTCTGTAAACAGCTTATTAGAGTAACAGTTCAGTTTCCATGTACATGTGTAAGATTCATAAAGTAGTATTAGTTTGTAGGTCAAATGCATGGCGATCTTTTTTTCTATGGATCACTTTTGCTTGTGAACTGATGAGCAGATTTTCTTCTTTACCAATTAAGGTGTCTACTAGTAAGCGATGACGAGTAAAGGAAAAAATAAATTAAATGTTAGAACCCAGTTCTGATTTCAATAACTTTTAAAATGCCACTTCCTAACACACAGACATATACACACCTGCTGTCCCAGATCTTCACGTATGACACTTTTAAGCTCTTTTAAGTCTGACTGAGGAGCCTTGTCATATAAAACCTTCATGGTGTCCACATACTCTTTTGGCAGAAGATACTCTAAGGAGCCAAGGTGTTGGCCCACTTTGATGAAGACACCTCCATTCAAACAACACATGGTTCGCAAGCGAACAGCTGAGGCCAGGTGAAGCTGTGCTAGGGTAAAAATATAGATGTCTGTGTTTGATCAACATCACACGTGAAAAACGTGAAACTGATCTCTATGTGGCAATAAATATCCTAACATTAATTTGTTCCTTGCTTCTTCTCTTCCTTGTAACTGTCCCATTCCAAATAGTCATCTGTTGCAACCACAGGCCTAATTTCCTCCATTTGTCCTCTATATCTCTCCAGTTCTCTATAACCTCCATGAGTATGCTGCTGTTAGTTCATTAAATAATGCAGGTCCAGCATTAAACTCACAGTCTATTCATCTCGTTGTCCCTTCCATAGTCTGACCCCTTCTCTCTCTATCTTCTTTGTCTCTATTATTTTCCCTCTTCTTTCTACATGACACAGCCATCTCTGTCTATTTGCCTCTATATTTTCTCTTATCTTTTCTCTTTCCTCATATGAGGTAACAGAACAGAAAAACGATGGGAAGTGTGGGAAAGATTTCACTTCAGTTGTACCAATGTATTTGTTATTATTCTCCTTTCTTCTGTAATACCAGAAGACCAGCACAGTTTTTCATGTTGTGTTCTCAAAACATTGTAATGAAGCTTAATTATTCTTCCACATGTCTCACCTTCAAGCCACTTCAGATTAAAAACTTACAAGTCATTTTCACCACTGCAAAATACAGAAGAACATTAAATAAAACAACAAGAGACTGCTGGAAAAAAAACCCAGAAAATCTAAACTTAGATAAAGACGGCAATAAGCTATGGAAACTGGTTAGAGCCTTGAACAACGAAGGATCTCATTACAAACAAATCTCACTCAAACACGGCGACAATATGCTGACAGGCAAAAAAGCTGCAAATGCATTTATAGAATACTTTGCTAGCGCAAATCACATTGATGTCCCCGCTGACAGGAAGAAAATCGTCACAGATGAACAGTTGATTCATGACAACACACAGATTGCACCTGAAGAGAATATGATGACAAATTTGACAATGGCAGAAATGGAAGAGGCAATAAAGTCACTAAAGAAAAAGAAGTCACCTGGAAAAGATGGAATAACCAATGAAATGTTAATAGGTCTCGGCACAAGGGCAAAACAGAAGCTTCTGGCAGTACTGAACTACAGTTGGAAAAGAGGAATTGTCCCACAGGCATGGAAAGAAGCTATACTGATACCTATACCAAAGAAAGACAAGGACCTGAAAGAACCAAATGGTTACAGACCAATCAGCCTACTAAGCTGTGAAGGAAAACTGATGGAGCGCTTGATTAATACCAGACTGATGTGGCACCTGGAAAGCAAACACCTATTAAACCATCAACAAGCAGGATTCAGACAACACAGATCCACTGAAGATCAAATCACATCTATAGCTCAGGAAATCGAAGATGCCTTCCACGAAAAAAAACACACACTAGTGGTTTGGGTAGATTTAGAAAAAGCTTTTGATAAAGTATGGAAAGAGGGATTGAAAGTCAAACTGCAGAGAAGTGGTGTATGTGGGCGAATGTACAAATGGATTGGTCACTACCTTGAGAATAGAACCGCCAGAGTACAGCTGCAAGAACAGACTAGTAAAAAGTTTATATTAGAGCAGGGGGTCCCACAAGGGGGAGTCCTGTCACCTACACTGTTCCTTGCATACATAAATGACATAACTGAAAATATTCAACAAATAGCACACAATGCATCCTTTGCAGATGACTTAGCCTTGTGGATCTCTGAAGAGCGTATCACTACTGCAAACATTCTGATGCAGCAAGCACTAACATCACTGGAAGAGTGGGCCAAAACATGGCTCATGAAGATAAATGAAGAGAAAACAACGTACGCGGTATTTTCCCTCTCAACTAGACCTCAGAGCTTCAAACTAGTGCTAAACGGAGAAAATCTTCATTTAAATGAAAATCCAAACTACCTAGGCATTATTTTTGATCGCCTTCTGACTTGGAAAAAACAGGTTGACAGAAATTGAATGAGAGCAAGACAAAGAATGGCAATTATGAAAAAACTTACTGGAACAACTTGGGGTGCAGATGAGAAAGTGCTGAAGACGTTGTACACAGGGCGAGTGAGGTCAGTCCTTGAATATGGCATAGCAGCATGGGCAACAGCAGCTAAGACAAACTTTGATAAAATTAGCAGACTCCAAAACCAAGCAATGAGAATTATAACGGAAGGCATGAAGTCAACACCTATAAAAGAACTCAAAAAGATTACATGCCTTCAGCCAATGGAGGATAGAAGAGACTGCAGGGCTCAGCAACAGGCCAAAAAATTCAAAAGACTAACAGACCACCCAATGTGCCATAGAATGAGTGCTCTTAGAAGGCAAAGACTCAAACAAAGCAACTTTGTACAATCAACCAAACCACAGATGAGAAAAGCAGTTTCCATAAATGAAATATCCACTATTAAACCCATCTACACTGCATACAAGCTTCCAGTTTGGAAACAAAATCGTTTCCCTGAAATGATAGAAAACATTCCTGGAATTGAAAGAAGAAAAGAGCCAAACTGCAACAGATAGAAAATCCATAGCGACAAAATACATAGAGAAACATTACCCACACAACACCTGGACCCATACATACACAGATGGATCAGCAACAAATGCAACAGAAAATGGAGGTGGGGGTGTCTTTCTGACCTTAAGCACTGGCACAGAAAAAAGGCTGTCAGTGGCAACAGGACAATTCTCAAGTAACTTCAGAGCAGAGGCAGAGGCCTTGAAAACTGCAGCAGAGGTTATATTGACAGAAGAAAGCAGAGAGACAAGTTGTTTTCTTTACTGATGCACAGTCAGTAATTGCAACGTTGAAAAGCCAAAATAATACAGACCTTGATGACCTCAGAATAGTGCTCCACAAACTTTGTCAACGATTCAAAAGTGTTGTGATCCAATGGATCCCATCTCATTGTAACATCACCGGCAATGAAGAGGCTGACAGAATGGCAAAAGAAGGTTCACATCTACCTCCGCCTGATGCAAGCATAACTTTTGAGGAGGCAAAGAGTATTATCAGGCAAAGAGTATTATAAAGATAGGAACTACCGATCTGTGTAACTGTAGCACTGATAAAATGACTGCTGAACATCTGCTTCAAAGTTGCCTCTTATATGCGGTACAGAATCAGATACAGAAACAAATGGAATGTAGAACATTCAGGTCACACACAGAATGATGCAACAAAATAAAAAGTTACCATAATTAGAAAGTGATAACATTATTACAAAATAATTCATTACACATGCTGCTGCCACCTTGAACAAATTAAATTTACTCTTTCCCTAACTGACTTCTGAAGCAGCAATGTTCAAAAACTGATTATGTAATATATGGTATTCCCATATTGTTAACTTAGTGAGTGTCCAGTCCCCCGTGTGTTATCGGGGCCCGAAAGGGGAGCAAAGAATAGTAACACTGCTCCCTACCAAGCACATCGTAGAAAGTGACTAAGGAGGGTTGAGCATGGGGCTGGTTACCCTATCCTGTAAAATATGTTAAACCACAAAAAACTTCAACAAACATGGACAAGTCAGTTAAGGAAAATAAAACTCAGCCATCCAAGACAGGGGAAGGTCCTCTCGCAGGGAGGCGTATGATGCAACAGAGAGAAAGCCGAAAGGAGTCTGTGTTACTGACTAACCTTCTTTCTTCTAGGAGAACCTCCAGATTTGGCACCTGGAATGTTTGGAAATTGAATGAACAACAGAAAACAGCACAAGTAGCAGCAGAAATGAGGGAATATAAGATCGATGTCCTGGGACTGTGTGAAACAAAGTGGAAGAGGGTAGACAGGAAGAAACTCAGCACAGGTGCGATGGATAGGACACACGCTGAGGAAACCTGTTGATAGCATTACAAGGCAGTCCTTGTTCTGGAACCCCCAGTGCAAGAGAGGCAGAGGTAGACCAAGAAGCAAATGGAGATGAGAGCTGGAAACAGAGGTGAAAATGATGAGGAGAATGTGGAAGGAACTTGAGATGATGGTACATGACAGGAGGACTTGGCATGTGTTTGCTGAAAGTCTATGCTCCTTGGAAGCGGAGGGTAACCAATAAATAAATGAATGTCCAGCAATGAACAATGACTAAACCCTGCCACCTTCCAGGAAAATACAAAAAAGGTGGCCATTGCCAAAGTGAACAGCCTTTCAATTTGTTTATGGTGCACTAACCGTAAGTCATGTTGTGTCTGACTACAGACATCCAATGAAGTTGGAATGGAATAGAAAGAAATGAAAAGACCACAGGAGAATTAGTGCTATCATCAGGACATGCAGCAGAAAGAGCTCAATATAATTATTTCCTGTTATATTTTGGCGCTGGAACTGGCTCGTAAATTAATATTATTTAAGAATACATTAAATTGTTTGTCCTGATAAAGTTACAGTTATATACTTATGGCCTGTAACAACTGGGACTCATAAGTATTGTTATACAGTAACATTCTTTCTGCACATCCTTTCACTTTAAGTCACTAATTAACTGTTAAAAACCCTAATGTACATCAGGAATGCCTTGCATTAACAGACAAAATCAACAAATACTAAACAAAAGCAAAGAGCTTTAGAGAGAGAAACAGAAAACAGCCAGATTTTAAACAATGAACAGATCTAAAAGTATGTATGTAATTATATTTCAGTGCTCACATCATGAATTGCTTCTGCATATTCTGGATGTGACTTCTCATATTTGTGGAAGAGCAATTTGTAATCCACAGCAATTCTTATGGCCTGCATTTAGAAAGACAAATGTGTATTAAACAGATCAATCAATGAGACTGATAAAAGTGCTGAAGGATGTAATAATGCTGTATAATAAAGCTGTAAAGTTTAAATATTTAAAAAAAAAACCCAAACAAACAAATAACATGATATAATGTCATAGCCCCATGCTACTTATCATTTCTATCTATGTGATCAAAATGAACCAAGAAATATAAATGAACTAAATTTTACTGATGACCAGTGTATATTTTACTGAAAAAGCAACAGCTTCAGAAACAGACATTTTCACACCAGCTAAACTACACATGACATGAAGATAAACACAGAGAAAACACAAACATTAAAATTTAAAAAGAAAAAGTAAGACAGTAAGAGAAAAAGCACAGATTCTGGTAAAAATAATGTAAAACATTTGAAGAGTTCACATACTATGGTAGTAATTTGCCACAGACAGAAGGCTGGACAGAGACTGAAAGGAAATTTTTAAAAGCCAAGAAAGTGCCACACACTGATCCCAGGCCTGAATGACTACAAAGAATAATTCCAATACCATGGCAGAACATTTGTCACAGACAGAAGGCTGGACAAAGCCTGAAATGAGAATTTCAAAAAGCCAAGAAAGTGCCTCATGCTGATCCCAGGACTGAATCGCTACAAAGAAACTGGTAAGTGTAATAATACCAACACTGTAAGCAATGTAAAACCTAGATACAGACTTTAACATAAAATGTCTGAGAAAAGCAGTCAATAATACTGCTCTGTATACTTGTTATCCGAAAACCCAAAAACCAAAATATTCTGCAAATTGAAAGTTTGTTTGGGCTAGTTTTCTACCACAATTTGGACAATTTATGACTACTTTGGGTGACTTTGGGCTATTTTTCTACTACAATTTGGACGATTTATGACTACTTTGGGTGACTTTGGTCTATTTTTCTACTACAATTTTGATGATTTATGACTACTTTGGGCTATTTTTCTGCTACAATTTGGACGATTTATGACTACTTTGGGAGCCGTGGTAGCATAGTGGTTAGTGCACTGGCTTCCTAGCTCAGTGGTCCATGGTTCGATCCCCAGTTGAGGTAGGATTTTTTTAGGCCACAAACGGCTCCTGAGTCAACCCAGCCTCACTTGGGTACCAGAGCAACTCTGGGAAGGTTAAGGCTGCCGGCATGATGCTGACCACATCACCTCTAGTGTGCCGATGGTCGAGAAAATATGGGCCTAACACCATATTCCCAATATGCCTCTACGGGTGTGTAAACAGGATGCTTTACCTTTTTACCTTTGGGTGACTTTGGGCTATTTTTCTACTACAATTTGAATGATTTATGACTACTTTGGGTGACTTTGGGCTATTTTTCAAACACATTTTGGGCAACTTGGGCTATTTTGGGTTAGGCGACATCTGAAAACTGAGAAAATCCAATTTCTGATACAAAGCTGACCCGGAGGATTTAGGATAAATGGATACAGACCTGTACAAGGTAAAACTTAGCGAGAAAAGAAGTGTTGCGGAAGGTAGCTATCTTCTTTTTTATGTTTACTTAGTCGTTCCTCGTCTACCCTGGGGTGAAGAGGTTTGCCAGTGAGAGTGTTCATACTATCCTATTGGCGGCCATCCTCCTGGCCTGGTTTTAATCTAGTCCTCGGTCTTTCAGGGATTGTCTAATGTTGTCCTCCCAGCAGACTCTAGGTCTTCCTGGAGGTCTGGATCCCTGGCTCTTGGTTTCCCATACTTGTCATGGTAGCCGATCTTCTCCCATTCTACAGACAAGGCCAAACCATCATAGTTGGAACTGTTCTACTTGGGTCTGCAGGGGCTGGGTTTTGAGGCCTTGGCGTATTGTCTGGTTGTGGACCATGTCTCTTCTTGTTACTTCAACCACCTTCCTCAGATACCTCATTTCTGAGGTTTGGAGCTGGCTTTTGTGGGCTGTAGTCATTGTCCATGACTCGCATCCATAGGTTCCTTTTTATGCATTTATTCTTATTTATTCTAATTACTTTTCTGGAATTCAAAGAAAATTAAACCCAACATATATCCATAATTCTTACAGTGATAGCTGCACGTCCAAATCTAACAACTCCAAAGGAACTGAGGTCATACTTGCTGCTCGTATATACAGCAGCTCCACCTGCAATGCCTGACGTTACAAGTGTCAGTTTGGTCAGCAGTTTGACTACCATTCTCCATTTACCTGAAATGATAAAGAAGAAAGCTGTTTTTAGTTAAAATTACACTTACTGCAACTAACAATAGTTATCCTAATTTCTTAATGTAATCAAGAACAGTTACCCAAATTTCTAACTCCACCCAGCAAAAGTTATCATAATTTCTTACTGCATGTAGCAAAATTGTCTCCAAATTCTGTTGTAGAATCGATTACGGAAATTGACGGTGTTACCAATGAAAATCCGTACAAGCACGGCAAGCGGGGCGAGGTGTCACAAGCTATACAATATGGCCACTGTTATGATTAAAATTCATAACGATTGTGCCTATATGGTTAGCTCAACAGGGCTCCTTGTTTGTTTATTTTATACGGGGTCACGTTAAGCCGATATGCTTGGCTGGCTCACGGGAAACTAGAGGAGCAGATTGTGTGTGATGGCGAGTGGACGTATGTTTTTGAGCTCCTCATTGTTGAAGTGTTTATAGTGGAGTTATGTTATCACTAATACATCAAGATCTTCGGTGAGATGTATCTAGTTATCTATATTGACAAGATGTATAATTGCTCAGTGTCGAGTGTTAAGAAATATAAATCATATTGAGAACTATAGGACAGCATTCCTGACATGAACTGACTGCCTACGGTATATCGTCTACTGCATCTTATCTGCCATGATATGTTGGCCTGAACTTTATTGTATGTGGAGCTGCGTGCAGTCCTAAATAAATTGTATATCGTCCATTTCATCCATGGTGGCTCAATTCATTCAAATTTAAATTGGCTTGTTGCGGTGTCTACTTGGTTACTACCCTAGAAGTGATCTTGGCCACAGGAACCATCCTGTCACTACATATTCATTGTACCATTAACATTAACATCTAAAAAGACACGTAACAGCCACTTTGTTGTTAAAGTGATCTGTGCTTTAGTTCCAACTTCTGAAGGATGGTATTATAACCAGGATGGATGAAGAGCATAGAGACCTATATGTTTAGATTCTGGAAGATTGCCTCTTTGTTCACATATATTATAGCTGGAAGTGTTTTGGATCGGAAGATTTCGTAAAGTAAAGGCATGAAATTGAGAGTTGTTAGGCTTAGTACACACTTTCAAGCAATGTAGGAAAATGTTAAAGGGTCGGACGAATAAGAAAGTTAGATGGAATGGTAGCTCTGGACTGTCTTGTTCTAACGAGACTTAAATGGACAGAATCGGATGGACAGAAGACTAGAACGACGAAGGAAGAGATGGACCAGTTTGTACAGAGATCAAAATTTCATGCATCTTTCTAACAAATTTAGCACACCTAAAATGCTTGTGACATCATGCTCTCCAGAAGGCACGCATTGGCCAATAAAAAGGGGGAGTGCAATTTGAACAAGGGACACTGAAGAAAGTTTTAAAACAGACTGGACGCAGAGTTTGCCCCTACTCCTTTGCCATCTGTAGATGTGTGCAGCCTGCCAAGCTATTAATGTCCAGTGTTGATTTCTGAAGTCTGAGGGTAAGCTGAATTATAACAACTAATCATGTAGGCCTATATATTTCATTTGTTATGTTATTATCTGTGTAGATGCTAGGAATTGCATGAGTTTATTTAAAATTGTACCTGATGTAAAAGATCAAATTTTTTGCTGATGCGGTATTTCCAAAAGTTAGTTGTTCAGGTCAAAAGTGACTTTAAAAGAATAAACAAAGATAATGCATCTTACTAGTGCAAAAGACAAAGACAGCTGACTAGTTGTGTCCACAAGGCCTTCATCAGGGAATGAAAGAAAACGAGAGCTAAGTGAGAAACATGAGAAAATAAATACAACCCGTGAACGTCTCTTGTCCGGGATCGTGCTATGAATAATATTTAGGTCAACAGTAAACTAACTTTCTCTGTAACAATTCATCAGTAAAAAATCCCTGATCGAAGCCTAATCCGTAACGTTATTTTAACCCATAGCCTAGGTCCATGACTGTAGTAAAAAATAAAAAAAAAACTGTTATAGATTAGTGATTCTGTACTGTATGCTGCAGCTAAATTAACTAGTGATCCAGTAGCCTTATATTTAATCAAACTATAGGCTAGGCCTACATTTTTTGAAAAATAACAATTAATAATAACAATACCATGATAAAGTTCAAACAGCAAAGTAAATTCCACATATGGTGCGATCAATTTGTCAACGTGGGTTTCAGGTGAAACACTAATCTATGACCAAGACGTTAATGTCAAGGGTACTTTTGATTGTTAAACTGAATAGTCTGTTACATAGCTTGAATTTGTTTAGTTACGACATTTAACTCTTGTACAAAGTCAAATGACAGTTTTTAGCAGACGAAAATGTAGTGACGTCCCTTGTTTCGTACCATAAATGATTCGTATAATTTACATCTATAGTTTTAAATGATTTAAATGCCTGTAAAAGTGAAGGTCTAGTGAGGCTCCAGTAATACATATAGACAATGACTAATAAATGGTGAAGTAGGTTTAGTCCCAAACATCCAAGGCATTCACACCCTCCCCATCCCTTTTTAAAAAAAAAAATGACAGGTATGAGTAGACTACCGTGGATAATTGACAGCTGTCAATTAGATCCAGATGTGCGATGTCCCAGGTAAAAGTTTATATGCGAGTAACCACAGACAAAAGGCATCCCTTGCATGGGATCATAGCTGACATCAACGGAGCAAGAATAAAGAGGAGGATTGAAAAATATTATGGATGGCGCAGACAGAGACAACTATTAGAGAGGTGACCACAGTTAAAAATGTGTGTTGTTCGTCCATCACAAGTGATGAAGACCACTCTGTTCATCCAATTTATTAGGATGTTAGGATAGTCTATGAGTACGAAGGTGACTGATGAGCCCGATGCGGGCCTGGAAGGATCTCGGATAGTGTGGGCAGGGAATGTTTGCTTCATGTGAAGGTTTTATTTCACGATCTTTTCTAGCTTGTCTCCGCTGTTCCGCTGCTGCTCTTCTGGGAGATTCGCATGCCACTGCACCTTTACGAAGAGATGTGCGCCAGGCAGTTCGGTCTTGCGCAGCAGCTTCCCATGTGTCTGGGTTTATGTCAAAGGTTTTTAATGAAGCCTTAAGCGTGTCTTTGAAGCGCTTTTTCTGGCCACCATGGGAGCGTCTACCCTTCTGCATCTCACCATAAAAGAGTATCTTTGGCAGTCGATGGTCTGGCATGCGGACTACATGACCTGCCCAGCGAATCTGTGACTGCATCAGAATAGTATCGATGCTAGGGATACCAGCTCTGTCAAGAACGGCGGTATCTGGGATCTTGTCTTGCCATTTGATGTTCATTATCTTCCTGAGACAGACTGTATGGAAGTGGTTGAGCTTTTTTACGTGGCGCCTGTATACAGTCCATGTTTCACATGCATAAAGCAGCACTGGAAGCACCGCAGCTCTGTATACCTTCAGCTTTGTCTGTAGACTAATGCCACTTCGATGCCAAACGTTGGTGTATAGTCTGCCAAATGTGCTGCTGGCTTTGGAGATCCTGGTGTTCACCTCATCATCAATGACGATGTTCTGGGATAGTGTACAGTTAAAAATACAATCAAGTGGGAAGAGTGAAGTAAGTCAGGTCAGAACTGGACGAAGTACCAGCAAATCATCATCAGCCTTGGCAGACAATGCAGAGCTTTGGCCAATGGGAGGGTAGAGCTGGAAATTGATCAGCTGATAACTGATCATGCTGGGGATGATGATGCCACTGATGGGTTGTAATCCCTGGTGAGAAACCAGGATGGGGCTTCTCTGCCAGAGTAAAGGACAGAATCGTCATTAAACATAGCGGGGCTTACACGATAACAACCTCCAGCATGAGAATGGAGGTAGAGGCAGCTACTGCAGCCTTAAGGTGGCTGTCTGAAACTTCATTAACAAGGGCAGTTATTGTATCAGACTCACAATCCATGCTTCGGAAGGTCCAAAGTGGATGGCTCCAGCATGAGTAGAAAACTTCAATAGACGCCTCGAATCTTCAGGAACTGGTGTGAATTTACTGGCATGGTCATGCAGGGGTACGCGACAATGAAAGAGCTGACAGACTAGCTTCAAAAGCACCAGTAGAAAGTATACTGGACTTTCAAAGTAGCCGCCTCCAATAAGAGAGTTGTGGTCCTTGTCTGTTGCCTGTGATATTCCGGTGAACAACACAATTCGTATGCTTGTGGCCATTTTAAAATAATGTAACTCCCTTATCTTGGTCAGCAAAGAAAACTAATGTCATTCATCTTGACTGTAGATATACGTGAAATAAACACTGTTTATCTTGGTCAGCAAAAAAAAAACCTAATGTCATTCATCTTGACTGTAGACATACATGAAATAAACACTGTTTATCTTGGTCAGCAAAAAAAACTAATGTCATTCATCTTGACTGTAGACATACATGAAATAAACACTGTTACAATTGGACACACAAAGAAAACAGTGATGCCTTTGGAATATGCAAGACAGCAAGGTGCATTCATAGAACTACTCATACGTATACAAACTAACCTTCACACTCATGCGATATTAGACGAATAACATATACCAGAGATTTATTACAGCATGAAGCATCTTCTGTATTTATTAACATATCAGAATTGGTACCTTAGAAAATCCGGTAGAGGAACACCGCTTTATTGTTATGTCATCAGCTACAGTCTTCTTTTTTTCCCTTTCTTCGCGGAACACAGGGCTGAAATTATGGTTATCTTCTTCAGCACTGCCAATAAGCAATGGCGTAATAAGGGGGTGGGAGGGGTGGTCCGTCCCGGGTGAGAGCCAGCGCGGAAAGGGGGGGGGGAGGGGGGTGCCATCGGACATTATTATAACAGTACTGTATTTTTTTTAAGTCTACTTGCTAGCAATGTATTTTTCTGTGTGTTTTCTTGGGGGCGCCAAAGGAAGGATCCGCCCCGGGTGCCAAGTATTATAAATACACCCCTGCCCATAATGTTCCAGTTGCTTTTATGACACTTCCACTGTTCCTCTCCAAGTTCTCCTTGGCCTCCATACTATTCTTTCCCCTTTGGGTTTTAGTTAAGGGCGTGTCTTGTTTATACTGATCGGTTATTTGTACTTATACTTCTATTAGTCTATTTGCCTTTGCCTGTGTGTGTCTTGTTCACCCGTTTCTTGTCGGTGGCCCAAAAGGGAAGTAAAGAATGGTAACACTGAATCCTACCAAGCATGTTATAGAAGGCTGTTATGGAGAGTTAGGAATGGCCCTGGCTATCCCTATCCTATAGCTACCGAGCCAAAATGCTCAACAACAACATGGCTGCTTGTGTAGTATGGAAAGATTGATATAATAAGACAACATTAGCAATGTGTAACTGACAAGAACGAAACAAGTGTCAGTAAAACAAGAAGTGAGAAGACGCTGGCTATGGACAGGACACACATGGGGTACCCCTGTTGATAGCAGTGCAAGGCAGTAATCAGTCTGGAATTCCCTGGGTAATAGAAGCAGAGGAAGATCGAAAAACACATGGAAAAGAGGACTGGAGACAGAAATGAAAATGATGAGGAAAACATGGAAAGGCGTTGAGCTGATGGCACGTGACAGGAGGATTTGGCGTGTGTTTGTTGAAGGCCTTTGCTCCTTGGGGAGCTGAAAAGTAATGATGATGGTGATTATGCATGACTTCCTTTTTTACCTGCTAGATAAAGATCTGGTCTTTATCTTGGATTATTAACCCATCTGTAACTCAAGATCCTCTGGTTGTTTTGTAAAATGTCAGTTGTAGTTCTCTCTCTCTCTCTCTCTCTCTCTCTCTCTCTCTCTCTCTCTCTCTCTCTCTCTCTCTCTCTCTCTCTCACAACATGGCTGCTTGTGTAGTATGAAAAGATTGATATAATAAGACAACATTAGCAATGCGTAACTGAGGAAAATGTTCTACACCTCTCATATACAAACATACCTAGACTATTGTTCCACAATCTGGGATGGTTGTTCCATATCCAACACAAAATGGCTCCATTCACTTCAAAAACGTGCAGTGCACCTAGTTGCTGATAAACACCAAACCCATTGTATAGATCTATATAACTATCTTAAAATGTTACCCCTTAGAAAGCGCTTCCTATTTAACAAAGCTAAATTCGCTCACAAAATCTTGTCACAGAATGCTCCAACGTATCTGTGGCCACTTTTAAAATTCAATGAAAAACGTAGTCAGCGCTTAAACCAGTTACAGGTACCCAAGCCCAGGCTAGATTTGTACAAGAAGAGCTTGGCTTACTCAGCTGCTCATCTTTGGAACAATCTTCCACATGACCTGAAAAACATGCACAGTCCCTACTCATATAATCGTTGACTGTTCACATACATTATGAGTGCGGATTATATGCCGCCCTAAGTGATTATGTTTCGAATTATTATCTAATATACTGTATGGAGGGTCTGATGATCTAGTTTTTCATTTTAAATATACCTTACTTCTTAATTGTAATCAGATACTGTAAATGTATGCTTTTATACTACTTATAATGTTGCATCGTCATTAAACTAATACCTTAAGTCATCATCATCATGTGACGTATTCTTTCCAGAACGTTGTCTCCATTACAGCTGCTCTGAACGCAATACCTTAAGTATGTTGGACAATGTCTGGATAACTAGCAATAAAAGATGAGTAAGAGAAAGGGCAAAATGCAAGACGGGCATATATGCACGATTTTCATCTATCAGTCACTACCCTTTACCTCCCTAAAGATGGATCTCGTATAGTGGAGGCGTCAACAATTCACTCCCTGTGGCAGTATCTGCTTTGGCCTCAAAGCTGCTCACCTGTGGGAACATTTTCCGCATGCGCTGAAAACACACGAAGTCCCTGGTCATTCAGCAGCAGATTTCCAATATGTCTTACTTACTTAGTCGTTCCACTTTTACCGTGAGGTGTAGAGGTTTGGAAGAGAGAGCGCCAGACTATCCTATCGGCTGTCTTCCTCCTGGCCTGGTTCCATTCTAGTCCTTGGTCCTTCAAAGATTGTCTAATGTTGTCCTCCCAGCGGACTCTGGGTCGTCCTGGGGGTCTGAATCCCTGGCTCTTTGTTTCCCATGCTTGTCATGGTAGTCGATCTTCTCCCATTCTGCAGACATGGCCAAACCATCTTAGTTGGGACTGTTCTACTTGGGTCTGCAGGGGGTGGGATTTTAGGCCTTGACGTATCGTCTGGTTGCGGACCATGTCTCTTCTTGTTACTTCAACCACCTTCCTCAGATACCTCATTTCTGAGGTTTGGATCTGGCTTTTGTGGGTTGTAGTCATTGCCCATGACTCGCATCGATATGTCAAGACTGGGACATAGGTGGAGCGGTATACAGCCATCTTCGTTTCCTTACAAACCTCTCTCTTGCTGAGGAATCCTCGATTTATGGCCTGAAAAAGTCTCCCAGCTGCTGCTTTTCGAGTGACCAACTCTTCTTTGATGCCTCCCTTTCGGCCTTTAATAGCTCCGAGGTATTTAAAGTGGTAGACCTGCTCCAGGACCTGTTCTCCCAGCTTAATCTGATGTCTTCTTTCTTCTCGTGATATCACCATGGATTTTGTTTTAGAGCTGCTTATGACCATTCCTCTCTTCTCCAGCTCTTCCTTCCAGACTTGCAGGTTGGATTGGAGATGTGCCTCTGATTTAGCAATCAGGGCAACATCATCAGCAAATGCCAGCTCTGAAATACATACTTGTCTCATCTTCCAGTACCACACTGAATACTTTCTTGTTCTCTCCTTACATGCCTTGATAACATCGTCCATGAGGAGTATGAAAAGATAAGGTGACAGGATATCACCTTGTCTTACACCAGTGGTGGTCCTGAACTCTTCTGACTTATGGTTTGCTGTCCTCACATAATTTCTGCAAGACTTGTAGAAGCTCTGTATAGCATGAATCAGAGGTGCTGGAATGTTCTTCCTTGCCAAACAGTCCCAAAGTTTGCTCCAGGGGACCCTGTCAAACGCCTTTTCCAGATCTATGAAACAAAGATGGATCTCACTCTTATACTCAAGGGCCTTTTCACTCAGCTGTCTGAGTGTGAAGATTAGGTCTTGAGTACTTCGGTTTGCTCGGAATCCGCACTGGATTTCATCCAATTGTGGCTCAGCTAGGCGTCGGAGTCTCTGCTCTAGGATTCTAGAGTAGATTTTACCAGGGACACTGAGAAGGGATATGCTTCTGTGGTTTCCACATTGTCGATTGTCACCTTTTTTGAAAATTGGTGTTATGATGGCAATCTCCCAATCCTTTGGTATGGTCTTGTTGCACCACGCTGCCTGTAGGACCCTTAAGAGTAATAGGTCACCTGATGCTTCCATGTACTTAACCATTTCTGGTGTTATACCATCCTGCCCTGCTGCTTTGCCCATCTTGATTTTCTCCAGTGCTGCCTTCAGTTCTTCCATCTTTATGTCATCTTCATCACCATTGGTTTCCTCTTCTGTGCTAGTGGTTATCATTTCTGATGCTTGACCTTGCTCACCATCCAGGAGTTCTGAGAAATATTCTTTCCATCTTTCCATTACTTCCTTCGGGACAGTAAGCAATTTGCCTTGCTTGTCCTTTGTAAATTTGAGAGGGCATTGTTTTTCCTTCCTCGTGTTCTTTAGGGTCTTATAAAACAATTTCTGGTTTTCTTGCGCATCTTTTTCTAGCTTTTCTCCAAATTCTTCCCAGGACTTCTGTTTTGCTGCTAGCACCTTGTTCTTTGCTTCTGTTCTAAGTATCACATATTCTCTATAATTCTCTATTTGTCCTGCTGTGGTTTTTAGCTCCTAAGTATTATTTCCATGCCATTTTCGTCTCTCTTATTTTCTCTTTGACTTCCTCTGTCCACCAAGGTGTCCTCTTTCTCTTGTTCCCAAGTCGAACTTCACCACATGCTTCTGCAGCAGCTGTCTTTATGATGTCCTTGAATTTAAGCCAGAGGGTTTCCAAGTCATCAGGTTGTTCTTCTGTGTTTCTCACCGCTGTAGCAATAAGTCCCTGATATCTGGTCTTAATTTCTGGCTCTCTCAGCTTGTAGGTCTTAATGCTCATTTCTCCCGTTTGTTTACTTGGTTTCTTGCGTGATGTTGGGCAGTTCCTAGGCTGAGCAACTCTTTCAGTTGTTCTTTTGATTGTAAGCAGGTAGTGATCACTTCCAATCTCTGGCCCCCTCCAGACTCTAGCATCCCGGACATATTTGAATGAGCTCCTCCTAACAATGACATAGTCGATCACTGACTTCTCATTCTTTGTTGGTTCACATCTAGTGTATGCATGTATGCTCTTATGGGGGAACTTTGTGTTTGTAATAATCAGATTCTGCTCAGTGCAGAATCTAAGGAGTCGCTTTCCATTGTCATTGAGAGTATCTTCTCCATACCTTCCGATAACTCCACCCCATCTAGCATGGTCATTTCCAACTCTGGCATTGAAATCTCCGAGCATGATAATTTCATCTAGGCAGTCATTCACTGTCCTTTGAAGCAGCTCGAAGAATTCCTCCTTGACCTCTGCTTTCTCATCCTCATTTGGCCCATACACTATGACCAGGCTGACTATGGTTTCTCCTTCTTTTAGTTTTACAACCATAATGCGCTCCGAGACAAAGTTCCATCCCTTGATATTATCTTTCTGGTTTTTGGCCACAATGCAAATATTATGAGTAAAACTCATAACATATCTGTCGATATCAAATACGGCTCGATTAGGACCATATTTGTTGATGACCGGTCTCCTGGGTTACAGGACGTACTTCATTGCCTTTTGGGCGTAGTAGCAAAAAATATACGGTCGATGTTAGCAGAAGTGAAGGATCTTTCTAGGTCTTTTCTGTGTGTGTTTCAAGGTGGACGGACGCATGTGTGTTGAGCTCCTAGACTTTTTAATTTCTTACAGATTCCTCAAGTGTTCGATCTCTAGATCACCCATACACCTCTGTGGGTCGATACTAGATTATTGTAAGAAAGGAATGGCCACAATGCAACCAACGCCCCCTTTTGCTCTTTCAGATGTGGGTACACCACTGTAGAGCAGCGTGTTGCCATCGAGATCCATGACTCCTTGTCCCCTTTTCTTTGTTTCTGTTACAGCCAGGATTTCTAATTTTGCTTTCCTCATCTCTTCCACCAGCTCCTCTTCTTTCCCTTTTATACTTCTTGTATTCCACGTTCCAAAAGTCGTAGTCCGTTCCAGTTCGTCGCCTTTAGAATCAGTCCGGTTTTCTCTCTTGTAGTTCGCGTAATAATATATTAAAGCAAACAGGTGATTGGCCTGCTGTGCCTTTGCATGGTGGAGGGCTGCCTCCTTACGGCCTCCATGCAGGTCTTCCTCCTCCTTTTTCAGTCGGGCTTGAGACCGGCCTAGGCGGAGTTTCCAATATGTCACGAGTTCTTATTATATGCCACCATAATCTGATTACTTTTCAAATTATGCCTAATTTACTGTATGAATGGTTTAGATTTTGTTTGTTTGTATGTTTTATTTTATTTTATTTTATTTTTTTAAATTAATTTATTAATTTACTTTAATTAATTTTTAAAAATTTTCTTAACATACTGTGACAGACGAATTTCAGCGTCCCTGAACTGTTAGATGATATGGTAGACCCTGAGATAGCATGAGAGCCCTCATTCATTTATGTTGCAAATTTAATCGTCAACGTGGGTCCCACGTTTGCTAATTAGTATGCACCATAGCAGAGTGGACTTTGCACCACGTTTGCTAATTAATATGTAGACAGTTAGCATGCGAGGAACCAGGAGATTCGCTTGGTATTTAGTTTAGATAAGCCACGCCTTCCGCCTTACCATAGAGCGATCTAAATCAACTACCTCCTTCACCTTTCTTTCTTACCGCTTTATAGGCGTTGCCAAAGTTCAACGAGGAAAGCGGTTAACGATCAAAAGGCAGTGGTGGTCCCAGAACGGACGAAGCAGTTTCACGCCTTCGTTTAGCACCTCAGTGCGAACCAGAGAAGAGCGATGAAATCGCGGCGGACAAACAGACATGGGGGAATTCTAGAAGCTTTGCAGAGCGGCAACTAACGCAGAATTTCCCTGATATCAAATAAGTTGTGAAATTTCGCGTGCCCCCCTGATCCTTCAATTCTTTAATTATATATTGAGACCACTGAAGAATGCGTTTATCATTTGCGTCAGAGAGTCTGAAGAAAGTACTAGCTTATAGAACAAGATTTCTCGGGGATATCTTCTATATTGGAGACTAGAATTGATTATGTTTGTGCAGCGGTAATATGTTAGTTCCAAGTGATCAGTGGTCTAGTTCTTTCATTTTATTTCACTGGATTTTGTGTTAATTTAAACCTATTAAATAAACCCATCTCAAAAGTTTCCAGTTGTAAATTAAATGATATATCTATACGTTATTTCCCAATATAATACATGCTTAAATTAATTTTGAAGCCGCTAAGGGATTTATAACCAATTAATACAGTTTAGTTCTGTATATACATGTGTTTTTTTAAACTATTAGACTCGCGGAGAGTTTTCTTAAATATATATAACTGAATACGCTAGTGTTTAAAATAGTCTTAACTGTAAATTTATCGCTCGTCAGAATATGATTTGTATTGGGTTTATGATTTCATGTTTTCTATTTTTTCACATAGGATGATCATATACCTTTGCGTCCCAGCAATTATAGAGTCCTCCAGACTCGGTTCTTCTACCTTCAGAGATTTTTTAAACATTTTAAATATAATCTTCGTGTTGCGGCCCTGTGCGGTCCCACTCTCTATTTTGTTACATGAAAGGAATCCAACCAAGAACATTTAAATGATAATCTCAATAATTCTGTAAAGATAACTGGAGAAGAACAATTGCCAGAAGCTATACTCTATATATATATATATATATATATATATATATATATATATATATATATATATATATATATATATATATATATATATATATATATATATATATATATATATATATATATATATATATATATATATATATATATATATATATATATATATATATATATATATTTAACGCTCTGCTGTGGAAAAGAATATATTCTTCATGTACACTGACCGTCACGTTATTTTCCACTGGATTTAAAACCCTGAAGAGAAAAAACATAAATCACTGATCAGTTTTGTCATCACTCTGTGTTCATCACGCTATAGAAGTTTTCCACCACCAGCGGTGAAATTCAGGAGACCACTACCTTCTCATAACTATACCTGTGACAGTGCCATCCCATAGAAACTTTAGATAAAATCAAAAGGGACACAAAGGCTTCACCTTCCAGCGATTACGGGAAAATTAGCTGAACGCCAAACCCGATAGTCTGGGGCTGGAAAACGAAGGAAGACTCATACATTTGTTGAGTATTTACAAGCTGTTTGTGTTATTCTATGAATTGCCAGATTCAACGATCGGTAAGTGTGAAAGTGTGTGATGACCATCGCTAGCGTGCATGAATAAATGACATTTTTCTTGATAAACTTATAATTTTCTCTACTTGGTAAACATCCATATACTGTATTCCTTGCATTGTTCTCTTTAAGTGGGGTTGCTTACCTTTTCTTAATCCCCCCTCCCTTAATCTGCTTAGTCAAGGGATAACTTGGAGAATACTAGGACTCTATTCCTACACCCCATACTAAATATTGTAAAACCCCCTATCAGAATAAATTAATCTATCTTTTGGTTAAATTGTCTTTTTCTGATAACACTTATCTTTGGGCTGGATTTTTTTGTGTGTCTATACAAGCGGGAAGGGCATATTGGGATACTACTATTCTAACACCCCCCCCCCCCCCCCCCACCTTGTTATTTGTATTTTTCTGTAACTATGATCTTGTTGACTGTACCATGCTAAATGTTGTGATTTTGGTTTAAATGATAATAAACACCATAAACCTTAAATTACTGTGTTGGCCGACCCATTTCCCCAAATCTGTTATATGTAGTTTGTATTCACGTCTGTGTGTTTGTAGCACCAAATTGGTGTTTGTACATGAGTTTTGGGTAACTGGCAAAATTGTTTAGCCAGGAGAGATTTAGGAGTCTACAGATACTGTAAATAAAATTGTCGTAAGATAGGCAAATCGGGGAAATTACCCGATTTCAAAGACTGTCCTTACTCTTTTCAGCACCCCTTGTGAATCAACTATCTATTTCTTAACCCTTACTATCACAGAGCCTTTACTATCATTCTCCACTCGGACGGGACCACTATTTCTAAGACCTATCTCAAATAAAATTACGACAATAAATGGGTTGCTCGCCGGGATGTTGAGTCTGATCTAGAAATTAGTACCACTTAACGGGTAGCCCCAGTAGGATCTGATCTTAAGTCTGGGTCTAACTCTAGATAGAGTTTGAGTGAGTTGTCTTTGTGAAGATAGGGAAAAAAAATAATTACACCCCCTAGACAACGCTTTTAGTACTTGGTGTCGACCAAACAAAAAAAAAATATAGGATTGTTTTCTTTCCACAGCAGCAGAGAGTTACGGAAAACAAAAAATTATTTATTTTAATTATTCTCTGGCACAGAAAATTGGTAAAAAATTTTTTTATAAGATTGCTGGGATCGCGTGACTGTGAAACAGTCACAAAGGTTTTGAAGTTAGCAGAGTTGAGCTAAGCGAAGGACGGGTATTCTGATTTTTTTAAGTCGTATTAATATCGTCCCTTCTCTAATTGACTTCGGCGGGCGGAGTTTTGGGGTGGAGAATTAATTTTTAAGGAAAAATTTTTTCCCCCTTAAATTGTTTTAAAATAAAATTTTCTCTACTGATAAGTAAAAGTAGATTTTTTCTAGTTGTTTTTTCCCCTTCTGTTCTTCTTCTTATTCTCTCGGCGTAGTAGCAGTCTACTCTTTGTCATGGCAGAGAGAGCGAAGCTTAGATCGATCTTGAGAGAGGAGGCCAAGGAGACAGGATTACAGGGAGATGCCGCGAACGCGTTTGTCAACAGGGAACTTGACAGATATGACGCGGAGAAGAAGGAAGAGAAAGAGAGAGCAGAAGCTAGGGAGAAAGAAGCAGAAGAACGTCAACTGGAACACAAGAAAATTGAGGCAGAGATGGAAGCCCGCAGGGCAAATGAGAGAGAGAGGGGGAGAGACAGCATGAATTGGTGCTTAAGGCTTTAGAAAGTCGGGGTGCCTCAACTTCCAATAATGGAGAGGCGTCTTCACCCCAGTCTCAATCAACTGATCTCTCCAGTAACCAATCTTCCCAACTAGCAGCGATGTCTTTTGTCTTGGAGTCTTTCCCTAGCCCTAATGAGAAAATTGACACCTTCCTTGGGAAATTCGAGAAAATGGCGAATCTGTATGGGTTAGAGAGTTCTCGGTGGTGCCTAAAACTTTCTCAGACACTAAAAGGGCATGCGTATGATGTGTACACAAAGCTGGGAAGCAACCAAGATGATTACGACATGTTAAAGAAGGCCTTGCTAGAGCGTTTTGAGATGACCGCCCGAAAATTTCTGCAAATGTTCAGAAACAGCCGAAAGGAGAGCACGGAGACATTTCCCCAGTTCTCTTCACGTCTAACGGGCTATTTGACAAAGTGCCTGGAATTATCCGAATTACCTCTTACATACGAGGGAATTCTGGAACTTGTTTTTGTAGAACAAATAAAATCAACTTTGTCGAACGAAACCCGGAGATTTTTGGCTGAACAGGGCGCAGTCAGGCTTGAGGACATCCTCAATAAGGCAGAACGCTATGCAAATGCAATGGTCAAACTTCCCAGCACAAAACGCAAACCAACAGATGAGCCATCTCGAAAGCAAAATCTAGAACAGTCATCCTATTCTTCTAATTCCTCCCAGCACTATAACCCACGAGAAACGAATACCCAGAGACCCCCCCCCCCCCCCCAAAAAAAAAAAAAATCGAAATTCTACAAGACCCGATATCCCACCAACAACAACAATCCTGATCAACATGCAAATCCTGCGTGGCAGCGCGGCCACCAAGGTCAAGGCAAAGGAAAGACCCTACAGCAGGGACGTCTGATCAGGGCAATCACACTGGGCCAAATCACATCGGATGTTTGCATACAGCCTCGCAAGGAAGAGTCCATGTCAGTGATTCTCAACCTGAGGGGACAGACCCTCAATGCGAGGAACTGTAATTTTGAACGGTACCTCAACAACTTGTCTCTTTGACAACGGATTATCCTTTGATTGTATTGTTGCCAGGCACCTAGTCAAACCCGGTCAGGAGACAGAGGACACCGTCAAACTATGTGGAGTTTTTAAGAGTGACGCACCCAGAACGCTTCCTATCGCACTGGTAGAAATACACTCTGACCTTGTCAGAGGTGTTATTAAAGCGGCCATTATGGATGATCCTATCTACCCAGTTATCCTGGGATGTAGATATGTGTTTGTTGGGAGACCAAAAGAGCCAATTGTGGCAGCGGTAACCACACGAGGGCAAACGAAGAATAAGAGGGAGCCTGTGCCAAATTTGTTGCCGAATGAACTGAAAGAGGCGCAACAAAAGGTCTACTCTGGAGCCCTGCTTTAGAAAACTGCCAATGGCTAAGGACCCCAGACACCACGGAGACATCTTTTCGAAGGATGGCGTATTGTTTCGTAGAACGGGCGACCCTGATACAGGGAATAACCAGCTCCTAGTACCGACGCAGTACAGAAGCCAGATCTTAGAAATGGGACACTCTCTTCCCTTTAGCGGACATATGGGACAAAACGCCACTATTCAGCGAATAAAAAACCACTACTGGTGGCCTGGAATGAACTCTGAGATTATCAGGTATGTGAAATCCTGCGCCCAGTGCCAACGTGTGGCACCCAAGCACTTGACACCCCCAGTCCCTATGGGGCAAATGCCAATAGTGGGGACTCCATTTGAACGGGTTGCTGTCGACATCATTGGACCCCTGGAAAGGACCAAAAGAAGGAACAGGTTTATCCTGACCTTAGTCGACACTTGCACAATGTGGGCCGAAGCTATACCGCTAACATGCACGGATTCCAAGCATGTCGCAGAAGCCCTCGTGCAGATATTTACACGGTTGGGTTTCCCTCAAAACGTTTTGACGGACAACAAATCCCCATACCGTAGCCTGTTGATGGAAGAGATCGTTAAGATCTTGAGGAACCAGCACATCTTCACAAGCCCTTATAATCCGGCCGGAAGTGGGTTAGTAGAACGTGTTAACGGAAGCCTCACCATGATGTTACGTAAGCTGGCTCAAGAGAAACCTGAAGAGTGGGACCTTTATATATCTGCAGCTTTATTCGCCTACAGAGAAGTTCCCCAAGCATCTACGGGATTTCCGCCAGCTACACTTTTATTCGGCAGACCTATTAAGGGACCACTAGAAGCCTTACTTCGGTCCCTGACAGACCAAAAGGCTGACGAGACAGTCGTCTCTGCAAGCAAATATGTATCTGAGCTCAAGGAAAGGCTACAGCTAGGATGGGATCTAGCTACAACCAACCTTAAGAAAGCATGTGCAAAACATGCTAAAAGATACAATAAAGCTGCAAAAGAGAGAGAACTCCAACCAGGGGAGAACGTTTTGTTGCTACTTCCAACCGGAAACAACAAACTTCGCATCGGATTGCAAGGGCCGTTTACCGTCCTTAAAAAGATCTCCCGCACTAATTACAAGATCTCCATTAAAGGAAAGGAGAAGGTCTTTAATGTTAATCTGCTAAAGAAATATTTGGAAAGACCAGTGCCGTCCTCCGAGCATCTCCTGGCGGTCGCCATAGCAACGGAAAACGAGGAAGATGACGAGAGTTGCATGGAGTATCCATTGCAACAAACAGAATCCTTTAAAGATGTCAAATTCGGCGACAATCTCTCGGAAGCACAACAGACAGAAACCAGGGCGCTACTGAAACAGTACAGTGCAGTCTTAACGGATGTACCTGGTCAAACGAATCTCATAGAATTTGATATGAAATTATAAACGAGACCCCTGTTCGAACCAGAGTTTACCCCATTCCGTACGCTAAAGCTGATGCACTATGCGGAGAAATAGACAAGCTGCGTCAGGCAGAAATTATCAGTGAGTCTACATCTCCTTACAGTTCGAGTGTAGTACTGTTGCAGAAGCCCAATAAGGAAGTTCGGCTGTGCATAGATTACCGGTTGCTAAACGCTGTAACGGAATTCCAGCCCGAACCTCTACAAACTGTTTCTGAGTTGTTCACTAAGCTTAGCAAGGCAAGAATTTTCTCCAAGATTGACCTGAGTAAAGGTTATTATCAAATACCAGTCAAGGAGGAAGTTAAACCCTGGCTAGCTTTCAGCACTAGTGAAGGACATTACACATTTAATGTGATGCCGTTCGGACTGCATAACGCACCAGGAGTGTTCACTAGGATGATGAGGAAGCTTTTAGAACCTTTGCACAGTCCCCATATCCATAATTTCATGGATGACATCTTAATTGCATCGGAGAACTACGATGAACATATTGCTACGGTTGCTATGCTCCTCAGGAGACTACAGGAAACTGGTCTCACAGCCAGACCTAGCAAATGTTTCATCGGGTTTGAAAAGCTAGACTTCCTGGGGCATACTACATTCAGCTCCTCAATGAGCATAGGCCTTCAAAAATGCCTGCTAGGTCCTTCTGTCACATGCTATTAGGTCAAGGTCTTTCTATGTCTTCATCATTTTCATTTCTGTCTCTAGTTTTCTTCTTCTTAAGTTCGGTCTACTCCTACTCTGTGGATTCCAGAACAAGGACTGCCTGGTAATGCTATCAACATGTCTCCTCAGTGTGTATCCTATCCATCACAAGCATCTTCTCATTTCGCTTTTTCCACTGGCACATGTCTGGTACTTGTCATAACTTCCACACTGGTGACCTTGTCATACCATTTATATAATTATTCCTTTAATTATATGACACACTGATGACGCCCAATTTATATTATGATTGAGTAATTGGCCGCCAAATGACGCGTGCACCATGGGTTGAGTGATGGTGCCCGTGGTCTGGTTTTGTGAAGTGTGCAGAGGTGTTCAGACAAACAATGATCATACAAAATAACAGGGCAATCCACATTAGAACGTCAGTAAACTCACGACGTATAAAGTCAATGATTCTTGTAACAGCCGATGACGTTTTTCTTCATTATTTATTGTGGACGCCACAGTGACAAAATGGTTACGCGAATATGTAGGCACATCAAACAGTCATTATCACAGCAACATTCAATACAGCAATGGACGGTAGACAGCATTACAATGATGAGTCAGATGCATGTTATATTTCATAGTGCTGTAAATGTAGTCAGGTGAAAAACTCCATCCTTTTCTATAACAGCCAGGAGATAACCAGATGTATGAGATCAGTTCACTCTCCTTAATCTGACTTCAGCAAGACAGGCACGTCTGCCGAAGTATAAATAATGTCCTCAAAAATATCCTCTAGATAACAAAGGTTTTCCAAACCTAGTTCATATAACAAAGTAGCAAGTAATAGTCCTTGGGACATGCATCAACCGATGCAGTACAATACAGCGACATGTGAGCTGGGAAAAACATCTCGTGACGACGCCTTCCGAAGACAGGCTATGAATCAAAAATCGCTCACGACCAAAAATCGATAGAGTTAATGAAAGGTTAATTTACCTTGCCTTCAGGAAATACACAGAAATATTACGCCTCCCCGGCATGTGGAAATACACTAGAGGTATTATCTCGAATAAACGAAATATCCATTAAGAGGACTTCACATTCCTGACAGAACAAAAAAATAGCGGAGATCCCCTCTTCAGCGAGGCATCCCCCTAGCTATTCAAAATCGCTCACTCGACTGGTGGGCGGAAATCGATCGACCAAGAAGCAAGACCAGTCATGCGCAGTCCAGCGCAAAATGACCACAGCTCAGAACTTAAGACGCAAGGACCTTTACTACGAACCAGCGTAAGAATGATTACCTTAAAAGGATAACCCAACAGGTTGCCAACCGTTTGTCTGAGAAAACGGCCTAGCATAGCAAACTTAACTGCATTCAATACCAACGCGAGGAGACAGCTGCTTACCGAGAAAAGTGACTATAAATTTCAAGCAGTTGTTGCCCTTGCGTTATAAAATATATATCGTAATAAAACGATGTTGCGAGAATTTCTCACGCAACATATCACCACCACCTCCTCCCGATTAAAAAAAAAATGTGGAACATATTTTTTTTTTTTTTTTTTAATATCAAAGAGCATGCGATAAGCGGCTCAAAACGCACGAATTATGCGCTGATAATTAATTAAATTGCCTAACATGAGGCTAAATATAGAGTGTCTGGTGAGGATATACCTCAACAGAAAAATAAATATGTCTCAAAAAATATTCACATCGGGGAGGTGTCACCAACACACATCACGTTAGCATGTAAACACAATATACGTATGCAAGTTACCATAGACATTATTAAATAGCATAATCTAATATTGTCTTTAAAAATGGATGTACAAATCTGATAGAAAAATTTAATTAGTACATTATTTGACATGTAATGACATAAGTACATAGTAAAGTTAAACTACATGACGATCCAGGACATATCCTCTGGCATTCCGAGGGTAAGTACACAATCTAGAACTCGTCATGCTTGATAATAGTAAGGTAAGTCCTCAGCTCATCAATGACATTCTGAGAAAGTACAAGCAATATAATGCTAATTAATAACTAATATGCTTCATAAGGTACAATACATTATTAATAATTGTGGCTGTTTAGTAAACTAACGGCCCTTATATTAACCACTCAGTCTTCCTCTATCATCTTAAAAAAACGAACAGAAGAAGATGATAACAAAGCACGATAGTGTGTACATATAAAGTGAGTACAGATGTGCTAATCTATTGTAGTAATATAGGTGTGTTATGACTCTGTAATATATGGAAATATAGGACAGAAGTATTAGTTGGAGTCATGTGGGCATCTAGACAAAATGTCAGCCATCACATTATCCGCACCACGGATAGCTCGTACCGTGAAGTGAAAAGGTTGAAGAGCTATAGCATATCGAGTGGATCTCGAACTCTTCAAATTCTTAGTCTGAATAGCTGTAAGAGCTTTCTGATCAGTCTCTAGAATGAAATGTGCGCCCAGGAGGAATCTTTGTAGTTTTAGAATTGACCAAACCATCGCTAACAACTCACGGTCTAAAACCGAGTAGTTCCTCTCTGCCGCATTTAGTTTTCTAGAAATGTACATAACAGGATGCAGAGTATTTGCATATTCTTGCATCAGTGCTGCTCCAATCCCAGTGGATGAAGCATCACTTCGAATAACAAAAGTCCTATCAAGAGTAGGTAATCTTAGGATGGGAGGAGAAGAAAATATATTCTTGATTTGGTCTAGTGAAGATTGGCATTCTTCAGACCAACGGACCAGATTAGGCGAACCTTTCTTCAACAATGTTGAGAGAGGTGCCATGATCGAAGATAAATTTGGAATAAATCTCCCATAAAATTGAATTAAACCTAAGAGACTCCTAACTTGTTTCTTCGTTTTAGGAACAGAGATGTTCAGTATTTTGGAAGTATTGTGGTCTTCTGTCTTCAAGAGACCATGACCAACACGATGACCCAGGAAAGAGATTTCACCAAAACCAACAAAAGCTTTAGAAGGTTTTGCTGTCAAATTATTCTCACGTAGAGTGGACAGTAAGTCATATAACCCTAAATAGTGATCTTCCCAGGTATCACTGAAGAGACAGATGTCATCTAAGTATGCGATGACATCCGATCGATGTGACAGAATTCGACGCATCATGCGAACGAAAGTGGCAGGGGCGTTCATGAGACCAAAAGGCATAACATTCCATTGAAATAGACCCCTAGGTGTAGAAAAAGCAGTAAGAGGTTTGGCATGCTCTGCTAAAGGCACTTGCCAATAACCTTTAGACAAGTCAAGTTTAGTGAAGAATCTAGAATTAGAAAGTCTAATCAGTAGATCTTCTAACAAAGGCATCGGTTCAGCATCGAACTTTGTGACCTGATTCAATTTGCGATAATCAACGCAAATTCGTATGTTCTTATCCTTCTTCCGGACAATAACCATGGAAGAAGAATATGGTGAAGTCGATGGTTCAATTATATTTAATTGAATCATTTCATCCAATTCCTTTTCCACTTGCGACTGAAAGTGTATAGGAATAGGATAAGGCCTAACCCTAATTGGATTATTGTCGGTAAGAATTATGTCATGTTCTATGACATCTGTGTGTCCAGGAATGTCAGTGAGAACATCCTGAAATGTTTGTAACATCGACGAGACTTGTCGATGTTCGTCACCAGAAAGATTAGGAGAAACAGAAACGTTTTTCCAAGATTCCGTGGAATGTAATGGAACCACTGGAAGGGGAAGATTGACATCAGAGAAGGTAGATTCCTCATCCTGTATGACAGACAGGGATGAATAATGACCGTGAGGTGCAGGAGCATCATCCGTTGCCTGGAAAATAGGCAGCAAATAGTCCGGACGTTCGTGAAATTCCGAAAGCATGTTTATGTGGAAAGTTTTATATGCTTTCCATCAATATCGACCACATAGTCAACATCGGAAATCCGAGAGACTATTGCATACGGACCTTTCCATGCAATAAGAAGTCTATTTTCCCTACTGGGGAGTAGGACGAATGCTTTGTCACCTGGACAAAGTTGTCGTAGACATCTATTCTTGTTAGCAAACTGCCTTGCCTTCTCTTTAGCAATTTCTGATGAAGCAGTTGCTAGCTTACATGCCTCAATGATCTTTTGTCTAAGAGCAATGACATACTCATATGAGGATTGAGTTTCATCGCTAATATCATCGGCAGTGATGAGATCGTGTAATAAAGACATAGGGCCGCGCGGACGCGCGCCAAAGACAAGTTCGAAGGGAGAAAATCCTGTGTGTTCATTAGGGACTTCTCTATAGGCAAAGAGAGCCGCGGGTAAAACCCTGTCCCAATCTTGAGGATGATCTTCAGTTATCTTACCAAGCAAAGTCTTGAGCGTTCTATTCAGACGCTCAACTAACCCATTAGACATAGGATGGTAGATACTACTGAGAGATCGTTCAATATGTAAGGTAGACATTACCTGTGACATAGTGTCAGATATATGAGTTGAGTGCCATGGTCTGACAATATTTCTCTGGGGAACCCCAAGCGAGAAAATATCAACCAAAGAGCATCTGCGATATCTGTAGTAGATATGCTCTTAAGAGGAATAGCCTCTGGCCAACGTGTGCACATATCGACACATGTAAGGATGAACTGATGTCCTCTGGCCGACTTGACCTTAAAAGGGCCAATAATATCTATGGCCATTTTCTGAAACGGCCGAATAGGAATGTCAGCAGCCTGGATAGGCGCAGCATGTCGTGGTCCTCTAGATTTGACCTCCTGACATACCTTGCATGATCGGCAGTAAATACGAATGTCCTTGTTGACAAAAGGCCAAAAGAAAGCCGCAAGGACTCTCGACTTCGTACGGGAAAAAAACCCATATGTCCAGCACATTGCGAGTCATGAGCATGTTGCAATATTTGCACTCTCATGCTCTTGGGAACAAGAATTTGCGAATGTGCCGACGTAGTCGAATCTTGTACCATACGTACAAGTACGCCGTTTCTCATTGCAATCCAAGATTTTCTATTTGTATCCTGATTCGGATCACCTTTCTTCGCAAGAATGAAGAATTTTTTTAAAGAAGGATCTTCTTCTTGCAATTTTATGAAAGAGTCACGAGTAATCACTAAGTGACTATCTTGGCTATCAACTTCATTATCACTATTCAGTGAAGTTTCGGGTGTTTGTAGAGCTTGTGCTCTTGTAACCACTGCATTTGTAGCTTGCATGTTATTATCTTCCCAAGCAGCAATCTGCTGTGGGGTACACTCCCTAACTCCGTGAATACGACCAATAATAAGGTCCGCAATAGGATTAGGTAAGAGACAAGCATGCACATCTCCAGTAAAGAAAGGAGTGGCAATGCGAATTACAGCAGTAGGATATTTTTCTAGAGTGCCGCCAAATGTGACACATTTAATAACCCTTCCTGTAGCACAAGATGGATCTACAAGCGATTGTCTAACACCAATAGTGGTGCATCCGGAATCGAAAAGTAGTGAGACCGGAGTATCATTAACAAGACCCTTATGTAGGATTAAAGAACCCCTCCCGTCATGCGCAACAGCAGCAGGAAGAGCGGGAAGTGGGTGACCACAACTCAAAGTAGTTATGGTACCCGGTTCGAATAAAGTACTGCATTGGGGGCATTTGTTTGCTCTCTCAAAGTCAAAAGCAGAACCAGTGACAGCGTCAAAGTTTTTACTATCAACAACATGATTACAGGCTCCCTCAGTTTCCTGTTGTACAGAATTAGCCTGCTGATATCTCTTTTTTTTTGTGTTGAGATCTACCGCGACTATTATTACCTCTGAAGTTATCAGAGTTATTATTATCTCTGCAGTTATTATTGTCTCTATTGTAATTGTTATCCTGGTTCGAATTCCAGTTTCCACGATTACTATCATGTTCACATTGATGCGAACATCTATTTGTTTGGTTTTGAGGTCTTCGGCAGGAATAACCTCTATTACCATATCCTCTTTTGAAATGCCTATAATTATTAGGGTGATAGTAACGAGTACTATCAGGTTGTCTCCAATTCTTCGAAGAAGAATCACCATGAAATTGATTTCCATGATTTTGACAGAAATTACCGCTGCCCTTTCTATCAAAATTTTGTTGGGATCTACGAGCAAAGTTTTGACCATACGGAGCTGCCCAAGCAACTGGTAAACCTTCTTTCACCTTAGAGTTACCCATGGTTATGTGTGGGTGCGCAGTTACGTATTGGCAACAGAAATCTTCCATTTCTTTTATTGTTTTAGGTTTACGTTCATGAAGGAAAGCAAGGAAAGACTCATTGACAGACGACATGACTTTGTCTCTAAGTATTAAGTCCATAAGTCCTTCATAAGTTTTTTCCGTCTTAGATAGTTCAACCCATCGTGAGAAAGTAATGCGTATTCTTGCAATAAACTCGGAGAATTCAACTCCATTTTCAGGTAACATGTTTTTAAATTGTAGACGATAGCCGTCTTCGTTAAGCTGATATTTCTTTAACAAAGCGGCCCTGACAACCTCATAATTGTTCTTGTCAGGTTCATCCACCATATTTAATATACTTAGAGCTTTACCTGTCAGTATCCCTGATAACTGATAAACATATTTTGCTTTGTCTATGTTATGAGCTGTACATGCTTGTTCAAATCTGTCCAGATAGAACATTATGTCATCACTGGAAGGACTAAATGTTGGTAACTTAATCTTAAAAGTATCATTATTAGCCTTACCAGAAGATGAACCCTTGTTTGAATCATTACCATTACTCATGTTCATCAATTTCAATTTTTCCAACTCTAAAGCTAAGACCTTTTCTTCATGTTCCATTTTTGCTTTCTCTTTCCTCTCATCAGACTCTCTCTGTAATCTTCTTTCCTCAGCCTGAGCCTCTATTTGAAGTCTTTCAGCTTCTTTCTCAAGTCTGTTATTCTCAGCCTCTTTTTCAAGTCTTTCAGCTTCTAGTTTTTTATTCTTTTTTTCAAGTTTTTCTAGCTGTATTTCCCTCAGCTTCTGATTCCCTTTTTTGTTTTTCCATTTCCATTTGGAATCTTTTTTCATCCACCTGCATCTGCAGTTTCTTTTGTTCAGCTTCCATTGCTTTATCATATCGAGCAGTTGCAAATTCTTCTAACTTATCACCAGTCTTCCCAAGCAATTTACCCTGCTCAATAAAGTGCTCAAATGTAGACATGATGAGTAATACATAAGTCCAAAACCTGAAATAATTAACTAATTTATTTCAAACCTAAGTGTAACAAGTCTTAATTAAGCACTTGTATATTCACATCACCTTATATTATCCCAGTCTCTGTGGGAAACAAGTCTCCAATCAAAGAACTTGTATATGAAATATCATCAATCAATTCTTGATCATAAGTGCACTTCTCATTCAATAGTGCACGACACTATTCATCATTCATTTATCATCAGTGTAGTAGTAACAGTGCATTAGCATAGCCCATTAACTAATTACTATAACTGTAAACAATGACTATGTAAACACATGCAGAATGTAAACATTGAAAATGTAAACAGTACAAACAATGTAAACAATAACAATGTAAACAATAACAAAGATCAGCAACAATACAAAAACTTACGCAGAAATCAACTAAAAATAAAGCAGAAATTAATGAAATATCACAAAAAATGTGACGATATCTGCGATAGAATTAAACAAAATACATGACACCACAGTGTATAAACAAAAATGTTGTATGAAACTAAATTATAGACAAGAGTAGGCTAACAAATACAAACAAATCAAAACAAAACTAAAGAATGCGAAATAATAACGAAAACAATATTAAAACATGTCATCACAGCGAACATAAATAGCAACAGAAGTCGCTTAGCAAATTCCAGTATCGGAAATTTGCAAACCCTACAGAAAACGCTCACAATAGACGACCTCTATGACGTGGCATAATCTAACGGAGACACCACCCAACCGAGAACCCGCTGAAATATAAACATATAAATATACGAATACATATAACATATAGAATGAGATGATACACAGAAGACTCAGCAGAAGTATAAGGGCACAGTTTACATACAAACAGGCCACTTAACTTATAGGCTTCCAATCGTAGAACAGCAGAAAAACGGATGTCAATCAACGTCCTAAAGAGCGAAGCTCCAACGATGATGGCACATCTGAACTGCTTCCACTGCTAACACGATGGTACAAGAGCTTCTGAAATACTGTGTGTTGAGTTGTTTCGGCACTTGACCTTCTAATCCAACAGTAAGTTGATGGAAATCGGTACTTGGCCTTCTTCAGAAAACAACCCGTTTCAACCGGCACTTGACCTTCACAAAAAACGACAGCACTGGAACCTTGACAGCAGCAACTTGCTTGACTTGCGTAAAAGATAACAGCAGTCCGAGTTATCCGGCAACATGTAACAACGCCGGGTACTGTCAAATTCTTGTTTCCGTCAAAAAATTGAAATTTTGACTTTTACCGGGCAACGCCGAGTACTTTGAAAATTTTGAAGATGTTGACTGTATTGAAGAATGTTAATTTCTTGAAGGATGCTGATGAATTCTTGTTGAAAATGAAGTGGGTAAGGGACCCCGTGTTTGCTGGTACCAGAATCAAACCAGCTTATGGCCACCAAATGATGCGTGATGCCATATGATGATGGATGGTATCCGCATGTCTGGTTTTGTGTAGTGTGCAGATGTGTTCAGTCAAAACAATGTTCATACAAAAAATAACAGGGCAATCCACATAGGACGTCAGTAAACTCACGACGTATAAAGTCAATGATTCTTGAAACAGCCGTTGACGTTTTTTCTTCATTATTTATTGTGGACGCCACAGTGACAAAATGGTTACGCGAATATGTAGGCACATCAAACAGTCATTATCACAGCAACATTCAATACAGCAATAGACGGTAGACAGCATTACAATGATGAGTCAGATGCATGTTATATTTCATAGTGCTGTAAATGTAGTCAGGTGAAAAACTCCATCCTTTTCTATAACAGCCAGGAGATAACCAGATGTATGAGATCAGTTCACTCTCCTTAGTCTGACTTCAGCAAGACAGACACGTCTGCCGAAGTATAAATAATGTCCTCAAAAAATATCCTCTAGATAATAAAGGTTTTCCAAACCTAGTTCATTTAACAAAGTAGCAAGTAATGATCCTTGGTACATGCATCAACCGATGCAGTACAATGCAGCGACATGTGAGCTGGGAAAAAACATCTCGTGACGACGACTTTCGAAGACAGGCTATGAATCGAAATCGCTCACGACCCAAAATCGATAGAGTTAATGAAAAAAAGTCAATTTACCTTGCTTTCATGAAATACACAGAAATATCACGCCTCCCGACATGTGGGAAACACTAGAGGTATTATCTCGAATAAACGAAATATCCATTAAGAGGACTACACATCCCTGACAGAACAAAAAAAGCGGAGATCCCCTCTTCAACGAGGCATCTCTTTCGCCATTCCAAATCGCTCACTCCACTAGTGGTGGGCGGAAACCGATCGACCAAGAAGCAAGACAAGGCATGCGCAGTCCAGCGCAAAATGACCACAGCTCAAACTTAACTGCATTCGATACCAACGCGAGAAGACAAATGCTTACCGAGAAAAGTGACTATAAATTTCAAGCAGTTGTTGCCCTTGCGTTATAAAATAGATATTGTAAAAAACGATGTTGCGAGAATTTATCACGCAACATATCACCACCTCCTCCCGATAAAAAAAAAAATGTGGAACATATTTTTTTTTTTTAAATATCAAAGAGCATGCGATAAGCGGCTCAAAACGCACGAATTATGCGCTGATAATTAATTAAATTGCCTAACATGAGGCTAAATATAGAGTGTCTGGTGAGGATATACCTCAACAGAAAAATAAATATGTCTCAAAAAAATATTCACATCGGGGAGGTGTCACCAACACACATCACGTTAGCATGTAAACACAATATACGTATGCAAGTTACCATAATCATCATTAAACAGCATACTCTAATATTGTCTTTAAAAATGGATGTACAAATCTGATAGGAAAATTTAAATAGTACATTCTTTGACATGTAATGACATAAGTACATAGTAAAGTTAAACTACATGACGATCCAGGACATATGCTCTGGTATTCCGAGGGTAAGTACACAATCTAGAACTCGTCATGCTTGATACTAGTAAGGTAAGTCCTCAGCTCAACAATGACATTCTGAGAAAGTACAAGCAATATAATGCTAATTAATAACTAATATGCTTCATAAGGTACAATACATTATTAATAATTGTGGCTGTTTAGTAAACTAACGGCCCTTATATTAACTACTCAGTCCTCCTCTATCATCTTAAAAAAAACGAACAGAAGAAGATGACAACAAAGCACGATAGTGTGTACATATAAAGTGAGTACAGATGTGCTAATCTATTGTAGAAATATAGGTGTGTTATGACTCTGTAATATATGGAAATATAGGACAGAAGTATTAGTTGGAGTCATGTGGGCATCTAGACAAAATGTCAGCCATCACATTATCCGCACCACGGATAGCTCGTACCGTGAAGTGAAAAGGTTGAAGAGCTATAGCATATCGAGTGGATCTCGAACTCTTCAAATTCTTAGTCTGAATAGCTGTAAGAGCTTTCTGATCAGTCTCTAGAATGAAATGTGCCCAGGAGGAATCTTTGTAGTTTTAGAATTGACCAAACCATCGCTAACAACTCACGGTCTAAAACCGAGTAGTTCCTCTCTGCCGCATTTAGTTTTCTAGAAATGTACATAACAGGATGCAGAGTATTTGCATATTCTTGCATCAGTGCTGCTCCAATCCCAGTGGATGAAGCATCACTCCGAAGAACAAAAGTCCTATCAAGAGTAGGTAATCTTAAGATGGGAGGAGAAGAAAATATATATTCTTGATTTGGTCTAGTGAAGATTGGCATTCTTCAGACCAACGGACCAGATTAGGCGAACCTTTCTTCAACAATGTTGAGAGAGGTGCCATGATCGAAGATAAATTTGGAATAAATCTCCCATAAAATTGAATTAAACCTAAGAGACTCCTAACTTGTTTCTTCGTTTTAGGAACAGAGATGTTCAGTATTTTGGAAGTATTGTGGTCTTCTGTCTTCAAGAGACCATGACCAACACGATGACCCAGGAAAGAGATTTCACCAAAACCAACAAAAGCTTTAGAAGGTTTTGCTGTCAAATTATTCTCACGTAGAGTGGACAGTAAGTCATATAACCCTAAATAGTGATCTTCCCAGGTATCACTGAAGAGACAGATGTCATCTAAGTATGCGATGACATCCGAACGATGTGACAGAATTCGACGCATCATGCGAACGAAAGTGGCAGGGGCGTTCATGAGACCAAAAGGCATAACATTCCATTGAAATAGACCCCTAGGTGTAGAAAAAGCAGTAAGAGGTTTGGCATGCTCTGCTAAAGGCACTTGCCAATAACCTTTAGACAAGTCAAGTTTAGTGAAGAATCTAGAATTAGAAAGTCTAATCAGTAGATCTTCTAACAAAGGCATCGGTTCAGCATCGAACTTTGTGACCTGATTCAATTTGCGATAATCAACGCAAATTCGTATGTTCTTATCCTTCTTCCGGACAATAACCATGGAAGAAGAATATGGTGAAGTCGATGGTTCAATTATATTTAATTGAATCATTTCATCCAATTCCTTTTCCACTTGCGACTGAAAGTGTATAGGAATAGGATACGGCCTAACCCTAATTGGATTATTGTCGGTAAGAATTATGTCATGTTCTATGACATCTGTGTGTCCAGGAATGTCAGTGAGAACATCCTGAAATGTTTGTAACATCGACGAGACTTGTCGATGTTCGTCACCAGAAAGATTAGGAGAAACAGAAACGTTTTTTCCAAGATTCCGTGGAATGTAATGGAACCACTGGAAGGGGAAGGTTGACATCAGAGAAGGTAGCTTCCTCATCCTGTATGACAGACAGGGATGAATAATGACCGTGAGGTGCAGGAGCATCATCCGTTGCCTGGAAAATAGGCAGCAAATAGTCCGGACGTTCGTGAAATTCCGAAAGCATGTTTATGTGGAAAGTTTTATGCTTTCCATCAATATCGACCACATAGTCAACATCGGAAATCGAGAGACTATTGCATACGGACCTTTCCATGCAATAAGAAGTCTATTTTCCCTACTGGGGAGTAGGACGAATGCTTTGTCACCTGGACAAAGTTGTCGTAGACATCTATTCTTGTTAGCAAACTGCCTTGCCTTCTCTTTAGCAATTTCTGATGAAGCAGTTGCTAGCTTACATGCCTCAATGATCTTTTGTCTAAGAGCAATGACATACTCATATGAGGATTGAGTTTCATCGCTAATATCATCGGCAGTGATGAGATCGTGTAATAAAGACATAGGGCCGCGTGGACGCGCGCCAAAGACAAGTTCGAAGGGAGAAAATCCTGTGTGTTCATTAGGGACTTCTCTATAGGCAAAGAGAGCCGCGGGTAAAACCCTGTCCCAATCTTGAGGATGATCTTCAGTTATCTTACCAAGCAAAGTCTTGAGCGTTCTATTCAGACGCTCAACTAACCCATTAGACATAGGATGGTAGATACTACTGAGAGATCGTCAATATGTAAGGTAGACATTACCTGTGACATAGTGTCAGATATGAGTTGAGTGCCATGGTCTGACAATATTTCTCTGGGGAACCCCAAGCGAGAAAATATCAACCAAAGAGCATCTGCGATATCTGTAGTAGATATGCTCTTAAGAGGAATAGCCTCTGGCCAACGTGTGCACATATCGACACATGTAAGGATAAACTGATGTCCTCTGGCCGACTTGACCTTAAAAGGGCCAATAATATCTATGGCCATTTTCTGAAACGGCCGAATAGGAATGTCAGCAGCCTGGATAGGCGCAGCATGTCGTGGTCCTCTAGATTTGACCTCCTGACATACCTTGCATGATCGGCAGTAAATACGAATGTCCTTATTGACAAAAGGCCAAAAGAAAGCCGCAAGGACTCTCGACTTCGTACGGGCAAAAACCCATATGTCCAGCACATTGCGAGTCATGAGCATGTTGTAATATTTGCACTCTCATGCTCTTGGGAACAAGAATTTGCGAATGTGCCGACGTAGTCGAATCTTGTACCATACGTACAAGTACGCCGTTTCTCATTGCAATCCAAGATTTTCTATTTGTATCCTGATTCGGATCACCTTTCTTCGCAAGAACGAAGAATTTTTTTTAAAGAAGGATCTTCTTCTTGCAATTTTATGAAAGAGTCACGAGTGATTACTAAGTGACTATCTTGGCTATCAACTTCATTATCACTATTCAGTGAAGTTTCGGGTGTTTGTAGAGCTTGTGCTCTTGTAACTACTGCATTTGTAGCTTGCATGTTATTATCTTCCCAAGCAGCAATCTGCTGTGGGGTACACTCCCTAACTCCGTGAATACGACCAATAATAAGGTCCGCAATAGGATTAGGTAAGAGACAAGCATGCACATCTCCAGTAAAGAAAGGAGTGGCAATGCGAATTACAGCAGTAGGATATGTTTCTAGAGTGCGCCAAATGTGACACATTTAATAACCCTTCCTGTAGCACAAGATGGATCTACAAGCGATTGTCTAACACCAATAGTGGTGCATCCGGAATCGAAAAGTAGTGAGACCGGAGTATCATTAACAAGACCCTTATGTAGAATTAAAGAACCCCTCCCGTCATGCGCAACAGCAGCAGGAAGAGCGGGAAGTGGGTGACCACAACTCAAAGTAGTTATGGTACCCGGTTCGAATAAAGTACTGCATTGGGGGCATTTGTTTGCTCTCTCAAAGTCAAAAGCAGAACCAGTGACAGCGTCAAAGTTTTTAATATCAACAACATGATTACAGGCTCCCTCAGTTTCCTGTTGTACAGCATTAGCCTGCTGATATCTCTTTTTTTTTTGTGTTGAGATCTACCCCGACTATTATTACCTCTGAAGTTATCAGAGTTATTATTATCTCTGCAGTTATTATTGTCTCTATTGTAATTGTTATCCTGGTTCGAATTCCAGTTTCCACGATTACTATCATGTTCACATTGATGCGAACATCTATTTGTTTGGTTCTGAGAGGTCTTCGGCAGGAATAACCTCTATTACCATATCCTCTTTTGAAATGCCTATAATTATTAGGGTGATAGTAACGAGTACTATCAGGTTGTCTCCAATTCTTCGAAGAAGAATCACCATGAAATTGATTTCCATGATTTTGACAGAAATTCCCGCTACTCTTTCTATCAAAATTTTGTTGGAATCTACGAGCAAAGTTTTGACCATACGGAGCTGCCGAAGCAACTGGTAAACCTTCTTTCACCTTAGAGTTACCCATGGTTATGTGTGGGTGCGCAGTTACGTATTGGCAACAGAAATCTTCCATTTCTTTTATTGTTTTAGGTTTACGTTCATGAAGGAAAGCAAGGAAAGACTCATTGACAGGCGACATGACTTTGTCTCTAAGTATTAAGTCCATAAGTCCTTCATAAGTTTTTTCCGTCTTAGATAGTTCAACCCATCGTGAGAAAGTAATGCGTATTCTTGCAATAAACTCGGAGAATTCAACTCCATTTTCAGGTAACATGTTTTTTAAATTGTAGACGATAGCCGTCTTCGTTAAGCTGATATTTCTTTAACAAAGCGGCCCTGACAACCTCATAATTGTTCTTGTCAGGTTCATCCACCATATTTAATATACTTAGAGCTTTACCTGTCAGTATCCCTGATAACTGATAAACATATTTTGCTTTGTCTATGTTATGAGCTGTACATGCTTGTTCAAATCTGTCCAGATAGAACATTATGTCATCACTGGAAGGACTAAATGTTGGTAACTTAATCTTAAAAGTATCATTATTAGCCTTACCAGAAGATGAACCCTTGTTTGAATCATTACCATTACTCATGTTCATCAATTTCAATTTTTCCAACTCTAAAGCTAAGACCTTTTCTTCATGTTCCATTTTTGCTTTCTCTTTCCTCTCATCAGACTCTCTCTCTCTGTAATCTTCTTTCCTCAGCCTGAGCCTCTTTTTGAAGTCTTTCATCAGCTTCTTTTTCAAGTCTTTTATTTTCAGCTCTTTTTTCAAGTCTTTTTATTTTCAGCCTCTTTTTCAAGTCTTTTATTTTCAGCCTCTTTTTCAAGTCTTTTATTCTCAGCTTCTTTTTCAAGTCTTTTATTTTCAGCTCTTTTTGAGTCTTTCTACTAGCTTCTTTTCTTCTTTTCCTCAGCTTCTAGCTTCCCTTTTTTTTCCTCAGCTTCTGATTCCCTTTTTTGTTTTTCCATTTCCATTTGGAATCTTTTTTCATCCACCTGCATCTGCAGTTTCTTTTGTTCAGCTTCCATATGCAGTTTCTTTTGTTCAGCTTCCATTGCTTTATCATATCGAGCAGTTGCAAATTCTTCTAACTTATCATCAGTCTTCCCAAGCAATTTACCCTGCTCAATAAAGTGCTCAAATGTAGACATGTTGTCTAACATATGAGTCCAAAACCTGAAATAATTAACTAATTTATTTCAAACCTAAGTGTAACAAGTCTTAATTAAGCACTTGTATATTCACATCACATTATATTATCCCAGTCTCTGTGGGAAACAAGTCTCCAATCAAAGAACTTGTATATGAAATATCAACAATCAATTCTTGATCATAAGTGCACTTCTCATTCAATAGTGCACGACACTATTCATCATTCATTTATCATCAGTGTAGTAGTAACAGTGCATTAGCATAGCCCATTAACTAATTACTATAACTGTAAACAATGACTATGTAAACACATGCAGAATGTAAACATTGAAAATGTAAACAATGCAAACAATGTAAACAATAACAATGTAAACAATAACAAAGATCAGCAACAATACAAAAACGTTCGCAGAAATCAACTAAAAATAAAGCAGAAATTAATGAAATATCACAAAAAATGTGACGATATCTGCGATAGAATTAAACAAAATACATGACACCACAGTGTATAAACAAAAATGTTGTATGAAACTAAATTATAGACAAGAGTAGGCTAACAAATACAAACAAATCAAAACAAAACTAAAGAATGCGAAATAATAACGAAAACAATATTAAAACATGTCATCACAGCTAACATAAATAGCAACAGAAGTCGCTTAGCAAATTCCAGTATCGGAAATTTGCAAACCCTACAGAAAACGCTCACAATAGACGACCTCTATGACGTGGCATAATCTAACGGAGACACCACCCAACCGAGAACCCGCTGAAATATAAACATATAAATATACATATAACATATAGAATGAGATGATACACAGAAGACTCAGCAGAAGTATAAGGGCACAGTTTACATACAAACAGGCCACTTAACTTATAGGCTTCCAATCGTAGAACAGCAGAAAAAAACGGATGTCAATCAACGTCCTAAAGAGCGAAGCTCCAACGATGATGGCACATCTGAACTGCTTCCACTGCTAACACGATGGTACAAGAGCTTCTGAAATACTGTGTGTTGAGTTGTTTCGGCACTTGACCTTCTAATCCAAAAGTAAGTTGATGGAAATCGGTACTTGGCCTTCTTCAGAAAACAACCCGTTTCAACCGGCACTTGACCTTCTCAAAAAACGACAGCACTGGAACCTTGACAGCAGCAACTTGCTTGACTTGCGTAAAAGATAACAGCAGTCCGAGTTATCCGGCAACATGTAACAACGCCGGGTACTGTCAAATTCTTGTTTCCGTCAAAAAGTTGAAATTTTGACTTTTACCGGGCAACGCCGAGTACTTTGAAAATTTTGAAGATGTTGACTTTATTGAAGAATGTTAATTTCTTGAAGGATGCTGATGAATTCTTGTTGAAAATGAAGTGGGTAAGGGACCCCGTGTTTGCTAGCACCAGATCAAACCAGCTTATGGCCACCAAATGATGCGTGATGCCATATGATGATGGATGGCATCCGCATGTCTGGTTTTGTGTAGTGTGTAGATGTGTTCAGTCAAAACAATGTTCATACAAAAATAACAGGGCAATCCACATAGGACGTCAGTAAACTCACGACGTATAAAGTCAATGAGTCTTGAAACAGCCGTTGACGTTTTTCTTCATTATTTATTGTGGACGCCACAGTGACAAAATGGTTACGCGAATATGTAGGCACATCAAACAGTCATTATCACAGCAACATTCAATACAGCAATAGACGGTAGACAGCATTACAATGATGAGTCAGATGCATGTTATATTTCATAGTGCTGTAAATGTAGTCAGGTGGAAAACTCCATCCTTTTCTATAACAGCCAGGAGATAACCAGATGTATGAGATCAGTTCACTCTCCTTAGTTGACTTCAGCAAGACAGACACGTCTGCCGAAGTATAAATAATGTCCTCAAGAATATCCTCTAGATAATAAAGGTTTTCTAAACCTAGTTCATTTAACAAAGTAGCAAGTAATGGTCCTTGGTACCTGCATCAACCGATGCAGTACAATGCAGCGACAGGTGAGCTGGGAAAAAACATCTCGTGACGACGACTTTCGCAGACAGGCTATGAATCGAAATCGCTCACGACCCAAAATCAATAGAGTTAATGAAAATGTTAATTTACCTTGCTTTCAAGAAATACAGAAATATCACGCCTCCCGGCATGTGCAAATACACTAGAGGTATTATCCCGAATAAACGAAATATCCATAAGAGGACTACACATCCCTGACAGAACAAAAAATAGCGGAGATCCCCTCTTCAACGAGGCATCTCCTTCGCCATTCCAAATCGCTCACTCCACTAGTGGTGGGCGGAAACCGATCGACCAAAAAGCAAGACAAGTCACTGTTTTTAATATGAAATGAATAAAGCACTGCTAGGAGTTAATCTTTAAATTTGAAGGTATTTCCCTATCCACTAAAAAAAATTTGGTGTGATGCTTGGGAAATTTTTTCATTCCGAAAAGTGTGGCCCCAGAGAAAAAAGTTTTGGGAACCACTGATATATTGACAAGTACTGCTTCATATGCCAGTGCTAGGAAATGAAGTATTGTAAATACCATGCATTTAACATTAGAGAAAATCTGGCTAGCTTATTGGTATTATCATCACCACTTGCGTCCACACAGTCGATACCATTGCCAAGTGCCCCAGCTATTATCTGATACCTTGAATGCTTGCAGATGTGCTAAGGCTTTCTACCTCCTTACCAGCCCCCGTCCCACAATAAAGGCTATCAGCTGACCTCATTGTACGTTAACTATCCTTCTTTCTCCTTGCTTCACTGCGTTTCGTACCTGACAAAGGACGGTGTTTGTGTTAGTGTCTGTTTACCGCCTAAGCTGTGATATCTGCACCTTTCGGTTTGACACATCCCGACATTCTGCCGGCAATTTTGAAATGACCGGGTTTGCCTTCCCATTCGCTCCACACCACTCCGCTCATCTGCCAGACTGGCACTGCTGCAGACTGTTTTCCAGGACCCCCACGTGGGAGGGGGGGGGGGGGGGGGGGGGGAGTGCGGTCTTGACCCAGCTCTGATTCGCTGGTCCCTAGACGCAGGCAGTCATCGCTATGAGTCGCTGGACTGCGTTTCTCTATTGCTCGCGTCTTTGGGTGCCCGTACGTACCTATCCCCATCACTATGCTGTCTTCTCATCTGTTCTACTGTCACCTTTCCGATCTTGGTCCATAAACTATTGCCCATTCTCTAACTTATTCCCTGATGTCCTAACACCACATCAAGTCCAGATTCCCGAAAAACCAATTAACAGACAAAGAAATGCAATCAAGATCATATATATTAGTTCCTTAACAACAACAAAATTTCTTATTTTAGCTTAAGACACACCATTTGTAGTTTGTCACACATGGAAAAAGGTAGGCAAAAAACTTCATTTATAAGAGAAGTGCGGTAGGAGATAAGGGGGATGATGTTGCAAAAACACTTCATTTATAAGAGAAGTTCGGCAGGAGATAAGGGGGTGTGATGTTGCAAAAAACTTATTTATAAGAGAAGTTCAGTAGGAGATAAGGGGGTGTGATGTTGCAAAAAACTTATTTATAAGAGAAGTTCAGTAGGAGATAAGGGGGATGAAAGCAGGATATTAAGCATTATATACATAATGCAAGCAGAACACATCAAATGAGAAGAGAATTTGAGGCAATGCTAGTGGATTGGTTTAGTTTTAAGGATCATCTTCATTGCACACGGACAACTCCATCAGTTTTACTTCCTTAGATCACACAAGGAGGATCTTAGCACAGTGCACAAATTCCCTAGCACCAGCGAGGATCCCAATGTGCGTATACAGGAATCACACATGCTATAAATATTTTTTTGTGGTGGGTAGGTTTCCTAATTTTTAATTTTGCCAGGGCAGTGGCCGTATGGCCTACTCTTTACGATTTACAACTGCAGAGGGATTTTTAACGTGCGCAACTTGCACATGGGACCTCCTATTTTTTCGTCCTTATCTGAGAAGATTAGGCTTCCGATCTCACTACCCATGAGATCAGGGGGGAGTATGACATCATTAGGACCCACTGGTTCTGAAAAAAAATTTCCATCAACTATATTCCCTGCACTGGGAGCGAACCCAGTACCTTTAGAATTAAAGGCGGACACCAAACCGCTTATCCACTCCAATACTAGTGGAGGAAGTCAGGAAAGCAACATTACAGAATGGAAATAATAAAGTTATGAATATTTTAGAAGGACATTCATGACAGGAAAGCTCAGCAAAAAGATACATAATGAACAGAAGAATTTATATTGCAGAGAAGCATAACAGCACTGTCACAGAGAGATAAAGTTTGTGTACAACATATAATATACTGGATAAAACAATTACATTATTTAAATTATGTTATAATTAACACACTACTTAGTACCCACAAAGGTGACCAACAAAAGAACAATTGTTAACTTAATTTTGTTTTGTTTTTAACAATCATGACACCTGTTACTGAAAAACTGCATTGACATGAAGTTTTTATGTGAATACCACAGTTGTTATACTGAAATCCTTCTATTTGATTATCTGTAACCATCCTTACAAATAAATGCTGTTTTTTGTATGAATCACAGCTATGTAAACACCTTGTAGACATAACAATAAAGCAAATATGAGATATTATCAGATCACAGTTTTAAAGAACTGAAGTGGAAAAGAATAACAAGAGTGTTCATCCTTAAATACACATGGGTTCATGCAGTTTGAAATTAGTTCAACAGATTGTAGATAACAGTCAGCACATTCTCAATAACAGTAGTTCCTGAACTGCGGGCATTAGGAATTTCAAGGGCTCTTGAGGCTAGGAGGAGAAAACTAATTAACCAAATAGCTATTACTACTTACTACTTAGTTGTTCCTCTTCTACCGTGAGGTGTAGAGGTTTGTAAGAGAGAGCGCCATAGTATTCTGTCAGCTGTCTTCCTCCTGGCTTGGTTCCATTCTAGTCCTCGGTCCTTCAAAGATTGCCTAATGTTGTCCTCCCAGCGGACTTTGGGTCGTCGTGGAGGTCTGGATCCCTGGGTCTTAGTTTCCCATGCCTGCCATGGTAGCCAATCTTCTCCCATTCTGCAGACATGGCCAAACCATCTCAGTTGGGACTGTTTTACTTGGGTCTGCAGGGGTTGGGTTTTTAGGCCTTGACATATTGTCTGGTTGTGGACCATGTCTCTTCTTGTTACTTCAACCACCTTCCTCAGATACCTCATTTCTGAGGTTTGGATCTGGCTTTTGTGGGTTGTAGTCATTGCCCATGACTCGCATCCATACATAAAGAATTAACCAAATAGCAAATTTTAAAATTCCATGCCATGACCTTAGAATAATTTTTTTTAAAGTTGAATTTATTTCAAAACTATGTGAAACTGTTCTGTAATGTAGGCAATTACAAATAGCTGCTACACTGTGATGCAGTATAAATTATTGAATATTTGATACTGCATGCAGGTATAATGTGTCAGATTACTTCTATGTATCTATGTGAAACACATTTTTCAACTTTAACGACAATAAAACAAACACACAAGAATCTAGTAAATGGCAAACTGATATGTGCTGTGCACTTTCAACTTTCACACCTAGGATTTCTCAACACATTAAGATACCACGATATATTCCATAAATTTAACAACAACACAGGTTTGTCTGTAAGTTATAAAGTGACAGTTGTGTCTTTCATTTTATCCAGTGATAACAATTTGACATGTTTTTGTTTTAAGTGGCAATTACATGTGTATAAATGTAAGTAAATGCTACAGAATAATGCTATTAATATTTTAAAATATTAACCTATTTTTTCAAATCTGAATGTATTTTTAATTGATTATAACAGTTTTATTAAACAGGATTTGCGTTGGAAGGGGAACTGGGCGTTCAGAGTCAAACTGTCAAGTATCTCCTCTTTTTATTCTCCTCTATCTCTTTTCTGCTTCAATCTGTAATGTTGTCACAATAAAAACATAGAATGAACATTTGAACAAAAACCCAGTACTATGGTAGGCAGTTAAATGTACAAAAATTCAAAAACAAAGAAAACAAGCTCTTAAAGATGTAGAAAGAATAGATCCTAAGATAATTTAGATATTTATAAGAAAATTAAAAATGAATCAAACGAAATAATACTTAAGGCAAAAGAAAATCATTTGAAAAATTTCTGCCAAACACTGTACCCTGCAATTAACTATATAACAAATGTGTATAACAAGTTATCTCCGCCTAGGCCGGTCCCAAGACTGGCTGAAAAAGAAGGAGGGCGGCCTGCATGGAGGCCGTAAGGAGGCAGCCCCTCCATTATGTAAAGGCACAACAGGCCAATCACCCGTTTGTCTTAAAAACCAGATTACGAGAAACATAAGAGAGAAAACCGGACTGATTCTAAAGGCGACGAACTGGAACGTACTACGGACTACGACTTACGGAACATGGAACACAAGAAGTATGAATGGGAACGACGAGGAGCTGGTGGAAGAGATGAGGAAAGCCAAATTAGAAATCCTGGCTTTAACAGAAACAAAGAAAAAAGGACAAGGAGTTATGGATCTCGCTGGCGACACGCTGCTCCACAGTGGTGTCCCCACATCTAAAAGAGCTAAAGGTGTTGTGGGTTGTATTGTGGCCAAAAACCAAAGTAATAGAACAGTCCCAACGGAGATGGTCTGGCCATGTCTGCAGAATGGGAGAAGATCAGCTACCACAGCAAGCATGGGAAACTAAGAGCCAGGGATCCAGACCTCCAGGACGACCCAAAGTCTACTGGGAGGACAACATCAAACAATCTTTGAAGGACCGAGGACTAGAATGGAACCAAGCTAGGAGGAAGACAGCCGAAATAATAGTATGGCACTCTCTCTTACAAACCTCTACACCTCACGGTAGAAGAGGAACGACTAAGTAAGTAAGTGTAATAAGTTAAAAGCAGTAGAAAGGCAGAACTAAACATATGATAATACCAACTATAAAAAGGCCAGAAAGGGCAGAAACAGACTGGCAGAAAGCAGAGGGGCTGGCAAGGTACTACCATAGGGTTAGTTCTATGGAAAAACTAGGACAGATTGAAACCAACAGATGAGTAAAACCTTACAAAACTCGGTAAAGAAGTACCTTAGAATACTGAAGATTTATCATATTTAATGCTGATATTACAAATGGAGGAAGTTGAAAATGCAGTAAAGGAAAAATACGAATACATCATATGGGCATGACATCTTGAGCCATGAAATTTTGAAACACATACCAAAAAGTACCATAGAAATTGTAACATCCCTGTTCAACAAAATTTGCAATACAGGAAAAATTCCCAAGACATGAAAACAGCAGTAATTATTCTAATACTAAAACCAGAAAAAGATGCCCATAATGCCAATTCATACAGACAAATTTCTTTAACTTCTCATCAAGATAAAATATTAGAAATCACAGTAAATACAAGATTAATGTTTTATTTGGAAAAAAAAAATAAAACAATGGGAATGATCTTCAGTAAAGGTAGGGTTGTTTAAAAAAATTATAGACATAAATATCCAAGGGCAAAACATTTGTACAGTGCAGACCACTTGTCACGACGTGGATTTACATTTATAGAGTTTGCCTGAGTATAGGCAAGACCCTAGTATGAGAAAGTCTGAGAAGATAGAATTTAGATGAAAATGACAGTGACTGTGGACAGATGAGACTATTGGCTCAAGGTTGAGAACCTGGATTGACTCTCCCTTTGCCACTTGTGACTAAAATTATGCCATAACCTCACCCCCCCCTCTAACTACCTTTCAACACAAGGTGTAAATAACGACCACAGACACCACTATACAGACAACATATAGGTACAGTATAGTATAGAAGCTGATCCAGTCTACAATATAAGATATTTTATTTACACAATAAAACATTAAATGTCATCATACAGCAAAGAAATAAATATCGTGCACTGTTGCACAGACCTGAAAACCAAAGAACCAATTAAGTAGATAGACACATAAAACCCACAACCACATTCACTCAGTCAGTCACCCTGCTGGGGAAAAATAGAATGATTAGTGATTGTAACCACACTCTAACTGGTGGGGCCTCAGCTTAAGCCTCCACTGTCTACTACTATATGATTTGCTACTGTCTCTGTCCTGCTGACTCTGCCTAAATGAATGTCTATACTGCTTCCGACTCGTTAGGTGATAAGCGCCGCTAACTAAACACTGGACTGCTACACTAGTAGACTTTTATAACATCTATTACTCAAAGGCTATCCTCTAAGGATATATCATGAGACCCTACTCGTCCCGTCTCTCTCCTCTCTCTCTCTCTCCTCTCTCTCTTTGCTTCAGTGTCTCTCTGATGCTCTTGACATCTGCTGATGTGGCGTCTCCGTTACGCCTTCTCTTGTTGACTTGTCAGAACCAGGAATATTCACCCTTTCTCCTGTGTTCTGACTCCTGCAATGATGACTTGATTATCAAGCACGAGGTACTTGACTAAAATATAGAAGCTTCTCTTCTGCTGAATAGCTTCTCTGACTTGCCCCGTTAACCCGCTCAGGATTTAGGGGAACACAGCATTGATTTCTGGCTGTATAACTCTAGACCAATCTCCCGGACACGTGCCATTGTTGGAGTGGTATAACAAGCTACTCGCTCTGGATTTATTTAACGATGAACACGTTCCCACTGAAGCAAGGGGCTTTGCGGCATGCAAACTGCTATCATATTTCTTTCGCCTCTAGCGATATCGAGCTCTCGGCTCCTGCAATGCCAACTTGCCATTGGAAATTTGTGTAGGACAAACTCCACTCTTCCACTGTACCGTGAACCGCTGTAGACAAAAGAAATGCATCTAATGTACAACAACTTCAACCATAACTCAATCTCTAACATATAGCTCCCATAAATCTTACGCTACCCGCAACTCAATCCAGCTCCCCTTTACCCGCTATGCACAACGATACATAAATATTTATAACCACGTGTCACTCAAGCTCACACTCCTTCCCTTCCCCGCTTCAACGAAAATCTTACTGGTATGTAAACAAACTCCCGACACTGTCTGACCTTAATCTTTTGTTACGTGAATCTACCTCGTGTCAAAACATTCAAACTACGGAAATTTCCTGTCTGAAATTCCTTGGTCTCCTTTTTAACATTTCACATGAGGTTTCCCTGCTAAACCCAAAAATTAAATTACTCCTCTTACTGCATTCCCAAACATTTGAGGCACAATAAAATAACATACGCACCATTAGATGCCCAATAAAATTACACTTGTAAATATAAAGAAATTAATGGCGGTTTATCCAACACTCTACATACTACAGAGCGCCCATGTATTAATAGCTAACCCTCACACAGTGACTATCTCAAAACTTCACACACTCCTATACACTGCCAATATCCTAGAAAGAATTAGGCACACTTTACCTTTACATCATTCTACAAAGATAGTAATGGATGGCACTTACGTTTATAACTTTAAGTTAACTTCCAGAAGAAAACTTTACTTAAATCAGACTACGACTCTATTTAAGAACCCACTAATATTACGGCTCTAATAAAATATGAACATACCAGTTTATCGCGTTTTTCTTCCGCGTGGAGCAGACAATAAATGCTAAGTTCACCGGTAGTGACTTTCATCAGACAAAGGGGAATCCGTTAAAAGACCGATCGGGTTTATATACAAAAAAATCCCCGCGGACTTTCGGCCTACGTCATAGCTATAGCGTCTTACTAACCCAATGGAATCACTTACAAAATTTATAACGGGGTCTACACCAATAGATTTGAAAGCACGTCGTGACCTGTTTATCCCGACCGCGTGCGTTTCCCACTTACGTCATATTGCGTGAGCCAAACAACGGAAACTTTCCACCCCGTGAATATCTCACACGCTGTTAAACAAAGACTTGACCGCAATAATTCTTTAACAAAGAAACTGGGACTACGAGATCGTGATTAATTTAACAAAGAAAACCCTCGTGATAGCAAATTAACTTTAAAGAAAAGAAAACTGGTGCAAGTATAAACTAAACCTACCGTCATAAAACGCAATAAAATACCTACAGAAAAAGACCAAACACATAATAATTTAGAAAGAGAAGAAGACTGGGCCTGTTGAAAAGACAGAATTACAGTACAGCATCACACCAATCAATATCTAGGAATGACATTGGACCAACAGCTAAACTGGAATAAATACATAGATAAACTAGTGGAATCTTGCAGAGGACTGCCAGAATTGTTAAGATGTTTGAAAGGTAGTGGATGGGGTGCAAGCACTAAGACAATGCTCATGTTTTATAAATCTTTTATTAGAGAAAACATAAATTATGGAAATATAATATATGACTCTGCTGCACATAGTATTTACTTACTTAGTCATTCCTTTTCTACTGTGAGGTGTAGAGGTTTGGAAGAGAGAGCGCCATACTATCCTACCGGCAGTCTTCCTCTTGGCCTGGTTCCATTCTAGCCATCGTTCCTTCAGATTGTCTAATGTTGTCCTCCCAGCGGACTCTGTGTCATTCTGGAGGTCTGGATCCCTAGCTCTTAGCCTCCCATACCTAAGCTGCACATAGTATCAAGATTAAATTATACAGAATTCGACATCAAGCTTTATACAAGATTACAGTATACACAGATAGATCCAAGGGAGAAGATGGTAAATTAGGGATAGGAATATGTATCCTAATATGGAAAATAGCAAAAGGATATAGTATCACAGAATATACATCCATTGTCACTGCAGATATGATGGCAATACTAAAAGCTCTAGAAATATTCTGTAATAACCCTCCCAAGAACCTAACAACTTTAACAGACTCACTTTCAACAATTCAATCACTAAGAAATTTACAAGAGTGCAGTTGACCTGGTATAGCAGAGGAGATATTTCTGGCTACTACATACTTATATTCCAGAGGATGTTCAGTCTTAATCGCTTGACACCTTCACATTTTGGCACATTGGGAAATGAAAAGGCAGATAAAGTAACCAAGAAAGGTAGATCTCATAAACATTTAATAAATGTAGGGATGAGTAAATCAGAGATTAAAAGCTTAATTAAAGAAATAATTACAAATGAATGGATAGCAGAGTGGGATAAAAATCTGAATGGAAGATACTGCGAATAAGATGTTCAAGGCTCCAATAAGAAAGTGTCAGATATCTAGGGATTCAAAAATTCCCAGTAACAAGAAACTTCTCAGACTACAGCTGGGAAAAGGCTATTTCAGAATAGAAGAGCCTTACTGTGCCGAATTTCTTCAAGATAATACTATAGAATATTTCTTGTTAAAACATAAGAGGTATGAACAAATGAGAATTCCAATATTATATTATTTTCAGGCTTCAAATTTACCTATAAATAGAGATGAAATGTTAAGAATAGACAGACACCTAGGCAACTGCATATTATAGTCAAATAGTATTTAACAAGAAACAATTTTGGTTTGGTTTGGTTTTAAGGACTATCTTCATTGCACATGGACAACTCCATCAGCGTTCCGATCTCCTTCCTTAGATCACACAAGGAGGATCTCAGCACAGTGCACAGACTCTGTAGCACCGGCGAGAATCCCAGTGTGTGTATATAGGAATCAAATATTCTATAAATATTTTTCTGGTGGGTAGGTTTCTAGTTTTTAAATTTCCAACTGCCGTGGGATTTTTAACGTGTGCAACTTGCACACAGGACCTTCAATGTTTTCGCCCTTTTTTGAGAAGGCTAGGCATCCAATCTCACTACCTAGGAGACCAGAGGGGAGTATGACATCATTATGACTACTGGTTCTGAAAAAGACATTTCCATAAATTATATTCTCTCTACTGGGAATCTAACAAAGAAAAAAGTTAAAAATATTGGGACAGTGAAGGTCTGTTGATGTTCTTACAATACACATGACTTATAACAAGTGAAAGTCAATTAAATATCTAACTAAACACACCAGGCATTTACACCCCTCCCCCTGTTTATTTTATTTATTTATTTATTTTTTTGGGCCATTTTTTGTTTGGGTATGATTATTTGTTTGTATAGTTGTTTTTTTTTCACATGCATGCAAAATTAGTAATTTTGATTTGCCCTATTTACAAAGATTTGACAAGAGATGTGATGTCACTTTCAAGTATCAGCAATTATTCATATTATTTGGAATTGAAAACAAGATATATATTCTAATTATAACCTATCAGAGTTTAAACAGGATATTTCTCATCATCAAAATGTAAAAAAAATGATCACAAAATATTTCAGCTTTCTTGATCACATAACATGACTAAAGAAGATTGCTTCCTTCTAATGTGAGTAATAAGCTGCCTTTGTTCACTGGCTTTGTTCACTGCCTTTGTTCACTGGGTTTTTAAGTGACATCCTCACTACCCTTCTTAGCTGTCCTTGGTAATTTTTAACATTCTTCTGTAAAACCACATCACTGTGGCATCCAGGGCTTCTCCTGCATGACTCACTTCCATATGTTAGGATTGGCTCTACATAACACTGAAGAGCTCTCTTTCTTACTTCCAGTCTCAAGGAATTAGATCAGGTTTAACTTATATAAAACAAGAGATCTCAATGGAAGAAGTGTTTTAGATAAGTTGTAGAGAAAGGAAGATAATGGTCACAAGCAGTAAGCAAAAACTGAAAAAAGAACGTGGTATGACAGCATGAGTAAATGTACATAATCTATTATGAACAATGTTCTAGAAAGATCCAAAAGAGACATGAATAGAGATCACTGGTAACAAGAGTTAAAAAGAAAAATGATAGAAATATATACTGTACATGCCAAATACCTTTATAAAAATAAATACACTTCATTGTTAAAAATATATTTGGAACAGCATGTTCATATAGATTCACTTTAAAGAATACTAAAAAAATTTGAAAATTTTACTTAGACTATTAGCACAATACATGCAAGTGTATGAAAGCAAATCTGCCCCCAATTACCAGTTCCCTTATTTAGCTCAAACCTAAAGAGATCTGTCTATGAACAGTCTGAGATGTGCCTCTGATTTAGCAATCAGGGCAACATCATCAGCAAATGCCAGCTCCGAAATACAGACCTGTCTCATCTTGCAGTACCCCACTGAATACTTTCTTGTTCTCTCCTTACATGTCAAGACTTTCCACGGACTGTTTTTGAGGGCAAATTTGCCTTAAATGCTTGAATAAAAAAAATTATGTAAAAATTATTTTTTTTAAATATTTGAGGGCACCTCTTCATATAAAAAATTTGTTCTTTTGCTCATGTATTTTTTTTATTTCTTAATAATGAAAACTACAATGCATTATCTTGTTGCTGACTTTAATTACGTTTTTCTCCCTTGTTCCTTATTGTCTTGTTGGTACTTTTGTGGAAAACCAAACAGAGATGATAAGGTTTTTTTTTTAATTCAAAAAACCACTTGTCAGCATTAAAACCAATGTAGATGAGTAGAAATATGGTAGATAACTACATTAGAATTGTATAAAATAGTAAATTTAATACAAAATTTAAGGGGTACTTATAACAAGACAGCTGGGTTAACATTTGATAGTATATGTTTATAGGTACTTTTAAAATGTGTCCCATTCGTCTGCAGTTTCTATTTTTATTTTACCAATATTTTTTATAGCCTGTGAATTTAGTGATTTCTGTTTTCTGTATTTTTATTCACACAAAATTTAAACTGCATTTTTAGGAAAAATGACACCATGATCATGTATCAGCTATTGAAACTATTTATTTGTAATTAGAGACACTATATATCCTAATTATAACCCTTTGAGCGGGATATTTTTCTTCATAAATGACAACATCAATAAGAAATTCAAAGGATCCTTCTTGGGCATGAAGATAACAACAGTAAGAAAGTATTCATTTCCCACACACAAAACAAACTTTAAAAAACTGGCAAGGCCTGGCAAAAGCAAACGTTTCTCAAATGTCAAAACTATCAAGTAATAATAAGGCTATGAAAGAAAATAGCTATGCAGCTTCTCAGTTATACGCTCATTTACTGCTGATGAGTAGTTACGCATTTAAACCAATAGAAAAAGAGGTGAGAGTGCACTTCTATGCCCTGCAACCAGATATTTTGGGCAGACAAGACTTGGACATCTAGAAAGCAGCTCTTCTGCAAGAAACAACACTGATTTCAAGCACTTGCTGCCTTGTAGTTGGGTGGGGACAACCAAAGGCTAAGGAAAGCAAACATGTTAAAAATACTTGCTGAAAAAAGATACACGTACTGAGGTAAAGATATCACAGCTCAATTATAAACTACGGCACAGCATAAAACATCACTCACCACACTGGTACTACCTAAAGCTTGTAGTGTCAAAACAATCCACTAAAAATAAGGTTATAAAATTCCTGATGATATAGATAATTTTCTTTCTTCCTCTATCATTTGCTTATCCAAGCGTTGATACTGGTCTTTGCTGAGCTCTCCCATCAGAAGTCTTTGCAGAAATGGAGTGTTTGGCTTACTATGAGAACCCTCTTCTGCAGAGGATGAGCTATCATCAGAACATGAGTAGCTGCACAGAAATTTCTCTAGTTCAGACATATTTGGAAGTGAATGTTGTGTTGTTGGTGATGTCCCACACTTCTGTAATGCTGGTGATGAGTGGGTGCAGAACATAACTGATGGATACAGAAATGTGTCTGTAGGGCTGTTTTCAAATTCTGGAAATACCTCACCAGGTTCATTGTCTGTCTGAACTGCGATGCTTTTTGATCGCCTTGCCCGATGATTCTCTTTGCGCATTACCATCACAGAGACAGGGTGAGTGGAGGAAAGATCTGTGGCTGAGACTCCTGTTGCTCTTGAAGTTGCTTGTGAAGATGTGGGTTTTAATTTTTTATTGATGTTATGATGAGAACTTCTACTTGCATTAATAACTTTGGGAGGTGAGTCTTTATGAATTCTAATTTTTAAAACTAAAGGACTTGAGCCTAATCTTGGTTTGGTGGTACAATCTAAGCCAGAAAATTTAGGAGGGACTCGTAATTGCTGCCCATTACTGATTGGACCTTTAGATATGTTGGCTTTATAGAACTGTTCAAATAGGATCCCATCCACATGATCTGATGCACCTGTTTCATTACTGGAACTGCAGGAAGTACTTGATAAAGAAAGTTTTCCTGATGACTTTATTTTGTTAACAAATGATGCCCTGAACACTTTACCATGAGGCATCTCAGTAGATGGTTGGGTTGGATGCTTCTGAAGTTTGGTGACTACAATGTCAGAGTAATCTCTAGGCTGATCAGATCTCATCTGTGAGGAATAATTACACTTTTTTGAATTTCCTAAAGGAATCTGCTCTATAAGTTTGTCAACATCAGGAGTTGTGACAGCAGCACGAAGAAGACTCATCTTACTTTCTCTGTTTGTGGAGCCTGCATGGCAGACTGAGTGAAATTTCAACTTATTTATAGTTTTGGTGTTGATCTGAGGAGGTTTAAACTGCAGCATTGATGGATGAGATGCTTGACTGTTGGGAGATTGAGTAACTGAAAAATTAATATCCATAAGTTCTTCAGATGATGTCTTAGTGTTTATTTCCTTTGACTTAGAACAGCTGGATAATGGCTCAGCAGGAAATACTAAACTTGAAGGTAATATAGGACTTCCTGACTGTGGATAAGCACAATGACTGCTTGTGGAAATTACTGACTTTGAATCTTGAGCAGGAGATTCTATGAGAGAATACAAATTGTCTTCAAACAGAAAATTGTCATTTAAGTCTGAGATTAAAGCCTCTGCTTGGTCTGTTCCTATAGAAGCACAATATTCCACAGCCATGTCAAGAAGATCATCAGGTAGGCTGAAGTCTTCATTTGCAGTTTCTTGATAATTTAGGTTCATTGAGCTCATGTTGTCTTTGTTTAATCTATCCTTTTGGTGTATGCTTTCATTTACGGTGATACCCTTTTGTGTAGATGTGGATAAGTGTGCATTTGCTGCTGTTATAGTTGAAGCTGGCAAGGGAAGCTCTTTGGTTGGCTTCCTATTCTGAAAATTACTTTTACCAAAGCTCATTCTGAGTCCACGATGAGACCACGGCAGGGGAAGTTCCATTGATTTTCTGATCATACTCTTGTTGCCTCTTGTTCTTCTGCTTTCTGTATATGAGGTGTTTGCTGTACCAAAAGACATCTTTGCTCTTTTAACATCACGGTTTTTCTTCAGGGCTTGTTCAAGTATCCACTCAGTGTAAGTCAGCGGCCCTTGAATAGCTGCCCCTTCTTTGTCCAAGAGTGTTCTAAGAATAGAAGGCTGCCAAGTTTCACTGTCAGAGGAATCACTTGAGCCTGTAGGATTATCTGATGTGTCTAATGGCAGCTGTTCCAGAGCTGGTGGGTCAAAGTAAAATCCTAGTTGCTCTGTAAATGGAATGGACTGAGTGTTTCCTACTTCATTCAGATGTGTTACCAAGCAATGACTCGATGGAATACTGTTCAAGAAATTGTCAAATTCACTCAAGCTCTCAGAAACAAAAGGTGCATCTTCTGCAGATGAAGAGGAATTAACAAAATCATAGCTTCTGCCAGAAGCCGGTGGATCCATTTCATCCAGGTCAAGATCTAATTGCTTACCCTGCCCCACTGTCGACACTAGTGTGGGAGTTTGAGACTGTAAGAGCTTAGAATTTATTAAGCACCTTGAAGAAGCCAAGTCCTCTATTGTATCTATGTCAGTCAGGAAATTCAATTCTCTTAATGACATGTGATGAAGAAATGGATCAGAATTTCTTATTGTCATTAAAGATGTCATGCATTTAACTAGGTTTGTGTCATCAGATTCTGTGTCTTTTGGCACAACTGAAACAGGTAATGATGACTTTTGACTGCCAGTGCTAATATTGCTGTATAAAAAATTGGAACCAGCATGGCTGTTATAATCTGATGTTGAAACATGAGTGGATGGTGATAACAGGTGACTTGTCAGTGGTGGCAGCTCAGAAAAAGACAAAGGCATCATGCTGACAGGTGATGAAACCTGGGGATACGACTTTAGAGAATCTAACACATTGTCCTCCACAACAGATACCTTTCTTTTACATATAGAATCACAAGTTTTAGAAGTAAAGGTTGTTCCATTACTCTGGTTATTAGATTTTGCTATAACATTATTTGTTACTTTATTGTCATGTTTAATGGATTCAGAAGCACCCAATGAAATCCCAGTTTTCACATCCCATGTAAATGACAAAGCTGGCATGCTGTCCATTTGTAAAAGAGATGCTAGTTTGCTAGTGAGCATGTTTTTGGATGCATCTATGGTAACATGCCCCTTTACATGATCTTTGATTCTGCTTTTTTTGTGATAATCCTCATTTGATTGTGAAAAAATATGCTCCTGTGCCAAGTGTGATGATGTTGATAAGTTCAGTTGTGAACATGTGTTATTTAATCTGTTAGTATCAGTGACAAAGTCAATGGAATCCAATATACCAAAATCATCCAAAGATTTTATTGATTGGTTGTCCTGATCAAGTTTTTCTGAAGCTGCATCAAATATTTTGTCAACAGCTGACTCTGCAGATCTATAATTTACATCAGCTGAACTTGATAGTTTTGGATCATTTGTCAAGTTTAGTTCACCAAACTCTAGATCATCTATTTGTGCCTCAGGCTGCTTGGGATATGTATCCATCAGTGAAAACTGGTTTAAGATATCAGAATACACAGATACATGGTTAAAACAACTGACACTGTCTGTGCTCACCACTGGTAACATGAGATATGAAGACTGTTCCTGGCAAGAATCTACATCTACATCAATGTCATCCATTTCAAATGTGCTGACCACAGATTCTGGTGCTACACCTACTTGCTGAAAATTTGTGCTATCTCCATGCTGGTGGCTTTTGGGTACATTAGATACAGATGTTGTGTTTGAGTCCACCAGCAGTTCATTATTTGTGGTTTTATAATCAGACAGTGTGTTAACTTTAGATTCCAGACTTATACTATGGGATGAGTATGGAGCCATGCTGAATAGGGACTTAATGGAGCTAGCATTTATGTCCAAATTAGAGGCTGTAGCTATATGTCCTTGCTTGGTGGATTTGGAATATGGATTAAATGGATAATTTACAGAATCTGAGCCATGAAACTGTTCCAACAGAATATCAGTGTCAACCTTTGGTTTCTGGTATCTTTCTAATGCAGACTGACTTGATTTCATCAGTTTCACAGTTGGTAGATCAGTGTCTAGCCTAAAGTCCAGGTATTTCATCTCACGGAAGTCTTTCTTCTCCTGGAACAGTTTCTGCTCTGCCTCCTTTTGGCTGAAAAGAACAGAAGAGCATTTAATAAAGCTATTTCCCATCCAAGTTTCCAAAAGGATCAAAACTGTAAGTTACCATTATCATTTTCCTTTTCGCAACTCATGGAGCATGGAGGCCCCACTGCAGCAAGACCCCCTTATTGGAAGCCTGCGTCAAGCATTCACATGCTCTTGCCATTGTGGTGTCTAAGCAATTTATTTTGCATGAGGTTGCTTGCCCCCTGCACAATCTTATATTAGTCTTACTTACATACTTAGTCATTCCCCTTCTACCATGAGGTGTAGAGGTTTGTAAGAGAGAGTGCCAGACTATCCCTTATATTAGTCACCTTATATTAGTCACCTTATATTAGTCACCTTATACAACATGCCTGAGGGAGCAGTGTTCCTATTCTTTCTTTGTCTAGCTGTAAGTAACACTAATACTTTACACTTCTTCAAAATTAAAGAGCAACATATACATGTTCCATCACATAATACGAGTATATAATTTTCAGTCAAACTTTGCTTTGCAGTTAATTCTTATATAGCTATACTGTTACCACGTTTTAAAAGAATTAACAGCATTAACATTAATCAGGACATTTTGGTGTTGGAATTGCTTGTTACTACCTTCATTTTGTGACTAAATAAATAATTTCAAGGAAATTAATTTCTTGCATGTGTCAAAGATTGTTACATTTATACCTTTACTGAGTGGCTAAATAACCCCTTTCAAGGAAATGCATATCTTGAGTTTATCATGACAAAAAAGATTGTTAGATCTGCCTTCACCGTATGACTAAATCGAACAGCCCAAGTAAATACATTTCTTGAGTGTGTTGAAGAAAAACAAGATTTAGGCATTTCTGCATTTATTGTGTGACTTAATGATAACTAACCCATTCAAAGGAAATGCATTTCTTAAGTGTGCCAAAGAAGAACAAAAAAAAGTTGATTTTTACAATATTGTGTGACTAAATAACTCATGTGAAGGAAATGCATTTCTTGAGTTTGACGAAGAAGAACAAGAATAGTACATTTTTTCCATCATGTGTGTGACTACATAAGTCATGTCAAGGAAATAAATTTCTTTAATGTATCAAAGAAGAAAACAAAATAGTATATTTTTACCATCATTGTGTGACTAAATAACTCATGCCTAGGAAATGTTTTTCTTGAGAGCACCAAAGAAGAAGTAAGTAATTACATTTCTAGAGTATGCCAAGGCAAATGTGTTTCTTTAATGTCTGAAAGAAGAACAAGATTATTATGTTTCTACTTCGTTATGTGACCAAATAATGCATTGTGGGGAAATGCATTTTTTGAGAATGTCAAAGAAGAATACAAATGTTACATTTCTATTTTAATTATTTGACTAAATAAGTTATTCCAGATAAATAAATTTCATGAATAGATCAAAGAAGAGGAAGAAAATTATTACATTTCTACCTTCATTAAGTGACTAAATAACCCATTCCAGAGAAATGCATTCCTTGAGGATGTTGAAAAGATGGAGATTGTTATACTTCTAAGTCTACTGTGGGTCTAAACAATCCATTCATGGTAACAGCATATCTTGGATGTGTCAAAGAAGAACGAGATTGCTACATTTATACCTTCACTACTATGTGACTAAATGTCCTGTGTAGTTCCTAGGGGGTCTCTGATGAGGCCAAGGAAGAGTAGGACTACTGCAACCTCAGACATGTCCCACAAGGCAACTAATACAAGGTACTGCATGTGGCTGGCAACCTCTGACATGTCCCACAAGGCAACTAATACAAGGTACTGCATGTGGCTGGCAACCTCAGACATGTCCCACAAGGCAACTAATACAAGGTACTGCATGGGGCTGGCAACCTCAGACATGTCCCACAAGGCAACTAATACAAGGTACTGCATGTGGCTGGCAACCTCTGACATGTCCCACAAGGCAACTAATACAAGGTACTGCATGTGGCTGGCAACCTCAGACATGTCCCACAAGGCAACTAATACAAGGTACTGCATGTGGCTGGCAACCTCAGACATGTCCCACAAGGCAACTAATACAAGGTACTGCATGTGGCTGGCAACCTCATCATATAAAACCAATTGCCACAAATACCACCACTGCAAGAGCATTTGACTACTTAATGCAGGCTTCTTGCTAGGGAACCAACTGCAGTGGTGGCTTCATGCTCCATACGGAGCACTAGGCAAAATAATGATGATGATAATATGTGACCAAATGACCCACTCGACCGAGCAAAGTGAAGACAGTTTGCTGCTGCCCTACAATATGTCACCTGGCATGATGGCCACTAATTGCTTTGTAAGTCATCGGCCAAGGATCAAAGAAGAAGAAATTACCTACTCCAGGGAAATGGATTTCTTAAGTGTGTCAAAGAAGAACTACACTATTAAATTTCTACCATCATTGTGCAAGTAAGTAACCAATGCCAGGGCAATTAATTTTTTAAACATTAGAGAAGAACAAAAAATTGTAATTTCTACAGTCACTGAATGATTGAGTAACCCAAGCCAAGCAAATGCATTTCTTGAAAGTGCCAAAATAATTAAGATTCTTTGCTTCTTCTTCTTTACCTACTTCTTGCATTTTCAATATCACATGGAGGGTTGAATTTGAGTTGCTGATTCAGTCCATGTATTGAGCACTGGTGTTATGTTGCTTTAAGATGCTAGTCACTTCCCCAGATCATCTTCTCCTGGTTCCTACTCTGTTGTTGGCAGCATTCATTATGAGGTTACATGCCAGTATCACTTCTCAATCAAAATTCCTCATTACAACATGTCAAAACTAACTTACCCTTTCTCTGTCTATGTATTCATTCAATGAAGTCCATGATCTCTTTATGTCTCATTAGATCTTTTTGTATATATTTAAATATTTTTCCTTTGACTCATTTTCACATCAAGTACCAATATTTAAAGAAATATAATAATTATTAACGGAATAATAGCCTGGTTTTATTAAATTTCTTTCATTGTCTTGGTAGGTCTCTTCTGTGAAGCTCTAAATAGAAACCAAGGACTAAAATTCTTATACACTTCACAATAATTCAAGTCATCTAAGAAAATAATTGAGTCAGTTGTTTGCAGAATAAAAACACTTCACAATAGGGAAACAACACTACGTCAGTCTTCCAACAACAGATATGGAGAATAAACTATTATGAATGCCTTTCACAGATACTGCAAAATATAATTATTTATATTTTATTTATTTATTTTATTTTATTTATTATTTATTGATTACTTTTTTCTCACTCTTTTCCAGTCCTTGTTTTTATTATTTCTTATCTTTATGTACTGTCAACTTCCTCTTTCCGGTTTAGTGGCAGCCATCCTGCTTTGCTTCACATGTGACTGGACTTAATATTAAGGGAGTTTTTTTCTCTTATTTTTATAGTTTCATGTTCTCTACTTAATTCTCATTTTCTTTCCCTCCTATCTCTTGTTTGTCTGTCCCTGACGAAGGCCTTGTGGCCGCAACGTAGGTTTTTCTTGTCCTTCTCCTTGTAAGACGTATTACTATTTGTGTGGGTGTGTGTGTTTTTTTTATTTTTTTTCAACTGTTTTACCCCGTCTTACGGCAGTTCTCCTCATATACTTATATATTACCCCATAACTGACTGCACTGTCTACCTGTTTGCTCACTTTTCTCTTTTATCTCCTCTCTTACTTTCGATCTATACACCTACTTTCATTGTTTATTATTGTTTATTTATTCTTTATATCTATTAAATTAATTATTTTTATATTTAATTTAATTTATTTTTGCATGTGTGTGGTCTCACTCGATTTGCCATTATGCCTTCACTGAAACACTTCATTAATTCACTTCGGTCTTCTATTACCACCTCATTCAGCCTCTTACCACCTGATATATCTCGCACTGCAATTGATTTTGCATTTGCTACATTCAAGAAAACTAGATTCACTTGCCATCTCCACTTTATCCGCACCTGCCTCCGCCTTAAAGTTCTCCCTCATGGCTTCACTTCTCACTTCAACCCCTCTGCTGGCCATATTCACCCTCGTGAACATCGCCTCTTACAGCGCATCGAGACCACATGTGGGTTCCAGCGTATGCGAGCTGTCGCAGCTATCCATTCCCGCCTCCTGGCAGATATCAGTGCTCAGCAGTCTCAGCTTCTACTCCGCTTACGTAGTCTCTCACCTCCAGCTACTTTCCTGCCTTCCCCATTATACGCATTATTATCCATACCCTCAACCGGCAATTGTATGATTTTTTATCCGCCCAGAAAAAGGACAAACTTTCCCGCCTCTGTCCTACCCCTGAGACTGTCCCTGCCTCCTCTACTCCATCTCGTTCCCAGGTTGTTTGTATTCCCTCTGATCTTGCCCTCTCTGAGGGAGAGCTTTCAGTCCTCAGCAAGGGCTTGCACTTTGTCCCTCTCCAACCATCCTCTGATCAGTACAATCTCCTCCAAGATGTCCATCGGTTTCATCGCCGTCTGCGACTTCAGCTCCATTTCCGCAACAGTGATGATCCTCAGAGATCACAGGCTGAATCAGATGATGCCTTTGCACGCTTTGCTCCTCCCAAGAATAAACATTTTACACCCTCTCCTGGGGCTTCCCACGCTCTGGATTTATATATTCAGAATACCCTCCACGACATTCAGCAGCTCCAACCTCAACGCCTGCGTTATTCAAACCTTTCTTCTGATGAGTCTCATGCCCTTACTAAGCTCCGCCGCAGAGATGACATTGTTATCAAACCGGCTGACAAAGGAGGTGCCATTGTGGTATGGCGCAAGGACCTGTACCTCCAAGAAGGTAATAAGCAGCTCATCAACAGCTCCTTCTACCAGCGCCGTGACAATGATGCGACAGTCCTTAACAATCGTCTGGTCCATGACACCATCAAAAGTCTTATCGCCAACAAGTCCTTACCTTCTAGCGCTTCTCATCTCCGTATTGACAATAGTGGTCTGGGTAAGCCTGTGTTTTATATGCTTCCCAAAATTCATAAACCCTCCAACCCTGGGAGACCCATTGTCTCTGCGTGTGCCTGCCCTACCGAACATATATCAGACTTCCTCGACGGCATCTTCCAGCCTATTATAGAGCAGCTTCCTTCCTTCTTAAAGGACACAAACCATGCTCTTACTACTTTTTTCTCTATTCAGCTTTCTCCAGACCGTACCTACCGTTTATTTCTGTTAGATGTTTGCTCACTTTACACTTCCATTCCTCACTCTGATGGACTCCGAGCTCTCCGGTTTTTCCTGGACCAGCGCACGCACCCCTCTATCGCTACAGAGACTCTCCTGCGCCTTGCAGAACTGGTCCTTCGACTCAATTCCTTTGAGTTCAATGGACAGTTCTTTGACCAAATAAGTGGAGTTGCCATGGGCACCAAGATGGGTCCCAGTTATGCCTGCCTCTTCATGGGCTACCTGGAGTATCAGGTGTGGCAGCAGTATCCTGGACCTTTTCCATTGATGTATCATAGATACATCAATGATGGCATAGGTCTCACCGATATGCCAGAGGTTGACCTATCTAGGTTCATTAATTTCATTAACAACTTCCACCCTGCGATCCAATTCACCTCTCACATCTCCACTGTCTCTGTTAATTTCCTTGATATTGTTGTCACTATCACTCCGCCCCACCTCACCACTTCGGTGTACTACAAACCCACCGATGCACACAGTTACCTCCTTTATACTTCCTCTCATCCTCCGGCTTGTCGGGACTCCTTGCCTTTCTCACAACTTCTCCGCCTCCGTCGGTTATGCCAAGATGATGACAACTTTCTATGCCGAGCACAAGAAATGTTGGACTTCTTCCGTAACAGACAGTATCCAGAAGATGTTCTTACCTCTGCCTTAGAACGTGTTCTCCCTATCTCACGTGTAGAGGCCCTCAAACCCCGCCAAAAAACCTCCTCTAATAGAGTCAAGTTAATAATGACCTATCACCCTCACAGCACTGCTGTCAAAAGGATCCTGTTTCGCCACCTACCTCTCCTCCAAGCTGACCCAGTGGCGCGGGAAGCATTTAGTGAGCCACCCTTGCTGGCATATAGACGGGACAAAAATTTGAGGGACCTCCTAGTCCACAGCCGTCTGAAAACCGTCAACGATGGCCACTTTGGAACCAAGCCATGTAATCGTACACGATGTAAGACATGTCAGTATGTAATCGAAACACGTTCAGTCTCGTTCCCTAACGCCAAGTTCACCATCACCCATGGCTTCACATGTGAGTCACGCAACGTCATTTATGCTATTATATGCAAACGTTGCACCATTACGTACATCGGCCAAACGGGCACACGACTGGGCGACCGATTCTGCAGACACCTCTATGACATCTCTCAGTTTAATTCCACACCTGTGGCCATCCACTTCAATGGCCCTGACCACCACGGTGCCACTGACATCCAGGTGACAGCCATCAGATACTGTTCCTCGGACGCCAACAGTCGGTTTCGCCAGGAACAACGCCTCATCCATCTTATGGGTTGCCTCAAACCACACGGTTTGAATACCCAACATTCTTTTGTCTGAGACGCCTTTCTCTATCGAGTCCCTGTTGTATTATGACTTTCTACTTTGATGCGATCACCTTTTTTTTTTTTTTTTTTTTTTGTTTTTTTGTGTTTTAATTACCATTTTTTTAATTTAATAATTTTATTTATTTATTTTTTTAATTTTTTTTTTTTTTTTTATTTTATTTTTTTTTTTAAATTATTTTTTTCCTTTATTATTTTTTATTTTATTTATTTCTTTATTTAGTTTTTATTTTTATTTATTTATTTATTTGTTTTAAATTTATTTATTATTATTATTTATTTATTTATATTTTATTTATTTATTTTATTTTATTTATTATGTATTGATTACTTTTTTCTCACTCTTTTCCAGTCCTTGTTTTTATTATTTCTTATCTTTATGTACTGTCAACTTCCTCTTTCCGGTTTAGTGGCAGCCATCCTGCTTTGCTTCACATGTGACTGGACTTAATATTAAGGGAGTTTTTTCTCTTATTTTTATAGTTTCATGTTCTCTACTTAATTCTCATTTTCTTTCCCTCCTGTCTCTTGTTTGTCTGTCCCTGACGAAGGCCTTGTGGCCGCAACGTAGGTTTTTCTTGTCCTTCTCCTTGTAAGACGTATTACTATTTGTGTGGGTGTGTGTTTTTTTTTAATTTTTTTTTCAAAATATAATAAGGCAGCACAGGTAGGAATATACACAAATTACACTGCATGAACAACAGTGTAAGACTATAGCACGTTTCACTAGCTTTGCCCAACTTCAAAATGCTATATCTCAGCGAATATATAGCGCATATAAGTGAAATTTTGTATGTGAATTTGAAATGGTATAGACCCTATGAATTAAATTTTTCATTAAAATGCGGCCATTGGTTTCAATTTTCGTTTCTTTGCGATATAATATAAAATCCTACTTGCCAACACACATCACACGCACACATATTGAAATGTCTACAGTAAATTATACGACCTCATTTGCACATTTTTGGTTTATCAAGCAATTGGCATGATTTTAGTGTGAAATTGCACTTCTTGAACATAAAACAGTTTATTTCCGGTGTTACGCATACATTGTCAATCAGTGGCGTGTCTACAAAAAGCATTGTTTGGTTAAGTAGGGAAAAATGAGTCTGCGAGTACATTTTATGACATTACAGCAAATCACAAATAGGATTTTTAAGTATTTCTGCAATGAAGCTACTCGAGGAAAACTATGTCATTCTATTTCAAACCCACAAAAGAGGACTATTCATGCCTTGGGGATAAGCAAACGATCATTGCACCGCTGGATAGCGACATCTGAAATTTGTAATTCCAGTGTTTTACACACGAAAAATAGGCAAAGAGTGGTGGATAATTTTGACAGAGAATTGATCCGCAGAGAAATTTGCAATATTTTTCACAATAATGAGGTAGTGACTTTAAGGAAATTGAAAATTTGGTTAAGAAAGAATAATGACATTGATATGTTTAAATCTACGCTATGGAGAACTATTAGGAGTTTGGGATTCAATTTTAGAAAATATGTTGGTGGTAGAAACCTTATTTGTGAAAAGCCTCATATAGTTGCAATGAGAAGCAAATATTTACGCGAGGCCAGAGAATTGAGAAGAGATTGTTATGATTTTGTGTATTTAGATGAAACTTGGATCAATGCGCACCACAGTAATGAACGAGAATGGCAATCAAGCAGCAAAGGACAGCGCCTAATAATTGCACATGCAGGAAGCAGCCATCATGGGCTTCTAAATAATACTGAACTCACATTTGTTTCAAAATCCAGAGATAATAGGGATTATCATACAGAGATGAATGGCAAGATATTTCAAGATTGTATTGTGAATCATGTACTTCCTTCCTTGGATAGACCGTCGTGTTTGACAATGGACAATGCTTCATATCACAACGTTGTGGCACCAGATGATAAAGTTCCTATTCATCAAGTACTAAAGATGTAATAAATATTTGGCTGACCAAAAACGACATTCCATTCAACGAAATGTCCCTGAAGCCTGAATTACTTGGAATTGTAAAAAAGACACAGCATACAAAGATATGTCACATAGACAAGGCAATCCATGAACATGGTCATAAAGATTGCCTCCTTACCATTCGCACTTAAACCCAATAGAATTAGTCTGGGCTAAAATTAAGGAACAGGTAGCAACAGAAAATAGAACGTTCAAATTAAAAGATGTTGAAATACTTACAAAAGCCGCCATCTCCAATATAGCCAGGGATTATTGGAAGAAATGTGAGAACCATGTGTTACAAGAGGAAGGGGAATATTGGAAGAATGATGGTTTGTCCTTCATTCAGCCGAGATTGATTATCAATTTCTGAGAGACATCTGATTATGATTCGGATGAAGTTTAATTTCCTTAAAGATGACCTTACCGTTATTTACAAGCAGATTAGAGGAGCAACGTTCCATTATGATATTTATGAACCGCAAAGAGGTGATACCTATTGAAATAATTAGATCAATGAAGGTCCAGTTTGGTAGCGAATTAAATGTCAATGACAAACAATGTCACGAGTATCTCCCATGCAGATCATTTAAGAAATCATCTTCAACAGGCATTCATATGCAAACGTGATGGCCACATTATTGTAATAGTAGACACGCCTATGCCTATTCAATTCACAGAATCTGTGACTGAAGTGGTAAAATTTCTTTCTTCGATACACAATAATTAGTATGCCGACAAAGATCAAAGGATTTCATCCGTTTATGGGAACTGGACAAGATGCACAGATATAAAGTATATATTTGTTGGGTCTAACCCAATATAACATCGTATGCAAAAAATGGCATTAATACGTTGGACGGTTAATCAGATAATTACATTTGTTTGAGGGCAAAGCTAGTGAAACGTGCTATAATACTGCAGCGTACACAAATTAAAGTGCAGGTAAAGTCTGATATGCTGTGCAACAGGATACAGACTATAATAAAACTATACAAGGTCTATAAGATAAAACTTTAGCTTTGAACCTGAGAGTACAGAAGCCATAAATGACCACCTGGATTCTATTTCTGGTAGCACTGTGCAGGTTTAGAGCAGTATGTGAACGGTATAGCAAAGACCACTGCTTACATCTGTTATATTTAGTTCTTTGTTATTTATGACAAACCAGGAAATAATACAAACTTCCCATTCCATCAAGTCTACTGAACACGTAAGGCTGTCAAACTTCAAGCAAAAATAAGCATTCCATAAAACTGGTTAAGTGGTGTCTAGTATAGGAAAATAATCTATTAATTATTTTAATCTTGAGCTGTTTCAAAACAGAAAGAATTAAGCATGACAAATTATTATCATAGAATTACTGCATGTCCTCCTTTTTTATATTCCTTATATTATGACGTATTCAACAAAGTGTTCAAAGGGCTGCAAACCTCAACTTCAGAAACTACCACTACAGGACGCATAGCATACAAACCTCAACTTCAGAAACTACCACTACAGGACACATAGCATACAAACCTCAACTTCAGAAACTACCACTCCAGGACACATAGCATGCAAACCTCAACTTCAGAAACTACCACTACAGGACACATAGCATGCAAACCTCAACTTCAGAAACTACCACTACAGGACACATAGCATACAAACCTCAACTTCAGAAACTACAACTACAGGACACATAGCATACAAACCTCAACTTCAGAAACTACCACTACAGGACACATAGCATACAAACCTCAACTTCAGAAACTACCACTACAGCTATTAAAATAAAGCTATCTTTGCATCTCTTACTGTCATCCCTTCAAGGAGGCATGCCAGAGGCGGCAGGCGGTCAGTTATCAACGTCTTTTGTAGTCACTAAGAGTGAACGGAGTTTTTAACACTTCTGGTTAACATGTGAATGCGAACAGTCTATGCGGGTTAGAAATCTCTGCAGGACGAAGAGGAACGGAGGAGTCTGGCGGTAAAAAGTTGTGAAAAAGAGCTTTGATTCGCGGCCCAAACGCTAAAAGTTCCAGAGAATCAGGAGAGACGAGAAATCTGACATGGAGCTAACGATTTCCACAAATCTGATATATAATGAAACATCCTAAAATTCAAGTTGTCAGTTGCTATCAAGAGTTCTGGAATAGTCTAGCGCGCATTTGGAGTCTTATTTTATTGGATTCCCTATACAAATAACGTAGAGAAATATTCTTAGTTTCTTGATTTGCGGTAAAATATTGTTAGCATTTAAGAGTTTTAACTTGTTAAGTTCATTATATTTCACTGGATTTTTGTGTTAATTTAAACCTATTAAATAAACCTTTAGCAAAGTTCTCCAGATGTATATCGAAAAATGTAACTACCCGTTATTTCCCGAGTAATAGATGCGTAAAATAATTATAAGACGCTAGGCGATCGAAATTGTTTAATAACAATATATTTCTATTTCATCTTGTGTAAATCTTAAGTAATTAACTGTTCATAGCTAGTGTTAAAAGCGATATATTAGCTAGACACTCGTGAAGTTTTTTTTAATATAAATAATTAAATACCGGAGTGATTTTACAGGTCTTACCTAAAACGCGGGTGTTAGAATATAATTATAGTAGGATTACCTGTTATCTATATTCTCTTTTATATAGGTGATCATACCTTTGCGATCCAATGGTTCTTAGAGAGATGCATGGTCAGATGTCTTATGGCATCCCAATTATATGTTCCTAACATACACACATTGTCGGCAAAAAATCTGATGTTGAAGACCCTTCACCGTCAGCCTTCTCCATCCATGAGAGCGGTTAAATAACCAGAACACTGCTACGTAAAATTTGTGTTAAATGTTAAACTGGAATGGGACAATGCCAGAAGATTTTTTCATCTTATACATATAAATTTTCCTGGCCTGATGAGGCAGAACTTACAGCACTATTTTCTTTAAACAAACCCATATGACAGTAAAGTTTTCCTACCACCAAATTCTACAGAGAGCATTCACGGGTCATACCCGGCTATTTCCTTCCGAGAACAGCCTGGGAGTAACATTCTGCTGTAGTTTCATATTCACTACGACAGACAGCGTCATAGCCACTGTAGGCTAGACCACTCCGGGGGGGGGGGGGGGGGGGCATATATTAACTTATAAATTTCCAGGACAGTGAAACCACCTAAAACAAAACTTATCTCAAACCAAATACCTGCAGTAAGAAGAGGAATACCCAGGAACAATATATAATCAACGCACCAATTCAGTGAATCTCCGAGAAAAATAGCAGTTGCCTAGACGGAGTTTTCTGGACAAACAACAGGACATATAATAGTCTTAAATACATTAAGTTTGATTAATTCCATGGAATGAATGCAGCATCAGCAGAGGGGTAAGCATAATTGTAGTGAGCTCACTGTATGTATGTAGAGAGTGAAACGGAACGAAAGAATTTATTTCTTAAGTTACACTAATATAACATCTTCTCTTTTATCTATCTCTCACTAAGTCTGAAGGCCCACGGGATAGTTTAAATTAAGGACATATTCTTTATCTGTCCTGACTACTCCCCACTCCCATTAGCTATCATCGTTCTGATCTTTTGGGTAAATTACCTCTGTTGGGATCTTCCCTAGTTTTCCATATATCAGAGGGAGGGTTTATGAGGGTATATTTTTTTTCTCTTATGTAACTATAATTCACTGATGTAATGATAACTATGTATTGATGTTGTGATCTATTTTCTAACGATACAATAACTTTAATAAACCTTAAGCTATTGGTATTGGTCAAAACCTCCCTGCCATTTATATGTGACCCATAGTTTATCTGTTTTCTACGTATGTACGTATTTATGTCACAAAATTGTTTGTGTGTGCATACGTGAGGGTAGTGTAATTTGAATCAGTATCAAGTGAGAAAGTGCGTCTCCATTAAAGTGTGTCGTACTAGATAGGCTGGATTTAGAACAATTACTCAATCCAAGACCGTATTTTCTCTTACACCAGTTCTCCTCGTAAACAGGACTATTTCTCACACCTTCCTCTCACATAGCTCTCACTATATCACCTCTGCTCGGACGGGACCATAAATATTTTAGGCCTATCTATAAAATTACGACAATAATGGGCGACTCGTCGAGGATCTGATCTAAAGTCTGAGCCTAGGAACTGACTAACGTCTGTTACGGTACCTTATCTGTATTTTCATTTTGATAGAGTGTGTTGTGTGATCGTCTTGTGAGATAAGGAAATAATAAAAAAAAAATAAAAAATATATCCCCTAGACAAATGATCTTAGTTACAGGGTGTTTTGACAATACACAAATATAGGTTTGTTTTTCCACAGCATTAGAGAAGTATTCCCAATTGTTTATAATAACATCTCTGTCAGATATACGGTATGTGGAAAAATTTTGTGCAAGGCCGTTGGATCACGTGATTGTTTATCAATCACTAAGGTTTTTGAAGTCAGTGGAGTTGAGATATACTATAAATGTCTATTTAATTACGTCCCTTCTCTTAACGATTTCAGGTGAGGAGAGTTTTGGGTGGAATTTTATAAAAAATATAAGGGAAATTTTTTTTCTCCCTCAATTTTTCAGAATATTAAGAAAAAATTTTTTCCTCCACCATAGTAATAGTAGTTTTTCTAGTTGTTAGCTGATCTACCATTTATTTTGGCATAGTCGTCTGCATTAGGAGCCTTAATTGCCAGGTAACAGCAGCGATAGATTAGAAAACTAATAACTGTAGGAGGTATCTCAGGTAATTTATATTTTGTGTTTTTTCTCGTAAGCGGCTTAGAGTTTTTTTTCCTTCTTTTCTTCTTCTTTTCTTGGCTTCGTAGCATTCAGTTCTTTGACAATGCCGAACGTGTTAAACTTAGGGCGATGCTGAGAGAAGAAGCAAAGGAGACAGGATTGCAAGGAGAAGAAGCGACTGCATTTGTCAATAAAGAACTTGACAGATATGATGCGGAGGAAGAGCGTCAATCTCAATTGGAACAGAAGAAAATTGAGGCAGAGATGGAAGCCCGCAGGGCAAATTAGAGAGATATGGAGAGACAGCATGAATTGGCACTTAACTGATTCCGTACGCAAGATCTTTTAAAAGACGCAATGGCCTACCGCTGGGACCACAAGATCTTTTAAAAGACGCTGATTTATTTCGTTGTTTCTTTCTATTCTGATATTTTATACTGCCCGGAATTTATCTCGAACGGAAGTAAACACAAAACTGGGCAAATTTCAACAAGCTTCAACGTCTTTTATTTACGTTTGAAGGGATTTTTTCACATTTATCTTCATCTTTAATCGTGTTTTGTCGTATCGCCATAATGGCCGAAAAACACACAGGATATGTTACTAATATGTGAACAGTGAACAAACTGTGTGATCAACCATAACTTTCTTACTTTTTCTGTGTTTCTAAATGGATTACCTGCACAAAGAGAGCAGTGAAACTGTATTGTGATAACAATTTATGTTACAAGCCTTACGTGGTAGTCGAAAATGTTTGTTCAAAATTTCAAGTTATCTTTTTCCGTGTACATGTTATCTGTTATAACATAAACATAACATAAAATTAGCTAGAAAGGCATATGGATTTATATTGTTCATCCAATGTACTTTAATTTGATATATAATATGTTATACTTAACTCATGATTAGACACACATTGTCAGTAAACGTAAATTATGTATGTGTAAATTTTTGGGGCTTAAAAATAATTCCGTCCAGAGCTGAAAATAATTACGTACGGAAAGAGTTAAGACTCTAGAAGTCCAAAGTCGGGGTGCGTCTACTTCCAGTAATGGAGAGCCGTCTTCACCCCAGTCTCAGTTAAAGGATCTCCCCAGCACCCAATCTTCCCAACTGGCAGCGATGTCTTTTGCCTTAGAATCTTTTTCTAGCCCCAACGAGAAAATAGACTCGTTCCTAGAGAAATATGAAAAACTGGCGAATCTGTATGGGTTAGAGAGTTCCCGGTGGTGCCTAAAACTTTCACAGGCCCTAAAAGGTACCGCTTATGATGTCTAAGTAAAGCTGGGGAGCAGCCAAGATGACTACGACATGTTAAAGAAGGCTTTATTGGAGCGTTTTGAAATGAACGCTCGAAATTTCTGCAAATGTTCAGAAACAGCCGAAAGGAGAGCACGGAGACATTTCCGCAGTTCTGTTCAAGCCTGACGGGCTATTTGACAAAGTGCCTGGAACTTTTAAAACTTCCTCTTACGTATGAAGGAATTCTGGAACTTGTTCTTGTAGGACAAATAAAAACCACTTTGTCGAACGAAACCCGTAGATTTCTGGCTGAGCAGGACGCAGTTAAGTTGGATGACATCCTCAATAAGGCGAACGTTTTGTAAATGCAATGGCCGAACTTCCCAGCACAAAACGCAAACCAACAGATGAGCCATCTCGAAAACATAATCTAGAACAGTCATCACATTCTTCCAATTCTTCCCAGCACTATAACCAACGAGAAACCATACCGCAGAGACCTCCCCAGAAAAAAATCGAAATTCTACAAGACCCGATATGCCACCAACAACAACAATCCTGATCAACCCACAAGGCCTACATGGCAGCGCGGCCACCAAGGTCAAGGCAAGGGAAAGACCCCTACAGAAGGGACGTCTGATCAGGGCAAGCACACCGGGCCTAAACGCATCGGATGCTTGCAAAAAGCCTCGCAAGGAAGAATTAATGTCAGTGATTCTCAACCTGAGGGAGAGAGACCCTCAACGCGAGGAACTGTAATTTTGAACGGTACTTCAGCATCTTGTCTTTTTGACACGGGCTTATCCTTTGATTGCATTGTTTCAAGGCATTTGGTCAGACCCGGTCAAGAGACAGATGAAACAGTCAAGCTATGTGGAGTTTTTAAGAGTAATGCCCCCAGGACGCTTCCCATCGCACTGGTGGAGATACACTCTGATTTTTTCAGAGGTGTTATCAAAGCGGCCATTATGGATGATTCTATCTACCCAGTTATCCTGGGATGTAGATATGTGTTTGTTGGGAGACCGAAAGAGCCAACTGTGGCAGCAGTAACCACAAGAGGGCAAGCCCAGAAGGAACGGGAGCCTGCGCCAAATTTGTTACCGAAGGAACTAAAAGAGGCGCAACAAAAGGACCCTACTCTGGAGCCATGCTTTAGAAAACTGCCCATGGCTAAGGACCCCAGACACCACGGAGACATCTTTTCGAAGGATGGCGTATTGTATCGTATAACGGGCGACCCTGATCAAGGGAATAACCAGCTCCTATTACCGACGCAGTACAGAAGCCAGATCTTAGAAATGGGGCACTCTCTTCCCTTTAGCGGACATATGGGACAATACGCCCCTATTCAGCGAATATCAACTCACTATTGGTGGCCAGGAATGAACTCTGAGATTATCAGGTACGTGAAATCCTGCGCCAAGTGCCAACGGGTGGCACGCACCCAAGCATATGACACCCTCTGTTCCCATGGGTGAAATGCCAATAGTGGGGACAACATTTGAACGGGTTGTAATCGACATTTTAGGACCCTTAGAAAGGACTAAAAGAAGGCATAGGTTTATCCTGACCTTAGTCGACACTTGCACTTTGTGGGCCGAAGCTATACCGCTAACATGCACGGATTCCAAGCATGTCGCAGAAGCCCTCGTGCAGATATTTACACGGTTGGGTTTCCCTCAAAACGTTTTGACGGATAACGCATCCCCATACCGTAGGCTGTTGATGGAGGAGATCTTTAAGATCTTGAGGAACCAGCACATCTACCCAAGCCTTTATAATCCGGCCGAAAGTGGGTAATAGAACGTGTTAACGGAAGCCTCACCATGATGTTACGTAAGCTGGGACAAGAGAAACCTGAAGATTGGGACCTTTACATTCCTGCAGCTTTATTCGCCTACAGGGAAGTTCCCCAGGCATCTAAGGATTTCCCCCAGCTACACTTTTATTCGGCAGACCTATTAAGGGGCCACTAGAAGCCTTACTTCGGTCACTGACAGACCAAAAGGCCGACGAGACAGTCGTCTTAGCAAGCAAATATGTATCAGAGCTCAAGGAAAGGTTACAACTAGGATGGGACCTAGCAACAACCAACCTTAAGAAAGCACGCGCAAAACACGCTCAACGATATAATAATGCTGCGAAAGAGAGAGAGAGAGAACTCCAACCAGGGGAGAAAGTTTTGTTGCTACTTCCAACCGGAAACAACAAACTTCGCATCGGATGGCAAGGGCCGTTTACCGTCCTTAAAAAGATCTCCCACACTAATTACAAGATCTCTATTAAAGGAAAGGAGAAGGTCTACCACGTAAATCTGCTAAAGAAATACTTGGAAAGACCGGTGCCGTCCTCCGAGAATCTCCTGGCGGTCGCCATAGCGACGGAAGACAAGGAAGATGACGACAGGTGCATGGAGTATCCATTGCAACAAACGGAATCTTTTAAAGATGTCAAACTAGGCCACAATCTCTCGGAAGCACAACAGACAGAAACCAGGGTGCTACTGAAACAGTACACTGCAGTCTTAACGGATGTACCTGGTCGAACAAACCTCACAGAATTCGATATGAAATTGACGAACGAGACCCCTGTCCGAACCAGAGTTTACCCTATTCCGTACGCTAAAGCTGATGCACTACGCGGAGAAATAGACAAGCTACGTTAAGCAGAAATTATCAGTGAGTCTACTTCTCCTTACAGTTCGAGTGTAGTACTGTTGCAGAAGCCCAATAAGGAAGTTCGGCTGTGCATGGATTACCGTTTACTAAACATCGTAACGGAATTCCAGCCTGAACCTCTACAGACCGTTTCTGAGTTGTTCACCAAGCTTAGCAAGGCAAGAATTTTCTCCAAGATTGACCTGAGTAAAGGTAATTACCAAATACCAGTCAAGGAGGAAGTTAAACCCTTGTTAGCTTTCAGCACCAGTGAAGGACACTACACCTTTAATGCGATGCCGTTCGGACTGCACAACGCACCAGGAGTCTTCACCAGAATGATGAGGAAGCTTTTAGAACCCTTGCAAAGTCCCCATATCCATAATTTCTTACTTACTTACTTAGTCGTTCCCCTTCTACCGTGAGGTGTAGAGGTTTGGAAGAGAGAGCGCCAGACCATTCTATCAGCTGTCTTCCTGGCCTGGTTCCATTCTAATCCTCGGTCCTTCAAAGATTGTCTAATGTTGTCCTCCCAGCGGACTCTGGGTCGTCCTGGAGGTCTGGATCCCTGGCTCTTTGTTTCCCATGCATGTCGTGGTAGCCAATTTTCTCTCATTCTGCAGACATGGCCAAACCATCTTAGTTGGGACTGTTCTATTTGGGTCTGCAGCGGATGGGATTTTAGGCCTTGACGGATCGTCTGGTTGCGGACCATGTCTCTTCTTGTTACTTCAACCACTTTCCTCAGATACCTCATTTCTGAGGTTTGGATCTGGCTTTTGTGGGTTGTAGTCATTGCCCACGACTCGCATCCATATGTCAAGACTGGGACATAGGTGGAGCGGTATACAGCCATCTTCATCCATAATTTCATGGACGACATATTGATTGCATCAGAAAACTACGACGAACATATTGCTACGGTTGCTATGCTCCTCAGGAAACTACAGGAAACTGGTCTCACAGCCAGACCTAGCAAATGTCTCATCGGGTTTGAAAAGCTAGGCTTCCTGGGGCATACTATTTCTCAAGGCTGCATGTGGCCTGTTACCAAGAATATTGAGAAAATAGTTGCAGCTAAAAGGCCCCGAACGAAGAAAGACACCCGTTCTTTCCTACCACTGTGTGCTTACTATCAGAATTTTATCCGAAATTTCAACGGGCTAACGGCACCCCTTACTGACCTTACCAAAAAAGGGCGACCGGACAGGGTTATTTGGGATTCTAAGTGCGAACAAGCATACGTCACTTTAAAAGGACAATTGTCCTGATACCCCATTTTGAGGCTACCTGACCTCAAGAAACCTTTCATATTGCGGGTCGACGCTTTGGGTCCGGGCATCGGGTCAACCCTGCTTCAAGCAGATGACACCGATCCGAATCTGTTATTCCCAGTTGCATATGGCAGTCGTAAACTGAATACGACAGAACGTAACTATTCCACAGTTGAAAGAGAATGTCTGGCACTAATTCATGGCATAAGAAGGCACCATGAATATCTTTACGGAGTATCATTCACGGTGCAAACAGACCACGCTCCCTTAGCTTTTCTTGGCGCAAATAAGGAATTTAACGCAAGGATCATGCGTTGGGCGTTGCTACTAAGTGTGTACTCTTTTAAAGTGGAATATATCCCGGGACAACAGAACGTGGGAGCTGATTTTATGAGTCGAAATTGGACCACGGAAGAAGAGGATGAAACAGAACATACCAATCATCCAGAAGCACAGATCTAGGCATCTTCATTGTCATAAAAGAAACATGAAAAAATGGTTTCATGTCTTCAAGCGGGGACGACTGTGAAAATAGAAGCTACCCTTGAATCTCACCGGGGGCCCTAAATTTTGTTGAAATCAAATCACCAACGTGGGTCCCACGTGGAATTCCCACGCGTGCTAATTAGTATGCAATAAGTTATCATGCTAGCAGCCACGACATTCGCCCTTTGTCTTATTTTAGTTTAGCCACGTCTACTGTCTTCTCTCTCGAGCTATTAAAAAAAAGCTATCTTTGGATCTCTTACTGTCATCCCTTCAAGGAGGCGTGCCAGAGGCGGCAGGCGGTCAGTTATCAACGTCTTTTGTAGTCACTAAGAGTGAACAGAGTTTTTAACACCTCTGGTTAACACGTGAATGCGAACAGTCTACGCGGGTTAGAAATCTCTGCAGGACGAAGAGTCTGGTGGTAAAAAGTTGTGAAAAAGAGCTTTGATTCGCGGCCCAAACGCTAAAAGTTCCCGAGAATCAGGAGAGACGAGAAATCTGACATGGAGCTAACGATTTCCACAAATTTGATATATAATGAAACATCCTAAAATTCAAGTTGTCAGTTGCTATCAAGAGTTCTGGAATAGTCTAGCACGCATTTTGAGTCTTATTTTATTGGATTCCCTATTCAAATAACGTGGAGAAATATTCTTAGTTTCTTGCGGTAAAATATTGTTAGCATTTAAGAGTTTTAACGTGTTAAGTTCATTATATTTCACTGGATTTTTGTGTTAATTTAAACATATTAAATAAACCTATAGCAAAGTTCTCCAGATGTAAATCGAAAAATGTAACTACCCGTTATTTCCCGAGTAATAGATGCGTAAAATAATTATAAGACGCTAGGCGATCGAAATTGTTTAATAACAATTTATTTCTATTTCATCTTGCTTATATCTTAAGTAATTAACTGTTCGTAGCAAGTATTAAAAGCGATACATTAGCTAGACACTTGTGAAGTTCTTTTTAATATAAATAATTAAATACTGGAGTGATTTTACAGGTCTTACCTAAAACGCGGGTGTTAGAATATAATTATAGTAGGATTACCTGTTATCTATATTCTCTTTTATATAGGTGATCATACCTTTGTGATCCAACAGTTCTTAGAGAGATACATGGTCAGATGTCTTACGGCATCCCAATTATATGTTCCTAACATACACACATTGTCGGCAAAAAATCTGATGTTGAAGACCCTTTGCGGTCAGCCTTCTCCATCCATGAGAGCGGTTAAATAACCAGAACACTGCTACGTAAAATTTGTGTTAAATGTTAAACTGGAACGGGAGAATGCCAGAAGATTTTTTCATCTTATACATATAAATTTTCCTGGCTTGATGAGGCAGAACTTACAGCACTATTTTCTTTAAACAAACCCATATGACAGTAAAGTTTTCCTACCACCAAATTCTACAGAGAGCATTCACGGGTCATACCCGGCTATTTCCTTCCGAGAACAGCCTGGGAGTAACATTCCGCTGTATTTTCACATTCACTACGACAGACAGTGTCATAGCCACTGTAGGCTAGACCACTCCGGGGGGAAAACATATATTAACTTATAAATTTCTAGGACAGTGAAACCACCTAGAACAAAACTTATCTCAAACCAAATACCTGCAATACGAAGAGGAATACCCAGGAACAATATATAATCAACGCACCAATTCAGCGAATCTCCGAGAAAAATAGCAGTTGCCTAGACAGAGTTTTCTGGGGCAGAACTGGACAAACAACAGGACATATAATAGTCTTAAATACATTGTGTTTGATTAATTCCATGGAATATATGCAGCATCGGCAGAGGGGTAAGCATAATTGTAGTGAGCTCACTGTATGTATGTAGAGAGTGAAACGGAACGAAAGAATTTATTTCTTAAGTTACTACTAATATAACATCTTCTCTTTTATCTATCTCTCACTGGGTCTGAAGGCCCACGGAATAGTTTAAATTAAGGACATATTCTTTATCCGTCCTGACTACTCCCCACTCCCTTTAGCAATCATCGTTCTGATCTTTAAATTACCTCTGTTGGGATCTTCCCTAGTTTTCCATATATCAGAGGGAGGGTTTATGAGAGTACATTTTCTTTCTCTTATGTAACTATAATTCACTGATGTGATGATAACTATATATTGATATTGTGATCTATTTTCTAACGATATAATAACTTTAATAAACCTTAAGTATTGGTGTTGGTGTTACGGTATATGATATTAACGCCGTCTGCTAAAGGTTAGCAGACGTGCAATTGTAAAGGTTAAGACATTTAATATATTGCGATAGATGTTTCAATTATTGAACGCTCCATACACGATCGATTATGACGTGTCTAGCGTTGTTTGGGTCACAGTCGGTAACTAGGAGACGCTACCCTTTGTTACTTGACCGCCAAGCTGAATAGCTGCGTTTTTCTAACCTTCCAATTCAATGGCATGATATAGCCATTTATATGTGCATTTATGATGGACCAGGGTCAGTCCTAGAACTCTACGAGAGAGGAAACTTATGGAGGTTAGTGATTAACTAAATCCTTGGAAGGAGAAAGATAATCGTCTACTTTATACGAAGTAATTAGACTCACAGTCTCACTGTCGGCAGGTAGCCATTCTATCTGTCCGTGCATATAGCTGTGATGTTCTGACGACAATTACTGCATTGTATCCTTAAACGGACATTGACACGTAAAACAGCAGTCTACGCTATTGATTGATTGATGCATGTACCTCATGTGTGAATTGAACTGTTTATGTATGTGTGTAATCCATATTAAATTGTGAAGGACTCGAACCGGAGGCATTATTCATTGAATCACGTTACACCATTCAACCTTATGAATTACGTATTTTATGTCAAGTTGCTGAGTTAATAAGATGAGCAGTTGTTTACATCTTGATGCCAAGTTCAGGCATTACGACAAACCGAAGGTGAGGTTCACCCCATTCGCGTAAGAACATTAGCACGATCAGAATTCAGGCAACACAACCAGTAACCACACACGAAAGTCCTTCAACAAAACTGGCGGCCGATTGCGGGGATCGACAGAAGAGAAAAAAAATTTTCTGTGTTCCACACGCCTCCACGATATTTACGTTTGAATGAAAATCACATGACCATTACGAAGCTGACGTGACGCACGTGATCATGAATAGCAACATGACGTCACTGTTGCATTGTTGCCGTGAAGAAGACATCTTTTCAACGCCTTTCTAGTTCGCTTCAAATTTATCAAGATGCACAAGATGGACTACCGTTGCCTGCCCATCAGGAGCAGACAGTCAAAGGCACAGGCCTAGCCGTCGACGACAACGAGCATCAAGTGAAGCAGCAAATAAAGATAAGTTTAGCTCAATAACTATTGTCGTTAACGTGACAGTGCTAACTGAGTCCATGCCTTCTGCCTACATAGGCATGTTTTTTACCTATGTTTAATGTACTTTTTGTTGTTTTAAGGTGTTGTTAACTAGCGGGCCGGTTGGAGGGAACTGAAATCTCTGGGGAATGTCGCGAACAGCTGACCACCTAGATTTCAGTCGGTCTTAGGGCAGTTAAACGATTGCATTTTTGGAAGCCCCATTGAGGTTTGCCATTGGACTACCTGTCCAGATCTGCTATCGTTTGACGATTTGTGTTAGCCTGTGCCGTTCCGTAGATAACTGGCGTATTTTATTTGTACTAAGTTCACATTTTTATTCAGTTTTGTATCATGTTCGTTAACTATTTCGTCCAGTCTACTCTTACTATCAATTTATTTTATGATTGTTAAATGTTTGTCCGTTATGAGTCCTGTGATGTCATCATTTTTTGCATTCATTTTTTTTTTGTGTACTTTGAATATTAAGTTGACCTCGGGTCAGTCTTTGACCCTTCATTTGGCTTGTGACACTTCCGCTTGTTTTATTTAGTTCATAAATTCATTTTTTAATTGTGAAAATGTCTTGTTTGCGTCTTGACATTGTTTGTACCCTTTAGTTGCATCATTGTTTTGTTTGTCCTCATGATATATATTAAATACTACATTAATTTTTTTTTTTTTTTTTTTCGTACGCCCGCTAATACTCGAGGCGAAATCTCAGGTTATTATTTATGTCTAACCTGACATTGATTTTACGTGAGTATCCCTTTATTTCTTGTACAGAGACAGGTGTCCCTCGCCATTCAGGCAAATACTCGCTGATTTCGGAGGTACCCATTGCAGCTGGGTCGGCTCAGGAGCCGCCAGTCCCTGGTCGACGACACTCCTTCAAATGTCCTCGCCAGGTCTCGAGTTAATCCAGTCCAAATCCCGGTCGACGAAAAATCCTCAAATGCCGTCACCCGGGTTTGATCCTGTATCACCCGGTCGCCAGAGCGGTGTTGTAACCACTACGCTAGCGCGGCTCCTACTACATTAATAATATGATATTATACTCAATAATACACTTGTAATTTAATTTAATTAATTTTTTTTTGATATTTAAGGTTAATATGGGACATTGCATAATTATGCAGTGATAGTCCAAGAAATTAGCACTACAATTTATAAGAGATGCCTAGGGCATAATAATATAATATATATATATTGACCAAATAAAATAATCTTATAGTCTACCTTTGAGGTAATAGACCCATTGTATATTATTTAATATACTTTTCTAGTACTAAGAGAGTGACTTAGTACATTGAACAATATAATTACTAGGAATCATACCCAACATTATTGGATATTAAGATTAATTTTGTGATGTAATTACATTATAGTTAACAGATATCATAACTATTTATGATATAGTTATTATTTAGATACAATATTGTTACAAAATATTGTCTATTGGTTGAACTTAGACATAAGAGTTCAGTACTATCGTGATTATTTATATTGAATATTCCTAAGTTGAGTAAGTATAATAATTACTCTGAAGCTACTATTGACTATTTTAATCAGTAATTATCAATAATTACTTACCAGATAAAAGTCAAAATGCTTACTATAGACCATTTCGTTAAAATTGGTAAGGAATATGGTTATAAATCTCAAGAACTTCGTCAGTTTGCTGAGGCAGAACTGGAAAAACATAAAGCAGAAATGGAGGAACGTGAAAGAAAAGAAGCAGAGAAAAAGGCTGCATTAAAGAAAGAGGAGGAGGAACGTGAGATGAAGCAAATTGCCAAGGAAAATAGATTAAGAGAAATTGCTCAACAGGAAGAAGAGAGAGAGGAAATTATTTTACAACAAGAAATGGAATTGGCGCGTATTAAATTGGAGACAGCAAGATTACAAGCACAAAGTGCTGATGCAAACCAGAATAATAACTCACAAAATGGATCGTCATCCAGCCAAACTAAACATTTCTACAACTTTAAATTACCCACTTTCAACTTAAACGTGGACGACCTTTCATCGTTCCTGTCACGTTTTGAACAGACTTGCAAAACAAATCATTTGCCTGAAGAGTCATGGGTACTCAAGTTAAATGAATTCTTGGTTGGAGAACCATTGACGGCTTCTCAAAATGCTGACCCATCAATAGCAAATAACTACGGTGCTATTAAGTCCTTGCTTTTACGAAGGTTTCACCTGGACGAGGAACACTGTAGGTTGAAATTTAAGGGAATTTTACCTGAATCTCCAAAAGATTTTGCAGGATTCATTGCGAACATACGCAATACATTTAATAGATGGGTTGAACTGGCAGAAGTCAACAAATCGTACGACAAATTAGTTGATTTGCTACTACGGGATAAGGTATTATCTTCGGTTAGCCAGCCATTCTTTGCATATTTGCAGGAGCGTAAACCAGGTACTATTGACGAGTTAGAAAAAATTTCTTTAAACTACTGTTCGGCACATCCGAATGCGAACATTTCTAACTCTTCATTAAGAGAACCTCTACCTGTGGCGTCTAATATGGCCTACAATCATAATAACAAACAAAGACATCACAGTGTAGACAGAAGTAGGTTCCAAAGAAATCACAATGTTAACTTTCAGAAGGGACATAATAATGATTTCAACAATAAAAATGAGTTCAACAGAGGTAGATCACGAGATAGAAATTATTCACCTCAAACAAACTACCACAATGGTCAACATAACACTAATTATAATCGATCACATACTCCCAATAATAACAATAACTGGAATGGTAATAATCATGGCTCGAGACATCGAGATAATAGTTACTATAGAGGACGACGAGATAATTCTAACAATTATACTCGTAATCGATCTCATTCTCGGGGATCATCTCATTACAACCATAATACAGGGGCGGCAGTTACAAATAATACTACCCCTATAGCTCAGGTCCCACTTGACAATAATACAACACAGTCTTCTGCTGCATGTTTTGCTATTAATTATAATGTGGCAAATAGTTGCCAACAATGCAATCTTATTTTTCAGAAGGCGAAAGAAACAGTGCTTAACTGCGGACATATTACACCAGAGGTAGGTCTTGCAGTCAACGATGGAACAGGCTCACTAATTTTTAACAGGGGAATCGTTAATGGATCCGTCGTCTCAGTGCTGAGAGATTCAGGATCCACGACGATTGGTGTACGTCAGTCGCTGGTACATCCTAGCTGTGCGACAGGAGAATATGTACGCTGCATGACATTTGGTGGAACTATTGAGTTCTACCCCACAGCTATTGTTCATATTAGAACACCCTTTTTCACAGGGAATGTAAAAGTATGTATGCTAAAAAAGCCTATAGCTGATCTGATGGTTGGTCGTATACACGGCAGTAAAGATTGTACTCCAGATGAGATCATAGAATGGGAGAAACATAACCTATGCACTGGAAACGCCGTGACGACTAGAGCGCAGACTCAACTCATGGAGAAATTTAGTGATAATAAGATGGATGCAGACAACCAAGAGGAGTTTGTAGTCAATTCACCTATTGACAGGGAAACATTTGCAACTAAACAAAAAGAGGATAAATCTTTAAAAAAATTTTTTAAGCTGGTTGATAAAGTTGACAATCTATCCTCAGGTAATAATAACAAACATTGTTTTGTTATTAAAAATGACATATTGATTAGATGTTTTAATGACAAATCACAAATGAAACAACAAGTTATGGTCCCGTATACTTTTAGACGGTACATTCTTCAACATGCACATGACTCACATTGTGCTGGACATATGGGATATACTCGAACACGATCTCGAGTACTGTCTTCATTCTTTTGGCCAGGAGTGTCAAGAGATATTTCGCAGTATGTACGTTCCTGTACTACATGCCAAGAAGTGAAAGCACGTGGAGCTTTTCACACGGCGCCTATTCAGGCTTGCGATATCTCAGTAAGACCGTTTGACAAGATGGCCATAGATATTATTGGTCCATTGCTACCATCGGCCAGAGGACATAGATTCGTCCTTACGTGCATTGATTTGTGCACACGATGGCCAGAAGCTATCCCATTAAAGACCACCACTACCACAGATGTAGCTGATGCACTACATCTCATCTTTTCTAGAATAGGGTTTCCTAGAAAACTTTTATCAGACCATGGGTCACAGTTCATATCTGACACCATGAAGGAAGTCATGAAAACTTGGAACATTGATAGGAATTTAAGTAGTATTTATCATCCTATGAGTAATGGTGCAGTTGAAAGACTTAACCGTACACTTAAACAACTACTACATAAGGTTACTGTTAAGCACCCTCATGACTGGGACAGAGCACTCCCAGCTGTTCTATTTGCTTATCGGGAGGTACCGCATGAACAAACTGGCTTCTCTCCCTTTGAATTAGTTTTTGGTGCTCCCCCAAGAGGTCCTATGGGACTAATAAAAGACTTATTAATTGACGCGGAGATGACTCAGGACACTCAGTCATCTTACGAGTATGTGATTAATCTTCGGAAGAACATTATTGAGTCTTGCCAGTTGGCAACAGCTTCTTCTGAGGCTGCAAAAGCTAAGGCTCGATCTCTACAAAATAGGTCTCGACGATTACGCCAATTATTCCCAGGCGATGAGGCTTATGTGTTACTTCCTCACAATAACAATAAATTATTGATATCTTGGAATGGTCCTTACAAAGTCATTGATAAAATTTCCGACGTTGATTACGTCTTAGATATCAAGGGACACAAAAAGATATTTCATATTAACATGCTCAAGCAATTTCATACACGTCCTGAACACTTACAGTCAATTTTTCATGAACTAGATGACAACACAGTATCTACTTGTTATTATTCCAACTTATCCGTCATCCAGGAAGAAGAATCTTCTTTTCCTGAGGTACAGTTACCGTTACCGGTACCAGTAGTTCAACCTACTGAATCTTGGCGGGATGTAACCATCTCTTCAACGGTTACACCGCAACAGCGTCTACAGATTGCTAATCTATTACAATCTTATCCAGATGTGTTGACCGACGTCCCGGGTCGCACATCGGCTATCAGTCATGACATTACTCTCAATGACGATACACCTATTCGTGTACATCCCTATTCGGTTCCTTTACATTTCCTTGCTAAAACTACTAAGGAACTTGAACAGATGTTGTCTCTGGGAATCATTGAGACTAGTAATTCGCCATTCTCTTCTCCATTAGTGATTGTCCGGAAGAAGGACAATAACATCAGACTATGTGTTGACTATAGAAAATTAAATGCTAAGACTATAGTTGACAGCGAACCACATCCACTTATCGACGACTTACTGCCACGTCTATCCAACGCAACTATATTTAGTAAGATAGACTTAACTAAAGGTTATTGGCAGATACCACTGACCGAAAAGGCTAAGTACTACACCGCATTTTCCACTCCACAAGGTCTATACCAGTGGAATGTGATGCCTTTTGGGCTTGTTAATGCGCCAGCTACCTTCATTCGCCTGATGCGACAAATTTTATCAGGTAGACCAGACGTTATTACATATATTGACGACATATGCTTGTTTAGTTCGTCGTTTGAGGAACATGTTTCGGGACTTAGATATGTTTTCGACACTCTAAGGAATTATCATCTAACTGCTAAACCTACAAAGGTTCAGATCGCGTGTAATGAGATAACCTTTTTGGGACATATCATTGGATCGGGATATATCCGAACGTTACCTAGTACAGTCTCCAAAATTCTAAACATAGCAGTTCCTCAGACGAAGAAACAGGTCAGGAGTTTGTTAGGACTTGTTCAATATTACAGTAGATTCATACCAAACTTGTCATCCATCACGGCTGTATTGTCTTCATTGTTAAAAAAAGACATGCCGGTGAAGGTGACATGGACTGGTATATGCAATGAAACTTTCAACAAAATTATAAATTTGTTCTCGCATGAACCAATTTTAAGACTTCCCGATGCTTCCAAAAGATTTTTCTTACGAACAGATGCTAGTAACTACGGCATTGGTGCATGCCTGCTCCAGAACCATGATGGCGTTCTACATCCTACCTTATATATTTCAAGAAAGCTAAAGCCGGCAGAAACAAAGTATTCCACAGTGGACAAGGAACTTTTATCAGTTATATGGGCAATCACTAAACTGGAAAAGTTCTTGCTTGGTGCTCCATTCACCATACAAACTGACCAACGTGCTGTAGCATCTTTGCGTAGATCAAATCACAAAAGCCCAAAACTCGCCAGATACGCGATCATCCTGCAGCCATTTGAATTCTCCATTGAACATATTCCTGGCACTGAAAACATTGTGGCGGATGCGTTGTCACGTAATCCTATTGACGACGAATAATCAACATTGACATTCCTAAAACACGTCAATCATCACTACATTGGATAGAACGAAGTATCAACTATAAGGGAACTAACCTTGCCTTCAATTTAATATTTATAAACACTATATGCATCACAGAATTGAACTAAAGACAATCAAGGTATACATATTGACATTGAAACTTCGTCTAACGTCCATACACAATATATGAATATTCGTTGAACAATCATGGAACAATATCTGACGACAAGTCGAACTTATTATCCTATGTGCACTTAATTCTTGGATCCTAGGATAATTGACATTTCTGTCCGACGGAAACGTTTCAACACTTTGTCTAAAAGAATTCATCAGGATCAGGACTACGGATGGATCATCATATCCTATACTAATTAATTAGTTAACTTAACTTCTTAATTGAATTATTATCAATAAAATGAAATGTGAGAAAAAAATGAAATGAAAGAACAAAAAAAGAGAACGAAATATAAAAAGAAGAAATTATGAAAAGAGAAAATAAATCTCACACAAGTATTAGATTAATATTTTTTTTTAAATATACCTATACGTTATTTAGTTAGTTAAATTAGATAGTTATTATTCACTAACACTTAACACACACAATTAAGTTAAACTTATATTCGAATTTCTTTCTATTTCTTCTCACTTATTTTGTCTTTTCTTCTCTCATAACATCGCGTTACATTAGAATCTTAATAATTTAACTCTTAGTTTAATTAATTAATTTAATTTTAATTAGTCAAATTAATTCCTATATGACATACTAATACGACAGACCTTACTTTAATTTAATTCTATCATTCACTATTAACATTGGACATTTTATTTAGTTGATATAATAATATGTATAATATTGATATATAATGTGATTAATGTTAGATGACTATGACAAATAGTTAGTTGACATGACTGCGACACGGTTCTACTCAGAACATCGTCGGCCATATGTCACGATTTTGTTAAATTTTTTTTGAAAAATTGTTAAGTCGGATAGATCTTGAAAAAAAATCTATCGATTTTTTTTTTCCCCGGTGTACAGGGAATTGTTACGGTATATGATATTAACGCCGTCTGCTAAAGGTTAGCAGACGTGCAATTGTAAAGGTTAAGACATTTAATATATTGCGATAGATGTTTCAATTATTGAACGCTCCATACACGATCGATTATGACGTGTCTAGCGTTGTTTGGGTCACAGTCGGTAACTAGGAGACGCTACCCTTTGTTACTTGACCGCCAAGCTGAATAGCTGCGTTTTTCTAACCTTCCAATTCAATGGCATGATATAGCCATTTATATGTGCATTTATGATGGACCAGGGTCAGTCCTAGAACTCTACGAGAGAGGAAACTTATGGAGGTTAGTGATTAACTAAATCCTTGGAAGGAGAAAGATAATCGTCTACTTTATACGAAGTAATTAGACTCACAGTCTCACTGTCGGCAGGTAGCCATTCTATCTGCGCGTGCATATAGCTGTGATGTTTTGACGACAATTACTGCATTGTATCCTTAAACGGACATTGACACGTAAAACAGCAGTCTACGCTATTGATTGATTGATGCATGTACCTCATGTGTGAATTGAACTGTTTATGTATGTGTGTAATCCATATTAAATTGTGAAGGACTCGAACCGGAGGCATTATTCGTTGAATCACGTTACACCATTCAACCTTATGAATTACGTATTTTATGTCAAGTTGCTGAGTTAATAAGATGAGCAGTTGTTTACATCTTGATGCCAAGTTCAGGCATTACGACAAACCGAAGGTGAGGTTCACCCCATTCGCGTAAGAACATTAGCACGATCAGAATTCAGGCAACACAATCAGTAACCACACACGAAAGTCCTTCAACAGTTGGTCAAAACCTCCCTGCCATTTATCTGTTTTCTATGTATGTACTTATTTATGTCACAAAATTGTTTGTGTGTGCATACGTGAGTGTAGTGTAATTTGAATCAGTATCAAGTGAGAAAGTGCGTCTCCATTAAAGTGTGTCGTACTAGATAGGCTGGATTTAGAGCAATTACTCAATCCAAGACCATATTTTCTCTTACACCAGGTTTCCTCGTAAACAGGACTATTTCTCACACCTTCCTCTCACATAGCTCTCACTATATCACCTCTGCTCGGACGGGACCATAAATATCTTAGGCCTATCTATAAAATTACGACAGTGACTTCGTGCTTTTTAAGGAGCAAAAACAAAGGAAAACAAAGAAGAAGCCAACAAACATCCATCACTTCATTTTATTATCACAGTAAGTTCAGCTGGATATCACTGTATCTTATTAGCACAGTAAGTTCAGCTAGGTATCATTGTATCTTATTAGCACAGTAAGTTCAGCTAGGTATCATTGTATCTTATTATCACTACATCTTATTAGCACAGTAATTTGAGCAAACATCCTTTCCTTCATCGCATTATCGCTGTAAGTCAAGCAAACTTCCAATCACTTCATCTTACTATCACAGTAAGTCAAGCAAGCCACTTCATCTTATTATTACAGTAAATCAATCAAACAATCTTCACTTCATCTTAATATCACTTGTAAGTCAAGCAAACTTCCTATCACTTCATCTTATTATCACAGTAAGTCAAGCAAATTTCCTATCACTTCATCTTATTATCACAGTAAATGAAGTAAACTTCCTATAACTTCACCTTATTATAACAGTAAGTGAAGCAAACTTCCTATCATTTCACCTTATTACCACAGAAAGTGTTGTAAAAAATAAAGCTTCCTATGGCTTATCCTTTTTTTTTTTTTTCAGAAGTTCAATTTGCAACTTTATGAATTTTCTTTTCTTTTATCAGTATAATGAAATGCACTGCACAAAACATTTCATTAAAAACTAATTTTAAAATGACAATAAAGATTTTGTGCACACAACATTACCTCACAGCATGTTTATGTTTTGTTTGTTCACTCTGAATAAAAGATGAATGCACTATAGTTTTTTTAATAGTTTTGTGCACAAAATGTGTGGAACATTTCCTCCCAATAAAGATTTTGTGCACACAGCATTACCTCACAGCATGGTTTTTTTGTGCACACACTGTATAAAACATGAAAGCACTATATCATTTTTTTAACACATAGTATTTAGAACATTATTTCACGGCACATATTTTTTTCCACACATTATACAGAACATTACCCCACTACAAAGTTTTTGCACACAGTGTATAGAACATTACCTCACAACAAAGTTTTTGCACACGATAAACTGAGGGTTATGCCTGTTGTCATACACGATGGTTGACTGAGTGACCATCCATACCCAGACACCTGACCTTGACAGAAACCTGTAGTATCCTGAGTTGGAGGTTCCTTCTGATACCACTGAAATAATGCACAAACTCATTAAAGACATAACGCTGAAATTCTCTACATAGTTGTTATTATTTATGTGTATGTGGGTAAATTGGTGGCTTGTGGGAAACAGTTTAGGGGAGGTGTGTGTGAGAGAGAGCTTAAAAATGTGTGTGTAAGTATGGATCATTATTATCATTACCCTTCAGCTTCTGAAGGTCATTGTGATAGGTCATTGTGCCAAGACATCCTGTCGTGTGCAGTCAGTTCTACATCTTTCCATGTCTTCTTGATCCATTTCATTTCTGTCTCTAGTTATGACGTCATGTGTTTTTGGTCTCCCTCCACCTCTTTCACCCTGGGCATTCCAAAACATGGACTGAGAGACAATGCTGTCTTAGAGGTTTTCTTAATGTGTCTTACCTATCACTGTTGTCTTATTCTCATCTCCTGTTCTGCTGATATCTATCTGGTTCTTGTCATCTCCTGTTCTACTGATATCTATCTGGTTCTTCTCATCTCCTGTTCTATGATATCTATCTGGTTCTTGTCATCTCCTGTTCTACTGATATCTATCTAGTTCTTCTCATCTCCTGTTCTACTGATATCTATCTGGTTCTTGTCATCAGTTCCAGACTGGTGATATTGTCACATCATTTCAATCTTTCTATTCTATACAAACACCCATTTATGAGAGTTGCAACTTCTTGGTTTTCATTTTTGTGGTTCTTTTTGTTGTTATCCATGTTTCAGACCCATACAATAGGACTGACTTGACATTTGAGTTGAAGATTCTTATTTTTGTGTTGGACTTGATTTCTTTGAATTTCCAAATATTTCACAATTCAACTAAAGTTTCTCTTGCCTTTTGTATTCTTATTTTGATATAACTGTCTGTACCTCCAGCTGTGTCTATATTGCTGCCAAGATATAAGTATGATTCTATATCTTGCAGGGATGTTTATTCCAAGAGCAATTTTGTTATCGTTTCGTACATTTGTTCTCATTATCTTTAACCTTTCCGTGTGTATTGTCAAACACACTTGCTGTGACCTCTCATCCAAGTATTTTTAACGTGTCTTGCATCTGGTGTCTTGCATCTGGTTTCGGTTATTGGACATAAGAGGCAAGTAATAACAAAATCTAGATTGTCAAGCTGTTTAGTCAGAGTTTTTATGGTGACTGATGCCGTTGCTATCTATTTCCAGTAAGAAGAGAGATGGTGACACGAGGCATCTCTGCTGCACTCTGGGTTTTATCTCAAACGATTCTGTAAGCTGTCCTTCATGAAGAATTCTCCATTTCATATATTCATATGTTTACTTTACTGGCTTAATGTTTTTTCAGGATGGTGTCATAATGCCTACCAGTTTCTAAAGTTATTTTCTGTCAGTTCTGTAAATTCTCTTTTTATAGTCCACAAATCCAATATAAAATGGTAAGTTTTCAGTTCCAAACTTTGTTCAAATATTATTATTCGCATCGTGGCTATCCAGTCTGTACAGGATCTGTTTTGTCTAAATCCTGCTTGTTTAACCTCTCAAGGATGACCTGTTTAAAATATTCCTTGGCACTGATAATAACATTATTCCTCAATTATCTGTGAGCTTTTGTACGTCTGCCTTCTGGGGCAACTTGGCCAGGTATCCTTCCTTACATTGTTCTGGCATTTCTTCTTTCCCATAATTGATCATGTCATTTGTATAATATCCCTGTAGCGGCATCAATATCTTCTTTGATGGCCTCTGCGTACGTTTGTACGTGTATATGTTTTTGCGGACAAGCGTTGTAGGAAAGCGTTGATGTGAAAGTTCAATGCATCAGTGAGTGGCTTTAATTGTTAAATGGAGGCAATGAGAAACTTATCCCACATACTTCATTACAAAAACAACGAACAAGTGAAATTTCTATCTACGTACGAGTATTCATACATTCACTCTGTCTCTCTTGCCCCGAATAGTTCCTGGGGGGGGGGGGGGAAAGCAAAGAAAGAACAGAACTACTATTCCCTCAGGCATGTTGTTAGGGGCAGGTAACTCGAGGTATTGCATGGGGCTGAAAACCTCATTATGTAAATACGTTACTACAGAAAACCTCATTATGTAAATACGTTACTACAGAAAACATCATTATGTAAATACGTTACTACAGAAAACATCATTATGTAAATACGTTACTAAAGAAAACATCATTATGTAAATACGTTACTAAAGAAAACATCATTATGTAAATACGTTACTACAGAAAACCTCATTATGTAAATACGTTACTACAGAAAACATCATTATGTAAATACGTTACTACAGAAAACATCATTATGTAAATACGTTACTACAGAAAACATCATTATGTAAATACGTTACTACAGAAAACCTCATTATGTAAATACGTTACTACAGAAAACATCATTATGTAAATACGTTACTACAGAAAACCTCATTATGTAAATACGTTACTACAGAAAACATCATTATGTAAATACGTTACTACAGAAAACCTCATTATGTAAATACGTTACTAAATAAAACATCATTATGTAAATACGTTACTACAGAAAACATCATTATGTAAATACGTTACTACAGAAAACATCATTATGTAAATACGTTACTACAGAAAACATCATTATGTAAATACGTTACTAAATAAAACATCATTATGTAAATACGTTACTACAGAAAACATCATTATGTAAATACGTTACTACAGAAAACATCATTATGTAAATACGTTACTACAGAAAACATCATTATGTAAATACGTTACTACAGAAAACATCATTATGTAAATACGTTACTAAAGAAAACATCATTATGTAAATACGTTACTAAAGAAAACATCATTATGTAAATACGTTACTAAAGAAAACATCATTATGTAAATACGTTACTACAGAAAACCTCATTATGTAAATACGTTACTACAGAAAACATCATTATATAAATACGTTACTACAGAAAACATCATTATGTAAATACGTTACTACAGAAAACATCATTATGTAAATACGTTACTACAGAAAACATTATTATGTAAATACGTTACTACAGAAAACCTCATTATGTAAATACGTTACTACAGAAAACATCATTATGTAAATACGTTACTACAGAAAACATCATTATGTAAATACGTTACTACAGAAAACATCATTATGTAAATACGTTACTACAGAAAACCTCATTATGTAAATACGTTACTACAGAAAACATCATTATGTAAATACGTTACTACAGAATACATTATTATGTAAATACGTTACTACAGAAAACCTCATTATGTAAATACGTTACTACAGAAAACCTCATTATGTAAATACGTTACTACAGAAAACATCATTATGTAAATACGTTACTACAGAAAACATCATTATGTAAATACGTTACTACAGAAAACATCATTATGTAAATACGTTACTACAGAAAACATCATTATGTAAATACGTTACTACAGAAAACATCATTATGTAAATACGTTACTACAGAAAACATCATTATGTAAATACGTTACTACAGAAAACCTCATTATGTAAATACGTTACTACAGAAAACCTCATTATGTAAATACGTTTACTACAGAAAACATCATTATGTAAATACGTTACTACAGAAAACCTCATTCTGTAAATACGTTACTACAGAAAACATCATTATGTAAATACGTTACTACAGAAAACATCCCTGCAAAAAGAAATCTGTGCTTTGGTGCAGGTTTGCTATAAGGGGGACCAGTTGCAATGGTGGTCTTATATCAACAGGGAACAAAACAATGACATGATGATGATGTTATCTGTCTCTCCGAAATTCCACAGACTTACATGTCTTTTGACACTGCTTCCAAATAAGTGCGTCCAATGGGTTATGGAAATGATAGGCAGTCTGACCAATCACATCACGTGGCTCATATCCAGTTAGATTAATTATTCTGAAAGACAAAAATTCATTCATCAAAATTAACGCGCAATATGCTTCTACAAGACGCCACCAGGCGTGATGGTCACGGACTGCTTTGTCAGCCAGCGGTCAAGGACCAAAGAAGAAGAAGAATGTGTCTTTACTACAAGACCCCGTGTAATTTCCAGGGGTTTCTGAAGAGACAAAGAAAGAATACGGCTACTGTACCCTCAAGACATCTTGTACAAGGCGATAAAATAAGATTGTGCACGGGGCTGGCAAGGTCATTATGTAAAACTAATTGTAACAGAAACCATGGCTGCTAAAGTATGTGAATGCTTGGTGCTGGCTTCCAGCGGTGACTCCATGCTCCGTAAGGAGAGTAAAGAAAAGTGATGATGATGCTTCCACAAAGTTTTACCCATATGTCAGCACCCAAAATAAAACCACTCTCTTGGATATACGTGTTGGTTCATTATGGACGCTAACAGAGAGTAACATAACATACGAAAGTGATCAGACATTCCGCTTTGAACTGGATCGTCTTCTTTTATGCTAATGGTGCCCGTTAAATACAAAACTTTTTTTTTTTTTTTTTTAGTTTGCTTTTCTACTGAAAATTTGAGCACTTATAATTTGATGGCGACGTGAATTAAAAATGACGGTCGTAACCCTGACAGCACGAAGACAGAAGGGAGATAATCTCTCAGAGACAAAATGGTTCCAGAAAACAGCGTAAGAGGGAGACAACTCTGTGACAAATGCACATATTTAAACGCTTTGAGCACACTAATGTATAATAATGGCGTCATACGATAGGTACATATCAGACATCTAGAAGAGAATTCATTCATTATTCTTCAGCTCCCAAGTGAGCATAAGCCTTCAACAAATTCTTCTTCTTTTTCATCTTTGGCTTTTAAATAATCACATCAATCTCTTTTATAAAGCTTGCAGTCCGTCTCAAGTGTCTGTCGTCACCATACAGTTTCTACCTCAACTGGGTTGGAGAAAATCACATTGCCGACAGTTTTGAAGTACATGTTCTACTGTCTGTTTGTCCTCCCTCGCATGGACACTCATCTGTCTGTCTTATTTCCTTCAAGAAATGAATGCCAAGTCCTGTTGTCATGTACCATCAGCTTGAAGGTCTTTCCGTCTCTCCTTTATCCCTTTCAGTTCTTTCTCTATCTCTCTTCTCCCTGTGTTTTACAGTATTCCTCAACCTCTCTTTCCATCCTCTACCTCACTTTCCTCCCTCTACTTCTCTTTCCTCAGTTTATGTCCTATCCATGGTCGGCGTCATCTTCTCACCTACAATGGCACTTGTCTGGATCTCGTTATCAGTTCATAGTGACGATCTTATCGTAACATTTCAATTCTATTCTACGCAAGCACCCACTTATGAAAGTGTGTAACTTCTTGGGGGGTTTTTCTTTTGTTCTCCATATTTCAGAACCGTAAAATAGGACTTCCTTAACGTATCCTTTGAATACTCCTATTTTTGTGTGTAATGGCCTGATTTCGTTTGATTTCCATATGCTTCTGATATTATAAAAGCCCTTTTGCCTTTCATTTTCTTATGTAGATATCACTGCCTGTCCTCCAACTGTGTTTATAATCAATAAGAGAACACGGAAAGGATCCCGTTACACGCCCATTGAGGCATATTGGGAATATGGTGTTAGGCCCATATTTTCTCGACCATCGGCACACTAGGGGTGATGTGGTCAGCATCACGCCAATAAGAGAATAAACCGAGGCATAAACAGCATCAAGAAAATAAAAGAATCCGTGCGGCGGATTCTGTCTCAAATAAAATTAGGATTAATTATCCGAGTGTGACGTGGAACCATTCCTGTTATTTGGAAGCAAACAATAGATTTTTATAAAAAGAAAAAACGAACAGAAAGATAGTTACCATAGGCCCCGGTGGTGTGGTTCTAATAAAACAAATGTTTAGAAGTCCGTAGCACATGCATACACAGATGGATCAACAACTAATGCAACACAAAATGAAGGTGGAAGAGTCTCGGTAATGGTTTTTTTTAAATACTGTCAGTAGCAGCGAGAAAATTCTCAAGTAATTTCAGATCAGAGGCAGAGGACTTGAACCCTGCAGCAGAAGTCCTAATGATAGAGGAAAGCACCGAGAGACAAGTAGCTTTCTTTATAAAAGCTCCATCAATGGTTGCAGCGCTGAAGTGCCGAAATAATGCAGACCTAAGAGCAGTACTCTCTACACACTATGTCAACGATTCAAATGTGGTGTGTTACAGTGCGTCCCATCTTATTGCAACATCCCTGGTGTGAACAAGTAGTAATCTTCAAACTCCGCACAAAGCCACAGAAGGCTGAGATACCATCTATTCAACAAACTGAAGATAGGAACTGCCGATGAGTGTAGCTGTGACACTGGTAAAATGACTGTTGAATATCTGCTGCAAAAGTGCCAAACATATGCGGAAAAGAGATATCACCTATGTCCGTCACTGGTACTATTCATTGACAAACGCTATGTGGATACAAACAGCCTAAGAATGACCTCTGATTTCTTTAAAAAATATTCAAGCTGGTGCCTGGAAGTGTACGATGGAGAAGAATTACGGAGCAGCTGAAAATATTAACAATTTCCTTTTGTTGGTTTACCTATGCTACTGTAATACTGGTATGGGCTACATACAAAACCGTTGTGTCGGCCCTGCGTTTTTGAAGTGGCCTTCAAAAGAAAGTGGGTAAATTTCTTCGACTGCCTCTTAACCCGTTTTTTCCAGTATATAGGGTTTCTATGTATTAATGAAGCCCTTCTCGGATTACAGTTTTATTTCCAGTATCAGAACTTGGCCGAAGGACAAACAGCCGATCTTGCCTTGTAATCTGTAGTTTACGTGTTCACACGGCGAAATGGTACCTATTGAGAATATATTATATAGTGAGTGGAAACTGACAATCGAACTCTATAGAACTATGTTCTCCAGTTTATATTGCTTCTTAGCGACCAACCTTATCTGCAGTGGCGTAGCTACAATGTCAGGGGCCACGGGCACAAATTATGTGGGGCCCTCCTTATACAATGAGCTCGACAACTATAATTAATACACGCAAATCTGTATAGAAATGTAATTACTTACTTCATCATTAACCTGTAGCTGCCCAAGAAGCTTAAACCTTCAACAAATTTGTACCAGGTCCTCCGGTTGACGAGGTTCATTTCTTAAAACTATTTTCTGGGACCCACTGGGTGTTGGGGCCCCTGGGAGATACCCGACAGTAGTTACGCCACTGTTAATCTGTTATTCTGAGTCGTGAAAGTCGTGACAGGGTGATCAAGAGTATCGCCCGAGTACATGTAATTAGAAGCTGAATGACTTCAGTTAGCGCAGAGATATCCATCATGCAGGAAATCTGTTTCAATGCAACCAATCAGAGCGTTTTATACTCTTTAAATGCAGACACAGAATTCTTAAAAAAGGGCACATGCAGAAACCACCTATGCACACATAACAAACGTGCCAACGAAGAAACAACTTGCTTGTTTTAATTGGGAGGTCCCGTGGAAGTTACAAACGCTTGAAGTTACAACTACAGCAGGGGTCGGCTACTACTCCATCACGACTTACTGCTAGATCATAAGGGACGATTCGGTAGATCCTTAGGGAAGGGGGTTGGGGAGAAAGCGTTCTTAATCCAGGTTAACTTCAGACTAGTCCTCTTCCGCAGGCATTTAAAAGTGCTGCACATCAGCCTTCACTTTTGTAAAGAACGGGAATGCTGCGAGACATTGTCAAATTGAAACTGATTTTCCACCTAACTCTGCAAACATGATTTTATCAAACTAAATCTTTAGAGAGCTCAGTGTTTCTAAAGTAGCTTCGAATGCTCCTGGGTTGCCTACTATTGAACTAGAGAATACGATGATATCGATACTGGTGAAGCCTTTGCCAGGTTTTAGCTATTTCTTGGGAGACAGAAGGGTCAAGGCCATTGCTCCCACCAAGCTTGCTGTAAAGGGACTACGATGAGGTACATTGAGCTAACAATTTTATCATGTAAAGTTAAATTGTTATAGAAAACACCACTGCTTAGCTTCTCGCTGTAAGGCAATGACGTCTGTTCAATGGACAAGAATGAAATCTTGGGATTACCAAATTTTTTTTTTCCCTTTCTGTTGTCCTAGTGTTCTCTTCCTTCCTTCCTACCCTCCGTCCGTCCTTCCTTCCGTCCGTCCTTTTTTGCTTCTTTCTAACGAGTTTCTACATGTTATCTTGTTTCGTTATCACTTTACGACTAACAGGTGCGGGTTTTTCCCTATATTGTATTGATTTTTGTTCGCAGAGCAGCACAGTAAAGTCAGCCTTACAACTATAATAATTGGTTTATGAAGTACTGCAAGTTTATGCAATCCCTTCTTTTTATATTCAACCATTCATCACTAACAACTAGTAGGCACTTCAAAATAAACTGTAAATATGTAGCTTATAGAACTCAAACAGATTTGTTTATGCTCACTTTTCATTCTAATCCAAAGTTCGTTTGAAGAAACAACTTTAAAAAAGTATTACATTCGTTGTTTCAAAGCAATTTTTTTATTAACCCATTATCAAACGTTTCCGTTTATTCTCTGTGGTGACAAAGAACGAACAGCAATACTACTTGCTCAGGCATGTCGTAACAGGCAACTAATATGACTTTGTGCATGGGGATGACAACCTCATCATGAAAACCAAAATTGCTACATAAACCACAGCAGCAAATGCAACATGGATGCTGTGGTGCAGGATTTATGAGAGAGGACTAGCTGCAGTGGTTTGTGCCATTCTCCATAAGGAGCGAGAAAAGGAAAATTGAAACGTTTCTGATATCTAGAGTTTCTGATATCTAGAGTTTCTGATATCTAGAGTTTCTGATATCTAGAGTTTTGAATTCACATGGGAAATAATATAATTGGAGTTCCCAAGTTAACAGAAATACAGGGGGGGGGGGGGGGGGGAAGAGAGAAACTACGCAGAGAAGAGAACTGGAGACGTACGAGGGACGGTCAAAAAGTAATGACTCGTAATTTTTAATTTCATTCAATAGGCAAGAAAACATAAAATTCACAATGAAATGTAGCCCCAAGTCTGAACTTCAAAAATTTATTTCTCAATGTCGTCTCCGTTATTTGTTACAGTTTTTGTCCATCTTCTCACAAGGGATGTATCCCCGCACGGTAAAAATTTGTGTCCTTTTTCCTAAACCACTGGCGTACGGCGTGTTTAAGGGTCTCGGTGTCCTCAAAGTGATGTCCGCGGAGATCTTCTTTCAGTGGTCCAAACAGATGGAAGTCAGAAGGTGCAAGATCGGGACTGTAAGGGGGATGTGGTAATAATGTCCGGCCAAAATCTGCAATCGCATCAATGGTGCGTTTAGCGGTGTGTGGCGTGGCATTATCGTGCAACAGTAGTGCAGTTCTCTGATCTTTTAATGGGTAAAGTCGCCAAAGACGACCTCTAAGCTTCTTCACAGTTTCAATGTAACGGTCTGCATTCACCGTGTTTCCCTGTTCCAAGAAGTCGAGAAGAATCACACCCTTCTCATCCCAAAACACGGAGGCCATAACTTTCCCTACAGATGGTGAACTTTTGAACTTCTTTCTTGTCGGCGATGTTGTGTGATGCCATCCCATTGACTGCATCTTGGATTCTGGTTCAAAAAAATGAACCCAAGTCTCATCACCTGTCACAATATTCGATAAAAACCCTTCTCCTTCAGCTTCGTAACGGTGCAGGAGGTTGATGGCTATGGTTTTTCTTGTTTCTTTATGTCTGTCTGTCAACATTCTGGGTACCCACCGTGCACAAACTTTTGAATAACCCATGTCTTTAATGATGTTCTGGACACTTCCTTTACTAATGGACAACATGGAAGAAAGTTCATCCAGTGTTACCCGACGGTCACCACGAATATGCAGTCAGCGACTCATAGCTTGACTGCTTGCATCAGGACCAGCGAACCAGAGCTGGTCAAGACCGTACTCCGCCTCCACGTGGTGGTCCTGGAAACAGTCTGCATTAGTGCAGTCTGGCTGAGCGAGTACGGATCGAAATGGGAAGGCAAACCCGGTCCCTAAAAAATGCCGTGCAGAAGTCGGATGTGTCGACCAACGTCGGACAGTGCTGACATCCACTGTTGAATCTCCATAAACATTCTTCAAACGTTCGTGGATGCGAATTGGAGTCTCGCCTTCAGCATTGAGGAATTCTATGACATAACGTTGTTTTAACCGTACGTCTTTGGCAGCCATTTTTAAACTGTTACCGTGGTGCCACCTGTTACTGAAACAGGTTGGTAATGCTATACAGTGCAGAAGAGTGTTTGAGGAATCCTGCTAAATTTACAAATTGCACACCGATGCAGTATTTACATACATAAAAAATAGGAGGCATTACTTTTTGACCTTCCCTCGTATATTCAGAATAAAGAAGGCGTGGCAATAATTTGAACGCATAGCGCAAGGCAGACGTGCTTGGAATGTACTAAAGGGAGCTGAAAGGTAAACAGGCAAAGAACGAGCGAACGAACGAACTCTGAATTTAATCAGGATAAAGAAATAGGGCGTCTGATACACAGAGTGGTTAGAGCGCTGGTCTGTCGCGGCAAAGGTACCGTGTTCGATTCACGGTAACGACATGCTCTAGTCTACCCAGGTGTAAATGGGTATATTTGCTCTTGAATTAGGGAAGGAAAAGCAGCGGGGAAGGGAACTGGTCACCCCACTTTCGATGCTAGACCTTGTATAGAGAAGTCTCTAACACCTCATTCCCCTACGGCAGTATCTGACATGTGAATACCTTGACCTTATTAAAAGAAACAGACATTATTTCCTACTACACTTCACATGAGAGAGACACAGAGAGAGGGAAAGGGAGGGTGACGGAGAGAGAGTAGCAGAGAGAGAAAATGAGATATGCGAGGATTTTAATTGACATTACAGGTAATTAATGTATGCATGATACATACTATACATAATTTGATAACTGAAATACTTACTTTTTCGTATTGTAAGCATGTGAAGTAAGTTTATCTTTAAAAGTGACCGTTTGACATCTATGACTAATTAGTGAATGAGAGAAGCTCTTATGAACGTTTTGTTATTAAAATGTCATTTTGGATTGAAAACATTAAATTTTAAGAAGTTAACAATGTCATTTGAAAAAAAACAAGGCGTTAAAGAAACTTATAAAAACACTGCATTGCCAGAAGCAATCGATAAGCACCATGGCAACGATCATGAAGATTATTGCTAAACAAAAGGCGACATTGAAAAGCTGGTGGTTCTTGTAAACGATATCCATAGCTCTCTAGCTCTAAACTGTAGAATTTGTTATTTAAACTTTTATACGAGAAGAGTCTGAATCCTTTCAAACAAACGGCGGTGTTCTGGTGTGTGACAGAACAGAAAACAGAAATTCATAGGGGTGATAATTATTGGCGGTTTGAATGTGGAGCGTGTTGATACAATCATACACCACAATAACGCACGTGAAAGTCATGGAAGGAGTGAGACTGCTGGTGACGTTTTGATAACAGTTTATTCACGCCACAACACCATTCAAATGACATCAAGAAATACAGGTTACAGAACACACCTCAAAATATCCAAGAGACTGCCCACTCAGCAGTTTAGCCTAATATGGCCGAACAATGTTTCCACCTCTCAAAATATCCAAACGAACTGCCCACACGCAGTTTACAAATAACTCATACTGTCATCACGTGAAATAATGGCCTTAGTACTCAAAATACTGCCTACACTGCAGTTTACAAATAACTCATAATATCATCACGTGGAATAATGGCCTTAGTACTCAAAATACTGCCTACACTGCAGTTTACAACTAACTCATAATATCATCACGTGGAATAATGGTCTTAGTACTCACGTGGAATAATGGCCTTAGTACTCAAAATACTGCCTACACTGCAGTTTACAAATAACTCATAATATCATCACGTGGAATAATGGCCTTAGTACTCAAAATACTGCCTACACTGCAGTTTACAAATAACTCATAATATCATCACGTGGAATAATGGCCTTAGTACTCAAAATACTGCCTACACTGCAGTTTACAACTAACTCATAATATCATCACGTGGAATAATGGCCTTAGTACTCAAAATACTGCCTACACTGCAGTTTACAAATAACTCATAATATCATCACGTGGAATAATGGCCTTAGTACTCAAAATACTGCCTACACTGCAATATCCATAAACTCTACCTCCGCGGGAAATAATGGCCTCTTAAATCATATCTTCACAAAAATATCCTCTACTAGGGAATACTGGCCTGTACATATCAAATATCCCCTTATCCCATAAACACAGCGAAAACCATCGCTAGACATATTCATCGCTCTGCGCAGGCATATACCTCGAAAATACAGAAGGGCTCGACCCGCTCGGACAACGCCCAAACACAGACTGTCTTTACATGCAGCATAGCCGCGAGCTAAACACAGCTCACTACAACTCAGGGATAAATTCCTCACAGGCGTGGCTCAACGCTGTGAGTAGCGGTCATCCGCTCTGTTCTCGAACATACGAGAAGCTAATCCAAGCATCATAGCTAAACAAGGATTCAAGCAACGTAACTCAAAATCTAACCTGTCCAAAAAGCACATTCAGGATTACTGCCCTTTTGACTTAACAAGGGGGTCTGCATGGAAAGGCCCACAAGGAATAATTATTCATATTCTTCTCTTTCTATTCTTCTTGTTGTACAGGTGTCCTGAATTTTGGAGTTTGCTATTCATGCCATCCCTCGCAGTGCCTGACTTATGTTCCTTTTTTCGGCGAGCATGCTTGGTCTTAGCTGCTTTTACGAGTAGTACCCATTATTTTTATTAATATTCTTATGTGTTCTCACTTTCTTTCCTTTCCCTGACGAAGGCCTTGTAGCCGCAACGTTGGCTTTTTTTTTCTGGTCCAAGTAAGACGAATAACCTTTTTTCGATTTTTTTCTTATCCATCCATCGACTTATGTTGGCAGTACTGAATATACCTCAGAATCATTCTTTCTGGTATCTGATCTTCATTTAGCTTCTTTACTTTTAAGCTGCTTTAGTCTTTGACACTGATATCTTGAGTATTGTTTTGAGACTTTCTTTCTCTCCTCTAGTGTTTATGTAATGAAGCAAGCATAATGATTTATTATTGCTTCCGACTTAGTACACGGAGAGAAGTCTGGTTTTTATTCTTGTAGTATATTTATTCAGGCGTCTGCTTTTCGCTTGATCCAGTTTCTCCTAGGCATTTCCCCTTTCCTGGCCACAGTTATTCTGATGCTATATGTCAGAGCTGCTGGCTCTGCGATGTTTTTTCTTTACATTATGTTAGTGAGACGGTTATGGACAAAGGGACAGAACAGAAAATGAACAACAAGTGCTATCACTCACAACTCTCCATATTCGCGCTATGTAATAGTCCTTAAAGGTGGTCTAAGGAAACAACGTAAAACATACACACGCACATACACGCAGAGAAAGTACGGAACCACTGTTTTCTCAGTCGTGTCGTAAGAAGCGACTAATAAGATGGTGTGGGTCGGTCCAGCAATCTGAACACACAAAACAAATTTGCTACATATTCATCTCTGACAAAAACCATCTAAAAACTCACCTGCGCTAATACACATCCTACCTAGAACAACAGAAAAAAAAACGCGAAAACATTTTCTATCACAAACAGAACATACTAATCATAACTTAAAATATTTCCTCCATGAGATTTCACAAAACGAAAGCCATTTCCTCAATAAACATCATTAACATCGTACCACACTCTTACCTGCGATCGCAAGATGTGAATCGAAAGCTCAAATCATGACGACTGATGAATATGTTTCCGCCCATGCGGATGGTCAGAACAGAGTCAGTGCAAACCGGGCGGCACAATGCTATTAGTCCTTCCACTCGAACGTTTTGACCTCTTTTCTTCAGGCATAACTTAACGTTCCATTGTACTAGCTGAAAATGAAGAAAACGGTTAGCATAGAACTAGGTTGCAAGTGTTTGCTGCCTACTTGCGAGTGTAAATACACATAAATAAAACATTTAAATGTTTAACTTCGTCATTGATTTCCTCCTTGTTAATAACACAAAAGATAAGGTTCTAAAGTGTTACACTGAGCCATTATTATTGTAATGGAGCCGCGGTAGCATAGTGGTTAGTGCACTGGCTTCCTAGCGCAGTGGTCTGTGGTTCGATCCCCAGATGAGGTGGACAATTTTTAGGCCACAAACGGCTCCTGGGTCGACCCAGCCCCAAATGGGTACCAGAGCTACTCTGGGAAGGTTAAGGCGGCCGGCGTGATGCCGACCACATCACCCCTAGTGTGCCGACGGTCAAGATAATATGGGCCTAACACCATATTCCCAATATGCCTCCTTTACCTTCTTTTTATTATTATTGTATGGAAGTAAGTCCTGGACAATCAGCAAATAAGCTGAAGCCATTAGAGGCAACAGAGCTTCTGAGAAGAATATTAAAATCCCATTGCCAGTTAAGATAGCTGACAAAGAATAACTTAGAAGCGCTAATGAACAAAGGAATAATAATAACCAATACAAGAAATACAACTCTGTGTAGTTCCCATGGGTCTTTGAAGAGAGAAAGAAAGAACAGGACTACTGTTGCCTCAGGCATGTCGTATGAGCCGACTGTTATGGGGTTGTGCTTGTGGTTGGCAACCCCATCGTGGAAAACAAATTGATACAGAATTAACTGCTGTACAAATACGTAGTTACCACTAATCATCATGATACGTAAAAAATATAACAATGCCGGTCTGATCTTCCGTTTGTGTCACAAACAACTGTGACATTTACTTCACTCCACTGCTGCACATAAAAAAAAAGAGTTATTTAATGGACTGTTTATGACAGAATCGAATTTCAGACTGGGTATTTTTTACTTAAAATTGACACTGATAACTCGAGGACGACGATAGGCAGAGAGAATGAGTGACAAACTGAAACAAGGAGAGAGAGAGAGAGAGAGAGAGAGAGAGAGAGACAGAGAGAGATATAGATAGATAGATAGATAAGTAGGTAGGTAGGTAGGTATATATATATATATATATATATATATATATATATATATATAGAGAGAGATAGAGAGAGAGAGAGAGAGAGAGAGAGAGAGAGAGAGAGAGAGAGAGAGAGAGAGAGAGAGAGAAAAGAAAGGTTATGAGTGACAATAAACAAGAATTGAAAGAGAGAAAGGAAAATAATTAATTGCATGAAGAAGAGACAGACAAAGCAAAGTGATGGAAAAACAGAGACAGAGTGGCACAGAGCGGGAGTGAGTAAGAGTAAGAAGAGAGAAAAACTAATTAACAGAGAGTGAGTGGGTCAGATTTTCCAGATCTGTCTTGTGTGGAGCTTGTGTGATTGATTTCGTTTTGGTTTGATAATGAACGCCTTATTTAAACCAAATCCTCATTGATTACGTTATGATTTTTTTGTTTTTTGTTTGTTTGTTTGTTGTTTTTTTTTAAATGTTGCTAGGACACAGTTTCATCGCATATTCATACGTTCAGAGAAATGTTGTCGATTCAGCGCGTGTATGTAGTTGCATATTTTATTTTATTAGAACAGCGAATGTTCACTTCACAAACACCATGAAATGAGAATCGCCGTAATTAATACAAAACACAAAATTTTCCTCACTTCCCAGAGATAAAGAAGCGTCACGCCTTTTGATCAAGCTTGCTACCTACGCAGAACGTATATTCAAAGTCATGAATCTCACTAACGAACGACCACATTTAACCGCCGCAGATTATGTCGTACATAACTTCCCCAAGTTGTGTGAGTCCAGATTGTACCTGTTCTTCACTACGTGCATAGCACCCGACCGTGACGGACATATCATATACTTCTGCTCTATTTTAGAGGAAGAAAATAACTTTCCCCCCTTTCTTGTTTTAACACCAGTGGTTTTCATCCTTTCATTGTGCACACAGCCACTCAGAAGTGTCGTTAATTCCGCGAACTCTTGCCCAACATTTTGTAACCACTGATATATTTATTGGTTACCAATCAGCTACCCAAAGAGCATAGACCTTCAACAAATTATGCCAAGTCCTCTTGTCCTGAGCCATCCGCACAAGATCTTTCCATGTCTTCCTTCTCCCTCAAATTACTGTCTGCAGTTCCATTCTCCGTGTATTTTTATGTCTCTCTGGGGATTCTAGAACAAGGCCTGCCTTGTAATGTTATCTATAGGTTTCCTCAATGTGTATCTTATCCCACGTCACCTTCTTTTTATCATCTTCTGTTTCACTCTCATCAGTCAAGTTCTTGTTATTAGATTCACATTGATAATCTTGTCTTACCATTTCCATCCTTGTTTTCTACGCAAGCACCCATTAATGAAAGTCTGTCACTTCTTGGTTGTCGTTGTGTAGTTATTCTCCATGTTTCGGAGCCATGCAAAAGTACTGGCATGACATTTCATTTGAAAATTCTGATGGTTGTGTTTAGCCGTGATTTCGTTTGATTTCCACCTATTTCTCAGCGCAATGAAAGCCATTTTCTGTGCTTCTCTATGGTGCGGAATGCTGGAGAGTCACAGAGAAGGAAATGTCAAAATTGTCCTCTTTTCACACAACATGCCTAAGAAAAATTCACCGCATCTTTTGGCCGAATACTATCACCAACCAAGATCTGCTTACTCGTAGCAAGCAAGAGGACATGCACACCATCATAGCTGGCAGACGCTGGAGCTGGGTTGGTCATGTCCTCAGAAGAGACCCCGATGCCATCACAAGAACAGCTATGTTTTGGACCCCTGAAGGAAAGCGAAGTCACCTGAAGAAGAAGAAGAAGAATGAAAGCCATCCCCCTTGCCTTTTGTGTTTCTTATTTTGATAGAACTCTCTATGCCTCCAACTTTGTCTATATTGCTGCACAGATAAATAGGACAAGACAACAAGAGGCTGAGACGCTTGGGAATCATGACCCAAGTGGGCCCGCCCCCCTTAGAGTGTAAAGGAGTATACTGGGCCGAAACACTTGTCGGATGGGGGAATTCTTCTGATGATCAGATTGCCTCCTGTTGTATCGCTCTGTAAAGAGTTTCCTATCATATGATTCAACATTTTTAAAGGGTGTTTTTAAAGTGCAGTTTTTCTATCGTTTTGCTGCATAATCTTTGTATTTTGCTTGCGTATTATCAGATGGCATTGCTGTGACCTCGGGTAAAGTATTTTTATTTCCTATCGCATCTGGTTACGTACACAAGAGCCAGGTCATAGGCAGAATCTAGATTATTAAGCGGGGCCCAAAGACGCAGCAATAGAGAATGCAGTCAGCGACCCATAGCTTGACTGCTTGTGTCAGGGTCAGCGAACCAGAGCTGACCAAGACCCTACTCCACCTCCACGTGGTGGTCCTGGAAACAGGCTGCATCACTGCAGTCTGGCTGAGAGAGTAGGGATCGAAGAGGGAAGGCAAACCCGGTCCCAAAAAATGCCGTGCTGAAGTCGGATGTGCCGGCCGAAAGGCGCAGATATCGCAGCTCCGCTGTAAACAGACACAACGCAACCAATGTCCTTTTCAGGGCGAACGAGGAAGAAAAAGATTATTAAGCTGTTTAGTCAAGAGTCCACTGAATTATGTTTCTGTAGTCTGATGCCTTTGTTTTCATTACCCAAATGTACAGAGAGGGGGATTGCTGTGAGCCTCGAGAGAGGCAACAAAGGGCTGCGTGTGCACTTCAGCTTTCTTATCTCAAAACTAGTTTTGTGATACGTGGTAATCCGTCATGGGGAAGACAATTCGAGGTCATTTGATGACTTTCAGTGGATATTTATTTATTAGGTTATTGATCTTTCAAGGGAAAATCCCATAATGTCTTATCATGGTAATTGCAATCATTGTTCACTTGAAGTGTAGGGGCTGTAACTAAAACAGGGACCAGTAGGATTCTGACTGCTTAGGTCAGGAGGGGAGGCGAACAGCATGTGACCAGACCTACTCGCACCTCCACGTGGTGGTAATCGGAAAAGGTTTACAAGACATCACTATGCTAGCCAGTTGGCGTGTCACCAGCATGGTTAATGAGGATTCGGGTAGAGGTGATAGGAAAACCCGTGTCCCAAAAAGGGACTGCAGTGTTATCGTTCGTGAATTATTCGGATTCCTCTGCCGGCGAAGTGCGTGCAGATATCGCAGCTCCGCTGTAACCTAGACACAACGGGGGGGGAGGGCGGACTTCAATGTACCTAGATTAGCAGTGGCATAAGCATTAGAGGAAGAGGGGCCGGGTTATACTAAGCTGTTGGTAGTCAAGAGGGTCACGGTGGAGCCCTAGCCGGGAGTGTTTTTTTCGTATCCGCCGTTCCCCTGATGCACTTTCCAGTAAAGAGCGGGTTTCTCAGGGTTACCACCAAACGTTCGATAACAATAAGCCTTACGTTAGAGGCAAGGGGGTCACTGCTAAAGCACCTTCGCTCTTACTCAGAAGCCTGCAGTTGGTAGGGGGGAGAGTTATCCTGGGGGGATGAAGGGGGGGGGCTGCATTTGGGTGAGAGCGGGCTAATATTTTATTTATTAGGTTAAGTGGGGGGGGGGCGGGGGGGGGGGGGCGGGAGGGGGTTCAGGATCCATAATGGGGGGGGGCAGTTTGCGAAGTTTTCACTTTGTAGGTCTTAGACTAAAAAACGGAAGGTAGTCCCGGGGGGGGGAGGGGGAGGTGACATCTGCGAGATGGGAGGCCCACGCGGCAAGTGATACCGGTGGGGGGGGGCTTCACGGGGGGGAGGTGAGTGCGGGTGACGGGCGGGGCGTGGGGGGGGGGCGCGGCCTTTATGAGGTTGCGGTGGGGGGGTGCGGGGGGCGGGGGGGGGGGGTCTGGGTGGGGGTCTCGTGGGCGCCTTTGCTTGGCTGTGACGGGGGGCTCATGGGCAGGCGGGGGGGGGCGGATAGGAGTCCTACATTAAGACGGTTGCTATACTGGAGGGGGGGATGGACGTACGCAGGGGGGGGGGGGGGGGGGTAGGGGTGGGGCGGAGGGGGGGGGGGGGGGGGGTGGGGGGGGGGGGTGTGGGGGCAGTGATCTTTGCCAAGAGAGGACGGCGGTGCGGGGGGGGGGCTGGGGCTTAGGCAGGGGGGGGGATCGAGGACGGGGCTAGAATTGAGGTATCTTTTAAATTTGTGATAAATATATCCTGTGTTCGGGCGGGGGGGGGGGACGGGCGGCGGGGGCCCGACGCCATATAGTCTGACAACGTTTTGCTCACTAGAGTGTATTTATGGCGATCTCCAAGTTGGTGACGGTGTGGGTTTGAAAAATATTTATATCTCTAGATAGCCTCTCAGCTCTCTCTCGCGAGGACGCCTCGGATCTCTCACTCGAGGACTCTCGACTGCGTCTCGCGAGAAGCTCCTCCCTCTTCTCTTATCCCTCCTCTCTCTCTCTACTCCTCGTCTCTCATCTCAACTCTCTCTCGTCTCGTCTTTGCTGTGTTTTTCGTAGCGTTTGCCCCTGACAAAGACCTTGTGGTGCTTGGTAACTGCAGGTGCGGTAGCATTGGAGGATTTTAGGTTACTTGTCCTTTAGGACCTATTTGTCCTAGGGGGTTTGAGTGAGGGACGTAGTAAACGTTTCCCTAATTAATAGTCGTTGATAAACATTCAAAATAACACCATAGGGCAGAATATTAGTGTTGTCACTAAACGGTGAAAGACACCAAACAGAGGGGGGCGGATGGTATTAACCGATTTAGGTATAAGTGGAGGGTCTGGAGAGCGAGGGGACCGTGCCGGGGGGGGGCCGTCGTGGGTCTCGGAGCTCAATTGTTGGGGGGCCCGGCATTGCACGGGAAGTTAAAATAGAAGGGGTAGGGAAAGGGAGGAATTGCATAGAAATATTATCCATAACAATGTGAATTATTGTGTTTTTGCTTAATAATAAAACAAAAAATTAATTACTAAGTAAACATTAAATTAGTAAAAAATAATTCACTAATAAAGAGATGTAAGCAATGTCATAAACAAACTAACATACCATCAATTTAATATATACTAGGTATATACCATCTAACCATGCTAATGGGTTTAAAAAAAAAAATAAAAAGGATTATTGCCTTATAAGGTGAAAGGTAAAAAAAGGAGGGGGGGGGTGTGAACCACCAAAATAACCTATAGGAGGGGGAGGGAGGAGAAGGGAGAGGGGAGTAGAGAGTGCCATTTTATTTACCTGGCCCTGGTGTCAATATACATAATTAGAGATGGTCATTATAGACAGGGGGGGTCATATAACAGGTATTTATGGGAGAATGGGTATCACGTCAACAATACAATGGTGATATAGGATAGGAAATAAGAGATGTGGGACACTAATCAGTCATAACTATGAAAATTGGTACGATGTCATTATAAACAGCAGAGGTCATATATAGAGGAGATGGAGATGGATCATCTAAAACAGTCGGGGAGGATTGAAACAAATAAACATAAAGGTCGATAAAGGAGCCAATTTTCGAGGGGATGGGGTGTCATTAAACAGGTAAAACAAGCGCATTCGCATGGATACGGGTGAAATTGGGAGATGCCATCTAGGGGACACAGGGGAGGCATGGGAGGGTATGAACGGGGATTATTGGAGATGCCGGAAGATGGGGGGAGAAAACAATTCAAGCGGAATCATATTGTGAACGTATGGGTTGTGGAGATGTGGGACCATTAACTAAATTTAATTTCCAGGGGTTAAACAGGTATCGATATATTGTGGAAAGAGGTGAGGAGGGGGTGTGCATTATAAAACATGTGGGGATTTTCAGGAAAAAGGAAAACTGCGGGGGATGTGCATTATGTCCAGATAACAGTCAAAAACACGCAGGGGGTCGATATTTCTTGACACAATAAATATTGGAGTATGTCATTACACAGTCATATATGAAATTGGAGATGTCATTAAACAGTTATATATGAAATTGGAGGTGTCACTAAACAGTCATATATGAAATAGGAGATGTCATTAAACAGTCATATATGAAATTGGAGATGTCATTAAACAGTCATATATGAAATTGGAGATGTCATTAAACAGTCATATATGAAATTGGAGATGTCATTAAACAGTCATATATGAAATTGGAGATGTCATTAAACAGTCATATATGAAATTGGAGATGCCATTAAACAGTCATATATGAAATTGGAGATGCCATTAAACAGTCATATATGAAATTGGAGATGTCATTAAACAGTCATATATGAAATTGGAGATGTCATTAAACAGTCATATATGAAATTGGAGATGTGAGATGTCATTAAACAGTCATATATGTAAAATATGGGGCAGAATGTCATTTTATAACAATCAAATATGAAATTAACAAGAACTAGTGAAGCAAGTGAACAGATAATTCATGGAATATGGGATTAGGACATTAATATTGAGTAAAAACAAAAACTATGATAATTAGCAAAACAGACGATAAACCCACATTAAAGATAAGCGTAAATGGGAAAATCCTGGAACAAGTCAAGAGCTACGTATATCTTGGTCATATAATAACAGATGATGGCAGATGTGAAACAGAAATCAAGAAGAGAATAGGAATGGCCATAGCTACATTCAACAACATGAAACATATACTGACGTCTAAACAGTTATCTCACAAATTAAAACTGAGAATCATAAAGTGTTATATATATTCTGCATTTCTGTATGGTGCGGAAACATGGACGATGAATAAGCATTTGGAAGAAAGAATTGAGGCTCTTGAAATGTGGATATATAGAAGAATGGGGCGTATCTCATGGAAAGAGATGAAAACAAATAAGGAGGTCCTAGAAAATCTAGGTATGAAAAGAGAAATAATGTGGGAGATCAAAGTTCGGCAGCTAAAATACTTTGGCCACATAAAAAGGCATAACACCTCGCAGAAGACCATAACAGAAGGGAGAGTTGAAGGCAAACGTGCAAGGGGAAGACAGCGCTATAAGTGGGAAGATAACATCAAGAGATGGACAGGAAAGAGTCTATCAGAGTGCACCACCAAGACGAGAGACAGAAGACGTTGGAGATCCATTACAGCCAACCTTCGTTGTGGAGATGGCAACTGATGATGATGATATGAAATTGGAGATGTCATTAAACAGTCATATATGAAATTGGAGATGTCAGTAAGTTATCGAATAAGAGTTATCACTAGACAGTCCTTGTTCTGGGTTCCGTAGGGTAAGAGAGGTAGAGGAAGACCAAAGACCACGTGGGAAAGATCTTGAGCTGATGGCACGGGACAGGAAGACTTGGCATACGTCTGCTAAAGGCCAATGCTTTTCAGGGAGTTGAAAAGTGAAAGAAGAAGAAGTCTAAACGTTCATGGATGGAATAAGAGATGTCACTAAACATTCATGGATGGAATAAGAGATGTCGCTAAACATTTTTATATGGAATGAGAGATGTCACTAAACATTCATATATGGAATAAGAGATGTCACTAAACATTCATATATGGAATAAGAGATGTCACTAAACATTCTTATATGGAATAAGAGATGTCACTAAACATTCATGTATCAAATAAGAGACATCGCTAAACAGTCACATATAGAATAAGATATGTCACTATACAGTCATATATCGAATAAGAGATGTCACTAAACGGTCATAAGTCGAATACGAGATGCCACTTTAATGTCACATATCGAAGAAAAGGTTTCACTGTAATGACATATATCAAATAAGAGATGTCACTGAACGGTGATACACAGAATAAGAGATATCACTAAATGTCATTTATCGAATAAGAGATGACACTAAACTGTCATTTATCGAATAAGAGATGACACTAAACAGTCATTTATCGAATAAGAGCTGTCACTAAATAGCCATGAATCGAATAAGATATTGTTATTGTTGAACAGAATCGTTATTCCTGCACTCTGGGAAAACCCATAGGTGCTCAGTGTCCGTTAGTATATGTCGAAGAGTGTGAATGCTAACTGTCCCTGTAGCTCGCTATTTATAAACACGACGGATGCGTCCTATCAAACGTCCATATCTGCTAGCTTGACGTTTGCTGCCGTATTCCAACAAACTTAACCTTGATGATTCATCTCTTGCAGTGTCATTGTCTAATAGGCGATCATTAATCGTTTTAAGTATTTCTCCCTTATCCATATCCAGTGTGAATAAGATATATATCAAATAAGAGTTGTCATTATATAACACATACTACCAGGTTCTTTTTCTCCTTTTACGCTTCTGAAAGAAAATGTGGCCACCACTACAAATGGGCCCTCTTGCTTTGAGCCTGTGCCACAAAACTTCTTATTCTCTTACAGTGATGGTTTCTATAACTAGTTGTTTTGTAACCTGATATTTAACCGCCTCTTAGGAAAGCCTTGAGATAGCAGTGGGTCAGTTCTTTCTGTGTCGCCTCAAATACTCTTGGAATCTTTCACACATTGTATTATATCAGAGTTAATGATCCCCCCCCCCCCCCCCCCCCCCCCCACCCCCCCCCCCGGTTCGTACTCCCTACTAGTCCCCGACGGTCTCTGAATAGGTTAAAAAAAAAGAATAACTATTGCACCCTCAGACATGTCGTACAAGTGGCCACATATGAGGCTGTACATAAAGCTGGCAATCTCATCATTTAAAACCAATTACCAAAAGAAACCACCGCTGCATGAGCATGAGTCTGCTTAATACAGTCCTCTTGCCAGATTAGCTGCAGTGGCGGCTCCATTCTCCGCATGGAGCGCAAAGGAGAAGGATGATGATGCCGATTATTACGATGATGATGGCGATGATGACGACGACGATGATTATTTCGACGGTTCGTCCTTCTTGCGCACGATGTAAATACTCCGTATGGAAACGGGAATCGTCGGTTCAGCAACAATATTTCACGGTCCTTAATTATGTAGGTCGAACAGCAAAATGAGAAAATTCTTCACTGTTGCGAAGGGTAACAGGAAACTCCAAGGACAATAACATTGAATAAGTGTTTTTTTCAAGCACTCAGTGAAGTACATGTACATTGTTGCTGTAACTAGATATTGTTTTATTTGTATCCTTCTCATTTCTCACTTTTTTATTATACAGGGTGTCGATAATGTCCTTGTGTAGTTTGAATTTTTTAACAACTTTAACTGTACACAAAATATACGCAATCTGTAAAATAAAATGAAAAAAGAAACTTATTCAGAATTTAAATAGAACTTATATATATATTATACAAATCACTTGTATTATCTATTCTTTTATATGGGTGTGAGAGCTGGACACTCACTGCAGATATGGAGCGACGGATTCAGGCTTTCGAGCATAAATGTTATAGAAGAATTTTGCGCATTTGCTATAAAGAGCACAAAACAAATGTCTATGTTAGAGAGAAGATAAACACCTATGCAGGCCATCAAGAACCACTTTTGTCAATAGTGAAACGTCGAAAGCTTGCCTGGTGTGGGCATGTAACTCGTCATGACTCCCTTTCGAAAATGATCCTCCAGGGAACAATCGAAGGTAAACGGAGAAGAGGAAGGCAAAGAAAATCCTGGGCTGATAACATCAAAGAATGGGCAGGACACGGTTTTTCCACACTTGTACGCATTGCTGAGGATAGAGAGCAGTGGAGGACCCTGTCTGCTGATGCTTCCACCATGGCACCCCTACGACCCATGACGGGTTACGGGTTAAGATGAGATGATGATATATATATAACATATTCAGTAACCATATATATATATATATATATATATATATATATATATATATATATATATATATATATATATATATATATATATATATATATATATATATATATATATATATATATATATATAGTTAGTTAGTTACTGAAGTTGCCTGGTGAGCAAGTGTAGCGAAATCTGTGAGATAATCGCTAAATTCAGTAAGATTTTACTCCTATGATAATAAATAAACCCGCCCGTGTGTGGTTGCCTATCGTCGTCTTCTACGCCAGTAGAGCGCTGAATTTTGTACAGTGGTAATGCTTATAAAATGATCCCGCCGTAAAATCTTACACGCTTTCCTAGTCAGACCTTGAGAATTAACTATAACAATTTTGCAGGGTCAAGGAGTATTTGTTCCAAGACCGAGAGAGAGAAGAATGGAGGTGTACTATATACATAGTAGTCCAATTATTAACCAAGATATTGAAATAATACCATATATCTACGAACGGTAAGACGGACGAACTGTTGTTTTTGCTCATTCTATCCATAACGTTATTTGGGGACGCAAGTTTAAAAAGAGGCATTAGAGTGATTCAAATCCGATTGGTTAGTATAGCAGTATAGGAAGGAGGGTATTGGTTGGCCAAAAAGCTAAATATATTTTGCAGATTCACTCCTAGTATGTTTGGAGTTTTTTTTTTCTTCAAATTTGAATTGAATAGCTAGACCCTCGCTGTGATTGGGCCAGTCTAGTGATATTGGCAAAAAGCTTCCAAGGCTTGTCGCCATTTGATACAAAATTGTTAGTATGCAAGCTGCGTTGAGAACAGCAGTGCTAAGAGTGAAATAAAACCTTGGCAGTCTGGACCGGAGCAAAGCTGAACTTAAATATATATTAATGCTAATGCCAGTCAACGTATGTTTGTGATATTTCCATTGAATTGTGGTAAGAACTAATTTATTAACCTTGTTATTACAAAAAAATTGGTGTATGAGATACTGCTTTATTGGGAAGGTTTCACGACTAAGTACATAGGTCCCCTAGCAGACTTATGCAGGGCCTGTGGTGTTGCTCAAACGCAATAGAGTTGGCATGAGTTGTGTAACTTAAAATGATTTCCACAGTCACCAGTGGGAAGGCTAACCCAAATTATTCTATGGGAGAGAATCATTGTAGAAGTGTCAGAGGAGTTGTAGCCATTAGGGAGGAGAATAGGAGCACTGGTATGAGTTGTTATCTCAGATGAGAATGGTTGAAATGGGTTGGTCAGAGAGATCTGACCCTTTTCTTTTTATTGAAATATACCATGTATTACTTGTGGAATGATATTGTAGATGTGTTATAAAGAATCATAACCTTGTTTCAGGGTTTTTTGTTCTGGTACTAAGCTAGTGCCAGAACCCTGGTGTATTTATCTTCGTGAGAGAAATTGAAATTTTTGCTGGTACACGCTGTCTTCCACACTACACCAGGGACTGTGTCAGATTGGTCATTCGGTTGAAATTTTTGCTGGTACACGCTGTCTACCACGAATCAACCCATGAAAAATAGGAGATTGTCAGCATCGTAACTACTACCAACAGAAAGATAAGTGCCATTGTGTCGGCACGAAGAGTTCATCCACTTGTATAAACACATAATAAATACAATATTTGACTGTTGAATAAACATTCCACAAGAGATAGAGAAAAGAGAGGGTATGATGAAAATACCCCAACCCACCATTAATTACCAGTGTTAACGTAGTCTATAGTAATTCCTAAATATAATTAGATTGTAATACTTCTTTATATGGACAGAAGATCCATTGTGGTATTTAATTTTATGTAAATAAAACCATAAATTTCATTTTGTTGTTGGTCCTGACTCAGAAAATTCTGAATCAGGGCAAATAAAATTGTAATATATCCTATTACGTAATATTCAACCACAGATTTCTATAAGATATATCCCAGAGTGTTAGTCTGTTTGTGGTTGTTGTATTGACCCAGTCCTATTTATGTGATAGAATTAAAGTGTATTTGTATTGATTTGACTTACACTGCATTATACCTTCATTACCCTAGACACATAGACGTAGTCACATAAATAATAAGTAAAATATAGAGCCAAGTGAGATCATAGGGTGGTAGCAGATAGGTTCCCTGAAAATACTTAACCATCAACTAATAAACTCAAGGGCCTACACAGCTGACCTCACTTGGTAAACAAATAAGATTAAATAAATACATCCATAACACCAAATCCACCACAGCAAGCCAGAGAAAATTATATATATCTTTTATATCAACAAACGGGAGCCGCGCTGGTGTAATGGTTACAACGTTGCGCTGGTGACCAGGTTTTCAAGGTTCAAGCCGGGGCGCGGTCATTTGTAGGAGTGTCATCGACCGGGATTTTGACTGAATAACATGACCGGCTCCTGAGATAAACCCTCTGTGGATGGGAAGGAGCAAAGCTCCTGACCGGGTTGGAAGGAAAGTCCTCAGGTTCCCCAGCCTCGCAATGACATGTCATTGGGCCGAAGGGCTGAAAGCCCAAGTGCCGCTGGTTAAGGAAAAAAAAATCCACAAACCTTAGCTGCCTAACACACTCGGCTTTAAGAGCCAGATGTGATCTGGACCCTAAAGGGTATAGTCACTATGCGACTGCGCACCTGCCTGTACTACTATAATGAGCGCTTTAGCAAGCTCCATATAACATATATGGCAGCACAGCTGTAGTAAACAGATTTCGTGTGACTACGTAGGTTACCAGGTGAGGTTAGTTGGTGCTCTTTGACTTGTGAGCAATTGAATACGCTGTTGTGCTTGGAACGAGACATGACCCTTTTACGTAATTAACACCCGTAAAACTATTACATGACAATAAATGATAACTTTATGACAGATAAGCAAGTTAACCCCTTCACGCCCCTACACAAATTGCAAATACACTTTTCATACGCTTTACAAATTACAGCTCACAAACCCCTCATCGTTTGCTGGCGGTACAGTTTTTCTTGACACAGTGTTCTCGCTCAGTACAAAGAGATTACTCCTTGCATGTTGGCCCAGAGCCAACTGGCTTTCAGAGTTAGGCTGTCTTCGCCCGAAAAAAAGTAAACAAACAAGTTTTCGCTGTTGGCTGCGGGCAGATGTAAAAGAAAAAAACTCTACCGGACCCTCCTTTTAACGAGAAACTCACTTTCACTATATATATATATATATATATATATATATATATATATAATATATATATATATATATATATATATATATATATATATATATATATATATATATATATATATATATATATATTATATATATATATATATATATATATAACTATTCAGGCTGCTATTTTAATCCGCCTGGACTAAAATGCATGTTTTGCCCCAAACAATAACCAAAAAACAATCATAAATGAAAAGATAAATTTTCCACATGCACCTTCAGCTTTCCTTTTTTTCGGAGACCTGCCACACGAAAAACTCCATCAACTTACACAAAAGATCTGCGAGGCCGAAAGTCTTAATTTATAGATCAATTTATGTCAAGTAACACGTTATGTTGGTTTTCCCTTCCGAGAGATCATCCACATTCTAAGATTACTTAGCAAACACACTTCACTTATTAACATTATGAAGATAATTACCCTAGATCTACTTCACATAGCTAACATCTGTTTACATGAAAACCCAAATATACACTAATCAACCAAATGTCGCTTACCCAAAACAGAAAAGGTATTCGTTGGTTTCTAACAGAAAATATATCTGTTTATTTTTTCGTGACTGAATTATGATGGCGTCGATTATTTACTTCATATGACAGATGACGTGTTCGTTGCTGCTAGTAGTTGGAAGGTTTTTAATGGCTCTCTTATATAGGAAAAATGGCTCTACTAAGAGCCTCTGATCTCTGTTATCTTGCGTGCACGTGACCACAACGAGTCGGCGGGACAGTCCATGATAAAGACACTTGGGAAGCAAAGATTTACCGCGATGTTACAGGATAAAAGAATTAAATTAATGTCGCTCTCTCGACTAGAACTTTGTGAAGCGATTGGGCCCCCAAAATGTCCGAAAACCGAGCATCTCAGGGGGAAAAAAAGGCGCCGAGCTACCGTTGCTCGCCTTCTCCCGTCTAATTCAAAAGATATTTGAAGAAACGAGCCGACCAACAACACAGAGTTTGGTTAGCTTTGTGTAGACGAGCAAAAGATGCATGAGTGGAGGGATCTCAGCTGCTGTCTAAATGAAGATTGGCACTGACGAGGACTGCAATGTTACAGTAGACTAGACGGAAAAGTAGAGGGGAGGAGGGAGACGACAATCAAAGATAAGAAAGAGGTGGTTCTAACGCTGAGAAAATCGACAGAAATTCTGAGTCAACTTATCAAACCTATAACTTCTGTTACTTTAACTCTTGTTAGTCTCTACTTCTTTATTTCTTACGAATGCCTGCGACATACCCATTTATGTTTTTTATTAACTGTCTTTTCTCCAGTTTGTTACCTAAACTTTTGTCTTGTATCTTTCTGTGTCTTATTTTATCTTCTCTTCGTTCAAGATTAAGCATTCGATTGACAGAGTGGTTAGAGCGCTGGTCTCTCGCCGCAAAGGTTTCGGGTTGGATTCACGGTATCGACACGCTTCAGTCTACCCAGCATGTAAAAGGGTACCTAATTTTGCTTTTGAGTTAGGGAAGGAAATCACAGCGAGGATAGGAACTGATCATCCCCCCTATCGATGCTAGCTGGACCTAGCATAGTGAAATATCTAACACGTGACTTCCCTACAGCAGTGTCTAATATTAGACTACCTTTAACCTTTTGACCTTAAAGATGTGAACTCGTCAAGTTTGACAGCATGTTGTTTCTCGGGCGGCTGCTGGTGTGTGATGCGTGATGCCATATGATGATGGATGGCATCCGCATGTCTGGTTTTGTGTAGTGTGTAGATGTGTTCAGTCAAACAATGTTCATGCAACAATAACAGGGCAATCCACATAGGACGTCAGTAAACTCACGACGTATAAAGTCAATGAGTCTTGAAACAGCCGTTGACGTTTTTCTTCATTATTTATTGTGGACGCCACAGTGACAAAATGGTTACGCAAATGTGTAGGCACATCAAACAGTCATTATCACAGCAACATTCAATACAGCAATAAACGGTAGACAGCATTACAATGATGAGTCAGATGCATGTTATATTTCATAGTGCTGTAAATGTAGTCAGGTGGAAAACTCCATCCTTTTCTATAACAGCCAGGAGATAACCAGATGTATGAGATCAGTTCACTCTCCTTAGTTTGACCTCAGCAAGACAGACACGTCTGCCGAAGTATAAATAATGTCCTCAAAAATATCCTCTAGATAATAAAGGTTTTCTAAACCTAGTTCATTTAACAAAGTAGCAAGTAATGGTCCTTGGTACCTGCATCAACCGATGCAGTACAATGCAGCGACATGTGAGCTGGGAAAAAAACATCTCGTGACGACGACTTTCGCAGACAGGCTATGAATCGAAATCGCTCACGACCCAAAATCAATAGAGTTAATGAAAATGTTAATTTACCTTGCTTTCAAGAAATACAGAAATATCACGCCTCCCGGCATGTGCAAATACACTAGAGGTATTATCCCGAATAAACGAAATATCCATAAGAGGACTACACATCCCTGACAGAACAAAAATAGCGGAGATCCCCTCTTCAACGAGGCATCTCTTTCGCCATTCCAAATCGCTCACTCCCACTAGTGGTGGGCGGAAACCGATCGACCAAACAACAAGACAAGTCATGCGCAGTCCAGCGCAAAAATGACCACAGCTCAAAAGTTAACTGCATTCGATACTAACGCGAGAAGACAAATGCTTACCGAGAAAAGTGACTATAGATTTCAAGCAGTTGTTGCCCTTGCGTTAAAAAACAGATATTGAAATAAAACGATGTTGCGAGAATTTATCACGCAACATATCACCACCTCCTCCCGATAAAAAAAAAATGTGGAACATTTTTTTTTTTCAATATCAAAGAGCAAGCGATAAGCGGCTCAAAACGCACGAATTATGCGCTGATAATTAATTAAATTGCCAAACAATAGGCTAATTATAGAGTGTCTGGTGAGGATATACCTCAACAGAAAAATAAATATGTCTCAAAAAATATTCACATCGGGGAGGTGTCACCAACACACATCACGTTAGCATGTAAACACAATATACGTATGCAAGTTACTATAATCATCATTAAACAGCATACTCTAATATTGTCTTTAAAAATGGATGTACAAATCTGATAGGAAAATTTAAATAGTACATTCTTTGACATGTAATGACATAAGTACATAGCAAAGTTAAACTACATGACGATCCAGGACATATGCTCTGGTATTCCGAGGGTAAGTACACAATCTAGAACTCGTAAGGTAAGTCCTCAGCTCAACAATGACATTCTGAGAAAGTACAAGCAATATAATGCTAATTAATAACTAATATGCTTCATAAGGTACAATACATTATTAATAATTGTGGCTGTTTAGTAAACTAACGGCCCTTATATTAACTACTCAGTCCTCCTCTATCATTTTAAAAAACGAACAGAAGAAGATGACAACAAAGCACGATAGTGTGTACATATAGAGTAAGTACAGATGTGCTAATCTATTGTAGAAATATAGGTGTGTTATGACTCTGTAATATATAGAAATATAGGACAGAAGTATTAGTTGGAGTCATGTGGGCATCTAGACAAAATGTCAGCCATCACATTATCCGCACCACGGATAGCTCGTACCGTGAAGTGAAAAGGTTGAAGAGCTATAGCATATCGAGTGGATCTCGAACTCTTCAAATTCTTAGTCTGAATAGCTGTAAGAGCTTTCTGATCAGTCTCTAGAATGAAATGTGCGCCCAGGAGGAATCTTTGTAGCTTTAGAATTGACCAAACCATCGCTAACAACTCACGGTCTAAAAACCGAGTAGTTCCTCTCTGCCGCATTTAGTTTTCTAGAAATGTACATAACAGGATGCAGAGTATTTGCATATTCTTGCATCAGTGCTGCTCCAATCCCAGTGGATGAAGCATCACTCCGAAGAACAAAAGTCCCTATCAAGAGTAGGTAATCTTAAGATGGGAGGAGAAGAAAATATATTCTTGATTTGGTCTAGTGAAGATTGGCATTCTTCAGACCAACGGACCAGATTAGGCGAACCTTTCTTCAACAATGTTGAGAGAGGTGCCATGATCGAAGATAAATTTGGAATAAATCTCCCATAAAAATTGAATTAAACCTAAGAGACTCCTAACTTGTTTCTTCGTTTTAGGAACAGAGATGTTCAGTATTTTGGAAGTATTGTGGTCTTCTGTCTTCAAGAGACCATGACCAACACGATGACCCAGGAAAGAGATTTCACCAAAACCAACAAAAGCTTTAGAAGGTTTTGCTGTCAAATTATTCTCACGTAGAGTGGACAGTAAGTCATATAACCCTAAATAGTGATCTTCCCAGGTATCACTGAAGAGACAGATGTCATCTAAGTATGCGATGACATCCGAACGATGTGACAGAAATTCGACGCATCATGCGAACGAAAGTGGCAGGGGCGTTCATGAGACCAAAAGGCATAACATTCCATTGAAATAGACCCCTAGGTGTAGAAAAAGCAGTAAGAGGTTTGGCATGCTCTGCTAAAGGCACTTGCCAATAACCTTTAGACAAGTCAAGTTTAGTGAAGAATCTAGAATTAGAAAGTCTAATCAGTAGATCTTCTAACAAAGGCATCGGTTCAGCGTCGAACTTTGTGACCTGATTCAATTTGCGATAATCAACGCAAATTCGTATGTTCTTATCCTTCTTCCGGACAATAACCATGGAAGAAGAATATGGTGAAGTCGATGGTTCAATTATATTTAATTGAATCATTTCATCCAATTCCTTTTCCACTTGCGACTGAAAGTGTATAGGAATAGGATACGGCCTAACCCTAATTGGATTATTGTCGGTAAGAATTATGTCATGTTCTATGACATCTGTGTGTCCAGGAATGTCAGTGAGAACATCCTGAAATGTTTGTAACATTGACGAGACTTGTCGATGTTCGTCACCAGAAAGATTAGGAGAAACAGAAACGTTTTTCCAAGATTCCGTAGAATGTAATGGAACCACTGGAAGGGGAAGGTTGACATCAGAGAAGGTAGCTTCCTCATCCTGAATGACAGACAGGGATGAATAATGACCGTGAGGTGCAGGAGCATCATCCGTTGCCTGGAAAATAGGCAGCAAATAGTCCGGACGTTCGTGAAATTCCGAAAGCATGTTTATGTGGAAAGTTTTATGCTTTCCATCAATATCGACCACATAGTCAACATCGGAAATCCGAGAGACTATTGCATACGGACCTTTCCATGCAATAAGAAGTCTATTTTCCCTACTGGGGAGTAGGACGAATGCTTTGTCACCTGGACAAAGTTGTCGTAGACATCTATTCTTGTTAGCAAACTGCCTTGCCTTCTCTTTAGCAATTTCTGATGAAGCAGTTGCTAGCTTACATGCCTCAATGATCTTTTGTCTAAGAGCAATGACATACTCATATGAGGATTGAGTTTCATCGCTAATATCATCGGCAGTGATGAGATCGTGTAATAAAGACATAGGGCCGCGTGGACGCGCGCCAAAGACAAGTTCGAAGGGAGAAAATCCTGTGTGTTCATTAGGGACTTCTCTATAGGCAAAGAGAGCCGCGGGTAAAACCCTGTCCCAATCTTGAGGATGATCTTCAGTTATCTTACCAAGCAAAGTCTTGAGCGTTCTATTCAGACGCTCAACTAACCCATTAGACATAGGATGGTAGATACTACTGAGAGATCGTTCAATATGTAAGGTAGACATTACCTGTGACATAGTGTCAGATATGAGTTGAGTGCCATGGTCTGACAATATTTCTCTGGGGAACCCCAAGCGAGAAAATATCAACCAAAGAGCATCTGCGATATCTGTAGTAGATATGCTCTTAACAGGAATAGCCTCTGGCCAACGTGTGCACATATCGACACATGTAAGGATAAACTGATGTCCTCTGGCCGACTTGACCTTAAAAGGGCCAATAATATCTATGGCCATTTTCTGAAACGGCCGAATAGGAATGTCAGCAGCCTGGATAGGCGCAGCATGTCGTGGTCCTCTAGATTTGACCTCCTGACATACCTTGCATGATCGGCAGTAAATACGAATGTCCTTATTGACAAAAGGCCAAAAGAAAGCCGCAAGGACTCTCGACTTCGTACGGGCAAAACCCATATGTCCAGCACATTGCGAGTCATGAGCATGTTGTAATATTTGGACTCTCATGCTCTTGGGAACAAGAATTTGCGAATGTGCCGACGTAGTCGAATCTTGTACCATACGTACAAGTACGCCGTTTCTCATTGCAATCCAAGATTTTCTATTTGTATCCTGATTCGGATCACCTTTCTTCGCAAGAACGAAGAATTTTTTTAAAAGAAGGATCTTCTTCTTGCAATTTTATGAAAGAGTCACGAGTAATTACTAAGTGACTATCTTGGCTATCAACTTCATTATCACTATTCAGTGAAGTTTCGGGTGTTTGTAGAGCTTGTGCTCTTGTAACTACTGCATTTGTAGCTTGCATGTTATTATCTTCCCAAGCAGCAATCTGCTGTGGGGTACACTCCCTAACTCCGTGAATACGACCAATAATAAGGTCCGCAATAGGATTAGGTAAGAGACAAGCATGCACATCTCCAGTAAAGAAAGGAGTGGCAATGCGAATTACAGCAGTAGGATATTTTTCTAGAGTGCCGCCAAATGTGACACATTTAATAACCCTTCCTGTAGCACAAGATGGATCTACAAGCGATTGTCTAACACCAATAGTGGTGCATCCGGAATCGAAAAGTAGTGAGACCGGAGTATCATTAACAAGACCCTTATGTAGAATTAAAGAACCCCTCCCGTCATGCGCAACAGCAGCAGGAAGAGCGGGAAGTGGGTGACCACAACTCAAAGTAGTTATGGTACCCGGTTCGAATAAAGTACTGCATTGGGGGCATTTGTTTGCTCTCTCAAAGTCAAAAGCAGAACTAGTGACAGCGTCAAAGTTTTTACTATCAACAACATGATTACAGGCTCCCTCAGTTTCCTGTTGTACAGCATTAGCCTGCTGATATCTCTTTTTTTTTGTGTTGAGATCTACCCCGACTATTATTACCTCTGAAGTTATCAGAGTTATTATTATCTCTGCAGTTATTATTGTCTCTATTGTAATTGTTATACTGGTTCGAATTCCAGTTTCCACGATTACTATCATGTTCACATTGATGCGAACATCTATTTGTTTGGTTCTGAGGTCTTCGGCAGGAATAACCTCTATTACCATATCCTCTTTTGAAATGCTTATAATTATTAGGGTGATAGTAACGACCACTATCAGGTTGTCTCCAATTCTTCGAAGAAGAATCACCATGAAATTGGTTTCCATGATTTTGACAGAAATTACCGCTGCCCTTTCTATCAAAATTTTGTTGGGATCTACGAGCAAAGTTTTGACCATACGGAGCTGCCGAAGCAACTGGTAAACCTTCTTTCACCTTAGAGTTACCCATGGTTATGTGTGGGTGCGCAGTTACGTATTGGCAACAGAAATCTTCCATTTCTTTTATTGTTTTAGGTTTACGTTCATGAAGGAAAGCAAGGAAAGACTCATTGACAGACGACATGACTTTGTCTCTAAGTATTAAGTCCATAAGTCCTTCATAAGTTTTTTCCGTCTTAGATAGTTCAACCCATCGTGAGAAAGTAATGCGTATTCTTGCAATAAACTCGGAGAATTCAACTCCATTTTCAGGTAACATGTTTTTAAATTGTAGACGATAGCCGTCTTCGTTAAGCTGATATTTCTTTAACAAAGCGGCCCTGACAACCTCATAATTGCTCTTGTCAGGTTCATCCACCATATTTAATATACTTAGAGCTTTACCTGTCAGTATCCCTGATAACTGATAAACATATTTTGCTTTGTCTATGTTATGAGCTGTACATGCTTGTTCAAATCTGTCCAGATAGAACATTATGTCATCACTGGAAGGACTAAATGTTGGTAACTTAATCTTAAAAGTATCATTATTAGCCTTCCCAGAAGATGAACCCTTGTTTGAATCATTACCATTACTCATGCTCGTCAATTTCAATTTCTCCAACTCTAAAGCTAAGAGTTTTTCTTCATGTTCCATTTTTGCTTTCCTCTCATCAGACTCTCTTTGTAACTTCCTTTCTTCAGCTTGAGCCTGCATTTGAAGTCTTTCATTTTCAGCTTCTTTTTCAAGTCTTTTATTTTCAAGTCTTTTATTTTCAGCTTCTTTTTCAAGTCTTTTATTTTCAGCTTCTTTTTCAAGTCTTTTATTCTCAGCTTCTTTTTCAAGTCTTTTATTCTCAGCCTCTAGCTGTAGCTTTCTTTCCTCAGCTTCTGATTCCCTTTTTTGTTTTTCCATTTCCATTTGGAATCTCTTTTCATCCACCTGCATCTGCAGTTTCTTTTGTTCAGCTTCCATATGCAGTTTCTTTTGTTCAGCTTCCATTGCTTTATCATATCGAGCAGTTGCAAATTCTTCTAACTTATCACCAGTCTTCCCAAGCAATTTACCCTGCTCAATAAAGTGCTCAAATGTAGACATGTTGTCTAACATATGAGTCCAAAACCTGAAATAATTAACTAATTTATTTCAAACCTAAGTGTAACAAGTCTTAATTAAGCACTTGTATATTCACATCACATTATATTATCCCAGTCTCTGTGGGAAACAAGTCTCCAATCAAAGAACTTGTATATGAAATATCAGCACTCAAATCTTGATCATAAGTGCACTTCTCATTCAATAGTGCACGACACTATTCATCATTCATTTATCATCAGTATAGTAGTAACAGTGCATTAGCATAGCCCATTAACTAATTACTATAACTGTAAACAATGACTATGTAAACACATGCAGAATGTAAACATTGAAAATGTAAACAATACAAACAATGTAAACAATAACAATGTAAACAATAACAAAGATCAGCAACAATACAAAAACTTTCGCAGAAATCAACTAAAAATAAAGCAGAAATTAATGAAATATCACAAAAAATGTGACGATATCTGCGATAGAATTAAACAAAATACATGACACCACAGTGTATAAACAAAAATGTTGTATGAAACTAAATTATAGACAAGAGTAGGCTAACAAATACAAACAAATCACAACAAAACTAAAGAATGTGAAATAATAACGAAAACAATATTAAAACATGTCATCACAGCTAACATAAATAGCAACAGAAGTCGCTTAGCAAATTCCAGTATCGGAAATTTGCAAACCCTACAGAAAACGCTCACAATAGACGACCTCTATGACGTGGCATAATCTAACGGAGACACCACCCAACCGAGAACCCGCTGAAATATAAACATATAAATATACAAATAACATATAGACATATAATATATAGAATGAGATGATACACAGAAGACTCAGCAGAAGTATAAGGGCACAGTTTACATACAAACAGGCCACTTAACTTAAAGGCTTCCAATCGTAGAACAGCAGAAAAACGGATGTCAATCAACGTCCTAAAGAGCGAAGCTCCAACGATGATGGCACATCTGAACTGCTTCCACTGCTAACACGATGGTACAAGAGCTTCTGAAATACTGTGTGTTGAGTTGTTTCGGCACTTGACCTTCTAATCCAAAAGTAAGTTGATGGAAATCGGTACTTGGCCTTCTTCAGAAAACAACCCGTTTCAACCGGCACTTGACCTTCTCAAAAAACGACAGCACTGGAACCTTGACAGCAGCAACTTGCTTGACTTGCGTAAAAGATAACAGCAGTCCGAGTTATCCGGCAACATGTAACAACGCCGGGTACTGTCAAATTCTTGTTTCCGTCAAAAGGTTGAAATTTTGACTTTTACCGGGCAACGCCGAGTACTTTGAAAATTTTGAAGATGTTGACTGTATTGAAGAATGTTAATTTCTTGAAGGATGCTGATGAATTCTTGTTGAAAATGAAGTGGGTAAGGGACCCCGTGTTTGCTAGTACCAGAATCAAACCAGCTTATGGCCACCAAATGATGCGTGATGCCATATGATGATGGATGGCATCCGCATGTCTGGTTTTGTGTAGTGTGTAGATGTGTTCAGTCAAAACAATGTTCATGCAACAATAACAGGGCAATCCACATAGGACGTCAGTAAACTCACGACGTATAAAGTCAATGAGTCTTGAAACAGCCGTTGACGTTTTTCTTCATTATTTATTGTGGACGCCACAGTGACAAAATGGTTACGCAAATGTGTAGGCACATCAAACAGTCATTATCACAGCAACATTCAATACAGCAATAAACGGTAGACAGCATTACAATGATGAGTCAGATGCATGTTATATTTCATAGTGCTGTAAATGTAGTCAGGTGGAAAACTCCATCCTTTTCTATAACAGCCAGGAGATAACCAGATGTATGAGATCAGTTCACTCTCCTTAGTTTGACCTCAGCAAGACAGACACGTCTGCCGAAGTATAAATAATGTCCTCAAAAATATCCTCTAGATAATAAAGGTTTTCTAAACCTAGTTCATTTAACAAAGTAGCAAGTAATGGTCCTTGGTACCTGCATCAACCGATGCAGTACAATGCAGCGACATGTGAGCTGGGAAAAAAACATCTCGTGACGACGACTTTCGCAGACAGGCTATGAATCGAAATCGCTCACGACCCAAAATCAATAGAGTTAATGAAAATGTTAATTTACCTTGCTTTCAAGAAATACAGAAATATCACGCCTCCCGGCATGTGCAAATACACTAGAGGTATTATCCCGAATAAACGAAATATCCATAAGAGGACTACACATCCCTGACAGAACAAAAATAGCGGAGATCCCCTCTTCAACGAGGCATCTCTTTCGCCATTCCAAATCGCTCACTCCCACTAGTGGTGGGCGGAAACCGATCGACCAAACAACAAGACAAGTCATGCGCAGTCCAGCGCAAAAATGACCACAGCTCAAAAGTTAACTGCATTCGATACTAACGCGAGAAGACAAATGCTTACCGAGAAAAGTGACTATAGATTTCAAGCAGTTGTTGCCCTTGCGTTATAAAACAGATATTGAAATAAAACGATGTTGCGAGAATTTATCACGCAACAGTGTGATATCTGACATTGCTATTGTTTTGCTGCTGCTGCTGTTGTCATAACGGTTGCTATTTATTTTGTGAACCACTTTTCACGTTATAGGAGACTGAGGAACATGCGGGTCACGGTCATGGGGAAATACGAGAGAGAGAGAGAGAGAGAGAGAGAGAGAGAGACAGATAGATAGATAGATAGATAGATAGATAGATAGATAGATAGATAGATAGATAGATAGATAGATAGATAGATAGATAGATAGATAGATAGATAGATAGATAGATAGATAGATAGATAGATAGATAGATAGATAGATAGTCTGTCTTTTGTTCCCGTATTCGTATGTTTTTCAGTCTTCCTCTACCCCGCTTACCCTGGGGATTCCATAATAAGGAGTGCTGGACACACAGGATCATACTAGAGAGATATAACACGCAACAGACAGACAGACAACTAAGGAGAGAATTGGCAGTTTTTGGGCAAAAAAGATGTTACATTGACACATAACCACACTGCAAATAGTAGCAGAATGAGCTTGCAACTGTACTTATCACTTCACATTGGATTTGTATACTGAAAATGCCTTTGACAGTTTGAATAGAAAATAATTTTAGAAGTTGATTGGGCTTTTCGTACTTCCCCATTAAGGTCATTACCTAATAAAGAGTGCATGTAAGTGCAGAATTCTTTATGAGTAAGTAAATAAATTTATACTTCTTTATTTCTCGCGAGTGCCTGAAACATACTGCATGCCTGAACCGTGTTGTATTATTTATTCTTTAATTATAAAGGACAGTTTACAGAACCCTCTTAAATAAGAACTGGAGTGCGGCAGGAACGTCTCTTGTCACCATTTCTTTTCCTACTATGTATAGATTGGGTTATTAAAACTTCAACATAAACTACTAGAGATAAAACTTAATGGACTCTGACTAAGCTGATCTAGACCAGCTACTCTTAACCTTTTTGAGATTCCACATTCCTTTACAGCATCTTAAAAGCCTCGCATCCTGTTATTTTCTCACAAAATATGTCAGAAATGCGATATGAAACTTGCAGGTAGACCCGGCGTTGCCCGAGTCAAAAGAGAAACTTTTAAAATCTCACCTGATTTGCGGTACTTCTGAGCCATCATTATTATCTGAGCAACCAGGACCAACCCTCCACGGTTAATTCTCGCATTAACCTAATGACAATTATACACCTCACCTCCAGCATATTTACCCGAATCATGTTCTCCATGGTACCTCTTAAGATCACGTCTAATTCAATCGTTTCCGCCATCATACCTCTCACCTCCAGCACATCTATTCCAACCATGTCCTCCACCATACCTATCACCCCCAGCACATCTATTCCAATGATGTCCTCCACAATACCTTTCACCTCCAGCACATCTACTTCAATCATGTTCTCAATGGTACCTCCCACCTCCGGCAGTTCTACTCCAATCATGTCTTTCACTATACCTCCCACTCCCAGGACATATGCCCCAATCTTGTCCTCCCTTATACCTTTCACTCCGAGCACACCTATTCCAATAATTTCCTCCACTATACCTTTCACCTCCAGCACATCTAGTTCAATCATGTCCTCCACCATAACTCTCACCTTCAACAAATCTACTCCAATCATGTCCTGCACCATACCTTTCACCTCTAGCACATCTACTTCAATCGTTTCCTCCACTGTACGTCCTTCAGTTCGGTTAGTTTGAGGGAGACCAAGAGCATGTAGTTCCGCTTCTTCCATAGAAATAACCGTATCTTCTATGGCTTCTTTAATATCTCTATTGTAAATTTCATCACTGTATTGTAAATTTCATCACTGTATTGTAAATTTCATCACTGTATTGTAAATTTCATCACTGTATTGTAAATTTCACAATCCCCAGAGCTATGCCAGTGGGAGTTTTACTCCTGGTAGGTTCAACCAAGCTGGACTGGTCTGTGTGGGTAGGGGTCAGACAAAAGCTGGTACCCTGGTCCTCCAGGTTGGGGGTTTTTGCATAGGGCTGACACCCCTGTCTATGTAAAAAAAAAAAAAATAATGAAGTTACGGAAACAACATCAAATGAACAAACTTTGCTGCGGGATGGACATTCGGAGTCTGTGGCTCGTATGACTGTCAGTGGTGAAAGCCGAAAGGAAGCCACTGACATGAAAATGGATGTCCTGACCGCAAAACAGGATACAAGAATAGGATTTTGGAATGTCAGGACAATGTACGAGACAGGTAAACTAAGACAGGTCACGGCAGAAATGAGAAACTATAGGTTACACATCCTGGGGATAAGCGAGAGCAGATGGACAGGGGCAGGAAAAGTTAAAACAGCAACAGGAGAAACAGTACTTTACTCTGGAAGAGAGGATGGACAGCACAGTGAAGGCGTAGCCATTATACTACAGAAAGGGATAGAAAGGACATTACTGGAATGGAAACCCATCAACAACAGACTGATACGATTGAGATTGAGAGGGAGATTCACCAACACTACAATAATACAATGCTACGCACCAACGAATGATAGCGATGAGGAGGTCAAGGATGAATTCTATCAACAACTGCAGAAAGAAATGGAGGACACACCTAGATATGACCTTGTTATAGTAATGGGAGACCTCAATGCGAAAGTTGGTACACACAATACATATAATGAAAGAACAATGGGGAAATGCGGCAGCGGAATAGCAAACGAAAATGGGGATAAGCTAATAAGTTTCTGTAGCATTAACAACCTGGTCATTGGAGGAACACTTTTCCCACATAAGGAAATTCACAAGTTAACATGAGAATCACCAAATGGTCGGGACAGAAACCAGATAGACCACATCATGGTTAACGGTAGATGGAGACATGCATTACAAGATATGAAGGTAAGAAGAGGTGCAGATGTGGGAAGCGATCACCATTTAGTAGTAGCAAAACTGAAAGTGAAACTAAGAAGGGCTGGACCAACTGTAACTACACAGAAAAGGTTTGACATCAGCAAATTGAAGGACCCCCTTACCAGAAAAGCTTTTGCGGCCGACATTAAGAAACGATATCAATTTGCCAAAAGCCAGGAAAAGACATTGACTGATGATATAGACCAGAATTTCAACACTATTTCAACAATATATAAGGAAAGTAGCAAATCATGCTTAGGATTCCAGGAAAGGAAGAAGCAAGACTGGATAACACCAGAAACACTAAACACCATAAAGATGAGAAAGGAAATGAAAAGAAAGAAAACAGAAGCGAAGTCCCCCCAGGTTAAAGCAACTATATAGCGAACAGTACAGTCAACTGGACAGGGAAGTTAAACGCCAAACCCGAGCCAACAAAAGGAATTTCCTAGACGATCTTGCAAAACAGGCAGAAGAGGCAGCACTGAGAAATGAACAAAGCACAGTATACAAAATAACTAAATTCATCAGCGGAAAACAAGGTGCAAACAATATTACATTAGTAAGAGATAAGCAAGGAAATCTCATTAAGACAGCAGAGGGACAGGAAACAAGATGGGCAGAGCACTTCAGAGAAACTCTGAACAAGGAAATACCAGAGACACAATTGAATGTTCCTGAGGCTGAAAACGATCTAGATGTAAATACAGACATTCCACGAAAAGAAGAAATCATCACAGCAATCAAAGGGTTAAATAACGGTAAAGCTCCGGGCCATGATAACTTAAATGCAGAGCTATTTAAGACAGACCCTGAGCTAGCAGCAGAACTATTAGAACCACTATTTGCACAAGTGTGGAAAACGGGGACAACACCATCAGAATGGAACAAAGGAATAATTGTCAAATTGCCCAAGAAGGGAGATCTTTCAGACTGCAATAATTGGAGAGGAATCACTCTTCTCTCAGTTCCCAGCAAAATACTAGGCAGGATAATTATACAGAGAATTTCAAAGGCAGTAGACTACAAACTGAGGAAAGAACAAGCAGGATTTAGAAAGAACAGAAGATGTGTAGACCATATATTCACTCTCAGGAACATTATAGAGCAGTGCTCAGAATGGCAAAGACAGCTTTACATAAATTTTGTTGATTTTGAAAAGGCTTTTGACAGCATACATAGGGACAGTTTATGGAAAATACTGAGGGCTTATGGAATTCAAAGCTGCATAGTGTCAATCATAAAAAGCCTCTATGCCAACTTTACGTGTAGTGTTGGGCAGAGCAACCTAACCTTCGAGGTGAAGACAGGAGTACGACAGGGATGCCCCTTATCAACCACTCTATTTTTAACAGTCATAGACTGGGTGATGCGACAGACAACAGAGGGCAGTCCAAGAGGAATAAGATGGACTACATTTTCACATTGGAAGATCTGGAATATGCAGATGACATTGCACTGCTGGCACATTCACATCAACACATCCAGGAAAAAACGGATAGACTTAATAAATTTAGCCAGCAGGTGGGCTTGAACATCAATTTAAAGAAGTCTGAGGTCATGACGCTCAATGTGAGCAACCCTGAGCCCATATCAGTAAGGAATCAGCAACTGGTACAGACAGATACCTTCACATACCTAGGAAGCATAGTAACACCAGACGGTGGGCAGGCAAAGACATCAACATCAGAATGAATAAGGCAAGAACAGCCTTCTTTAGCCTAAATAACATCTGGAAGTCCTCCCAAAATGCAGCACAAGCACCATCACTGTAACTAATTTCCCTTTAAGGGTATATTAACTGAGTCTGATGTTTAAAATCTTCTGTAAGCTGATCTCTGTATTTCATCTTCAGTGCTAGTGGGTCACCAGCTGCACAGGTTCTAAGTAGAATGTCATCTGATGTTTGTTGCTGCGCGCGATAATGAAGACTCTAAAAGTAGACGGGAAAAAAAAATTGCGACCCCTAATCTTGCTGAATCCTTTATCTTTTTTAAATGGGAAATCCATTGATATATTTACCCAAAATTAATGTTAAGGGAAACAATAAATTAATTTCTATTAATGTCTAACTTTCATTACCAAAAAAAAAAAAAACATTGCGTCCCCTGTTTCTGTAGGGGACAAACAGACAGACTTTCACAAATATAGATTAGAAGAAAGAAAAATTATATTTTATTTATTTTCAATATTGACTTCACATTGTCAATGTTCTATCTAGTACAAATACGTTTGAGTTATGTGCATTACCATGTTTTTATGGTGATTTGCCATCAAAATATCTGGCATATCTCGTACACCTCAATATTCAGGTCTCAGACCCCCAAAGTGTGCATGCACCCTGGTTAAGAAGCTTTGATCTGCATCAGCGGTCGGCAACCCAGGAGCTATATGGATCTACTCAATAAACACTTAGCTCTCTAAACATCTACTTTTATAAAAATCTAACTAAATTATGTTTTACCGGTTGTTAACTTCATCTTGAAGAATAGATCATTTATGCAGATCACAAATAACGTTAATTTTATTAAGCTAGCTCCTGGATTCTCACTGGGAACACAGACAAAATATCTTTAATCCTGAAGATACCCGAGGTTGTAAATGCCTACGGGAGAAGACAGGTCCGAAAGTTTCCTAGCTTAAGAAAAAAAAATCATTCTTTTTGTTTCTCATCCGTCAAACAAAATTCCACCAAATCGTCCCCTGGGATCTACGGGTAGAACGGGATCGACATGACAAAATAAGAACACTGAGTGCAAAGTCCTTGCAGTTCGGTCTGAAAATCAACAGAGAAAAGACAAAAATTGTGAGAATAATGGTGGCAAAAAAGTAGCCAGACTCCAGCTGGATATAACCTCAACTAGTTACAAACTCTTAGATATACCTTGACAGCAGCATAGACACAGTTGGGGGAATGAAGACATGCATGAACATAAGAATATAGAAGACAAGAAGGACTTGGGACTTTCACTGCATTATGAAATAAATGGAAATCAACAGAAATCATGTATAATTTTTTGCGGTTGGGAGGGGGGGGGGGGGGGGGGGGGGGGAGGAGAGAATACCACCCCCAGCCAAGAACTGCTTAATCGGGGCAACCAAAAAGACATGCGCACCATCATTGTTGGCATTCGCTAGAGTTGGGTTGGCTCAGAAGAGACCCTGACGCCATCACAAGAACTGCTCTGCTATGGACCCCGAAGGAAGGCGAAAGAGAGGTCGACCAAAAACAACTTGGCAGAGAACTGTGGAAGCCGTGACACAAAGCATAAACCAGAGTTGGGGCACTGCACGAAGGATGACCGCCAACCGAGCAAAGTGGAGGCAGCTTGTTGCTGCTCTACAAGACGCCATTAGCCGTGAATGTTTTGACAGCGGTTCAGGATTTAAAAAAAAAGACGTGGGGAAAAATAGTCGCACTGCAGCTGGAGAAAGACCTCTACAAGATACGAGCTCTTACGAGGGGAAATCAGTAAGTAGGTCACAAACTGATATGGGATAGCTGAAAATTGTAGTTGGTAGTTTCTAAAGGTGTCATTAGGTGGCAGCAACATCCAGCTTGATGATTACTTTAGGTAGCAGACGCTAGGCGTCGCATGCGCATGCGCAGCTGGGATAAAAATGGCGACCGTGCTCTTGGAATGTACGACAGAAGAGAAGCGTGCTGTTGTGCGGTGTTTTTTTTTTTTTGGGGGGGGGGGGGGGAAAGGACTTCCTGCAAAGGATATTCATAAGGACATGTTTCTTGTTTCAAGTGAAAAGTGTTTGTCGCGTAAAGCGGTACATAACGGTACATATATCTTGGCAACAACATATACACAGTTGGAGGAATGAAGGCATACATGAATATAAAGGTGCAGAAAATAGAGTGACTTTGGACTCAGTGGCGTCACTACGGTTGGTGTCACCCAGTGGTATCACACCTATGGACCTCCTCCTCCCTCCAGACAGATCAGTACTCCCGTATACGAACTGTTACACTAAGGTTGTACAATGTCCTAATTACGTCTTAATTCCAACGTACTATTTACTGTAAATGTAATTCCCGTATATCACTGTATGTAATGGCAATAGTAGTGATATAAACAATTAGCAAAATTAAAATTACACCTTTAAATTACAATGTCATACGCACAGCGTAAAAGTATTTACATTTACATAGTTTCATGTGGTTAAAGTCAAAATTCGGTAAGAAAACAATAGAATTCGAAGTAAAAACGTAGGTACGAGTATATTGATACTGTACATGTAAGCTGGGCTTACGAAAAATGTTTTTGTGGTTATAACTAACTACAGGGATATTTTTTATAAAAAAAATAACACATTTTATAGACAGTCATTTTGGTGTCACCCTTGCTTGATGGAGTGTGTCAGATGTGTCGTACCCACCCACTCATAGTGACCGCTACTACGCTACACTTGAGGGACTTTCATGCATTGGGAATAAATGGAAATTAAATACAAGTATAATACCCAATATGAGTTTTCATGTCAAATAGTTCCAGTCATAAACTGCAGATGAGTACGTTTCATAAATCTCTAGGGTCTAGAAACATGGAGAGAGAAACTAAAAACGACATTAAAGAAGTTACATACTTTATTAAATTGGTACTTGAGAAGCGTAGATGGATTAAAATGGTATGATAGGATTAGAAACGTGAAACTGATAGAATGTGACGTTGGTGTTGCTTAAGACACACCTCGGGGAAAATCTCCTGATCGCATTACAAGGCAGTCCTCGTTCTGGAACCCGCAAGGTAAAAGAAATTCAGGGATACCTAATACTTCTGGAGAATTGGTTTATTATTTAATGTGGTTTTTAACTTTTCCCAGGGCCGTGGAGTCGGTGTAAGAGTCGGGAGTCGGAGTTCTGGAGCCGTCAGTTTTTTTTAGTGGAGTGGGAGTCGATAAAAAATGTCAGGACAACGAATTTTACGACATATGACCAGGAAAAACTGTAGTCTGAGTCGGCAGTTCTAAAATTTCTGGAGTGGGAGTCGGTAAAAAATGTCAGGACAAGGAATTTTACGACATATGACCAGGAAAAACTGTAGTCTGAGTCGGCAGTTCTAAAATTTCTGGAGTTGGAGCTGTGACGATATTCTAAATACAATAGCTAAATTAGAGAATATTACAGTGCACAAAGTCAAAAATAAGATAGAACATAAAAATTGAGTCCAGCTTCTTCGTCCCCACGCCAGCCGGTATGTGGATTTTGATAAGCCTTATAGCCGAATGAAAGATACCGTCTTTTTGAAATGCGTCCTTGAGATTAAATGTAACACTTGTGCACGTTCAAGACGATAGAGTGATAGAATAAAAGAAAAGGAGGGGAGGGATAGAAAGACAGAACATAGGGACGCCGTCTCGCGTTGATTGCACAAAAGCCAACTCGCGCGACATAGCCTTGGGCGATTTTCAAATTACGATACAAAACTAAAAAATGTTCGTCAACTGAATCATGTAAACAACCTTAGCTCTTATAAGGAATGACGTAATTCTAACGTACTACGGACAAGTCTCGTATTTAGTTTGAAAATAGTTAGAAAAAGAATGGAACAGGTGGTGGTTTCTAGATTCGAACGACTAACATAGGAAAAAATATGGAATTATGAACCATAATACATAGGGCCATAAAAATTATATATTCGGACGCCTTATGATCTCCTGAGCAATAATATGGTATCAGTTACCCTCTAGTACAAAAAAAATAACCAAGATAATGGCAATAATACTATGTATTGTAAGACGGACTGACGAAAACAAAAATCATGCCTGCTTATTTTTTTCATAGCATGTTTTGAAAAAAGCTTTTGGGGAAATAAGGACTAAAAGGTACCTGTAATTTGATTGGCGGTAGTTGAAAGGAAGGCGCGATAGGATTGGTTGACCTAAAACTAAAAATATATTTGCAGTAGTAAATATAGTAATTTGAGAGTTTGTTTTTTTAAAGTTTGATTCAAAATAAATGAGTTCATGGTCCCATTGGCCCATACATTATATATTATCGGAAACGTAGACTGCTCGTTGCCATTTTGAAAAAATTTTCTGATGAACAAGGAGCGATGAGAGCCGGCTGGTGCTTTTCAAACCTATAGAAAGCAGTCTGGACAAGGCAGATCTAAAGTGTGCCATTATTGTTTGCCAGTCATCGTTTACTTGTGTATAATTCATTGAAATGTGTGGTAAGATTGATTTTATTAACATTTTATTTAAAATAAAGTTTAAATGGGAGATACTGCAATATGACTGTAAGTAAGTGGGTCCATGGCAGACTTAGGCAGAGCCTAGAGATTGATCCATCATATGATAGACTATCAGAGAGGTGTAGAACTACAAAATTATATATATTGTCATCAAGGAGCATAAACACCTATCCTAGTCGGTATGGAAAAAGATTACTGCTGGAATTGCAGAGGCGTTGTAAACCATTAGGGGAGAGGAATACTGGTATACATTGTCACGTCAAAATATAATGGTAAAATAGGTTGTCATCAGTCGGGAGTTCTCTATTTCTGTTTGTTTGGACTGGTACCTGTAATAAATTGTGGAATATTATTGTATGACTTGTTATAAAGAAGGATGCATAGTCTTCTTATTTCAGGCAGTTCTAAAATTTCTGGGGGGAGACATTAACGTAAAAAATGGCTCGTGGGAAACTGATTGATTCCTGACACACTGTTACGACATATTTCAGGGCACTGTAGTCTGGATGCCTTTGCCTTTCAATAAGTGGAACAATTGTCCAGCGAAAGTCAACGAATCTTACGGTGACCATCCTTCGAAAAAGTGTCTGGAGTTCGGCAGAATCAAAATTTCTGAAGTGGGAGTCGGTTTTAAGAATAAAGACTGAAAATATTAATAAAAAATTCCACGGTGACAAATGACCAGGAAAAATGTAGTCTAGGTCGGGAGTTAACTAAAATTTCTAGTGGGATATTTATATATATAAAATGGCAGGACATATAAACGAAATTTTATTTTATACCATAAAAACTATATAGTCTGAGTCGGGCAGTTCTAAATTTCTGGAGTTAACTCGGTAAAAATATGCAGGACAACGAATTTTACGACCATAATACCAGGAAAAAAAACTGTAGTCTGAGGTTGTAGGTGTCTCAAATTTCTGAGTGGGAGTCGGTTAATAAATATATATACATACGAATATTACGACAGTATTAACCAGGGAGAAAACTTAACACCTACACACTTTAACATTATAATAATTTCTGGAGTGGGAGTCGGTAAAAATGGACAGGACCATGGTGAAATTTTTAATGAAATAATTCCCTTGAAAAACTGTAGTTGATCGTCAGTTCTCAAATGATTCAAACAAATAGAGTCAGGACAAAATAAATATGAAAAAAAATGTAACGTTACACAAACATTCAACCACTGTTACTTAAATAGTCTTTTAAAGTGGGAGTTTAAAAAAAATGTGATTGTTCAAGTAGAATTTGTTGTGTTGGATAGGTAAAAAGTTGTTTATCTGAGTCAGTTGGTTCTAATGGAGTGGGAGTCGGTACAAAATATGTCAGGGACAACGAATTTTACCTAGACACCAAACGTAGTCATTCAAAATGTAGTTCTAGTCAGGCAGAATAAGTCTTAATGAGATCATAAAAGTGGTAAGCTAAAATACCCTGTAACACTTAGGTACAAATAATTTTTATATTCAGGGACATATGGACAGCTGACCTCAAACACTGTAGTCTGAGTCGGGAGTTCTCAAATTTCTGGAGTGGGAGTCGGTAAAAATGTCAGGACAAGGAATTTTACGACATATGACCAGGAAAAACTGTAGTCTGAGTCGGGAGTTCTCAAATTTCTGGAGTGGGAGTCGGTAAAAATGGCAGGACAACGAATTTTACGACATATGACCAGGAAAAACTGTAGTCTGAGTCGGGAGTTCTCAAATTTCTGGAGTGGGAGTCGGTAAAAATGGCAGGACAACGAATTTTACGACATATGACCAGGAAAAACTGTAGTCTGAGTCGGCAGTTCTAAAATTTCTGGAGTGGGAGTCGGTAAAAAATGTCAGGACAACGAATTTTACGACATATGACCAGGAAAAACTGTAGTCTGAGTCGGGAGTTCTCAAATTTCTGGAGTGGGAGTCGGAAAAAATTTTTTGGCGACTCTATAACCCTGATTTTTCCTCTATTTCGACTTTCTCTGGTTACGGTGATTAAATATTGCGGACAAAGTCAAGACATAACACTTTAATGAAAACCATAATTGCAAGAAAGGTTGGGATCACACAAAAACAAAAGACAGCAAAACTCTTACTGGGAAGGAAATAAAGAGATGGATGTAACATTGCACCAGTACAGTGAGTTGACTCTCCATCTTTTCAGGCTAAAAAGCTGTCAAATGTCCATTAGTGCTTATTGCACGAACACAAATGCAAATTTTTATAAAACCTTTAATATTCTGCCCAAGTAACTGAGGCTTGTGGTGACGGTTCTCAGCGTTAATTCTACTCAATAACAATCTACGGATCGAAACCAACGAAGCATTTATACATGGTTAGTAACAGCTGAAGTTATGAATCTGTAACCGTTGTTGAGGGTAATATTACTATTGTACCGTCCATGCACACCACAATTTGACCTTCACAATAAAATGTTTCACTACCCTCTGTTGTGCATCACTGGAACTTTGCGTTCAACGTGCCTCAGCTGAAGTATTAGTAATCCCACGTTTTAATGTTATGTTGCAGTGGTTCTCAGCCGAGGTGTACACGTAGCCCTGAGAGTGCGCTGACAGGAACGAGGAGTGCCTCGGACGTTGAATCTAAAATGGCAGATTTTCATGTACTTATTTTTTTTTTTTTTTTTAGTAAAATATTTATCAGCTAACTACGGAATCATTTAGACTGTAAATGATGCATGTGTTTACTAAATTTATATTTATAGGCCTATTATTATAAGGTTAGTAAAAGTTCGGTCATAGGGATAGGTAGATATCGAATGCGGCAGCCTGACTGCAAGTAAGTGTTCTTTAGCCAATGAAATTTGTTATAATTCGGGCGGTAAAAAAGGAAAAAAAAAGGGGGGGGGATGGACCCTGAATTAGCGTGGGTCCCGATTCAGTGAGTACAACGCTTTACAATGGTGTAGTAACATCAAGGAGAGTTGGGGATTCCCAGAGACGCTTTATATTGTAATTTTGTGTTACAGCTACTTGATGATGTTTCAGCGTATCTACACCGTGAGGCTAAGAAACCCATGACCTTTCAATATTTTAAAAACTCGGCCCAAAATGACCCGATTATTATGAAATATACCAAGATCTGCTTACTCGGAGCAAGCAAGAGGACATGCACACCATCATAGCAGGCAGACGCTGGAGCTGGGTTGGCCATGTCCTCAAAAGAGACCCCGATGCCATCACAAGAACAGCTATGCTTTGGATCCCTGAAGAAAAACGAAAGAGAGGCCGACCAAAAACAACCTGGCGGAGGACTGTGGAGGCTGAGATGCAAAGAATGAACCAGAGTTGGGGCACTGTACGAAGGATGGCCGCCGACCGAGCAAAGTGGAATCAATATGTTGTTGCCCCACAAGACGCCACTAGGCGTGATGGCCACTGACTGCTTTGACGGTCGGCGGCTAAGGATCAAAGAAGAAGAAGAAGAAGAATTATGAAATATTGGTACAAATGGTGAGAAAATGTTTACCTACATTGTTCCTATTTCAGTTGGTGCTTAAAATGTCCGCCGCCAGCTGCAACACATGCGCGAAGTCGGGTGCGGCACTTTCTCACTGACGCGTCAATTGTGCGCTGTTCTAGTTCATCCTATGCCTGCTTTATCCGCTCTCTTAGCTCATCCACGTTGCCAATTTTCTTTCGGTAGACATTCTCTTGCAATACGCCCCATAGTCCACGGGGTTAAGATCTGGACTATTTGGTGGTCAAAAATTCGGTTTGATGAATTCAGGTGTCTTATGATCGAGCAGAGCAACTGTATCCCTAGCACGATGAGCAGGCGCGCCGTCTTGCTGGAAGACAAAGAATTCTGACATCTCCCTCCTGTCAGGAAGGTCGCGATAGTAATCGCCATCTATCTTGATATCAGGTTGAACAAAATGAATTCCAGTGATGATACACCAACATAAACCATTATTGATTTGTTGAACCTTGGTTTTGCTTGCAGCAACCGATTAGCAGATATATTTCTTTTTCTGGTGACAACCGGTGCATTCACCCAATCGTTCTGACTATCGGTGGGCCGAGCAACAGTAAAAAGTTTTTCATCCGTGAAAAATATGAAACTCACTTTATGCTCTGGTAAGCGACGCAAAAGATGTTGGCACCGGGAAAGCCGTGAGTCTTTGTTGCGTTCAGTCAACTCTGTCGCCCAATGTTTCTTCAAACATTTTAACTTAAGTTCCTTTTTGATGATTCTGCCCACAGATCTTGAGAAGCGCCTATCTGACGAGCACTTTGACGTTGGGAAAGATGTGTTTGCGGACGTCCTTCTTGACTTTGCTCGTTAACAGCATTGGTGTTGCCATCGGTTAGCGCAGTGCGTGTTCGGCCAGTGCCTTTACGACATTCAACAGTGCCGGTTTGGTCTGTCTTTTGCAAAAGATATGTCATTGCGCCAAAAAGTCCATCCTTTGTTTGGAAACTCCTTAAGAAGTCGTTTCGCACCATAATTTTTGTTTTGTCGAAGAAATTTGATTGCCGTTTTTTCTTCTTCAGAGAACGCCATTTTGCAGCAGACGAATTACAGTTGTATGCAGCGCCACCTGCAAGGCGTAAAATTCATTGCGCGAAATTTGAAATTTGAGACTCCAAATTCGAAAAGGGATATTCAATACCATAATACCAGCCTTAAGTACTTCGGTCGGTCGGTCACATTTTGCACACCGTCATTTGCGCACTTTTTCTATTTTCGAGAGAGTACATTAACTTTCAACCATAGCTAAGGGGGTGCAACTGTGGTTGAAAGTTAGACAATAATTGTATTGTTTCCCCTTTATAACACATAAGGAAGGGAAACCCGAGGCCTGCAAACAGTAAATTAATATGAGACAAACATAAAGGTATGTTTTCAAGCACTCGTAAGAAATAAAGAAGTAGAACACTAGACAACAGTCATCGAAGCATCATTTTTTGGTGATGCGTAGATGGCAGGGAGGATAGTGTGATTCTGTTGCATAGCTAGGCGAGGTTGTCGCACGGAATGTCCGGGATTCGAATCCTGAGTAAGTCACTCATGTCTGTTGTTTTTCTGTTGTCTAGTGTTCTACTTCTTTATTTCTTACGAGTGCCTGAAAACATACCTTTACGTTTGTCTCATATTAATTTATTATTTCCCCTTATATGTACTCTCCCGAAAATAGAAAAAGTGCGCAAATGAAGGTGTGCATGAACAGTTTGATTATGGAAAGAAGCCACCAACACGATTGATAAACAGTACATGAATTGGAGTTTCGTCAAACTTCAAACGGTGTTCTCAGAGGCAGTAAGTCGACCATGGCTTCTCAGAGGCAGTAAGTCGACCAGGGCAATATTTTAAAAGAATTACGAGACGTGTTGTCATAAAAGAAATGTTAGTTATTTAGTCAATTTACGGTCCATTAGATCATTATCACTGCTCCACATGTCATTTAGGTAAGGTTTCTCCATGTCTTCATATTTAATACATCCATATAATTTTCACTACAAATATCTAATGACGGTCGCCTGCAATGAAATGACCACAGTAGTGATAGTACCGTCTGTAATACATGTAACAGAAACAACACACTATAATTAATAACCTGTCAATGTTGACGGGTTATTGCTAGTTGTTATCATTAAATTGTCACCAAATTTCATAATACAATGATCATATGGCTAGTGCTGACGAGAGAAAGGGAGGGCAGTATGCTAGACGGACCTGGGTGCCTAATTCTCAGCCCTTTGAACGTAAAGTTTGTTCGTCTTTCGTCCAGTCCGTTAACGAGCAAATCAGCTCCATATGAGAATCAAACAAAACGTCATAATTAAATTACAATTTAATATTTGAAATATGGCTTCTATTACTATGGTGTTCAGAAGAATCAAATCACTATGTGGTTTAATATGTGAATAGAAACTCGGCAATAACTCCATGAAATCCTGTTATTAGATGAGACATTTTGACAGGTCTCTCATTAGACTCACTCCGAAGTATATTTTTCATAGATTTTTTTTTTTTTTTTTAGTTTGGAGTCATTACAATAATTTTTTTTTTTAAATTTTAGTTTAACATTTTAAGAGTAGCGACTAATATTATTATTACTTTGGTTCCATTATAATACAGTAGGTAATATGTTTAAAAAAAAGGTAAAAACACATTTTTCTTAGCATTCTATATCTAATAATAATAATAGCCCCTTCAGTCATAACTGACTATGGGAATGCGCCCCTGACGTTTTCTCCCCTCCTCTGCTTGTTGTGTGAGCCTCTCTTAGCCCAATCTGAGGTGGCGCCGTAAATAGCATCGCCACTTAGTGCGATCGGCAGCTTCATCCTCCCATGTTGCTGGATCCATGTCCAGTGCCCTCATATCTCTCTTGCACACATCTTTGAACCTCAGCTGTGGTCGCCCAACTGTTGTCTTGCCATCTGCTAACCGTCCGTAGAAGATATCTTTTGGGATGCGACCATCTTCCATGCGGCGAGCTTGGCCAAGCAACCGAAGTCTGCGCTGTCTAAGCAGTGTATACATACTTTGAAGGCCAGCACGTGACAACACCTCGACATTTGTCACTTTATCTTTGCACGAGCTGACGAGGATGCGACGTAGACACCGCAAATGGAAGGTATTGAGCCCTCTTTCTTGCTTAGCATAGGTCGCCCAGGTCTCGCTGCCATATAGGAGTGTGCTGGTGACGCAGGCATTATATACCGCAGCTTTGGTCTTCATTGTGAGTTTGGAGTTTCCCCAAACACGCAATGTGAGGCGGGCAAAGGTTGCTGCAGCCCTGCCAATACGGCCGCCGATCTCTGTATCCAGCGAGAGCCCGTCATTGATGGTAGACCCTAGGTATGTGAAGTGGTGCACCACTGCCAATTCATAGTTATCGATAGTGATAACTGGTGAAGCACCCACATCCTGACTCAGCACATTCGTTTTCTTTAGACTTATTGTGAGGCCAAAGTCCTTGCATGCTTTAGTGAAGCGATTCATCAAGCTCTGAAGCTCCTGTTGGCTTTGAGTGACGACTGCAGCATCATCAGCGAAAAACAAGTCTCTTATAGTGACCCTTCTGATTTTTGTTTTTGCCTTCAGCCTTGAAAGATTAAACAGACGGCCATCTGACCTAGTGTGAAGGCACATTCCTTCAGTTGCATCTCTGAATGCATGTTTCAAGAGTAAGGCAAAGAAGATCCCGAAGAGGGTCGGAACCAGAACACAGCCGTGTTTAACGCCACTTCGTATGTCAAAGGGCTGTGACGTGCTTCCAGCATATTGGACTGTTCCTTTCATGTTGTCATGGAATGATTTTATTATTTCCAGCATTTTAGAAGGGCAGCCTATTTTCAGGAGGATTTTGAAGAGTCCATTCTATGTCTACCATAATCTTAAAAGGGGGAGGGGAACCTGAGGAACTGGTCGATACTACAGGGTACCTGTGGCATGTAGGATAATAGAGAATGTCTGAGTTAGACAGATTATAAATGTGTAATGTGAAAGTAGATAAGATAGAGCCACTAATGAAAATTATGGGAAGAGATCTGACTACTGGAGAGTAAGAAGACTATTTCTCCAGCCTCCTACGACTGACTTTTACTAAGTCAATCCCTCGCCCGTTCTCTCTGAACAAACAGACTAATTCTAAATGCAGTAAGAACATACAGTACGAATTCCAGTGACAATTAGCATAGAAGAGATTTCTGACCACAAAGCAAATTTAAGGGAGCCGCGCTGGTGTAATGGCTTCGGCGTTCTACTGGCGACCAGGTGTTCATGGTTCAAACCCGGGCGTCGGCGTTTGAAGAAATGTTTACGGCCGGAAATTTGACTGAATAGCCTGAACGGCTCCTGTGATAAACCCTCTGTGGATGGGAAGGAGCGAAGCTCCTGACCGGGTTGGAAGGAAAGTCCTCAGGTTCCCCAGCCTCGCAATGACATGTCATTGGGCCGAAGGGCTGAAAGGCTAAGTGCCGCTGGTTTAAAAAAAAAAAAAAGCAAATTTAAATATGTTTATTAACACAAAACCACCACCGGAATCAAGGAAAATAAGAAAATGCCTTCACGATCCCTGAAAGGCTAAAAAAGAACAAATCACAATCACAGTAAAACAAACAACCTACAACACCACTTAGATAAATCGCACTCAAACAGATCGCCTCACTCCACACCAACACCCAGAGAGTCTCTCACACATCCAGCTTTTTTAACTAACAGGGGGCCCGCAGTCTTCCGTAATGAAAAACAGCCTTTCCTGCCTTGTGCTAAAATTAATCCTAGTAGGTAAGTGCTCCTAACTCCGAGAAATCTAACCCTGTTCCTTGGGATGTTGCTAACCAATTGATGAAGGAGATACGCTCCTGGTGGAAAACAGGTGTCAGAATAATCCCAGCGTGCACTCACTATCCAAGCACGGATGACGGAGACAATGCTAGTGCGCTTATCCAGACACAAATAATAAATCCAATTTGCAAGACACTAGAGATCACTGCTGACGAATAAAAGACCGGGTAAAAGTGAGGGCTCTCAAGGAAAGCGCCTCTCTGCGTTGCATAATGGTGACTTGGCTTCAGGTAGGTGTCTAGTGTTGACCCGGTGCCGCTTCTTCTGAAGAATTGTCCAACTACTTCGGTTTTACCCACTGTCACTGGGCCGGAGAGTGTTGCCAACACATGTCGATGGCAAAGGAGACAGCCGGTCTGGCGGGAGGTATAAATGTATCCGACTAAGGCTGGGAGTTTGTACTTCGATGTAACGGCCCTGCATGGGTCTGAAGATATTGCCCCAAAGGTTGGAGAGCAAAGGTAGTCACGCGTAGGCAGGGGCGATAGATCTACCTGTATGTAGTTGGTAAGTATTGGTAGTAGATGTCTTGACAATGCAAGGTGCTCCCACTAGGGTTACAGAGAGCACATGGTTACAGACGTATGACCGCTCTCTGCAGAAATACAAACAATCAAAAAATATTTACTACCTTGATACAGACCTCTCTGATGTTTACACCCTCATTCCAGTACAATCTTTTGCCCCTCCTATAACACATACACAGAATCAAAACACACCGCACTTCACCCTTCTCACTCGCTGATACAAAAATCTACAACACACACACACACACGTAATTAAGTCAGGCGTTACTTGCCGCGCGAACTGAGCCCGCGGTAACTATCGGCTAATGTATTCGTACCCACTCGCCTCCCTCCACGCTCACGGGGCTAGCAGCCAAGAAATCCCAACATAGGAATTCCGCGAGTTAATAGATAAACTCGGAATTTTATGTGCCCAGCGTTATACTTGGCGCTGGGTGACTTTACAAAATTAGCCGCGCACACCACTCAATACACACAGAATTCAAAAAGGAAAACACAATAGTCAAATAAAATGATATACATTTAACACTATCTTATTGTCTTAAAAAATATCGCTCTCTACGGTGTGCACTCTTAGTGGAATTACAATTAGCAGACTGCTTAAAAATTATCAGCTTTCCCAGGTCACACAAAAATTATTTTACTTTAAGAATTAAATATATTATAAAGTAACTCGGCTCCCCAATAAATAAACTTTAAAAATAGGTGTGCTTACCGAGCAAAGGAATTCAATTTCCGCACTATAAATCTGGTTATAGGCTATCAACCTTGTAACGATTATCCAGGCAGCAATGAAATCCAAGGGCGACAATTGTAGGGAGCGTTAGAGACCTGCCCTTTTAAAGTAAGAAAAGATGTCAGAAGTTTGGCCAGCGTTTCGAAGTCCGCTCGAGATGAAACACGATGACAGCCCGACATAAAAGGACAGATAGTTCCCCCGGCTCATTATATCAAAGAACCAGGGTATACGCCTATTTCCCCAAGAATCCGTTACGAATATTCTTCAAGCAAAATACTCTTCCAAATTACTAGCGGGGATTTGCACCGTGCACTGGAGCTACCTCATTACTAGGGACCCAGTTAGTTGACTAAACACAATCAGTTCGTTTTCTAATTATTCTACCGACAAAAGAGTATCGCCATTTGTCCGTCATTTGGGTTCTCGGCCAGGTTTTGGCCGGTAGACTGCAAATATACTGGCATGAAAGAACATGCAACGAAAGAATAAGCCTACTGTACCTCAGGAATCTCGTACACGGTGACTACTATGAGGTTCTGTATGTTGCTGGCAACCTCAACACGTAAAACAAACTACCACAGACACCACTGCTGCATGAGATGAGTATGTGAATGTTTGATGTGAATGTTTGATGTGAATGTTTGATGTGAATGTTTGATGTAAGCTTTATGTAAGGGGGCTAGCTGCAGTGGTGGTTTCACTCTCCGTAAGGAGTACAAAGGAAAAATGATATGTTACAATGAAGTAAATAAGTTAAAACAATAAATATAATTTGTCGTGTGAGATTCACACTGGTAAGTCGGAGTCTACAAAAACATATTTGTTTACAATTCTGTCAACCAAATTAAGTGGTTTAGGTTTGCTTGCTCGTTTTTCATTACAAAAGCGCCACAAAAATAGTGCTTACTGGCCAGTCATCATAAGCATGACTACCCCACCGCAGCTATGGAATACTGTATAGAAAATGATAACTGTTAATTCTGTACCATAGCCGATGCAGATTTAGCAGGTTTTACAAATTTAACAGGTTAATTAGAGCAGCAAGGCTTGCAGCATTAAAGGTTATACATTATTGCCGCTCATGTTTGTCTGATGTCCAGAGTGAACGAATACACCAGCCTCTAGCATGAGAATGGAGATAGAGGCAGCTACAGCAGCCCTAAGGTGGTCGTCTGAAATTCCATTAATCAGGGCATGCTCCGGAAGTGTCCAAAATGGATGCTTACGGCAGCAATGGAAATTATCCATAAAAGCCTCGAATCCTCAAGAACTAGTCTGAATTTACTGTCCTGGTTATGCAGGGGTACACGGCAATGAAAGAGCTGACAGACTAGCTTCGATAGCACCCATTATGGGGTTACTGGATATGAATAAGGTAAAGATACGAAAGAAAATAAATGATCACCAGTGGTTATATTTACCCCGTACAATGAAGATTATACTGAGGCAGCTATTGGCATTACAATCCGGTGTTGTACATTCTTTAATTAAACGTTCGCAATACAATATCATTCACTTCACTTCACTTGCATATATTCTTCCTTTTTTTTTCGTCTAGTAGTGGGGTTTGTACAAGATTCTATTATGGGTAGGTAAAAACCTGTATTTTAATTTACGTTTGCCACTGGGGGGGGGGGGGGGGGGGGGGCGGGGGGCGAGGTGTCTAACTGGGTGAATGATTATAGCACTGCCTTTCAAGACAGAGGTACCAGGTTTCGTGTTCTCCAGTCCACCGAGCTAAACCTGAATAAGCCTAACAAATAACTTCAATAAAAGGAAAGAAGAATGGTAAAGAACAGTGCTGTCACAATGACTGTACTCGAAATCCCCCTTGTTTTCTACTTCGTCTGCAAATTGTAACGTTTCACGTTGATAGTAAAAGCCTACTGCATCACTACACGCTTTCTTCAATAAAACGTGTACTGCATTTCTAAGAAAACCTTGAGCTAGGCACCCTGCGTAATGACCTAAATTAATACTTCCATTAATTTCATTTTATACACGGCGTGATGAAAAGATAGATGAACTTAGGATAGAGAGAAGGGAGGGCTGAAAGCAGGAACGCATGCAACACTAAACACGCGTCTCGCGATATACAATTAATGCCACCCTCCCCAAGCGAAAGGCCAGAAGCAATACTTTTTTTCAGATAGACAGTGATAAAAAAACACTACCCATACGAGAGTTAGGTTTTAAAAACCTGAAAAACGCTTATTAGGAAACATGACATTATACTGGTTTACGTTTGAAAGCATGAAAGTACCCAGACACCACATCGATCGAAGTGAACGGGAGGTAGAAGAAAATGCATATTTTGAACGCAGCCCCTTAGCCCCATAAAATTTATATAGTTGGGTTCCTTAGGACTTGCTGACAAAGAATATGTTAAACGTTACGCAAATAGTCTAGGAATTAACAAATTATAGCCAAAAAAAAAAGAAAATACTGAGGGTGTCAGACAACACCAAAATCAGAAGTGCGCAGTGGCAGGTGTTGGAACCCCCATTGTACGGGAAATAGGCCAACATGTTACCTCCTATTTGATTGGCGGAAAGTAAATGTAAGGCTAAACACGATTAGTCGGGCTACAAATACTATCTTTTGTTGTTAGGGGAGACGGAAGGAAGGGTACTTTTTTTCAAACGCTTGTGTAAACATGGCTCGATTGGTTAGACCCGCCAATATAGGCAATTAGGAGCGTCAGTTCAGTACCACATTTTTCAAATAAACTTACTAAAGAACCAGTGCGTTGAGCGCCAGTGCATATTTTTCTAAATAAAAGCCTGGGACATCGGCAGATCGAAATTGTGCTATATTCATTGCCAGTCAACGTAACTGTGTATTATTTCCATGAATTGTGGTAAGCTTGATATATTCAATATCTTTTTAATGAAAATTGAATGTAAATTGATAATTTATGTCTGTATATGTGTGTAGTTCAGTAGCAAACATGAGGCAAAGCCTAGATATTGCTCCAACCTGAACAGAAGGTGTCGGAGAAAAGTAAAACTGCATGGAATTGCCAAACAGTACACTGACACCTATCTTATTGACTAGAAAGAACTAATGCTGGAATTGCAGAGGCTTAGTGACCATTAGGGAGGAGTATACTGGTGTAAATTGTTTCAGATGAAGCTGGCAGTTGGCCTACCGCTCTGAACTCAGTGTTTGTTATGTATTGTGTTCAGTCTGGAAATAGATTATAGATTAGTTCTGAAATAGGAGGTACAACCTTCTTGTTTCAGGGACTGTGGTCCTAAAGTTATTGAGCAGCACCTGGTCGGAGCTTTGCTGAATCTAGAGGCTGACAGCATACTCCTGGGTCCAGATAGCGACCAGTGAGGTGTCTCCAGAACACAGGGGAGCAATCGAGCAGAGGAGTCTTTTCCTGCCGCCATCACGAAAGTTAAGCCTCTGTGGCCAGAGGAGCTCAACATTATGTGTCCCCCTCAAAACTTGACATTATAGTAAAACTGAGGGTCAATACATTGTTTAAATTGATAGGAACGGTGAAGATTCCCCATACTATTTCCAAGATAAACAAACACTTGAAGTCATGATGACAAATAAGAACATAGCTTGAAAAACAAAACCAGTATTAACTCATAGTACTACTACACAACTGACACACATAGGATAATACTAATAAAATATGTCACTACAAGGTTCATATTTATAAATTATGTACATATAAATTGTGATTACATTTGATTGTGATTCCTGGTTCACTGTGTAGTTGAATCAGGATATATATTAGTGAAAGTAATTAATACATATATATTTGAACTTTTACCATTGACTCAATTAAGATAGTCTTATAGAGTGTTAAATGTGTGTGAGTGTCACAGTGTTGTCAAGTGTGGTGGAATAAATTAAATTGTTTATCTGTCTGTTGTTGTTGTGACTTACACTTCATCATTTACATAACCCTAGACATTTAACGTAGTCATCACAATATTCCAGAATAATTCTGACTGAGGTATAATGTGGTAGCAAGTAAGGTTATCTGGAAAACACTAGACCTATTAGATACAGATACCTTCACAGTTGATCTCAGTCAGTACACTAAGTCCCCTATAAATATTTATAACATCCCATTTTACCACAGAGTCCCCTAAGGCAGTATCTGTTATGTTACTACTTTTACTTGTATAACTTGAATAGAAGGACGGTGATCTCTGTAGATATATAACACTGTTATAAACAAAAAACATTATAAAAATGACAAAAAAAACAAACAGCCATCCGATTACAGAACAGAATGAACTATATGAACAAAGAAGCATAGAAATAGGAGGAAAATAGACATGTGCAAGCTTAAGACTAGTATTGTGCAATACCCTGACAATGTGTTACATCAGGTCATTGGCATGAAGTTATAGCATGTTCAATACGGAACTCTGTGACCCACGAATTACCAGGGCACCATGGCATGATATACTGTAAAGCTAACACAACACGTTCTTGCGAAATTCCGCACAAAGAATGTCTAGACAGGAGGGGGAAGCAACTTTGAATTTAGGAGAAACGGAAATAAAATAAAAAGTAATAAGTGTTGTTATTGATGATCAGAAATGATATCATTGCACTCCGGGCAAACTCATAGGTGCTCAGTTTCCCTCAGAAAATATCGACTGGGTATGAATGCTAATTGTTCGTGTAGCGCGCTGGTTGTATATCCCACGAATGATGTTCCTCCCATATGTCCATCCCTGCTAGTCTTACGTTTAATGCCCATTCTAACAGTCTTACCCTTGTTGATACATCTTTTGCACTGTCGTTCTCTAACAGACGATCAGCAGTTATCCTAAGTAGCTCTCCCTTATCCGTATCCAAAAATTGAATAAGAAAGAATGAGAAATTAATAATAGTTGATTGTGTGTACAAGGAAAGAGGCAGGTAAGTAAAAGTAGAACAAGAAGACAGGGATAGGTGTTGGCGTTGGATAGGATACACACAGAGGAAACCTGTTGATAGCATCACAAGGCAATCAATGTTCTGAAATCCGCAGGGTAAGAGAAATATAGGGATTATTTTAAAAAAGTGGAGCAGAAGGCAACTGAAGACATCGTAACTTAAAAGAGGTAAAGAAGTCATCATTGTTATCATCATCTTTCTTTCTTGAGCACGGATCCACCATTCCAGATGGACCTATGAGGAAGCCCGTGTCAAAGCATGTGTTCTTGCAGTAGTGGTTACTATGGCATTGGTTGTAAAACATGAGGTTGCCAGTCTCATGCACCAACCCAAATTGGTCGGCTCTTACGGCATGCTTTAGGTAGCTGTGGTCCTATTATTTCTTCTTCTCCTCAGTGACACCAGGAGACCGCACGGGGTAAAGAAGGCATGGCAAGGACTAAAATGGATGGTACAGGAAAAGAAAGTTTGGCGTTAATTTGTTAAAGACCCATCCTCCACAGGGAGCTGAAGGGTTGTGGTAGTGGTGGTAGCAGTCGTCGTGGTAGTAGTAGTAGCAGCTCCAGTAGTACTAGCAGCAACAGTCCAGGAGTAGTGGTAGTAGTAGAGGTAGTAGTGGCAGCGGTAGTAACAGTAGTAGCCGCAGCAGTACTGGCAGTAGTACTATAGTAGCAGCAGCAGTAGTAGTAAATGCATCCGCAGCAGCAGCACTTTCCACAAAACGAACACCTTAACTGATGGGTTATTCACGCCAGCTCACAGACGATCACACGCACACACACATCTATACACTAAACAACCGTCCAACTTTAGCTCATATATCAAAGAATACCGCAGGGATAATTTGATTGTTTATTCTGGCAATAATGAATTCATTTCATGCACTGACGCATTGATAAACTGAATTTGGTTCAGGCTATATGCTTTAGAGTGATTTGAACTTGACAAATACACGAATCAACTTGTAAGCACATTAACTTATACCTACATATGTACGTGCGTGCGTCCGTGTATATATATATATATATATATGAGCCGCAGTAGCATAGTGGTTAGTGCACTGGCTTCCTAGCGCAGTGGTCTATGGTTCGATCCCCAGATGAGGTGGAATTTTTTTTAGGCCACAAACGGCTCCTGGGTCGACCCAGCCCCAAATGGGTACCAGAGCAACTCTGGGAAGGTTAAGGCGGCCGGCGTGATGCTGACCACATCACCCCTAGTGTGCCGACGGTCAAGAAAATATGGGCCTAACACCATATTCCCAATATGCCTCAATGGGCGTGTAACGGGATACTTTTATATATATATCATCATCTCATCTCAGCCCGTAACCCGTCATGGGTCGTAGGGGTGCCATGGTGGAAGCATCAGCAGACAGGGTCCTCCACTGCTCTCTATCCTCAGCAATGCGTACAAGTGTGGAAAAACCGTGTCCTGCCCATTCTTTGATGTTATCAGCCCAGGATTTTCTCTGCCTTCCTCTTCTCCGTTTACCTTCGACTGTTCCCTGAAGGATCGTTTTCGAAAGGGAGTCATGACGAGTTACATGCCCAAACCAGGCAAGCTTTCGACGTTTCACTGTTGACAAAAGTGGTTCTTGGTGGCCTGCATAGGTGTTTATCTTCTCTCTAACATAGACATTTGTTTTGTGCTCTTTATAGCAAATGCGCAAAATTCTTCTATAACATTTATGCTCGAAAGCCTGAATCCTTCGCTCCGTATCTGCAGTGAGTGTCCAGCTCTCACACCCATACAAGAGAATAGATAATACAAGTGATTTGTATAATTTGATCTTCACAGGAAAACTGATGTTACTTTTCCAGATCACATTCAACCTTGTCATGGCAGCTGAGGCCATCTCAAGTCTTGTCTTGATTTCTTTAATTGATCTTCCATCACTGCATATAGTGGACCCGAGATATTTAAAGGTGTTAACTTCTTCTAACGTTTGCCCATTTAACGTAATGTTGGTCGGAACATGTTTCTTATGGCTATTCACCAATATCTTGCTTTTTTCTATATTAATTTCCATCCCATAAGTTCTTGTTACTTTCTCCAGTCTAGAGGTAAGGTCTTGAAGTTCTGATTCTGATCCAGCTATCAGATCAATATCATCAGCAAAACGTAGGTTGCACAGAGGTCGGCCTCCAATCGATATGGTTGATTTATAATCGTAGAGAGCCTCTTGCATAATATGTTCTAGATAAATATTAAAGAGCACTGGGGACAGGATACATCCCTGCCGAACTCCTACAGTTGTTTTGAAAAATTCTCCAATGTCGTTGCTTGCAAAAACAGCACTGCTTGCGTCCTTGTATAGTGCTTCAATGATATCTATGATGTTGGTATCAAAATTAAATTTTCTCATTACTTGCCATAAGCCTTCATGCCAGACTCGATCGAAGGCTTTTGTGAAATCGATGAAGTTATGGTATAAATCGTGTTGATGTTGGAGATGTTTTTCGATAAGTAATCTAATATTGAAGATTTGTTCTGAGGTACTTCTTTTTGGTCTAAAGCCAGCCTGTTCCTCTGACAAGATTTCTTCTGATTTCTGTTTTATTCTGTTCAAAAGTATCCTTAACATCACCTTACTTGGATGACTAATAAGGCTAATGGTTCTGTAGTTCTTGCACATTTTTAGATTTCCTTTCTTTGGAAGCGGTATTACTAATGACTGCGTCCATTCTTTTGGCCATTTTTTTGTACTCCATATCTTCTGGCAAATTGTTGTCATGATTTTTACTATATCTGGTCCTCCATATTTCAAGAGCTCTGCTGGGATATTATCCACACCCGGTGACTTCCCTCCTTTCATCGAACATATAGCCTCTTCCACTTCTTCCCGTAATATTGCTGCATTTCCGAGTTCCCTGTTTTCGCACTTAATGTTGTTTAATATGCCTAAGTTAGTGTGAAGTTTACAGTTATATAATTCTTTACAATATTCTGTCCATCTTCTCATTACAGCTGTTTTTTCATTGAGCAGAGCCCCATTGCTATCTTCTATGACAGTTACCCTGGGCTGTTGGGGTTTTGATAGTTTTCTTAATGTGTCAAAAGCTGCCTTGCTGTTACCTTTTATTAGCCCCGTATTAATGGACTCACATTGATCAGCTACCCATTTTTCTTTGGCCTGTTTCATTTTCTTCCTAATATTTTTATTCACCATACTGTATTGCCATGCTGCTTCAGGAACCTCTTTCTTAACCTTTTTCATTTCCCGCCGTGTATCACATAACTTCAGAATGTCATCTGTAACCCATGGTTTGTTTATTTTCTTTCTTTTACCAAGTATTTCTGTTGCTGATTCAATGAGCACGTCTTTCATGTTCTCTGTGATTGAGTTGATATCATCCTCCAAAAAGTTGAGAGCTGCGAATTTTCCTCCAACAGTTGCCTCAAAGATTCCCGCGATTTCTGGATCTTTCAGTTTGTCTAAATTGAATCTTAACTGAGAACATCTGTTTTGATTATAGTTCTTTTTAAGTTTAAGCTTGAGCGTCATCAATACCATGTCGTGATCACTACCAATGTCGGCGCCAGGAAAAGTCCTAGTCTTGGCTTTATTAATACTGGACTTGAATCTTTTGGATACAAGAATAAAATCAATTTGGCCATGTATCTCAGTTTTTGGGGCATGCCACGTTGTTCTTCTTGATAACTTATGAGGAAATAGTGTATTTGCAATGGTTAGTTTATAGTTGCTGGCAAATTCTAGTAGCCTTAGTCCTCGATCGTTAGTTTCACCTGTCCCAAATCTCCCCACTGTACCAGCCCAGTGACCGTATGCATCTGGCCCTATTTTAGCATTCCAATCACCTAACACGATGAGAAGATCTTTCTTTGGAATTTTCTTAATTGCTTCATCCAGATTGTCATAAAATGTATCAATTGCCTCATCCTCATAGTCAGTAGTGGGGGCATATACCTGTATGATGGAGATGTTCTTTGGATGTGCTGCAATACGAATGGTGATAAGCCTGCTATTTATTGGGGTGCAGCTGATGACAGAGTTCAATCTATCTTTATGTACGATAAAACCTACTCCATGCTGATGTTTAGACTCATCTCCACTAAACCAAATTTTGTGACCATCATCCGTTATTGATTCACCTAATCCTGTCCATCTGACTTCTGCTAGGCCCAGGATGTCCCACGAGTATCTAACAAGTTCATATATATATATATACTACTCGTCAAAAGTCAAGGGCCACCCTATTATTTTCAATACACTTTTATATAAGCGCATAGAATGATTAAATGAAGGAGATTTTTAGTAAAAATGGGTACAATATCTTCCTCTGACAGTCCTCTATGCACGTTAAGCATAAAAAAACTCACCGACAACCATGGTGATCACGTGCAATTTGGTTTGCTGACCATAAATTCACATTTTTAATCTGTTTTTTTTTTTCAAACTCCGTGAGGTTGCTAGACGGCTTGCAGTGTGACACTCTACTATCCAAAGAATTTTGGAGAGATTTCAGGCCACAGGAAGTGTGGAGGATCGCCACCGGCCAGGTCGCCCTAGATGCACCAATGGACATGATGACCGATACCTCTTGTTGTCTGCCCTGCGCCATCGAACAGTGACTTGTTCCACTCTAAGATGTCAGCTGAGACAAACTGTAAACGTTAATGTCAGTCAAAGCACCATTCGCAGACGTTTACATGAATTAGGACTGGCTGCCCGACGTCCTGCAGTCAGAATCCCTCTTACTCCTGCTCATCGCAGAGCCCGCGTTGCTTCATGTCGCGAGCACATCCGATGGACAAGGCAACAATGGAGTCAAGTTCTCTTCACTGATGAATCTCGCTTGACTGTGTCATTCAATGATGGCAGGATTCGAGTTTGGAGACGACCAGGAGAGTGATTTACTGATGACACAATTCGAGAGGTCGATCGTTATGGTAGGGGTTCTGTCATGGTCTGGGGAGGCTTCTACAGACACGGCAGGACCCCACTTTACATCATCCAAGGCAACTTGACCGGCCCAAGATACCAGAACAAAATCTTGAGACCAATTGTTCAGCCTGCTCTGGAGGCCATAGGTGGTAATGCCATCCTCCAAGATGATAACGCTCGACTCCATCGAGCTCGTGTGGTGAATGAGTTTATTCAGCAACATGGGATCATCAGGACGGCGTGGCCAGCTCATTCACCTGACCTTTCTCCGATTGAGCACCTCTGGGATGTCCTTGGTCAAAGATTGTCAACAAATCACCCCCTGCCAATGGATGTTGCACAGCTGACTGCATTTCTGCTTCAGGAATGGCAAGCTGTTCCTCAGGACACTCTTCGGACCCTTGTGGACTCGATGCGCCTACGCTGTCTTGAATGCCTTGCTGCAAACGGTGGTCATACCCGATTTTGAAATGTCTATTTGTCCAATATCTATTGTGTGAATTTTGAAAAGGTGGGTGACACACTTCCCAGCTTCATTGCGTTTGAATGTGTGTTTCCATTTCTTTACGTGACATGTCAATTTGGTATTCAATAAATGCCGTTTTGACTGATACCAATTACGTTTATATCAGATTTTTTTTATGGTTTCTACCAAGGTTTTTCTAAGTGGCCCTTGACTTTTGACGAATAGTATATATATATATATATATATATATATATATATATATATATATATATATATATATATATATATATATATATATATATATATATATATATATATATATATATATATATATATATATATATATATATATATATATAATTATATATGTGTGTGTGTGTGTGTGTGTAAAGTTCAACTCACTCAAAAGCTTGTCGCCTGAGTCAAGTTAAAGTACTCACAAGTTGATTAATCTGTATATATCACGTTCAAATTAACCAACAGCTTATAGCCTCAACCAAGTTCAGTTACTCAATGCGTAAGTACATATGTACATGAAATGAATTCATCTACGCAAACCGTTTATTGCACGACGTAAATTCAATCAAACAAGCTTCATAGGAAAAAACCTGCCACCAGAAGATCATTTCGTGAAGAGCTCCAGTCCAATCAGGGCCATTTCAAGATCAGACAGCCGACAGTTTCCTGAGACAAATGTCAACGTTTGTCCACGCTAGAGAGATTTCGAAGAGCCGAGGAACATTACATCTTACACCTTCTCACTATTACACTGCAAGAGTTTCAGCACTAAGTACTATCGTGATTTGAATGCGAATCGCTGTGTACTTTCAGCTGAGCTATCTGCCTGTCTAATTTTCTACCGTAGTCCCCTCCCACTTTTCTGTTTAAGAGCTCCTACAAGCTCTGTTTGTCTGCATTAGTCACGTCACTCTTAAATTGGACAGGCTAAATTGTATCCCCTTTACACGTGGGCATCGGCATCTAGCTAAAGGTCCTTTTATTCTGCCTTTCTTGTAGATGACGGCAAGTTCCCTGATTCTTTGGTTCACAGAGAACCTGGGGACACAGGGAATCGACCGTAACCTTTCATCTGTCCGAGCGCATTGTTCGAATTACCGCCTAACTATCGCCATATATGACGTCTGTTTCTGTTATCAAAGGACGCAAGGGAGACAGCTCCAGAGGTCTTTACGTCTTATTACCCCGTTCTCAATGCATGTGCGACCCAGCTGCAGACTTTATCTTACTATTTAAGCTAGGCGTCCGTAACACTCCTTGCCAATGTCTTTCGGGAGAATTTTTGCTACCTTACACAGTGGATCAGTGCAAAGTGCCAATTTTAGTTGTACTGCGTTAGGAATATTCTTTCAGTCGGTAAGCACACATTTACTTAATAAATGTATCAGCACGGGCCGCCAGGTATTTTAAAATAGCTTATCGAATAGAGATTCCCTCGTTACTTTGTTTCATCTTAAATCAATATACATTTTTCCTTAAGATAAATTTTTCCGTGACAGGGAAACTTTGAATTTTATTTAGTGCGTCACCATTAAAAAAAAAACTAGGGGTTAAGTTAAGAGTGTTTTTTCTAAAGACAGAAGGTGTGAGTACGTGTATAATCAATTAATCAATACCCTTTAGCTCCCCGAGGAGCATAGGCCTTCAACAAATACATGTCAAGTCTTCCTGTCCTGTGCCATTTGCTCAAGTTCTTTCCATGTTTTCCTATTCATTTTCACTTCTGTATCCAGTTCTCTTCTCCATTTGTGTTTTGGTCTACCTCTGCCTCTTTTCCACTGTGGATTCCAGAACAAGGACTGCCTTGTAATGCTATCAACAGGTCTCTTCAATGTGTGTCCTATCCATCGCCAGCATCTTCTTCTCAACTCTTGTTCCACTGGCACTTGTCTGGTTTTTGTCATCAATTCCACATTTATGACTTTGTCATACCATTTCAGTCCTTCTATTCTACGCAAGCACCCGTTTATAAAAGTCTGTAGCTTTTTGGTTGTTGTTTTTGTTGCTCTCCATTTCCAGAGCCATACAATAGGACTGACTTGACATTTGAGTTGAAGATTCGTATTTTCGTGTTGGACTTGATTTCTCTTGACCTCCATATGTTTCCCAATGCAATGAAAGCTCCTCTTGCTTGTTGTTCTTATATTGATATCATTGTCTGTACCCTTCCACCCCCCACCCCCCCCTCTCTGTCTATATTACTGCCAAGTTATTTGTACGATTCTACATCCTTTAGTGGTGTTTCTCCAAGTTCAACCTTATTATCATTTCTTGCAATTATTCTCATAATCCTTGTCTTTTCCCTGTGTATTTTCAGGCCCACATGTTGTGATCTTTTAGGCAACACAGAGCGAAGGAAGGATGAGAGCTTGTTTTGATTTGTGCGGGGTGAGAAATGGAGAGGGAGAGTTTGTTTATGTTTGCATGAGTGAGAGAAGAAAATGGTGTGCCCGTTATAGGTTATTAATAGAATGTTGATTGCTTGTTTATTTCCAGAGATCTTTGGTCCCCCTGACTGACATAACATCATAGAGGAATAGTCAGTTGCCGGTACTCGGTACCTGTCTATGTTCACGACTTCACTAACCAGTACAAGAGGTGCGTCATTGGACTCTTTATGGTTACTCGTTCCGCAGGCAGATGCCATTTGTCGGATATATATATATATATATATATATATATATATATATATATATATATATATATATATATATATATATATATATATATATATACTGAAGCACATTAAAAACGCACCACTATTATATATACTGATGCCGAGAAGCTGGCAAAAAAAAGTGTGGGAATGGATTTTCCCCGTGTTTGCCATGCGGTAGAGAGCGAATGGCTGCTGGAATGGAAAGTGCAAGATTCAACCCATGGGTGTGTGTACAGACTACATGAAAACGATGAAAGTTACACGTGCAACACGATTCTCAACAGCTATGACCCTGAAAATGTGTACGCGTTGTGGCAGTATACTCGGTATAAAAAGGCCGTTGAGACAAAACACCCAGTACATGTGCTTGAAATGCCACGACTATCTGAAAACGACCGCCAACGAGCCATTGGTATGTTGGAGACCGGAATGAGCTCGCGGGCCATTGCCAGAAGGATGAATTGCCACCACAGCACTATTGTACGTCTCAATGAACGTTACGGAACCACTGGCAGTGCCCGGGATAGACTTCGGAGTGTCCAACCACGAGTTACTACCCCTGCGCAAGATCGTCATATTGTGCTGAGTCACCTAAGGAATTGACTCTCCCGGCAAGTCAAACAGCAAGAGCAATAGTGGGTAGACATGGGCAAGTCTCTCGAATGACAGTCATACGACGACTCAGAGATACAGGCCTTACTGCAAGACGACCTTATGTTGGGCCAAACTTGACTCACAGACATCGTCAGCAGCGCCTGCAATGGGCAGAGCAACATATCAGATGGACTAGACTGCAGTTGAATGCTGTCCTACTCACAGACGAGAACAGATTCAACATATCCTTTGCAGATGGACGTATGCGGATTTAGCGACGGTGTGAAGAGCGCTTTGCAGATTGCTGTGTCAACCGATTTCGAGGTGGCAGTATTCACATTTGGGGAGGATTCAGTTTTCACCATCGCTTGCCTCTTCACGTCTTCCGTGGAAATGTTAATGCTGTGACATATCGAGATGAGGTTCTGGATGCACTGGTTGCTCCTGCGTTCACAATTTATCCAGACTTGCAGCTTCTCCAGCAGGATAACGCACGTGCATTTTTTTGTATTTTTGGTTTTCTCCCTTGCCTGCACAGAATGCAATGAATTTCATAACAATCAAATGTACAAATTAATGACCAGCATGGATTCATAGGAAAATGAATAAAGATTCCAAATATGTAAACTTGTACACACTTATATTTACATTTCACACTCTGTTCCTGAATTATACAGGTGGTGCGTTTTTAATGTGCTTCAGTATATATATATATATATATATATATATATATATATATATATATATATATATATATATATATATATATATATATATATATATATATATATATATATATATATATATATATATATATATATATTGTAATTGTCCCAAGCACGGGCCTGTTAGTATCGGCTCAAGCCAAAGGCATTTAAAAGCATTTGGATTTAATATATATTTGCCACAGTGAGAGCTGGGCTCCATCGCCAAAGAACACCCATTATCGGCCGTTTTCGTCACAGAGAACCGAGACCGCCTGTGTCAGTTAGATCGTCCTGGTTTTGTGTAATTTTTTAAAGTGTAGTAGGGGTTTGCTTGTGTTCTTGAATGTGATACAAAATCACTGACCTAATAGCGCTAGTCAGATTATTTCATTTTATTTTCATTGTGAAATTTACGTCATAAATATAACTATATGTTCTACGCGATCAGAATTTACTTCTATTTTACCTGTGATTTGATGTTTGCTGTTGTAATCCTTATTGTAATAGATTAACCTATTTAGCAAGAGAGGACGGATGAGGGTATGACATCTTAAACACAGTCTCGAGTGTAGCTCGGAATAAGACATTAGATATCTGATTATATATCTCTTCTCTTCAGAAGTCGCATCTCTCTCCTTATTTTCATTAGTGACTTTATTTTTCTCTACTTTCACATTACTAATTCATACTCTGTCTAAACTCAGACATCATCTTCTTCCATACTCGCAACAAGTATTCATCTTGGAGATAACCCACACGGTAAACATATATCTGCATTGGACAGTCGGTGCATAATGTGTATAATCATACAGTGTAGGAAACTTGAAAGAATTTTGGACAGTTTAGGTTTGACATCAGTGTAGTAACAACTTATCATATCCCATCATCATTTAACTATTTACCTAGTTTCACTATCATATTTAATTAACTACATTTTTACATGTCATCTGTGAATTGTCTTTCACAATCATCCTGTTTCTTTATTGAAGCCATGTACGTGTATATATTTAACTAATAAACGATATAGCTGCGTTGATCATTACTTAGTTATTTAATGTATCACTCATGATGTCTGTGTTAAGTATTTACCTAATAGCAAAATCCTTTATTCGAGAGTTTGGGTGTTCTTTCTTTATCGAGGTCTCAGGGAAAGAAGTTAATGTCGTAGGGATAAAGAAACTCGTCAAGATTTATTAGAAAACATTATCTATTGGAGAGCATTCGCCTCCTCTTCGTCTTGTCCCTATCTCAAATAGGCCTCTTTCTCTCTTAACGATCCAATTTTTGGAGACCTGCTTGACAACATTTCATTGACCATCCCCATAATAATGTAGCGGTACTCCAAATTTTGCCCCGCCCAGTATAACTGCATGACAACTGTGAAGCTCAATCTTGGATATTTGAACCCAGCCATACAATTGCGATAATTGAAAAATATGGTGTCCTGTTTCAGGGATTACCTCCATAGACTGAATCTTTAAATATTATCTATCTTGTAGAGGGACCAAATCTACACTCTAGGGCACGAATGATATTATTTTCTTAGAATAAAGTATCAACTTATACTGTTATCAACTGTTACTGTTAACACTTGTTGAGAACAAAGAATATAGTAAGCAGCTGAGACATTTTTCCTTGTAACTGCTGGAGATAGTTTGTTACCGTAACTGCTAGATAATCTGGTAGCTATAAGGTTTTCATAATACGTTGAGTGAGTGATTTAAAATAAAATAAAAAAACTATACAGATGAACTGGTTTGCCATTTTAAAGCTAGCTGTTTTAAAAAGACAATTTCGCGTGTTAGTCAAATAATATTGTTTTGAGGTCACATACAAACATTCCCTTTGCGAACCACTAATGCCTATCATGACAGACGCCGCAAAAATTAGAACTAGTTAAATGAAGGCATGACATGAATTCGGTTTGAGTGGAAAGGAGCTGATAAAAACTCCTTGCACGAGAATTTAGTTACAGAAACTTGCATTGGAGAAGGAGAAGGCTGACGCAGAAAAGCGGAAGGAAAAAAATTGCCGTAGAGGCAGCAGAGTGGAAGAAGAAGGCCGACGCAGAAGGAGAAAGCCGCCGCAGATGCAGCGGAGCGGATGGAAAAGGCCGCCACTGAAGAGCGGAAAGCCGCAGCAGAATCACCGGAGTGGAAGAAAATCGCTGACAGGGAACACGCACTTAAACTGAAGCTACTGGAAATCCAGGGAGAAACCAACCAAATAGTGCTGGGAAAATACGCAGCGACTTCCAGCTCCGCTCAGATATTGTGCCTGCTTTGCACTCCGTGCCACTCGACACCAAGAACTTTCCGCTGGAAGCTTTCTTAGTGGAGACCGACACTATTAGGACAGTTTCCAAGGCGTTGCAACAGGGTTTGGGCTGGAAGAACGGAAGTGGAACATGAATCCGCCCCTTGGTCTGATAGGAGCAGCCTCATCATCATCTCAGCCCGTAACCCGTCATGGGTCGTAGGGGTGCCATGGTGGAAGCATCAGCAGACAGGGTCCTCCACTGCTCTCTATCCTCAGCAATGCGTACAAGTGTGGAAAAACCGTGTCCTGCCCATTCTTTGATGTTATCAGCCCAGGATTTTCTCTGCCTTCCTCTTCTCCGTTTACCTTCGACTGTTCCCTGAAGGATCGTTTTCGAAAGGGAGTCATGACGAGTTACATGCCCAAACCAGGCAAGCTTTCGACGTTTCACTGTTGACAAAAGTGGTTCTTGGTGGCCTGCATAGGTGTTTATCTTCTCTCTAACATAGACATTTGTTAGGAGCAGCCTACGAGGTCCTTAATAAGCTACCGGCAGGGGAGCAAGATGATTATGAGACATTATGAAATGCTCTTTTGGTAAGATACCAGCTTAAATTCAGATACCTACCAGAAAAAAAGTTTAAGGGCTCTAAGAAGAGGCAGGATAGTCCTTCTTTCAGTTCGCGGCTCGTATTGAAGACTACCTGTTGAAGTGATGTAAATTGGGAAACTTCACCGAGTATTACAAGCTGAAAGTACCGATTGTAATAGAACAGCTGAAGGAGTTCACGTCGACAGAAATGTGTAGATTTCTCACCAAAATGCCAGGAAGATGTTTCCAGAGCCCACGCCGAAACAACCAGCCCACTCATACCCAGACCAACAAACCAAAGGACAAAACACCTCTTATAAACAGTAAGATAAACAGAACAACCACCCTAAAAATACTAGAAAAATGCTGCCCACCACCAGAGACAGGGAGATACATGGTACAGGTACTGTCGTGTGAATAATCACAACACTGATTAGTGCAGCAAGCTCGATTCCCCCTCAACATGCTTGACACAAAAGCGGTCGTTCTCTTTTACACATTTCTCTCTCTCTCCCTCTCTCTCTCTCTCTCTCTCTCTCTCTCTCTCTCTCTCTCCGCCATTATCTATTCAATTCTTATTTTGGAGCAGAGAAATCTGTGCCCAGTCCCTTTTTACATTTTCACACTTCGATTCGTGTCAGGTCAAAACGTCATTGACCATCCTTAAGGATTAATTGTAATCGCTTAAGTGTTTGCACCAGAATGACTTTAGGCGTGAATTGTTTGTTTACGATTGCGCAACTCAATTCCGTACAGAGTGGTCAATAGGGGTGGGTCGCTTAAGTGTTAATACAAGTCACTAGGAGTGTCTGATAAGTGATGCAATCACTTCCCTCGAAGTTACCTGTGATGAAAATTACAGATAATATCAATCTGGGGAGACATTTTGAAGTCGGGAGTGTAAACATGATCGATAATAGACGGAAGCTGGTATACCATATATGGGGATTGTAAACAACACACTTATTTTCGCGATTGCTATGTAGGAATTTTTCGTCAGAGAAGGGGAAATATTTGCCTTTTGCATGGTATTGGTTTGGCATTTGAAATGTAAAAATACAATATTTCTGACTGGAGCCTTGTCATATAGTAGCAATTTTGGTGTGGGCCAAATGTTGCGATATAATTTAGCGCCTTATGAGTTTACCGCACTGTGAAATTCAACTCGTCAAGAAAACAGTCAGACAAGCAAGAGTAAGGAATAGAATCAGGATTCCACTTTAAAGGGCCGGACAACGTGTTTGAGCATCTTTTGAACTTGTCCCAGAAAAACTCTACTTTCATTAATACGGAAAGCCCGGAATCCTAAACCTGAACACTAAGTCATAGCGGGAGTCTATTGTAAAGTAACATCCCAGACTCACGTATAAGAGGCATCTTAAACAAAGTGCCTTAACTATTTCTCTGAGCTAGAAGGCGGTATTCCCAACAGAGATTTTGGGGTAAGTTGTACATTTTATAATTCTATATTTTGCACTTTTTAACATGTGAAAATTGCTAGTTGATTGCAAGTCATACGAGGCTGGCAACCTCAGCATATAGAGTGATGATTTCATGAACCACCATTGCAAGAGCCGGTGACTGCTTTATGCGGGTTTCTCATGGACAACCAAAAGCAGAGGTAGTTCCAAGTTCCATGTGGAACAGGGAGTGGATAATAACATGCATAAATGATGTACATACTTATATTAACATTTTTAACCAGTGCATATGTAAATGCAAACATGTTCAGTATAAATTCAATGAATGTTTTCCACTCACTGGGATTAACATTAATGCCCAGAGAGGGTAAAGTTCTGAGGCAGATGGGATGGTGGAATGAAAAGGGGGAACACCTTGTTTTGTGTCAGGAAACCCTACACTCAGGAGGGTATTTGTTTCTCTCTTATTTCATGATACTGGTATAAGTGGCCTTGCTGTCAAAGCTAGACACCTACAGCAGACAGGTCTTAACAGACGCTAGACCATATTCACAATTACCCCACGATACTACGAGGGACTTGTTGCAGCTACCAGACTTGACTAGTGACGAGAGTCAACCAGTCTATAGCCTGCAAAGAACAAGCATCGGCAGAAGCAGAAACCAACCAACATTTTACTGGAAGTTAAGTACACATTCACAGCTGCCAAATGAACTCTCTATTTTCAAACCAGAAAACATTTTTTCATATCAGACCATCACCTGTGAATAAATTTTAAAAGACTTTGTCTAAATTCACCCCACCCTTATTTATTTTACAATTGTTAAGGATAATTTACTAATAAATTTTGTTATCTGTAAATATACAAATTTATAGTTGATTTAGTCATTTTGAGAGAACCGCACCCGTATGTCTCAGTCATTTTAAATACTTATCACGGAGATATTTAAGTAATATTTTACTGAGTTAAATCAGTTGGGGGCTTGAAAGAGCTAAAATACATAATATTTCTTCATAAAAGGCGCCGGGTAGATACAAAGTTAACAATTGCTCAGTCCAATTCAGCATTAATCTTGATTTCTGAATTATCTTATGAAGACTTCCTCGAGATAGAAGCATCATCATCCATCTATCTACAAGTCTGTTAGGAGTAGTCTTGAACAAAAGTAGATACCTTTGAAGACCCTCAGTAGATACTCTGAGTTTTGGCCATTGTTGGACACTCACTGCAGAGCAAGGAGAGTAATTCCCGTGATATTGCTACATGCATCCAGATTAAATCTTCATCCAGAAAATAGCAGAAGTCTTCAACCGGAAACCCCTTTCATCCTCCCGTTATCGAATCAGTCTTCGTAAACGGACAATCCATGGAATGTCTTTATGACACAGGATTTGCATTCGACGGAGTAGTCAGGATATCTCTCGTCTCCCCAGACCAGATGACATAAGAGTGTCGACATCCAAGGTCTATCAAATGATGTAGCACCTATGACACTGCCTATCCCACGTATGGGAGCAGAACCTCATTAAGTGACAGAAGAGAAATCGTGCTGCCATAATGGAAGAACCAATCTACCTTCTAATCTTGGGATATAAATACGTATTCCTGGGACTGCCCACTCAACCACTAGTCAAGGCGGCCGTACAGACTGGATGACATTCAAAAATGGACACCGAGCAGGAACCTCCTACTAATATCCTCCCAGAGGAATGGGAGAAGGCACCAAAGGAAGATTCCTTACTGGCGCCCTGTTTTTAAAAATTACCTAGAACACGTAACCCACCTACCAAGGTGGACTTCTTTATGAAGAATGAATTGATGTACCGCAGTGCTGGAAATGAAGGACAGAAGCACAACCAATTAGTAGTTTTGGCTGCCTACGTTAATCGGGTGCTTGAGATTGGCCATTCAATTCCATTTAGTGAACACATGGGAATCACCCGCGACATCGAACGGTTCGTCAAGTCTTGTCATCAGTTGCCAGACAGTTGCACCAAAACACTGGATGGCACCCGCGTGAATTCAGGGAGATGCCAATCCTGGGAACCCCGTTTGAAAGAGTGGCTGTGAGTACAATTGAACCTATGTTGAGAATTAAGAGAGGAATACCCAAATCCTTATCTTAGTGGACACATGTTTTATGTGGGACGAAGCCATAGCAATTTCAGCACGTGGAAGACGCTTTGCTCAATATTTTTACGAAATTAGGCTTCTCGAACCAGATTCTCACAGACAACGGGTCACAATTTCGAGGCAAGTTGACAGAAGAGGTGCTTAGGATATTGTAGACTAGGCATATCCATACTTCGCTCTCATGTTCAGAGTAACGGGCAAGTAGAGCGGTTTAACCTCTATTCTCCAGGAGTTGGCACAGAGAACCCTGAAACTTGGGATCGCAGCGTTATTTTCTTTCCGTGAAGTATTGCATGCTTCTACGGGACTGTCTCTGGCCGCACTACTCTTCGGAAGACCTGTTGAAGGTCCCTTATTCAGTGGCCTTATTAATGTCATAGACCTATGCCAAGGCAGATGGCACTGTCACCCCATCCTTCAAATATGTCACAGACTTGAAACAACGCCTGAAGACTGGTTGGAAATTAGAAATCGCTAAGAGATGCGAAGCACGGCTGAAACATGCCAAATATCATCACAGGAACGCAAAGGATCCCGATTTAATTATCAGTCAAAAGGCCTCAGTATAGCTACCAAGTAGCAGTAATAAGTTGCAACTCTGTTGGAGAGGGGCGAACAAGATTATCGAGAAGATATCTCGAACAAATTTTTTTTTTTTTTTTTTTTTTTTTTTTTTTTTTTTTTTCGTTCGCCCGCTAATACTCGAGGCGAAATCTCAGGTTATTATTTATGTCTAACCTGACATTGATTTTACGTGAGTATCCCTTTATTTCTTGTACAGAGACAGGTGTCCCTCGCCATTCAGGCAAATACTCGCCGATTTCGGAGGTACCCATTGCAGCTGGGTCGGCTCAGGAGCCGCCAGTCCCTGGTCGACGACACTCCTTCAAATGTCCTCGCCAGGTCTCGAGTTAATCCAGTCCAAATCCCGGTCGACGAAAAAATCCTCAAATGCCGTCGCCCGGGTTTGATCCTGTATCACCCGGTCGCCAGAGCGGTGTTGTAACCACTACGCTAGCGCGGCTCCCTCTCGAACAAATAATAAGATTGAGGTAAATGAAACGCAGAAAATTTACCACGTGAATCTGCTTAAACAGATTACCAAGCGCTCCTCCATATTACCGCCACACAATACAGCCAAGGCGATGGCTGCTCACTCAGACGATGAGCCATTTCCATCCTTAAAGCACCTTTACAATCCTTAGATATCACACTCGGAAGTGAAGGAAACCTCTTCGCATCGGATGATCAAGGAAACACAAGGAAGCAAGGATGGAAATATGTGAGAAAAGCGAAGAGGAGAAAAAGAATTTATAAACACCGAGCGAGAAAGCTAGTCCTACAGGAGTGTGAATGGCGTCATACTTATGGAGGGGGCGTCTGTAAATTGGGTCCGATTCATTCGTCGTCTTTTATTTTTTCATTATCGTTCTCATTTTATTTCTCCCCGTCTTTGTTCATTATTCTTCAAAGTAATCTTTCCTAATCATAACTTGTTTATTACCCATCTATGCGCTTTGATGGAACGTTATCTTCTAGACCACACCTAGTTCATTAGATAGCTATTGTCTAGCATTGGGTATTGAAACATGGGCGATACGAGAATTTGATAGTTTAATCCCCTGTTTAAATACCCGGTGTCACCACATTTATGGTACACTAGCATGTCCACGAGACCGATTGATAACAAATGACTTTCGAAACTAAGTCAGGCGGAATAGATACGCAGATAAGTCGTTAGTTACCGGAGTCGATACTTTTGACGATGGTTAGATGCTTAGATTGTTCGCATGGTAAGACAATGAAGGAAGAGATTAAAGAAAACCGTCAGTAGACCATACGACAAGTAAACAATAGACTGAGCGCCATTAAAGCTAGAAAGGGGAAACACTAGGAGCTGCAAAGAAAAATAACTTTGTGATAAGGAAAACACAATTCCTATTATCAGGCGATCAATCACAAGCCACGGTTTTTCTTATCGCCGAGCATCATGCATACAGTCAAAAATTCTGTTGCGAGAGCCCACCCACCTTAAAAAGATTGGCAGGGCCGGGCCTAGCAAGTGAGCATACAGATGTAGCATGGCAAGATGAAAGGCGAGTTAGTGGATTAGAGGGCGGCGCAATAGGACACTAACCAAAAATTAACACTTTGGCAATCCGAAAATGCTGCAAGAACTGGTAATAGTAGGTGCCTTTATCAAATTACAAAACAACTATGTCACCAGCCTACTGCTATGGAAACACCTGTTAAAGGTAAATTAGGGAATTCAATACCAACAGAAAAAGAACAAATGAAGAGATGGGCTGAGCACTTCATGGAGGTGCTAAACAGACCACCACCAACAGTAACACCTGATTTTAATAATGAAACACCCACAACCACCTTGCCAATAACTTGCGATGAATTCACGCTAGACGAGATCAAACAAGCCGTTAAAAGATTAAAAAATTTTAAAGCTGCTGGAGTTGACGAAATTTCAGGGGAAATGATTAAAGCAGTTAATGACAACAACCTCTTGAGAATTTAGATATTATAAATGAAGTATGGAGAGAAGAACAACCACCACAACAATGGAAAGACAGTATTATTGTAAAGTTACCGAAGAAAGGTGATCTATCAGACTGTAATAACTTCTCCATGTGATTTTTGGTCTACCACTGCCTCTCTTTCCCTGTAGATTCCAGAACAAGGACTGCCTTGTAATGCTATCAACAGGTTTCCTCAATGTGTGTCCTATCCATCGCCAGCGTCTTCTCAGTTCTTGTTCCACTGGTACTTGTGTGGTTCTTGTCATCAATTCCTCATCTGTGACTTTATCATTCCATTTCAGTCCTTCTATTCTACGCAAGCACCCGTTTATAAAAGTATGTAGCTTTTTGGTTGTTGTTTTTGTTGCTCTCCATGTCTCAGAGCCATACAATAGAACTGACTTCACATTTGAGTTGAAGATTCTTATTTTCGTGTTCGACTTGATTTCTCTGGACCTGCATAAGTTTCCCAATGCAATGAAAGCACCTCTTGATTTTTGTATTCTTTTTTTAATATCATTGTCTGTCCCTCCAACTTTGTCTATATTACTTCCAAGATATGTGTACGATTCTACATCTTTTAGTGGTGTTTCTTCAAGTTCAACCTTGTTATCATTTCTTGCATTTATTCTCAAAATCTTTGTCTTTTCCCTGTGTATTTTCAGGCCCACTTGTTGTGACCTGTCATCGAGAATTTTCATTTTCTCTTGCATCTGATTATGGTTATGGGACAGAAGAGCCAAGTCATCTGCAAAATCCAGATCATCAAGCTGTTTAGTCAGATTCCACTGGATTCCATTTCTGTTGTGTGATGTCGATGTTTTCATAACCAAATCTATTGCTAGTAAGAAAAGAAATGGAGACAAGAGGCATCCCTGTCTCACTCCCGTTCTAATCCTAAATGGTTCTGTAAGTTGTCCTTCATGAAGAACTCTGCATGTCATGTCTTCATAGGTCTTCCTTATTAAGTTAATGATCTTCATTCTTCTTCTTCTTCTTCCGTCCTTAGCCACCGACCGTCAAAGCAGTCAGTGGCCATTACGCCTAATGGCGTCTTAGGGCAACAGCAGATAGGTTTTCTTTGCCATTGTTTCCCATCACGCCTATTGGCGTCTTTAGGGCAACGGCAAATCAATCAATTTGCTGTTGTTTCCGTAATCGAAGTGACTGGCAAACGGGTGATCAGCCCGTTGGTAATGATCTTCATGGTAACTCCATAATGCCTCATAAGTTTCCAAAGTGATTCTCTGTCTACACTGTCAAATGCCTTTTCATAGTCCACGAATCCGATGTAAAGCGGTGAATTCCATTCCAGACATTGTTCAACTATTATTCTCAATGTGGCTATGTGGTCTGTAAGGATCTATTATGTCGAAAACCTGCTTGTTCATCTCTCGGTTGCTTGTCTATGGACTCTTTTAATCTCTCACGGATGATTCTGTTTAATACTTTTCCTGGCACTGATAGTAACATTATTCCTCTATAATTTGTGCACTCTTATAAATTTTCCTTCTTTGGCAACTTGTCCAGATAACATTCCTTCCACTGTGCTGGTATTTCCAGTATAAAAGACGAGAGAAAGGAAGGGCAGAATGTCAGACGGGCCTGCGTGCCCAATTCTCAACCCTTTGAAAATAAAGTTCGTTCGTTCGTTCGTTCGTTCTCTCTCCCAGACTTTGCCAAGTAGTTTGTATAATATCTATGTAGAGGTATCAATATCTGTTTTGATGGCCTCTGCTGGAATGCCATCTGGACCAGTTGCTTTTCCATCTTTCAGAAGCTTTATGGCTTTCTTTATTTCTTCTCTACTTGGTCGTTCACAGCTGATTTGTAGCTCTTCTTCTGCTGGCTGGATGTCTGGGGGATTAGTTGGAGCTGGTCTATTGAGAAGTTCCTCAAAATGTTTGCTCATGTGCTTGCTTATATCTCCCTGTTAGCTTCTTTGTGTTGTTGTACAGGTCCCTCATATTTCCTTTGGCTGCAGCTTCCTCTGTATCCTTGCCAACTCTTCAATATACTTCCTCTTGTCTCTTTTGATGTTTCTTCTTATTTCTTTATTTGCCTCTATGTACACTTCATGAGCCTTGGCTTTAGAGCTTCTAGTTTTGCTTCTGTTTAAAGCTGTGTTCTAGTTTTTCCTGTCTTCTCGTATCTTGCTAATGGTTTCTGTTGTTATCCATGTTTTGTGCCGATGTTCTCTTTTTCTCAGTACTTCTTCACATGTCTCGTTCCATATATTTTTTACTTGTTGCCAGTGGTATTCAATATCTGCTTCATCTACCAGCTGTTGGAGTACTTGGTATTTGTTGGATACTGTGATAGAAAACGTTTCTCTTATTTCCTGAGTTGATCATTACTTAGTTTTTTAGTGTATCACTCGTGCCGTCTGTGTTAAGTATTTACCTATAGGCAAAATACTTCATTAGGGAGATTGAGGGCTCTGTCTTTATTGAGATTTCAGGGAGAGATGGTAATGTCGTAGGGATAAAGAAACTCTTCATGATTTATTAGAAAATACTATCTAGTGGAGAGTATTCGCCTTCACTTCTTCTTGTCCCTATCTCGAATAGATTTCTTTCTCTCTTAACGAGCCAGTTTCTGGACACATTCTTGACAACATTCCATTATCCATATCCATCGTACTGTAGCGGTACGACGATTGGTGCCCCGCCAAGTATATCTGTACGATAGATAGTCAGTTTCCATTTTTGTGCGAGGTGTGATCGCTTTGGTCAGATGTATATAGTGTTACTGCGGCCCATTTTAACAATGTATTTCCATATTCCATTCTGAAGAGTGTATTTTCCTAAAACCATATTGTCCGCTGCTGAAGGCTTGTGATGGCAAATAATTTGATTAAATTCTGACGAGGAATCCAAAGCATTTTCCGCCTGGATCTTTATGTACCTGATGCATTTATTGTTCCTACTAACTTATGATTTTGTTTTCTTTTTTCTCGTGTCTCTTATTGTGAAATTAGAAAAAACCAAACTGGCAATGTTCAAACGACATTTAAACAATATATGTAGCATTGTAATTAAATTTAAAATCTCAATACACAGTTAAGCTGAATAGGGGGTGTGGTGAAGTGGGATGTTATAAATATTTATAGGGGACTTAGTGTACTGACTGAGATCAGCTGTGAAGGTATCTATATCTAATAAGAGTAGTGTATTATAGATAACACTGACAAACAACATTTTTCTTTCTTATATACGAATAAGTGTTCTTAGATCAGTTTCTTGCGCTGATTTCAAATTTGAAATCCGTTTATCTCTATCACATCGGGTTCTTAAGATATTTGTGAATAAATATATTTTTGGGAAACCGTTATTTGCTCTGTTTCATTTTTACTATATAACTTATTAAAAATTAATAAAATGCAAAATAATTCTACTTTTTATACTGCTAAAAGATGCATGACATATGTTACGCTATTTTTCAAATAGTTACTGTATTTTGAAATAATTCTGAGCGAAATATGGCTTCTAGAAGTTGTAGAAATTCGGCTGATCTGTTCTGTTACGTGTGCGGATATTTTACCGATCGTGTTCACCAGAAAAACTTTACACCATTAGGCATTACTAAAGAAAGCATATGAACTTTATTTCGATTCGAAAGTTGATGATGCAAATAAATCTTGGAAGCCAAATGCAGTTTGTTCGACTTGTGCAAATACATTGGCAGGTTGGTTACGAAAATCGCCGAAGCATAAGTCGATGCCTTTTGGAGTGCCAGTAATATGGCGTGAACCGACAAATCACGCTACTGATTGTTACTTCTGCTTGACAAATATCCATGGTTTCACTTTTAAAACTAGAAAGTCTGTGGTTTATCCAAATATTGAATCGGTTTCGAAACCAGTGCCTCATGATCCAATCACGTGTCCGATCCCAGTTCCACCAGAACAATATCCCAAGGACGTGAATGAACCATCAGAAAGTGATAGTTTACCTGCTTTAGAAACTAATTCTGACTCGGATTATATACCGGTGAATGATGGTGTTCACTTAATTAACCATTCAGAACTTTCAGATCTAATACAAGATCTCGCTCTTACCAAAGGACAAGCGGAATTACTCGGTTCGCGACTCAAAGAATGGAATCTTTTAGCGCCCAATACTCCGATATCTAAATTTCGTCATAGACACAGAGAACTTGTTCAATACTTTGAGATGGATGATGACATTTGCTATTGCAAAGATGTAAACGGTCTAATAGTGCACCTCGGTCATGAGCACATAGTCAACAAATGGCGACTTTTCATCGACTCTTCCAAGACTAGTCTAAAAGCCGTGTTATTGCATAACGGAAATTTATTTTCATCAATTCCAGTCGCCTACTCTGTTCATATGAAAGAAACTTATGACAATATGGCTATACTTTTGGCAAAAATAAAGTACAATGACTACCAATGGCGGATTTGTGAAGACCTAAAGGTCATTGCAATTCTCACGGGCATGCTGACTGGGTATACTAAATTTTGTTGCTTTCTATGTGAATGGGACAGCCGCAACAGACAGGAACATTATGCAAGAAAGGTGTGACCTATCAAGGATCGTATGCAGCTCGGGCATAAAAATGTAATACACGAGCCATTAGTTAACAAAGACAGCATCATTTTACCATCGTTACATATAAAGTTGGGGCTCATGAAGAATTTCGTAAAAGCGTTAGATAAAACGAGCAAAGCTTTCACTTATCTTCGAGAAAAGTTTCCGCAAGTTAGAGATGCAAAGATAAAGGAAGGTATCTTTGTAGGACCTCAGATTAGGAAAGTTATTGCAGACAAACAATTCGAGAACTTGTTACATGGTAGTGAACTTCGCGCATGGATGGCATTCAAATCGATCGTCGATAACTTTCTGGGAAATCACAAATCTGTCGACTATGTGCATATTGTTGAGCAGTGCATAGATGCATACAGAATTATGGGCTGTAACGTGTCCCTCAAAATCCATTTGTTCGATTCGCATCTTGACTTTTTCCCTGACAACCTTGGCGAAGTCAGCGATGAACATGGAGAACGATTCCAGCAAGATATCGCCGTAATGGAGTTTAGTTATCAAGGACGGTGGAGTGTGACCATGCTTGCCGATTATTGTTGGATGCTTCATCGCGATGTACCACATGCCATTCACCGACGAAAGACGACTGCAAAGAAATTCAAGCCTTGCTGCCACATATATATATATATATATATCTCAGTCAGAATTATTCTGGAATAGTGTGATGACTACGTTGTATGTCTAGGGTATGTGTATGATGAAGTGTAAGTCATAACAACAACAGACAGATAAACAATTTAATTTATTCCACCACACTTGACAACACTGTGACACTCACATACATATAACACTCTAAAGGATATCTTAAAGGAGTCACTGATAACTTTTCAAATAACAATATGTATTCATTGCTGTTATGAATGAATATGTGTCCTGATTCAAATACAAAGGGAACCAGGAATCACAATCAATTTTAATTACAAGTTATATGTACAGAATTTCTCAATATGACTATTGTAGTGACATATATTATTAAAGTATCCTATGTGTGTCAGTTGTGTAGTAGTAATATGAGGTAATACTGGTTTTGTTTTGTTCAAGCTCTGTTGGTATTTGTCATCATGACTTCAATAGTTTGTCTTTATGGGAGCTAGTATTGGAGATGTTCTCAGTTCCTGTTATTAAAACAATTTTACTTCCCCTCTTAAGTTTATGTTACAATGTTATTTTAAGATGGGGTACATAATTTTTGAGCTCAGCTGGCCACATCAGCTTATCTTGCGTGATGGCGGCAGGAAAAGACTCCTCTGCTCGATTTCTCCCCTGTGCTCTGGAGACACCTCACTGATAGCTAAATGGACCAAGGAGTATGCTGTCCGACTCTGGATTCAGCAAAGCTCTGACCAGGTGCTGCTCAATACCATCAAGACCACGGTCCCTGAAAACAAGAAGGATGTACCTTCTACTTCATAACTAATTTATACTCTCTTTTTACACTGAGCACAATACATCACAAACATTGAGTTCAGAGCGTTAGGCCAACTGTCAGCTTCATCTGAAATACTTTATACCAGCATTAACCTCCTTAATGGTTACTACGCCTCTGCAATTCCAGCATTATTTCTGTCTAATCAATAATCTAGGTGTCAGTGTACTGTGTGGCCATTCCATGCAGTTTTACTTTCCTCCGACACCTTCTGTTTAGGCTGGAGCATTATAGGCTTTACATCATGTTTGCTACTGAACTACACATATATACAGGCATAAATTAACAATTCACATTCAATTTTCATTAAAAGATACTGAATGTTTCAAGCTTACAACAATTCATGGAAACAAACACAGATACGTTGATTAGCAATGAATTCTGGCACAAATACTGGCACAAATTCCCATCTGCTTATGTTCCAGGCTTTTATTTTAGCAAAAATGTGAGCTGGCTTCAACGCACTGTTGCTTTATCAAGCTTATTTTAACTAGTGGTCTCGAACTAACGCTCCTAAGTGAGTATATCAGCGAGTCTAGCCAATGGAGCCACGTTTCGACAAGGGTTTGAAAAAATTTTAACTTCCTACGTCTCCCCTAACAACCAAAGATAGTATTTATAGTCCGACCAATCGTGTTTAGTCTTATATTTGTTGCGCTCCAATCAATTTGGAGTTTACATGGTAGGCTATTTCCGTACGCAAGGTTTTTTCAAACACGTTATAAAAAAATTTTATGAGCAGAAATGATTTTATGCTGTCAGGCATCCCCACTATTTTATTTTGGTTATAACTTGTTAATTCCTAGACTATTTGCGTAACGTTTTACATATTCTTTGTCAGCAAGCCCTAAGGAACCCAAATATACCAATTTAAAAGAGCTAAGTGGCTGCGTTCAAAATATGCAATTTCTAGGATAGTCGTGTAGTTGTTTTTTTTTTTTTATTTTATTTTTTTTTATGTTAGAATCGCCACCTGTCCTGCTGTACTGTCAGACTAATGTCAGGATTTCGGACATAAAACAGTAGAATGTCAGGTTTCCCCAATAAGCGTTTTTCAGGATTTTAAAACCTAACTCTGGGAAGGGTAGTGTATTTTATCACTGTCCGTCTGAAAAAAAAGTTAGTGCATGTGGCCTTACACGCGTGATAGTAGTAATTGTGTATCGCGCGACGCGTGTTGCATGCGTTCCTGATTTTCAGCCCTCCCTCTCTCTTTCTATTTGAGTCCATCTGTTCGTTCGTTTTGGTAACGCAGTATAATTAATGTTAGGATTAATTTAGGTCATTACGCAGTCTGCCTCTCAATGTTTTTCCAAGAAATACAGCACACGTTTCATTGAAGAAAGCGGGTAATAATATAGTAGGCTTTTACTATCAACGTGAAAGCGTTACAATTTGCAGACGAAGCATAAAACAAAGGGGATTTCGAGTACATTCCTTGTGACAGCACTGTTATTTTACCATTGCTCTTTTCTTTATTAGAATTTATTTGTGACGCTTTACATTTACCCTTTAATTTATATATGTGGATTAGAATATTCCACGACATCTCCCCTCTTAAAACAGACATTATATGTCAGTCCTTTATTCTATATACACATAGAGAAATTTATTATTATTTCTGGGGTTTACGGTGATTCTCATCACACGGATGGCGGCTTAAAAAATCCGCTCCCAAATTTGTTTTTCCAGATATATACTCAATGCTAAAATTATATGGAGCCAAAAGTAAAGACCATCGGAGTAACCTGGAGTTCTCATGCCTAGCCTGTGCTAGAAACGATAAAGGTTTGTGGTCTGTTTGCAACTTAAAGGCCTTCCCATACAGATAAATATTGAATTTCTTTATTGCCCATATTACTGCAAGACATTCTTTTTCGCTAGTTGAGTAATTGATTTCGGCTTTATTCAATTTTCTGCTAGCATATGCCACTGGGCTTAATTCCCCATCCAATGCATCTGATTTCTGTAGTAGAGTTGCACCTAACCCAATATTACTTGCATCCGTCCTTACTATGAATTCTTGACTTAAGTCAGGTAATTTCAAAATGGGTTTACTTGTGAGCTTTTCCTTCAATTCTTGGTAAGTCATTTCACATTGTGGTGTCCATGTAATGCGATCTGGATGTCCTTTACGTGTCAAATCAGTAAACGGTGCACATATGGAATTAAAGTTTTTGATATACTTCTGGTAGAAACCACATAATGAGACAAAGGATCTCACGTCCTTCTTGGTTTGTGGTCTCGGGGCTTTCTGTAGTTTCTCTAAATTCTTTGGGTCAGGGGTCATGTTTCCCTGATAAACTGTGTGTCCTAAAAATTCCAATTCTTTACATCCAACGCAACATTTGGTTGGTCGGGCTGTTAAATTTACCTCCCCAAGTCGATTAAACAGCATGTTCAGAGAGTCAATGTGTTCCTCAAATGTTTCTGTTGCTATCAGGATATCATCCATGAAATTTGTTATACATGGATTATTCAGAGGGTCCAATAATTTTCTCATCATTCTAGAGAAGACACTAGGCGCATTCTTCAATCCAAATGGCAATCTATTAAACTCATAGTGTCCTTCTGAGGTACTAAAAGCTAGGTAGGGTCTAACCTCAGGCTTTACTGGAATCTGATAGTATCCTTTACTCAGATCCACTTTTGAGAAATATTTAGCTTTATTTAGTCTGGCAAACAGCTGATTTGTATCCGGCAATGGATCCACCTGTCCTTCTGTAATAGCATTCAGTCTCCTGTAATCTATACAGAGTCTATGTTCTCCAGAGGGCTTCCTTAAGAGTACAACACCGGAACTATATGAGGATTCACTGTGTGAAATAATTCCCTCCTTCAATAGATAGTCTATCTCTTCCTTCAAAGCTTTCTCCTTAGCAAACGGAATCGAATATGGTTTCATACAGACAGGTGTGGGGTCTATCAGTTTCATATCATATTCCAATAGGTTTGTATGCCCTGGTCGGTCTGTTAACACCTCTGCATGATTATTTAGAACCTGTTGCACTCTCTCTTTCTGAGTTTTCTTTAAATGTGTACTGATTTTCACCTGTGCTGCTGTCTCACAGGGGTGTAATGGATACTCAAATGATGAAAGTGGTTCCTTTTTCATCTCCATGGCGATGGACAAGGTCAACAAGTGTGTCTCCTCCTGATGTTCTCTTTCCAAATATTTCTTCAGGAGATTCACATGATAGATTTTTTCTTTCCCCTTCTTATCTATCTTATAATTTGTTCTAGATACCTTCTCTAAAACTGTATATGGACCCTGCCATCCAATTTGTAACTTATTCTGACTCCCGGGCAAAAGAAGCAGTACTTTCTCTCCCACAGCCAAATTTCTGTCTTTCGCCTTCCTGTTATAATAGGCAGCATGTTTCTTCCTGGCTTGTTTCAAATTTTCATTGGCAAGTTTCCAGCCAGTTTTTTAAACGAGTGGTCAGCTCATTCACATATTGGTATGAAGATGTAATGTTTTCCTCTGCCTTTTCATCAGTCCACGTTCTTAACATAGCTACATATGGACCTTTAATTGTGTGGACCTATTTGTCCATGCACCGGTATGGTCTCTTCCACTCGAAGCTTTATAGTGATGATTTTTCCCTCCCAGAATTATCATTCACAAAACGACCGCTACCAATTTTTCTCTTGGGGCTGTCTCCCCACTTAAAATTCTTGATGAGAGATTTCCTCTCTACATCCTCTTCCTCCAGTTTGTTTAAGTCCGATTGAGGGAGTGTCGGCTTATCCTGGGGTAAGACATCTTTTTGCACTCTCCGCATAGTGGCCATTGTAAAACAGTTAAGTGAAGCTTGTCCGTGAAAAGGGGCTTCCCATTCCATTTGGTCCACTTTATCAAATTTATATCTCTTTTTATTATCAGGCCTAATTTTGCCCCGTGGCGTGTCCAGGTCCTGATCCATGTTCCCACTTGTGGGTGTTCCCTCATGTGCTATGCTACACCTTTCTACAAAATTCTCAATGTCCCATCTTGCTTTGGGCCAATAATAATTGTGAGCCACCTTTTGAATGATGGTACCTATCTTCTCATGGTCCCCATCTGGTTTCACATGTAGGCTCCTTATTAAGTCTGCCCTATATCTTTTAGGAAGTACCAGTTGTCCCTGACCTTTGGATCTAGCTCCAGTCTTCCTATACATCAACTTGTTTTTCATGTAAAAAAATCTCCCTTGCCTGGAGTTGTATGACAAGTTGACAATTTTCTGAAACAAGGCTTGAGTGTTTTATCCCCAGCCTGTGCCTTCCTCATCTCTTCTGGAGTGGTATCTAACATAATATCCTCCTCCTGTCTTGAGGTCGACCTGACCTGAAGGGTTGCCATATACACAGGTTTCCTTCTGCAACGGTCAGTGTCATGATTGTCCATCTGACAATTCTTACACCACCTTTTTTCCTTGGTTGAAAGATTTTCTTTCATCATATTTCCTTTCATCGAATTGTGGGAATTTATTTTTATTTTCATACCGTGGCCTATCAAATTGGTGCTTACCTTTGTTTTGATCCTTAGGATCAAATTTATTAAAGTTCTGTGGTGCCCTAAAGTTATCCACTTGTTTCTTTTTATTACCTGTTACCTCTGCTTGAGCTGCTTGATACCTTTCAGCAACATTTAGCAACTCACCCAGCCTCTCTGCACTTTGTTCCATGAGAAACTTTCTCAGGTCTGGAGCCATGGACTCTCTTAATTGCTCTATAAGGACCATTTCCTTAAGATCTTGGGTTTTCCCCAGAGAAGTCCATTTCTCCAAGTATGTCTCTATTCGTGCAGAGAACTGGTGATAGGTTTCACCTGACAGTAGTTTAGCATTCCTAAATTTTTTCCTATAGAATTCTGCATTCTTTTCATACCTTAACAAAAGAGCCTGCTTTAGCATGTCATAATTATCCTGATCACCTCTGCTCATTTTTGCAAAAACTTCATAAGCTGCCCCACGAAGTCCTTGAGATAACTTTAGGCTCCACCTTTCTCTCTCTAACCCATACGTGGTAGCTAATAGTTCATACCTATTTAGGTAGCTCTCTATATCATCGTCTTTCTCAACAAAATGATCTAAATGGAAATTCATAGCTGAGGTTGAGGCTCCTTGGCTAGCAGTGGCATCAGAGGCAAAGGGACTGGCACCATTTTCAGGAGCATGGCCCTGAAACTCAAACTCCCTTAGTCGTAACTCATGTTCCCTTTGTAATCTCTTCTCCTCCTTTTCTGCTTCCCTCTCTGCAGTCAATCTTTTGTCTTCTCTTTCTGCCTCCAATTTCTTAGCCTCAGCCTCAATCTGCAACCTCTTAGTCTCAGCCTCAAATTGCAACCTCTTAGTCTCAGCCTCTAACTTTCTTTCGGCCTCTTTTTCTAATCTTCTTTCTTCGCGTTCAATAAATTTGTCACATTCCGTAGTGACATAGGCAACCATAACTTGCCCATCTAATCCTAACTCTTTTGCAGTCTGAACAGCAGCAGATCGAAACTTGGCCAGGTCCGCCATTGTCTATCAGGTAAATTTATACAATGTCTAACCAACAATTCAATTTCTACATATATATCTAATGGACAACACAGGCACCGTGAGCTCAACCTTATTTAATTCCACCCAAGGATACCTTTTAATTCTTATTATTTCCTGAAGTGAATTACCCCCAATATTTTTAATAGGGAAAGATTCAAAATCCCAAGAGCGAGACCCCAATATATGTGGTGAAGTGGGATGTTATAAATATTTATAGGGGACTTAGTGTACTGACTGAGATCAGCTGTGAAGGTATCTATATCTAATAAGAGTAGTGTATTATAGATAACCTTACTTGCTGCCACATATATATATATATATCTCAGTCAGAATTATTCTGGAATAGTGTGATGACTACGTTGTATGTCTAGGGTATGTGTATGATGAAGTGTAAGTCATAACAACAACAGACAGATAAACAATTTAATTTATTCCACCACACTTGACAACACTGTGACACTCACATACATATAACACTCTAAAGGATATCTTAAAGGAGTCACTGATAACTTTTCAAATAACAATATGTATTCATTGCTGTTATGAATGAATATGTGTCCTGATTCAAATACAAAGGGAACCAGGAATCACAATCAATTTTAATTACAAGTTATATGTACAGAATTTCTCAATATGACTATTGTAGTGACATATATTATTAAAGTATCCTATGTGTGTCAGTTGTGTAGTAGTAATATGAGGTAATACTGGTTTTGTTTTGTTCAAGCTCTGTTGGTATTTGTCATCATGACTTCAATAGTTTGTCTTTATGGGAGCTAGTATTGGAGATGTTCTCAGTTCCTGTTATTAAAACAATTTACTTCCCCTCTTAAGTTTATGTTACAATGTTATTTTAAGATGGGGTACATAATTTTGAGCTCAGCTGGCCACATCAGCTTATCTTGCGTGATGGCGGCAGGAAAAGACTCCTCTGCTCGATTTCTCCCCTGTGCTCTGGAGACACCTCACTGATAGCTAAATGGACCAAGGAGTATGCTGTCCGACTCTGGATTCAGCAAAGCTCTGACCAGTGCTGCTCAATACCATCAAGACCACGGTCCCTGAAAACAAGAAGGATGTACCTTCTACTTCATAACTAATTTATACTCTCTTTTTACACTGAGCACAATACATCACAAACATTGAGTTCAGAGCGTTAGGCCAACTGTCAGCTTCATCTGAAATACTTTATACCAGCATTAACCTCCTTAATGGTTACTACGCCTCTGCAATTCCAGCATTATTTCTGTCTAATCAATAATCTAGGTGTCAGTGTACTGTGTGGCCATTCCATGCAGTTTTACTTTCCTCCGACACCTTCTGTTTAGGCTGGAGCATTATAGGCTTTACATCATGTTTGCTACTGAACTACACATATATACAGGCATAAATTAACAATTCACATTCAATTTTCATTAAAAGATACTGAATGTTTCAAGCTTACCACAATTCATGGAAACAAACACAGATACGTTGATTAGCAATGAATTCTGGCACAAATACTGGCACAAATTCCCATCTGCTTATGTTCCAGGCTTTTATTTTAGCAAAAATGTGAGCTGGCTTCAACGCACTGTTGCTTTATCAAGCTTATTTTAACTAGTGGTCTCGAACTAACGCTCCTAAGTGAGTATATCAGCGAGTCTAGCCAATGGAGCCACGTTTCGACAAGGGTTTGAAAAAATTTTAACTTCCTACGTCTCCCCTAACAACCAAAGATAGTATTTATAGTCCGACCAATCGTGTTTAGTCTTATATTTGTTGCGCTCCAATCAATTTGGAGTTTACATGGTAGGCTATTTCCGTACGCAAGGTTTTTTCAAACACGTTATAAAAAAAATTTTATGAGCAGAAATGATTTTATGCTGTCAGGCATCCCCACTATTTTATTTTGGTTATAACTTGTTAATTCCTAGACTATTTGCGTAACGTTTTACATATTCTTTGTCAGCAAGCCCTAAGGAACCCAAATATACCAATTTAAAAGAGCTAAGTGGCTGCGTTCAAAATATGCAATTTCTAGGATAGTCGTGTAGTTGTTTTTTTTTTTTATTTTATTTTTTTTATGTTAGAATCGCCACCTGTCCTGCTGTACTGTCAGACTAATGTCAGGATTTCGGACATAAAACAGTAGAATGTCAGGTTTCCCCAATAAGCGTTTTTTCAGGATTTTAAAACCTAACTCTGGGAAGGGTAGTGTATTTTATCACTGTCCGTCTGAAAAAAAAGTTAGTGCATGTGGCCTTACACGCGTGATAGTAGTAATTGTGTATCGCGCGACGCGTGTTGCATGCGTTCCTGATTTTCAGCCCTCCCTCTCTCTTTCTATTTGAGTCCATCTGTTCGTTCGTTTTGGTAACGCAGTATAATTAATGTTAGGATTAATTTAGGTCATTACGCAGTCTGCCTCTCAATGTTTTTCCAAGAAATACAGCACACGTTTCATTGAAGAAAGCGGGTAATAATATAGTAGGCTTTTACTATCAACGTGAAAGCGTTACAATTTGCAGACGAAGCATAAAACAAAGGGGATTTCGAGTACATTCCTTGTGACAGCACTGTTATTTTACCATTGCTCTTTTCTTTATTAGAATTTATTTGTGACGCTTTACATTTACCCTTTAATTTATATATGTGGATTAGAATATTCCACGACATCTCCCCTCTTAAAACAGACATTATATGTCAGTCCTTTATTCTATATACACATAGAGAAATTTATTATTATTTCTGGGGTTTACGGTGATTCTCATCACACGGATGGCGGCTTAAAAAATCCGCTCCCAAATTTGTTTTTCCAGATATATACTCAATGCTAAAATTATATGGAGCCAAAAGTAAAGACCATCGGAGTAACCTGGAGTTCTCATGCCTAGCCTGTGCTAGAAACGATAAAGGTTTGTGGTCTGTTTGCAACTTAAAGGCCTTCCCATACAGATAAATATTGAATTTCTTTATTGCCCATATTACTGCAAGACATTCTTTTCGCTAGTTGAGTAATTGATTTCGGCTTTATTCAATTTTCTGCTAGCATATGCCACTGGGCTTAATTCCCCATCCAATGCATCTGATTTCTGTAGTAGAGTTGCACCTAACCCAATATTACTTGCATCCGTCCTTACTATGAATTCTTGACTTAAGTCAGGTAATTTCAAAATGGGTTTACTTGTGAGCTTTTCCTTCAATTCTTGGTAAGTCATTTCACATTGTGGTGTCCATGTAATGCGATCTGGATGTCCTTTACGTGTCAAATCAGTTAACGGTGCACATATGGAATTAAAGTTTTTGATATACTTCTGGTAGAAACCACATAATGAGACAAAGGATCTCACGTCCTTCTTGGTTTGTGGTCTCGGGGCTTTCTGTAGTTTCTCTAAATTCTTTGGGTCAGGGGTCATGTTTCCCTGATAAACTGTGTGTCCTAAAAATTCCAATTCTTTACATCCAACGCAACATTTGGTTGGTCGGGCTGTTAAATTTACCTCCCCAAGTCGATTAAACAGCATGTTCAGAGAGTCAATGTGTTCCTCAAATGTTTCTGTTGCTATCAGGATATCATCCATGAAATTTGTTATACATGGATTATTCAGAGGGTCCAATAATTTTCTCATCATTCTAGAGAAGACACTAGGCGCATTCTTCAATCCAAATGGCAATCTATTAAACTCATAGTGTCCTTCTGAGGTACTAAAAGCTAGGTAGGGTCTAACCTCAGGCTTTACTGGAATCTGATAGTATCCTTTACTCAGATCCACTTTTGAGAAATATTTAGCTTTATTTAGTCTGGCAAACAGCTGATTTGTATCCGGCAATGGATCCACCTGTCCTTCTGTAATAGCATTCAGTCTCCTGTAATCTATACAGAGTCTATGTTCTCCAGAGGGCTTCCTTAAGAGTACAACACCGGAACTATATGAGGATTCACTGTGTGAAATAATTCCCTCCTTCAATAGATAGTCTATCTCTTCCTTCAAAGCTTTCTCCTTAGCAAACGGAATCGAATATGGTTTCATACAGACAGGTGTGGGGTCTATCAGTTTCATATCATATTCCAATAGGTTTGTATGCCCTGGTCGGTCTGTTAACACCTCTGCATGATTATTTAGAACCTGTTGCACTCTCTCTTTCTGAGTTTTCGTTAAATGTGTACTGATTTTCACCTGTGCTGCTGTCTCACAGGGGTGTAATGGATACTCAAATGATGAAAGTGGTTCCTTTTTCATCTCCATGGCGATGGACAAGGTCAACAAGTGTGTCTCCTCCTGATGTTCTCTTTCCAAATATTTCTTCAGGAGATTCACATGATAGATTTTTTCTTTCCCCTTCTTATCTATCTTATAATTTGTTCTAGATACCTTCTCTAAAACTGTATATGGACCCTGCCATCCAATTTGTAACTTATTCTGACTCCCGGGCAAAAGAAGCAGTACTTTCTCTCCCACAGCCAAATTTCTGTCTTTCGCCTTCCTGTTATAATAGGCAGCATGTTTCTTCCTGGCTTGTTTCAAATTTTCATTGGCAAGTTTCCAGCCAGTTTTTAAACGAGTGGTCAGCTCATTCAGATATTGGTATGAAGATGTAATGTTTTCCTCTGCCTTTTCATCAGTCCACGTTCTTAACAAAGCTACATATGGACCTTTAATTGTGTGGACCTATTTGTCCATGCACCGGTATGGTCTCTTCCACTCGAAGCTTTATAGTGATGATTTTTCCTCCCCAGAATTATCATTCACAAAACGACCGCTACCAATTTTTCTTTTGGGGCTTTCTCCCCACTTAAAATTCTTGATGAGAGATTTCCTCTCTACATCCTCTTCCTCCAGTTTGTTTAAGTCCGATTGAGGGATTGTCGGCTTATCCTGGGGTAAGACATCTTTTTGCACTCTCCGCATAGTGGCCATTGTAAAACAGTTAAGTGAAGCTTGTCCGTGAAAAGGGGCTTCCCATTCCATTTGGTCCACTTTATCAAATTTATATCTCTTTTTATTATCAGGCCTAATTTTGCCCCGTGGCGTGTCCAGGTCCTGATCCATGTTCCCACTTGTGGGTGTTCCCTCATGTGCTATGCTACACCTTTCTACAAAATTCTCAATGTCCCATCTTGCTTTGGGCCAATAATAATTGTGAGCCACCTTTTGAATGATGGTACCTATCTTCTCATGGTCCCCATCTGGTTTCACATGTAGGCTCCTTATTAAGTCTGCCCTATATCTTTTAGGAAGTACCAGTTGTCCCTGACCTTTGGATCTAGCTCCAGTCTTCCTATACATCAACTTGTTTTTCATGTAAAAATCTCCCTTGCCTGGAGTTGTATGACAAGTTGACAATTTTCTGAAACAAGGCTTGAGTGTTTTATCCCCAGCCTGTGCCTTCCTCATCTCTTCTGGAGTGGTATCTAACATAATATCCTCCTCCTGTCTTGAGGTCGACCTGACCTGAAGGGTTGCCATATACACAGGTTTCCTTCTGCAACGGTCAGTGTCATGATTGTCCATCTGACAATTCTTACACCACCTTTTTCCTTGGTTGAAAGATTTTCTTTCATCATATTTCCTTTCATCGAATTGTGGGAATTTATTTTTATTTTCATACCGTGGCCTATCAAATTGGTGCTTACCTTTGTTTTGATCCTTAGGATCAAATTTATTAAAGTTCTGTGGTGCCCTAAAGTTATCCACTTGTTTCTTTTTATTACCTGTTACCTCTGCTTGAGCTGCTTGATACCTTTCAGCAACATTTAGCAACTCACCCAGCCTCTCTGCACCTTGTTCCATGAGAAACTTTCTCAGGTCTGGAGCCATGGACTCTCTTAATTGCTCTATAAGGACCATTTCCTTAAGATCTTGGGTTTTCCCCAGAGAAGTCCATTTCTCCAAGTATGTCTCTATTCGTGCAGAGAACTGGTGATAGGTTTCACCTGACAGTAGTTTAGCATTCCTAAATTTTTTCCTATAGAATTCTGCATTCTTTTCATACCTTAACAAAAGAGCCTGCTTTAGCATGTCATAATTATCCTGATCACCTCTGCTCATTTTTGCAAAAACTTCATAAGCTGCCCCACGAAGTCCTTGAGATAACTTTAGGCTCCACCTTTCTCTCTCTAACCCATACGTGGTAGCTAATAGTTCATACCTATTTAGGTAGCTCTCTATATCATCGTCTTTCTCAACAAAATGATCTAAATGGAAATTCATAGCTGAGGTTGAGGCTCCTTGGCTAGCAGTGGCATCAGAGGCAAAGGGACTGGCACCATTTTCAGGAGCATGGCCCTGAAACTCAAACTCCCTTAGTCGTAACTCATGTTCCCTTTGTAATCTCTTCTCCTCCTTTTCTGCTTCCCTCTCTGCAGTCAATCTTTTGTCTTCTCTTTCTGCCTCCAATTTCTTAGCCTCAGCCTCAATCTGCAACCTCTTAGTCTCAGCCTCAAATTGCAACCTCTTAGTCTCAGCCTCTAACTTTCTTTCGGCCTCTTTTTCTAATCTTCTTTCTTCGCGTTCAATAAATTTGTCACATTCCGTAGTGACATAGGCAACCATAACTTGCCCATCTAATCCTAACTCTTTTGCAGTCTGAACAGCAGCAGATCGAAACTTGGCCAGGTCCGCCATTGTCTATCAGGTAAATTTTTACAATGTCTAACCAACAATTCAATTTCTACATATATATCTAATGGACAACACAGGCACCGTGAGCTCAACCTTATTTAATTCCACCCAAGGATACCTTTTAATTCTTATTATTTCCTGAAGTGAATTACCCCCAATATTTTTAATAGGGAAAGATTCAAAATCCCAAGAGCGAGACCCCAATATATGTGGTGAAGTGGGATGTTATAAATATTTATAGGGGGACTTAGTGTACTGACTGAGATCAGCTGTGAAGGTATCTATATCTAATAAGAGTAGTGTATTATAGATAACCTTACTTGCTGCCACATATATATATATATATCTCAGTCAGAATTATTCTGGAATAGTGTGATGACTACGTTGTATGTCTAGGGTATGTGTATGATGAAGTGTAAGTCATAACAACAACAGACAGATAAACAATTTAATTTATTCCACCACACTTGACAACACTGTGACACTCACATACATATAACACTCTAAAGGATATCTTAAAGGAGTCACTGATAACTTTTCAAATAACAATATGTATTCATTGCTGTTATGAATGAATATGTGTCCTGATTCAAATACAAAGGGAACCAGGAATCACAATCAATTTTAATTACAAGTTATATGTACAGAATTTCTCAATATGACTATTGTAGTGACATATATTATTAAAGTATCCTATGTGTGTCAGTTGTGTAGTAGTAATATGAGGTAATACTGGTTTTGTTTTGTTCAAGCTCTGTTGGTATTTGTCATCATGACTTCAATAGTTTGTCTTTATGGGAGCTAGTATTGGAGATGTTCTCAGTTCCTGTTATTAAAACAATTTACTTCCCCTCTTAAGTTTATGTTACAATGTTATTTTAAGATGGGGTACATAATTTTGAGCTCAGCTGGCCACATCAGCTTATCTTGCGTGATGGCGGCAGGAAAAGACTCCTCTGCTCGATTTCTCCCCTGTGCTCTGGAGACACCTCACTGATAGCTAAATGGACCAAGGAGTATGCTGTCCGACTCTGGATTCAGCAAAGCTCTGACCAGGTGCTGCTCAATACCATCAAGACCACGGTCCCTGAAAACAAGAAGGATGTACCTTCTACTTCATAACTAATTTATACTCTCTTTTTACACTGAGCACAATACATCACAAACATTGAGTTCAGAGCGTTAGGCCAACTGTCAGCTTCATCTGAAATACTTTATACCAGCATTAACCTCCTTAATGGTTACTACGCCTCTGCAATTCCAGCATTATTTCTGTCTAATCAATAATCTAGGTGTCAGTGTACTGTGTGGCCATTCCATGCAGTTTTACTTTCCTCCGACACCTTCTGTTTAGGCTGGAGCATTATAGGCTTTACATCATGTTTGCTACTGAACTACACATATATACAGGCATAAATTAACAATTCACATTCAATTTTCATTAAAAGATACTGAATGTTTCAAGCTTACCACAATTCATGGAAACAAACACAGATACGTTGATTAGCAATGAATTCTGGCACAAATACTGGCACAAATTCCCATCTGCTTATGTTCCAGGCTTTTATTTTAGCAAAAATGTGAGCTGGCTTCAACGCACTGTTGCTTTATCAAGCTTATTTTAACTAGTGGTCTCGAACTAACGCTCCTAAGTGAGTATATCAGCGAGTCTAGCCAATGGAGCCACGTTTCGACAAGGGTTTGAAAAAATTTTAACTTCCTACGTCTCCCCTAACAACCAAAGATAGTATTTATAGTCCGACCAATCGTGTTTAGTCTTATATTTGTTGCGCTCCAATCAATTTGGAGTTTACATGTTAGGCTATTTCCGTACGCAAGGTTTTTTCAAACACGTTATAAAAAAATTTTATGAGCAGAAATGATTTTATGCTGTCAGGCATCCCCACTATTTTATTTTGGTTATAACTTGTTAATTCCTAGACTATTTGCGTAACGTTTTACATATTCTTTGTCAGCAAGCCCTAAGGAACCCAAATATACCAATTTAAAAGAGCTAAGTGGCTGCGTTCAAAATATGCAATTTCTAGGATAGTCGTGTAGTTGTTTTTTTTTTTTTATTTTTTTTTTTTATATGTTAGAACCGCCACCTGTCCTGCTGTACTGTCAGACTAATGTCAGGATTTCGGACATAAAACAGTAGAATGTCAGGTTTCCCCAATAAGCGTTTTTCAGGATTTTAAAACCTAACTCTGGGAAGGGTAGTGTATTTTATCACTGTCCGTCTGAAAAAAAAGTTAGTGCATGTGGCCTTACACGCGTGATAGTAGTAATTGTGTATCGCGCGACGCGTGTTGCATGCGTTCCTGATTTTCAGCCCTCCCTCTCTCTTTCTATTTGAGTCCATCTGTTCGTTCGTTTTGGTAACGCAGTATAATTAATGTTAGGATTAATTTAGGTCATTACGCAGTCTGCCTCTCAATGTTTTTCCAAGAAATACAGCACACGTTTCATTGAAGAAAGCGGGTAATAATATAGTAGGCTTTTACTATCAACGTGAAAGCGTTACAATTTGCAGACGAATCATAAAACAAAGGGGATTTCGAGTACATTCCTTGTGACAGCACTGTTATTTTACCATTGCTCTTTTCTTTATTAGAATTTATTTGTGACGCTTTACATTTACCCTTTAATTTATATATGTGGATTAGAATATTCCACGACAGGGGGAAAGTAGGTTTTTTTGTGTGTAACTTATCGAAAACTGTAGATGTTATTTCCGTTGTAAGCTTTAAACTCATGTTTGACTGATTTCCGATCCATCGTGCAAGCTGTATTACATGCATGGTCCGCACGAGACTGTCATGATTTTATAAAATGTTGCTGCATATAGCAGATTCAGTTAGCCAGCTCGTGCACATGGGGCCACGCTGTGCATGTTATTTCCAACATGCTTACTTTCATCGCGCCTCACTGTCACTACTTCCGTCTATTTGAAGGTGTATCTTCATATTTTATTTCTGAAATAACATTATCTAACTGCATTCATAATCTTCACTTCTTTTTTTTAATTATTAGGGCGTTCGTTGTTAATAGTGGCGGCTCGTTCTTAGGGGGATAGTGGGTTCCATCCTCACCTGAACATTATGGGGAAAAAACCACTCCTGTTCATGTATTGATATTGACATACAACAAGTCTCGGTAGATATGTTACAGCAGCTGTGATTCTACATTGAATCTTAATCAATCGCTCTCTTCAACCAATATTTTGCTGATATTCCGGCCAAATCTCACTTCCTTAATGCACGTTCCTCGCTTTTAGAACCTGTCTAAACTTAGGGATAACACAAACCATCCCCAAGAATGCGAATAATATGTTTGACGAATTTTAAATTTCACAAATCTTAACGTCACAACGCTGGGGAAAATATACTTAAGTGTGTATGTACTGAATACATCATAAAGGATAATGCATATTATCCATAAGATAATAGAATTCAAAACCACCTCTAATTCTAAAGGTACCGGGTTCGCTCCCAGAACAGGGAATATAATTGAAGGACATTTTGTTCAGAACCAGCGGTTCCTAATAACGTCATACCCCCCCCCCCCCTCCCCTGGGTATTGAGATCGGATACCTAGCCTTCTTGGATAAGGGCGAAAAAATAGGAGTGCCAAGTGCGCGTTACGCATGTTAAAAATCCCACGGCAGTTGGAAATCGTAAAAAGTAAGCCACACAGCCGCTGACATTGGCAAAATTAAAAAATTAGGAAACCTACCCACCACACAAATGTTTAATAGAATGTATGATTCCTATATATACACACACTGGGATCCGCGCCGTTGCTACAAGGTTCGAACTCTGAGTTGAAATCCTCCTTGTGTGATCTAATAGAGGAGATCGAAGCATTAATAGAGTTGTCCGTGTGCAATAAAGATAGTTCTTAAACCAAAACCAAACCAAAATGATTTCTGGTTGACTTCCATTTGGTTGTCTAAGGCCTAACGTCAATGACTCGCTTTTATGTCGTGGTATTTTTTAAATACTGTGAAAGAAAATTAGGATTATTAGTCGACGAGTAATTGCAGTATTAGATTTGTTAATTACTTACCAAGTGAGACAATAAGGAAGCAACTAATATGCACCTACTTATATCACGTCTTTGCTAGCAGTGCCAAACTTGGGTATTTACTATGGAAGCGAAGGGTAGAGTCAATTTTCTGTCAACAAAGAGTACGATCCAAAATAGCCTAACCAGGACCGACCTAAGGCCGATTTAACATATTTGGCCCAATCGGTACCCGCGCTCACACAGGGCCCCACATTCGCGGTCCAGCCTGTAGCTCTTGAAAACAAAATAAGGAACGATTATTATTTTTCTTTCAAATCAGATATCAGAAATAAATGACACTGAATTACATTAAACATAAAACTGTATATACACTTATTAGCTACTCGCTTTAAGAACCCGGCTTTGTCCGGATTTTGTAATCACAGAATATAGAAACTTAGAGCATCACGGTTTCTGAAAATATAGAAAATCAAACTGCAATATATTAATTAATACATATTACTTGTGATTCTAGGAGCCGCGGTAGCATTGTGGTTAGTGCACTGGCTTCCTAGCGCAGTGGTCTATGGTTCGATCCCCAGAGGAGGTGGTTTTTTTTTAGGCCACAAACGGCTCCTGGGTCGACCCAGCCCAAAATGGGTACCAGAGCAACTCTGGGAAGGTTAAGGCGGCCGGCGTGATGCTGACCACATCACCCCTAGTGTGCCGACGGTCAAGATAATATGGGCCTAACACCATATTCCCAATATGCCTCAAATGGGCGTGTAATGGGATCCTTTACCTTTATCTTACTTGTGCTTCTAATTTACACAGTTATATTCATTTAATTTATTATACTGATTCATATTTACTTATTACATTTTACCAGTTGTATTATTGCAATACGGTTGTTATTCCAACGATCCTCGCTTAATAACATTATTTTAAAATGAATAAATTTCTAGACGTGCCAACTCTAGAGCAAGCAGCACGTAGTGAAAACATAAATGAATGCCCATGAGCCTTGTTTATTGTCATTGCCAAAGCAAGGCACACAGTATACTGCAGTTGAAATTGAAAGACATGTCAGTGGGTGTTACGCTGGAATAAATATAGAGGATCATGCAGGATACGCGAATGATTGCAGGCTTTCATACAGGACATTATGGTCAGCATATACAACACAAGCCGGCAGGTGAACAGGTCCACGGGAAACATGGTTGACATTTATTGTACGTTAATCACAAGGAGACATCCATCAAGATATATACATGGCAATAGTATATGGCAGGAAAAACATGTTAATGCGATAAGCAGTTACGTCAGTCAATAACGAGCTTCAATCAATAGGCTTTTCTTCATCTCCCTTGTTAATAGTAAAAGTACATATATTGAGAGATATCCTTAAATCTGTTATCAATCCTGGCCGTGTTCTAATAGGTAGGGCAATATTCCCGGTACCCAAGTAATGTGGCGGAACAAACTGATGATGGCGACCTAAATTCAGTTACCTCAATATCTTTAAGATACTCCTTACGAACAATATCAAAAGGGGGTTGTGCAAGACTTCTCAATAAGTTTCTTCCCCATCTAGAACATTCTTAACACGGTGGCGGCCTTTGAAAAATACATTTAATGTCCCAGTTAGAAGAAAACACACTCTCCATAAAATCCTGGAGCTTAAAAGAAATCACGTCCACTTCAAACCAGTGAACGAATACGAACGGCGCAAATAAACAACACACTGACCCCACGACATGTGACAAACACGTCACTAGTTGACTGTCGCTCACCACGGGTGAACGCTTCGTGCAAAAAGTAGTTTGACTACAGGCGAACGCAACTCCTCACATAAAAATGGGCATGTGCTAGCGTGTAGTAATATGCTACATTTTTTTTATCCCCAGATCTATCCTTAACAGTGGGTATAAAGGAAATGCATGGTATCATCACATTTTCTCCTCTGGCACATCACGTTATTGTTTCTTTATCATGTTTGGCATGAGGTTCATCACAAATAGTCTGGTTCCATTACACAATTGAGGCGGATCAATATTAAGCAGTAACGTTATTGGTACTTGAATCTATAAAATTAAGTTGTGCGGTGGTTTGCCAGGTGGTTCCGAAGAGTTGAGGAACTTGATTAAATAAAATACAGTCTGCACTTTCCATGACAGTGTCGATGGGTTTGCACTTAGTGCCAGCGCTCAGCTGCTGATTCTGTACTTTGAGATTGAGATAGTTATGTTATTTTTAGGTACCAGGCATCTTTGCTGGCTAAGCTATTTATGGTTTCTAAAGTTGTTGATAATGTTCGGATGGGGGGAGGTTAGTAATTGTTGAGCTGACGTGATCACTTTAAAAAATCCAACAGAAATCAAATCCAGAATATTGTAGGCCTCTGCTTCTTTGATCAATAACCGGCAACCGTCAAAGCAGTCAGCGGCCATCACGCCTGGTGGTGTCTTGTAGGGCAGCAACAAATTGATTCCACTTTGCTCGGTCGGCGGCCATCCTTCGTACAGTGCCCCAACTGTGGTTCATTCTATGCATCTCTGCTTCCACAGTTCTCCGCCAAGTTGTTTTTGGTCGGCCTCTCTTTCGCTTTCCCTCGGGGGTCCATAGCATAGCTGTTCTTGTGATGGTATCAGGGTCCCTTCTGAGGACATGGCCAACCCAAATCCAGCGTCTGCCAGCTATGATGGTGTGCATGTCCTCCTGGTTACTCCGAATAAGTAGTTCTTGGTTGCTGATGGTGTTTGGCCAAAAGATTCGGAGAATTTTCCTTAGGCAGATTGTGTGGAAGGAGGACAGTTTCGACATTTCCTTCTCTGTTACTCTCCAACATTCCGCACCATAGAGAAGCACAGAAAGTACACAGCTCTCATACAGTCTTAATTTGGTGTTTATGCTGTACTGGGAAGACTTCCAAATGTTGTTGAGAACAGCAAAGGCTGTTCTCGCTTTATTCATTCTGTTGTTAATGTCCTTGCTTGTTCCGCCGTCAGGTGTTACTATGCTTCCTAGGTAAGTAAATGTGTCTGTCTGTTCTAACTTCTGGTTCCTTACTGTTATTGGCTCAGGATTGCCCACATTCAGTGTCATGACCTCTGTCTTCTTCAAATTGATGTTCAGGCCAACCTGCTGGCCATACTTATTCAGTCTATCGGTTTTGTCTTGAATGTGTTGGTGTGAATGCGCGAGTAGTGCAATGTCATCTGCATATTCCAAATCTTCCAGTGTAGAAAACGTTGTCCATCTAATTCCTCTTGGACTGCCCTCTGTTGTCTGGCGCATCACCCAATCTATGACTGTCAAAAATAATGTTGTTGATAAGGGGCATCCCTGTCGTACTCCTGTTTTCACTTCGAAAGTTACATTACTCGATCCAACACTGCACGTAAAGTTAGAATAGAGGCTTTTTATAATGGAAACAATGCGGCTGGGAATTCCATAAGCCCTCAGAATTTTCCATAGGCTGTCCCTGTGTATGCTGTCGAAAGCCTTTTCAAAATCAACAAAGTTAATGTACTGCTGTCTCTGCCATTCTGAGCACTGCTCTATAATGTTCCTGAGGGTAAATATATGATCTGCACATCTTCTGTTCTTTCTGAAGCCCGCTTGTTCTTTCCTCAGTTTATGGTCAACTGCTTTTGAAATTCTCTGGATGATTATCCTGCCTAGTATTTTGCTGGGAACTGAGAGGAGGGTAATTCCTCTCCAGTTGTTGCAGTCTGCAAGGTCGCCCTTCTTGGGCAATTTGACAATTATTCCTTTACTCCACTCTGTTGGTGTTGTCTTAGTTTCCCAGACTTGTGCAAATAGTGGTTCTAATAGTTCTGCTGCTAGTTCAGGGTCTGTCTTCAATAGCTCAGCATTCAGATTGTCGTGACCAGGCGCTTTTCTATTTTTTTAGCCCTTTGATAGCTGTGATAATTTCTTCTTTTCGTGGAATGTCTGTATTTACGTCTAAGTCACTTTCAGCCTCAGCAACATTCAATGTAGGCCTCTGCGTTTAACTCAAAACGAGTAAGCAGTGCCTGCTTCAGAACCTCAAAGTCCTATCGTTCTTCCTTAGGTAGCCTCATATACACATTGTAGGTCACAACTTCATACTCCATCTTTCCTATAAGAAATCTGAAAAATCATGTTCCAGCATTTATGAGCGCAAGAGTACTGACTACCGCCGGAGTCAAATTCCCTCATTATTTCAAAATTATATTATTTATTCTAAGCATCTCGCGGAACCACTGACAAAGCCCCGCGCAACCCAAGGTTTCAGCGGAACACTGGCAGGGAATTACTGCTTTGGTTCAACTGCCCTGGATTCAGGATTGTATTCGCAGAATATCCAGGCCACAATGCTGCGTGGCATATATCTGGGAACTCACGCAAGAACGAAACGTAAAATTTTATTGACGGATAAATTCGATTTATTCTTATACATAAAAACATGCACAGAGTACTCCATTTTTACCAGTCTCTGGTTTTAGACATTTCTGGGACCGAAGAAGCAGCAAAAGAGATGACTGCATGCGTCAGGGTCAGTGAACCAGAGCTGAACAAGGCCCTACTCCACCTCCAAGTGGTGGTCCTAGAAACAGGCTGCATCACTGCAGTCTGGCAGAGACAGTAAGGATCGAAGAGGGAAGGCAAACCGGTCCCAAAAAATGCCTTGCGGAAGTCGGATGTGTCGGGCCGAAGGGCGCAAATATCACAGCTTCGCTGTAAACGGCGACACAACGCAACCAACGTCCTTTTTAGAACGAACGAGGAAGAAGAAGAAGACATTTCTGATTTTTATTTACTTCATTCAGTGCCAAGACACTTAATAACTTTTTTCTTATTTTTTTCCTTTTCTTTCCTTACAGAGCATGCAACCTCTTCTGCAGCTGGTCCACCTCCAGGAAGTCTGAATCGAGGCAGTCATGTGACAGTGTAGTGGTGGTTTCTGTAGCAACGTGTTTTAAATGATGAGGTTGCCAGCCCCATGTACATTCTCAAATTAGTATTCTCCTACGAAGTGTCTGACGGAGCAGTTGTCCTATTCTTTCTTTGTCTCCTCGCAGACCCTCTAGGTAGAATGAGGCAGAAAAACATACGGAGAAGAGAACTGGAAATAGATATGATAGGGATATAGAGGACATGGAAAACCTGGAACGGATGGAACAGGATAGGAAGGTTTGGCATGAATTTGTTGAAGGCATTTGTTCCTTAGGGAACTGAAGGTTGGTGAATGACCATGCGTGCACAAAGAACATCAAGAACAAAATGATTTGTTCCCTGGGAAAGAATGTAGAAAGACCAACCGTAATCACACGCTTTCTATGTTATAATAATAAAATGTATGCTACGAAGGAAGCATTAATAATGGATCGATAGAGTAGCCGTGGTACTTGCAAATCCTAATCAGAGTACAATCCAATAACCTTGAAGGGATAAATAATCATCCCACGATTCGTAAAGTAACAGAGACAAGAAAGGTTAAAGGTGTATAGGTAACAACGTCAATGATCAAGAACACATCAATAAAAAAGAAACGAAGATGCTTATAGTGTGCCAACTTCCATCATACTGTCAGAACATAATGTTGATGTATAAAAATACAGCTTCTCTTTGTTCTCGATCACCTTTGATAATACTTGCGATTTCTGACTGGCTTTGTAAGATCAGAAGCCCTGACTCGAGGCAGGTGATCTGACAAGTGATCTTGTCTTTCAACGGATTACGGCTGTTATGTTCATCATCGGTTCTGTTAATGACGTCATCATGTCAAGGTACCCATTATCTTTTCTCTCTGTGTCTTCCTTCAATTCTCTTTCCCTCTGTTTTTTCCTGAGGTCACGACGACTCACAGCTCTCATCTTCTCTTCACATGTCCATGGAGACTGAGTTCTCCGGGTAGTTGCCTTTATCGCCGAAGAGCTTCTAAAATTGAGCACTTAATTTTAAACTTTACTCACGTTTCTAGATTGAATATGTATTTAAGAATGCAACTTTTTATATAAACTTGAACGCTGGTCATTGCTTATGAAATGACCCATATTTCACCCACTGGGCTTTAACACGTGTTTTATTATATACTTTTCATAAAGACACATATGTTGGGTATATATGGGTCGCTTGGCCTTGAAAGGTTAATTTAGATTAGCAGTCTAAGCAGCGTGAAAACAGCTGGCCTACATTCATTATGTATGTGGTTCTCAACCGGGGGGGGGGGGGAGACTCGTACCCTTGGAGCTACTTCGAGAGGTACCAAGGGGATACCTCGGACGTTTCATCCAAAATGGCGGCATTTTCATGTGTTTAGTTTTTCGAAAAGAAAAAAAATCAGCTAGTTTCAAAATTACTTAAATTCTAAATGATATTTACATAATTATTCACGATATTCATATTTCTATCACAAACCGATAAATACCCCATTCTTGGCATTCTACACATACTATAAATATGTGAGGACCTGGCCGACCCTCCAGGCCATACATGAGAACCTAGCCACACTTCACAAGATACCTATGCCAAGAGAAGGTGAGAACCCCTTCTCTTATATTACATGAGCTGTTGTATAAACCGATATGCGTTCCATTCTACCACCTACCAGTATGCTTCTGTAAAGTCTTCCAAAATATCTCATACCAAACTGTAACTTCGTTCTTATGAAGGCCGTAACCGATACGGAACTCTTAAGTTAGCATCCACGTGCATTTTACAGAAGATTCCAACAGGCGGGCCGGATAATTTTTATTTCAACCAAAAATCATAAAGTAAAACAGTCAACACGATCAGCGGTCTTAAAACATATGCTTCATGACATTAAAGCACGCGCTAGCAGAAAGGTGTATGTTTGCGCGCACATCCGTCACAAACACAAAGTTCCAGAATTAATGTACTTATTGCATTTTGTGTGTTTGACGACCTAGTTTCTCCGGTTTTTATTGGGGTGGTGAGGGGTGTCGTAGATTTTGATAGGAGAATTAAGACTTGGGTTGGTCCCTTCTGAATAGGTTGGAATGAGTGATAGTCCCAGTGTGAGATAGAAATACAAAAATAGAATTCCACGAGTGAGGTGGTGGAATAGTGATAGAGGCTGTCTCTGAGAGCGGGAAATCTTCTCTCTCACTCTCACCTATCTTCTACGACAGATCTAAAGTAGTCAGACAGTCTAACACATATACATTAAATATATATATATCCACTCACGTGCACGCACATTCAAGTGACGACAGGTAGACACACAGACGTGGGAAACTATAACAAATGATTGTATAAATATTTAGAACGAGCTGATCAACGCGCTGATTAATTTCAAGAGAAACTTTAATTATCATTTAAAATTTCTTCACAACACATAGAAATTACATCAAAGCATATACAAATAGTCATAAAATCAATAGAAATGCCACAAAAAAATGATAGACCCACAGTAAGATCCTTCCCCTCGATGGTTAGCCCACAGTCCCGTTAAAAAAGGAACAAAAGTGATAGCCCAAAGAGTCACAGATACGTAGGGTTTGAGTCTAAGATGGGGTTTTTTTTTCTCGTAATTGTATGAACAGAGTAGGATAATCTGATTTAGCCTGAGAAAAAAAACTCTAGCATTTGCAACAAATTCTGCAGATAAAAAAAAAATTAAGACAGCAAATGGGGCCAAAAATACACCGATAAAATAACACTCAGACCTGCGTACACTCTCATTCATTCAGCCATGGCCATGTTCTCACAGTTATACTTACAGCTTTGCTCGCTGCCTCTGGGAACATAATAAATTCTAGGACCTTCACACAGACCCGTAAATGCAGTATCGACCAAGAAATCCCCAGTTCCAAAAGACGTACTGAACTCTCTGTCTCCGGGAACGATTCCTTGGGTGTTCTTATTTTTCGGATGTCTGTTAAGTCACATAAAATTTGTCCAAGCACGAAAGTTAGCAGAGCACAATGTCATTTAGCTTTGGTTTCTAGAATTAAGGAATGTCAGATCGGTGTCTACTTTCAGGAAGGTACTATAATTGGTCACTACAATACTAGTCAAAAACTCTGTCGGAATGTTACTGATATTTGCTTGCCACAACGGGCTGAACTGTACTGAAGAGTATTCTGGAAGAATTAATTCTGGCGCGAAGGCCTCTTACTTCATTTAACTGTTAAAGTTCAGGTAATGAAAGTGATTAGTTTCTTCACAAAATAATGTTCACGTACTAGAACGCTGGCAAAGTTGGGTACCACAGTTTCACTATATATAAAAGAAAGAACACATATCAAATAATTTACATATATGTACTCAATATAACTTACATTTTACACGACAAGCCTACAGCTTGACTTATATTTAAAACTTCCCGTGAAATAAGTTATATTTTAAAAAAATCATCAATCCTCATGAATTTAGGAACACGTGCGTATTCCGTCAACATCTCATGAGGCTTCTAGCATTTATAAGTTAGTTTAGAAAAATATGATCTCGTCTGATTATTTAGCAGTAAAATTAACTTCATTATAGCTACATTATTGTTTAATGCTAGAAATTATAATTTATTCTGCTTTCCACTGAAACACGTCACTAGAAAATAATACAGACTATATAAATTTGGCACTCTGCGCAAAATCTAACTAGTGAAATATGAAATAAGCGACTTAACACTTTATCACTTCACAAAATACTAGATATAATATATTAATCTCACCACAGAACTACGGTAACACCACGACTAGGATAATTCACTAGATAGGTAGTTAGAAGCTCGTCAGAAATCTGACGAGAACTATGAAATTCGCTATACAAGCTTCATTCGCTAGCACGCGTGTTCCGTCTACTGAAGATGTTTAAGACTGAAATGAAATCAGATTTCAGCTCCTGGGTGGATATTTGAAAACAGGGGCAAACAATCCCACATTTTCTCAAACTCCGAAATCATCTCCCCTTTTTACGTGTAAAACACCTACGTCAGCTTAACGCGTGTCGTAACTGCCATCAGTGACCGAGAGCGCGCGTGAGTTGCAACTCTCAGACAGTCCGTCTCCAGTGCGGAGCGATTTTTCACGCTAAGCCGGAGCTATTTTGACGAAACGCTCGCGGTTTACCGAAAAATGCAGACACTCCGTCTGCCTGCCATGTCCGGTGGAGTGAATTATCACACTACAGGCCCAGAACTCAGCCGAAGAAAACACTGTCCCCGGGGAAACTGCAGACAGCTGTCGGCTCTCCGGTCTGACGGAATGCATTTTAACACTTCTCGTCTGACTGACATCTATGTAATAGAATGCTAGTGCGATTCTCAGTTTTGAGAAAAGAAACAGGTAAAGTTTGCGAATTAGGAAGGAAATATATTTCGCAAACGAATGATGCGAAAAATACCGGAAAAAAGTAAAGACAGATAATAAATTAAAAGGATCCGGGTGAGAGAATAGGAAGAAGATCTAGGCAATTTAATGATCATAAGACCTACGTGACAGGACGTCCCCCCTTTAAGATATGGAAGCACTCCATGTCTACGTTATGGAATTAAATTTCCTATAACCGTAGCTTCGGGGTGTCTGTCTTCTTCCCTCTCATCTTCCCCCTCCATCTCTGTCCAATTCCTACTCAAGTCTACTCCCCAAAGTTTCCTTCCTCTGGAATGTCTCCCATGCGCGCTTGAAAGAGCGTCGCCGCTTCTGACATTTTTGAAAGATTTCGTGTGATTGCGGTGGAATATCCCTGCCACTATCATCATCTTCGTCAGCTTTGGCGATCGTCAGGAGATGGTCGGAGGTTGGCACTGGTCTTTCCAAGTATCTCTTTAACAGATTTAAATGGAAAACCTTCTCCTTTCCTTGAATAGAGATCTGGTAGTTAGCCTTAGAAATCTTTTTTCAGGACGGTAAACGGCCCTTGCCATCCGATCTTCAGTTGGTTGTTCTCGGTAGGGAGTAACACCAAAACTTTCTCTCCTGCTTCCAGTTCTCTCTCTTTCGCGACTTTCCTGTATCGGTTAGCGTGCTTTGTGCGTGCTCGCTTAAAGTTGGTCGTTGCTAGGTCCCATCCTAGTTTCAACCTTTCCTTTAAACCCGACACATATTTACTGGCTGAGACAACTGTCTCATCAGCCTTCTGGTCAGTCAGCGACCAAAGTAAGACTTCAAGTGGCCCCTTAATGGGTCTGCCGAATAGAAGCGTAGCTGGCGGAAATCCTGTGGAAGTATGAGGAGATTCTCTGTAGCCAAATAACGCTGCAGGAATACAAAGATCCCAATCTTCAGGTTTCACTTGTGCCAGTCTACTTAACATAATGTTGAGGTTTCCATTAGCACGTTCCACGAGCCCATTTCCGGCCGGAGTATATGGCTTAGTGTGAATGTGTTGGGTCCTCAAGATCTTAACGATCTCATCCATCAACAGGTTTCGGTATGGAGATCCGTTATCCGTCAACACTTGTTGAGGGAATCCCAACCGAGTGAAAATCTGCACGAGGGCTTCTGCGACATGCTTGGCATCTGCGCATGTTAGCGGGATAGCTTCTGCCCATAAAGTGCATGTATCGACTAAGGTCAGGATGAACCTGTTCCTTCTTTTAGTCCTTTCTAAGGGCCCTAAAATGTCGATCACAACCCGTTCGAATGGTGTTCCCACTATTGGCATTTCACCCAAAGAGACTGGGGGTGCCCGTTGCTTGGGTGGCACACGTTGGCACTGGGCACAGGATTTAACATATCTGATAACATCAGTATTTACTCCTGGCCACCAATAATGAGTGGTTATCCGTTGGTTTGTGGCGTTCTGTCCCATATGTCCGCTGAAGGGAAGAGAGTGCCCCATTTCTAGGATTTGGCTTCTGTACTGTTTCGGTACTAGGAGCTGGTTGTAACCTTGGTCAGGCTTGCCCGTTCTGCGATACAGTACGCCATCCTTAGAAAAAATGTCCCCGTGCTGTCTGGGTTCCTTAGCCATGGGCAGTTTCCTAAAGCAGGGTGCCAAAGTAGGGTCCTTGTATTGCGCTTCTTTAAGTTCCATGGGTAACAAATTAGGCGCACGCTCCCGTTCCTTTTTGGTTTGCCCTCTTGTAGTTACTGCTGCCACAATCGGCTCTTCCGGTTTACTAATACACACGTATCTCCCGCCAAGTATGACTGGGTAGATGGGATCATCCATAACAGCCGCTTTGATCACACCTCTGACAAAATCAGAGTGGATCTCCACCAATGCAATGGGAAGCGCTGTAGGTGCATCACTCTTACGAACTCCACAAAGTTGGACGGTCTCTGCTGTCTCTTGACCGGGTTTGACCAGGTTTCTGGCAACAATGCAATCATACAAAAGCCCCGTGTCAAATAAACAAGAAGTTTGAGAACCGTTCAAAATAACAGTACCTCGCGTTGAGGGTCTATCCCCAACAGGTTGGGAATCACTGTCAATAATTCCGCCTTGCGAGACTGTTAATAAGCATCCGATGCGTTTCGGCTCGGTGTGCTCGGTCTGATCATATGTCCCGTGCTCAGGGGTTCTCCCTTTGCCACCTTGACCTTTCTGGCCACGCTGCCATGAAGGACGGTCGGGTTGATCAGACTCTTTACTGTGGTTGGGGTACTTGTTCTTGTAGAACTTGGATTTTTCAGGAGGGGGGTTTTGAGGTCCACTTTCTCGGTGGTTATTCTGATTCGAAGCATGAGAAGGTTGATCTAGATTATTTTTCCGAAAATGCTCCTCTGTCGGTTTCCGCTTAGTGGCCGGTAGTTCAGCCAGCGCATTATGGTAACGCTCAGACTGCTCTAAGATGTCTTCAAGTTTTTCTGCTCCCTGCTGAGCTAGAAATCTCCGGGTATCTGCAGACAATGTGTTCTTTATTTGTTCTGTTAAAACAAATTCCTCCAGACCTTCATAGGTAGAGGGGAGCTGCGAGAGCTCTAGGCACTTTGTCAGATAACCCTTCAAACGAGACGAGAACTGCTGAAAAGTTTCAGAATTCTCTTTCCTGCTGTTGCAACACAGTTGCAGAAATTTGCGAGCGTTCATTTCAAAACGCTCCAGTAACGCTTTCTTCAACACATCATAGTTGTCTTGTTGGCTGCTTTCCAGTTTGGCGTAAACATCATACGCACTGCTTTTCAGCGCCTGAGAAAGCTTCATGTTCCAACGCGACCTCTCTAAACCGTACAGAGTTGCAATTTTCTCAAATTTTTCTAGCCATGTGTCAATCTTCTCATTAGGACAAGGGAAAGACTCAAGAGTGAAAGACATAGCGTTGAGTTGAAGAGATTGAGTGTTAGAAGGATCAGTTAAGGAAGAATGAGGAGAAGACTCACCATTGCTGGAGGTAGAGGCAGCGCCAAGACTTTGGACTTCTAGAGCCTTAAGAGCCAACTCATGCTGTCGTCGTTGCTCATTTTCTCTTTCCAAATGCTGTCTCTCCTTCTCTCTTTCCTCGTGCTGTCTTTCCTTCTCTCTTTCCTCATGCTGTCTTTCCTTCTCTCTTTCCTCATGCTGCATCCTGCGGATTTCCATTTCCTCATCCATCTTCTTCTGCTGTAAATCAGCGGCTGCTTTTTCCTTAGCTTCCGCTGCTTTCCTTTCCGCATCATATCTGTCCAGCTCGTCCCTGACAAAAGCTTTCGCTTCGTCTCCATCCAAACCTTCTTCTCTCGCCTCGTCCCTGAGGAGCTGTCTGAGCTTTGCCCTCTCGGCCATATTATGTCAGTGACTGAGACTAGTGGAGAAAGAAAATAGGAAAAAGGATACACTGGTTCCTACCACTTACGAGGAAAAAAAAATATACCAAAAATCAAAAGATAATATATTTAACCCTGGGATACCTCCTCCAAAATAAAATCTAACTATCGCTGCTATTAATCGGCAATAAAGCACCTAATGCAAAACACGACTACGCCAACTAAATGGTAGTTAAGATTTACTCACTGAAAAATAAGTTGCTACAGTGGAAAACAAAATTATTATTGCAAAATTTTTAAGGAAAAAAAAAATCCCTTAATTTTAATCCACTATAAGTTTCACCCCTGAAGACAGTTAGGGTAAGGGAGGCAATAATCTGGACAAATAGTCCGAAACGCACTCCTTAGCTTTTGCTTAAACACCTACTTCTTCAAAACCCAGTGAATGTTATACACTCACCACTTTACCAGCGTTTAGTATTACAAATCAACAAATAACATATATTCCGACAAAATCCACCTGTAACTCAAATGTATATTATTCAAATGCTGTGGAAAAAAACTTATCAGTTTGTGTGGTCAGCACGCTCGTAAACAGATCGTTAGTCTAGGGGATAAATTATTTAAAGATATAACAACTCACAAGACATCAAACTCTTACTCTATTACAGAATAAAAAATCTTAAAGACGAGCTGATATTAGTCGTCTCGTCTTCCTATTCTAAGTTCAAAAATCCTTCGGACAAGACCACATTTGTCGTATCGTCTCAGGATTTTGGGTTCAATTCCCGGTAACGAGCAACCATTTGTCGTAGATTTTGATAGGAGAATTAAGACTTGGGTTGGTCCCTTCTGAATAGGTTGGAATGAGTGATAGTCCCAGTGTGAGATAGAAATACAAAAATAGAATTCCACGAGTGAGGTGGTGGAATAGTGATAGAGGCTGTCTCTGAGAGCGGGAAATCTTCTCTCTCACTCTCACCTATCTTCTACGACAGATCTAAAGTAGTCAGACAGTCTAACACATATACATTAAATATATATATATCCACTCACGTGCACGCACATTCAAGTGACGACAGGTAGACACACAGACGTGGGAAACTATAACAAATGATTGTATAAATATTTAGAACGAGCTGACCAACGCGCTGATTAATTTCAAGAGAAACTTTAATTATCATTTAAAATTTCTTCACAACACATAGAAATTACATCAAAGCATATACAAATAGTCATAAAATCAATAGAAATGCTACAAAAAAATGATAGACCCACAGTAAGATCCTTCCCCTCGATGGTTAGCCCACAGTCCCGTTAAAAAAGGAACAAAAGTGATAGCCCAAAGAGTCACAGATACGTAGGGTTTGAGTCTAAGATGGGTTTTTTTTTCTTCTCGTAATTGTATGAACAGAGTAGGATAATCTGATTTAGCCTGAGAAAAAAAAAATACTCTAGCATTTGCAACAAATTCTGCAGATTTAAAAAAAAATTAAGACAGCAAATGGGGCCAAAAATACACCGATAAAATAACACTCAGACCTGCGTACACTCTCATTCATTCAGCCATGGCCATGTTCTCACAGTTATATTTACAGCTTTGCTCGCTGCCTCTGGGAACATAATAAATTCTAGGACCTTCACACAGACCCGTAAATGCAGTATCGACCAAGAAATCCCCAGTTCCAAAAGACGTACTGAACTCTCTGTCTCCGGGAACGATTCCTTGGGTGTTCTTATTTTTCGGATGTCTGTTAAGTCACATAAAATTTGTCCAGGCACGAAAGTTAGCAGAGCACAATGTCATTTAGCTTTGGTTTCTAGAATTAAGGAATGTCAGATCGGTGTCTACTTTCAGGAAGGTACTATATTTGGTCACTACAATACTAGTCAAAAACTCTGTCGGAATGTTACTGATATTTGCTTGCCACAACGGGCTGAACTGTACTGAAGAGTATTCTGGGAGAATTAATTCTGGCGCGAAGGCCTCTTACTTCATTTAACTGTTAAAGTTCAGGTAATGAAAGTGATTAGTTTCTTCACAAAATAATGTTCACGTACTAGAACGCTGGCAAAGTTGGGTACCACAGTTTCACTATATATAAAAGAAAGAACACATATCAAATAATTTACATATATGTACTCAATATAACTTACATTTTACACGACAAGCCTACAGCTTGACTTATATTTAAAACTTCCCGTGAAATAAGTTATATTTAAAAAAAATCATCAATCCTCATGAATTTAGGAACACGTGCGTATTCCGTCAACATCTCATGAGGCTTCTAGCATTTATAAATTAGTTTAGAAAAATATGATCTCGTCTGATTATTTAGCAGTAAAATTAACTTCATTATAGCTACATTATTGTTTAATGCTAGAAATTATAATTTATTCTGCTTTCCACTGAAACACGTCACTAGAAAATAATACAGACTATATAAATTTGGCATTCTGCGCAAAATCTAACTAGTGAAATATGAAATAAGCGACTTAACACTTTATCACTTCACAAAATACTAGATATAATATATTAATCTCACCACAGAACTACGGTAACACCACGACTAGGATAATTCACTAGATAGGTAGTTAGAAGCTCGTCAGAAATCTGACGAGAACTATGAAATTCGCTATACAAGCTTCATTCGCTAGCACGCGTGTTCCGTCTACTGAAGATGTTTAAGACTGAAATGAAATCAGATTTCAGCTCCTGGGTGGATATTTGAAAACAGGGGCAAACAATCCCACATTTTCTCAAACTCCGAAATCATCTCCCCTTTTTACGTGTAAAACACCTACGTCAGCTTAACGCGTGTCGTAACTGCCATCAGTGACCGAGAGCGCGCGTGAGTTGCAACTCTCAGACAGTCCGTCTCCAGTGCGGAGCGATTTTTCACGCTAAGCCGGAGCTATTTTGACGAAACGCTCGCGGTTTACCGAAAAATGCAGACACTCCGTCTGCCTGCCATGTCCGGTGGAGTGAATTATCACACTACAGGCCCAGAACTCAGCCGAAGAAAACACTGTCCCCGGGGAAACTACAGACAGCTGTCGGCTCTGCGGTCTGACGGAATGCATTTTAACACTTCTCGTCTGACTTACATCTATGTAATAGAATGCTAGTGCGATTCTCAGTTTTGAGAAAAGAAACAGGTAAATTTTGCGAATTAGGAAGGAAATATATTTCGCAAACGAATGATGCGAAAAATACCGGAAAAAAGTAAAGACAGATAATAAATTAAACGGATCCGGGTGAGAGAATAGGAAGAAGATCTAGGCAATTTAATGATCATAAGACCTACGTGACAAGGGGAATAAGGCATATTTTGAGAGAAAAAATTTAAATTGGATGTAAGAAGCAGTAAATGATTAAAGAACAGGAAGCTATACACAGTTGTATAGAACGCAAATACTTAACATCGTAACATCAAACAAACTAAGCAGGTTTTGGCCATGTGGATGTAACGGAAACCAACACAGACATGTTCCCTGTAGCTCGGCGGGGGCGGGGGGGGGGGGGGGGTCTCTCTTTAGAGACACCGAAATAATGGGATTACTTCTACCTCAAGCATGTCATGCGAGGCGACTAATTTGAAGTTGCATAGGACTGGCAACTTTGATTATGCAAAACAAATACTCGTAACTACAGAAAGTAACCCAGGCAGCATAGCCTTGAGCAAACGTATGCCATGTCTTCCCGCCTCGTACCATCAGCTCAATTACTTTACATGTCCTTTTCACACTCATATATCTGTCTCCAGCTCTTCTCCATGAGTTCGTAGGTCTCCTGCTGCCTCACTTACCCTGGTGATTCCAGAATAAAGACAGCATGGTACTGCTATCAACGTGTTTTCTCAATGTGTGTTCTATCAGTCGCCAGCGTCTTCTTCTCATCTTTCGTTGTATTGGCACTTGTTCGGCTCTTGACATCAGTTCCACACTGGTGATCATGTCATACCACTTCAGTCCTTCTATTCTACTCAAGTGCCCATTTATGAATGTCTGTAGCTTTTTGGTTGTTGTTTATGTTATTTTCCATGTTTCAGAGCCATACAATAGGACTGACCTGACTTTTCAACAAAAGATTCTGAATGTTGTGCTGGACTTTTTTCAATGTTGTAGCAGAGAGTATGTATATTTCATATGAGGAATGCTAGATTACAGGACTGACAACGGACAAGATGGACAGAAAATATAAGCTTGCTCATCCAAGACTTAGAAACTGACTAAATGCGGTCGATAATCAATAACAGGACATAAAACAAATTTCTTGTTATAAAGAACGAGAGACATGTTTTCAAATGTGATTAAGATATGAAAAATGATAACATTAATAATTAATGACACGCATCCACGATCACTTTCATATTTTTTCTTTTGTTACATTGGTTAAAATGAACTAAACAGAATTAATTACCTACAGCAATACTTACAAAATAGAAATTAAAAATGCAAAAATAGAACCACACACAACAGGTTTTTGAGAGTGTAACAACAAATTTGATATAGTGAAATTAAATATTTTGCTGCACGGGTATCGCTAGCTGGTATTGCCGGCACTCTTCTACTACGAAACTAAAATAGGTTACCCAGTTTATTCAAGCGATAAATACTATACAATTACAGGCAATTTTACATCTGCGTTTTGTGGTCGAAGAGTAATGAGACTGCAATTATTTCTTCAAATTAGATGAATCACCCGCCCTTACGACTCATTTCTTATCGAATTTACTCGTACTGATTATGCACTTCGTTACGTGTTATATTACTTTCCCAGTGGTACCCTTTTTCTTGATAGCTTTCATAGCTTCCAAATGTTGCTTAGTCAGTTTTTTTTTCAGATGTGTTATGACCGCAATATACTTTTTGTGTTGTCTGTTTGTTTTTGTTTTTCTATAATTTTTAAATGTAATTGAGAACCATTTTTTTTTAAAAGATGAACGAGAAGCAGAGTGGCTAGAGCAAATTACCGAGTTCAAACCATTGTAAAATCACACTCCAGTCAATCCAACTGTAAACAGGTCTCCGACTCTGCTCTTGAGTTAAGGGAAGGCCAAGACAGCGAGGAAGGGAACTGGTCGCCCCTCATAAAACTGCACCTATATTAGTAAAGCCTCTAACCCTTCACTACTGAAAAATATCTTCACCGTTAATCTATAAAACACCCATAAGTGTAACAGTTGTTGTTTAATTCCGAAGAATACATACATCGCTTCACTAATCTTCAAGGACAGCTTATACTTTGTAAGTCGTTGGGGGCCGGAGTGGCTAAGAAATATGGCGTCCGCCTCTAATTCTAAAGGTGCTTCAAATGGAGCTATGAACTTCCAACTTCCATTTGGATGCATTTGTAGAGAAATTCGATTCCATAAAGGCCTATATAGATCGCTTTGAACAACTTGTATCTACAACTGGTTTGGAGAAGGAAAGATGGAGTATGAAGTTGTCACAGGGTCTGCGAGATGTGGTTTACAATGTTTATATGAGTGTAACTAAAGAAGAGCGAAAGGACTTTGAGGTTCTGAAGCAGGCACTGCTTACTCGTTTTGAGTTAAACGCAGAGGGCTACAGGAAGAAATTTAGAACTGCCGTGGAGCCTGGAGAAAAGTACAAGCAGTACGCAGCACGACTGGAAACATATCTGCTGAAATGGTGTGATCTGGAAACTTCCAACAGGATTTCAAGGGGCTCAAGGAAATGATCTTGAAAGAGCAACTCAAGGATTCCATACCTACAGAAATAGGAATGTTTCTGGTTAAGAATGGATGGGACTAATAGATGTAATAGTGAAATATGCAGAAAATTATCAAGTGGCTCAAGAATATAGCAACAAACAGGAAGAGTTTCCCCAGGAGTCGCAAAACGCCCCAGAGTGTGAAGAAGATGAAACGGCTCAGGACTGCTCCTTCAAACCCAAACAAAGATATGAAACAAAGAAACGAAACCCTCAGACATATGATAAGAGAACTCCAAGTAGGGATGATACTTGATGCAAGTATTGTCACTTGAACAACCATAATAGCAATGTGTGTCGTAAGAACCCTCCTCATCACGCTGCGTGGGGATAACAATAAGAAGGAACTGACACCGTGTCAGAACAGCCTCCATCATCCACTTATTACTGAGACAGTGACCGTTAATGCTCAACAGGTTACAAGCCTGTATGACACTGGTTTGGCCTAAGATACGGTCGTTGTGCATCTCTTGTGAGCCCAGAGAAAATTACCACAGAAACAGTAGATATTCAAGGGCCACCAAGGGAGCAGTACCAATGACATTGCCCATAGCTAAGATCCGAATGAAATTTCGTTATATGGACGGGGCAGGCAATCAAAGCAGCGATACTTCATGATCTTCTCTACTCTCTGATATTGGAAAGTAAATATGTCTTCTTAGGAGATCCAGTAAAACCTGTAATCATGCTGTTGTCCAGACCACGTCGAGCTCCAAGAAGATGGAGGGAGATACTCCGGTAATTATTCATCCAACAGAGATGAAGAAAGCACAAGCCAAGGACGGCTTATTGAAATTTTCCTTTGAAGGCTGCCAAAAGCACATACTTCTATCTGAATCTATGGAATATCATTAGGAATTACTACATGATGTTATTCTAGAGATATGGTGGAATTTTGCTACGAAAGAAACACAAAACTGGCTTTTTCGCCCGACAAACATGAGACGAACAGAGTTTTACCCAGCATGCTCTCTAGGCCGCTCGCACGGCTACTATATAAGGTAAAGGATCCCATTACACGCCCATTGAGGCATATTGGGAATATGGTGTTAGGCCCATATTTTCTCGACCATCGGCACACTAAGGTTGATGTGGTCAGCATCACGCCGGTCGCTATAACCTTCCCAGAGTTTCCCTGGTACCCAATTTATGAGACTGGGTCGACCTCGGAGCCGTTTGCGGTTTAAAAAATCCCACCTCAACTGGGGATCGAACCATGGACCGCCGAGCTAGGAAGACAGTGCACTAACCACTGTGCTACCGCGGCTCCTACTATATAAGGACGTGAGGAAATTCATATGACACACACACTCTCGAACACCAGTCGACATTGCATGAGAGCAAAATCCATATTCGTATCGAAGCCTCTACGAGTGCTAACTAGAATAATTCTGCCATTTAGTGCAAGTAACTTCTAAAGCTGTTCCAGTCAGCGTCGTGGGTCAAACTGGTAAGCTTATTAATTGTGTAAAATCCAAGGGGATTGACATAAGTCTTGGGCCTGACCATGAAGGACATGTCACAGAGAGCTGAAATTTTGTATAGTGTTTATTCCTTTTCAATATAGTCACCGTCTGAATTGACACACTTCTGCCATCTCTGCTTGACCTTGAAAAGACCTTGGGAGTAGAACACCCTATTTTTCAAACTAAACCAGTCATCACATGCCAGTATAACCTCTTCATCGCTGTCAAAATGATTTTCTTTTAGCTGTTTTTTAAGATTTGGGAATAGAAAAAAGTCTGAAGGAGCCAAATCTGGAGAATATGGTGGGTGTGGAAGAATTTCAATATTCAAATCGTTGGCTGCTAGCTGCACAAGCCGTGCTTTGTGAGAGGGCTCGTTGTCTTGAAGCAAAGGAAGATTTTGAGTGCACGTCATCCCTCGTTTCCTGGTCACAACCTTTCTTAGTTTGGTGAGAAGATCTGCATAGTACTGTCCATTAACTGTGTTGTCACGAGGCAGATAATCTTTTAAAATGACACCTTTGCCGTCCCAAAAAACAGTCAGCATCACTTTTCCTGCAGATTTCTGCGCTCTCGGCTTGACAGGTGTTGGGGAGCCCGGGGTTTTCCATTGCATGCTGGCAATTTTGGATTTGGGGTCATAATGGTGTACCCAAGTCTCATCTACTGTCACCATGGTCTCCAAAAAATTTTTTGACTGACACTTTTTGAGCAACTGTTGACAGCAATTTACCCTCGTTTGCTTCTGTTCACGTGTCAACAGTCGCGGAACCCAGCGTGCACACACTTTTCTCATGTTCAGTCTGTTGTGTAAAATTCTATAAACCGTTCTTTCATTTAGTTTTACTCTACTAGCTATCTCCACAATTGTCATTTTTCGATCCTGGTCAATGATTTTCTTCACTCTTGTTGCATTTTCATCGTTGCACTCTGAGGCTGGTCTACCAGATCTTGGCAGATCAGCAACATTTGAGCGGCCGCACTTAAACTGTTGACACCAGGTTTTTACCGAAGTATATATGAAGGACAAGAATCACGAAACACTGGTTCCATCTCCTTGTGTATTTCTGTAGGTGTTTTTCCCTGAAACATCAGAAATTTTATCACAGCTCTGGCCTCCTTCTTTTCCATTGCTTTGTCAAATCTTCGGAGCAGCAGATCCGGTCAATAGGGTACATTGCGCCGTGCACCGTAGCGGGAATACCCATTGAAGAAACAAACGCGTACTTCACACATTCAGTGCAAATATGATGAACTTTAAATGTGCCAAGTTTCATCTTCCTCCTGTGACTCTTTCATGGTCAGGCCCAAGACTTATGTCAATCCCCTTGTACATTAGGTTTGAAAATTAATGTACGATTGCAAATGGATGTATATTTCGTGCTTGATTTTTCATGTCGATAATTTTGCTTGATGTGTATTTTATGCCTGACTCTTCATGTCTATATTCTTGCTTATGCCCGTATGAAGCTTGGTTTCATCACAAAATATAACCACAATCCATACAGCATTGGTGTAAGCTAGAGTCCTTGTTAGGACTGGTATTGACTAGCTAATAAAGCTATCAGCCCTTTTCAGAGCTGGCTTTTAATGCTGAGCACAAAGAGTTCGCCTTTCTGTATTCACTGGGCACCTTTTGTCTATATGATAAATGTATTAATAATGTATTATATCATGTATGACATATTTACTCTGACGGACTCTACGACTCCATGACGTTGTATTATAAACACTACAACGACTTACTCCTCTTAATGGACAGTATGATTTCCTGGCGGTGTGTCATAATATAATCATCCTAATTATAGAAGTTAATTATTAGAAGAGGTGGCATCTTCCCCGAACAAGTACCATACACTGGGCTTGTTTTGTTTCAGGTTTATATCTTTGAGGGTACCACGAGATAATACCTGGACTCAGCATTGTGTCTTAGAACCAGGAGTGAAACCTATTCAAATCCGTGGAAAACCCCTGCTACCTGGCCACAGCACTGTGTCTTTAGACCAGGAGCCATATTCACCACAAACTGTGTATATAACTCAAGAACTAGTGATCCATCACTGCTATCCGGCTTCAGCATTGTGTCTACGAGGACCAGGAACTCATTCACGAGTTAAGTGCATATTTCAAGAAAATATCACCAAACACAACCAAATATTAACACTGTATGATGATGATAAGGACTAGAAAGGACAGTGAGTCAAGTTAATGAATTATATTGTGCAATCCTGTATGTTATATATATATATATATATATATATATATATATATATATATATATATATATATATATATATATATATATATATATATATATATATATATATATATATATATATATATATATATATGTATACACGAGGGGGCGATAGAAATTCGAAACACCGTGTCATTGTCATGTAAGTTGGCAGTATTGTTGCTAAGGACGTCCAGAGTGTCCTGCAGGTAGCATCACGGTACAGACGAACCACATGACGTCCCAGTAGACGTTTAAAGATGGCCGCCCCACTAGTGACATGCACCAAAGAGGAGCAGCGTTCTGTTATCCGTTTTTTGAACAGCGAAGGGGTGAAACCTATAGAAATACATCGGCGAATAAAGGTCCAGTACGGTGATTGTGACAGGTTATGAGTGTGGTAAAGTGGGATGATATAAATATTTATAGGGGACTTAGTGTACTGACTGAGATCAGCTGTGAAGGTATCTGTATCTAATAAGTGTGGTGTATTACAGATGACCTTACTTGCTACCACATTTATATCTCAGTCTGGGAGCCGCGCTGGTGTAATGGCTTCGGCGTTGTACTGGCGACCAGGTGTTCATGGTTCAAACCCGGGCGTCGGCGTTTGAAGAAATGTTTACGGCCGGAAATTTGACTGAATAGCCTGAACGGCTCCTGTGATAAACCCTCTGTGGATGGGAAGGAGCGAAGCTCCTGACCGGGTTGGAAGGAAAGTCCTCAGGTTCCCCAGCCTCGTAATGACATGTCATTGGGCCGAAGGGCTGAAAGCCCAAGTGCCGCTGGATAAGAAAAAAAAAAAAAAAAATATCTGTCAGAATTATTCTGGAATAATGTGATGACTACGTTGAATGTCTAGGGTTATGATAATGATGAAGTGTAAGTCACAACAACAACAGACAGATAAACAATTTAATTTATTCCACAACACTTTACAACACTGTGACACTCACACACATAAAACACTCTATAAGACTATCTTAAAGGAGTCAAGTGTTAAAGTTTAAAAATATATGTATTAATTCATTTCAATAATAGATATCCTGATTCAACTACACAGTGAACCAGGAATCACAATCAAATGTAATTACAAGTTATATGTACACAATTTATAGTTATGATCTTTGTATTGACATATTTTATTATTATTATCATATGTGTGTAAGTTGTGATGTAGTACTATGAGGTAATACTGGCTTGTTCAAGCTTGGTGGTTATTTGTCATCATGACTTCAAGTGTTTGCTTATGGTGGAAATAGTATTGGGAAAAGTTCACAGTTCCTGTCAATTGAAACAATTTATTGTCCCTCTTTATTTACTATATTGTCAGTTTTAGAGGGGGCACATAAAATTGAGCTGCTCTGGCCACAGAATCTTATCTTCTGTGAGGGCGGCAGTAAACAGACTCCTCTGCTCGCTTGCTTCACCGTGTTCTTGAGTCACCTCACTAGTCGCTATCTGGACCAAGGGGTATGCTATCAGCCTCTGGATTCAGCAAAACTCAGACCAGGTGCTGCTTCAATAAGTTATGACCACGGTCCCTGAAACAAGAAGGTTGTACCTCCTACTTCAGATCTAATTTATAATCTATTTCCACACTGAACACAATACATAACAAACACTGAGTTCAGAGCGGTAGGCCAACTGCTAGCTTCATCTGAAACAATTTACACCAGTATTCTTCTCCTAAATGGTTACTACGCCTCTGCAATTCCAGCATTAGTTCCTTCTAGTCAATAAGATAGGTGTCAGTGTACTATTTGGTGATCCCATGCATTTATACTTCTCTCCGACAGGTTTTGTTCAGGTTGGAGCAGTATCTAGGCTTTGCCTCATGTTTGCTACTGAACCACACACATATACAGACATAAATTATCAATTCACATTCAATTTTCATCAAAAAGATATCAAATATGTCAATCTTACCACAATTCATGGAAATAATAAACAAATACGTTGACTGGCGATGAATAATGGCACAAATTCCGATCCGCCTCTGTCCCAGGCTTTTATTTAGAAAAATATGAGCTGGTTCTCGACACACTGTTTCTTAGTAAGTTTATTTTAAAATGTGGCACTGAACAAACGCTCCTAATTGACTATATCAGCGGGTCTAGCCAATAGGACCATGTTTACGAAAGCTTTTGAAAAAATTTACCCTTCTTGCGTTTCCCCTAACAACCAAAAATAGTATCTGCAATCCGACTAATCGTGTTTAGCCTTACATATCATTCCCTCCAATCAAATCGGATTTAACATGGTGGCCTATTTCCCGTAAAATGGTGGTTTCAAAACATGCCACTGTGCGATTATGATTTGGTGTTGTCTGACAGCACCACTCTAGTATTATGGCTATAATTTGTTAATTCCTAGACTATTTGCGTAACACTTAACATATTCTTTGTCAGCAAGTCCTAAGGAACCCAAATATATAAATTTAATGGAGCTAAGTGGCTGCGTTCAAAATATGCATTTTCTAGGATAGTCGTGTATTTTTTATTTTTTTATGTTTAGAACCGCCACCTGTCCTGCCTTTTCGACTGTTCTGTCAGACTAATGTCAGGATTTCAGACATAAAACAGTAGAATGTCATGTTTCCTAATAAGCATTAATCATGTTTTTAAACCTAACTCTCGTATTGGTAGTGTTTTTTTATCACTGTCCATCTGAAAAAAAGTTAGTGCTTCATGCCTTTCGCGTTGGGGGTGGCATTAATTTTAATCGCGAGACGCGTGTTAGTGTTGCATACGTCCTCCGTTCAGCCCTCTCTCTTTCTATCCTAAGTCCATCTGTCCTTTCGTTTATGTTAACGTAGTGTATAAAATGAAATTAATGGAATATTAATCTAGGTCATTACGCAGTGTGTCTATCTCAAGGTTTTCTTAGAAATACAGTACACGTTTTATTGTTAGAAAGGCGTGTATGCTGCTGTAGGCTTTACTATCAAACGTGAAAGCGTGAGAACATGCAGACGAAGCAGAAAAAGGGGGATCTCGAGTACAGTCATTGTGACAGCACTGTTCTTTACCATTCTTCTTTCCCTTTTATTGAATTTATGTGTTAGGCTTTACATTTACCTTTTAATTTATATATGTGGATTTAGAATGTTTCACGACTACATTAATCCGTCCGCTTGCTTCCCAAGGGTGCCCCTCATTCAGTTCAACCTGGCTCCCCACCTTTGTTTCTTCATTAGTATGCACGGTCTGTTACGCCAAATCCATGCCTTTTCGCTATCTGTCTAAACTCATATTTTAGCCACGCCTATTTTTCTTGTTTCACGCGCTGACGAGGCTCTACCTTGATGCAAAACTGTCATTCCTTGAAAAGGGGACGAACCTAATGCGTTTGCCTGAAGCTCACATGCGACCAGAGCTGTCGGTACACGCCTAAAACACGTGGACGGTGAAAACTGCTTTGAAGTTGTCGTGGAATATTCTAATCCACATATATAAATTATTAGGTAAATATGAAGCCTAACAAATAAAATTAATAAAGAAAAGAGCAATGGTAAAATAACAGTGCTGTCACAAAGAAGGTACTCGAAATCCCCCTTGTTTTCTGCTTCGTCTGCAAATTGTAACGCTTTCACGTTGATAGTAAAAGCTTACTGTATTATACCCGCTTTCTTCAATGAAACGTGTGCTGTATTTCTTGGAAAAACATTGAGAGGCAGACTGCGTAATGACCTAAATTAATCCTAACATTAATTATACTGCGTTACCAAAACAAAAGACAGATGGACTAAAGGATAGCGAGAAGGGAGAGGCAGAAAGCCGAACACTAACACGCGTCGCGCGATACACAAATGCTGCCATCACGCGTGTAAGACTACATGCACTAACTTTTTTTCGGACGGACAGTGATAAATTCACTACCCTTCCCAGAGTTAGGTTTTAAAATCACAAAAAAACGCTTATTAGGAAAGATAACAATAGATGGGTTTACGTTTGAAAACATTACAGTACCCAGACAGCACATCTTCGAAACAGGAGGTAGAAGGAATTGCATATTTTGAACGCAGCCACGTAGCTCTTTTAAATTTGGATATTTGGGTTCCTTAGGGCTTGCTGACAAAGAATATGTAAAACGTTACGCAAATAGTCCAGGAATTAATAAATTATAACCAAAATAAAATAGTGGGGATGCCTGACAACATGGAATCATTTCTGCTCATAAAATTTTTTTTTATAACGTGTTTGAAAAAACCTTACGTTACAGAAATAGCCTACCATGTAAACTCCAAATTGATTGGAGCGCAACAAATGAAAGACTAACCACGATTGGTCGGGCTATAAATACTATCTATCGTTGTTAGGGGAGACGTGGACAGGTAACATTTTTTCAAACACTTGTCGAAACGTGGCTCCATTGGCTAGACTCGCTGATATACTCACTTAGGAGCGTTAGTTCGAGACCACTAGTGCAAATAAGCTTGATAAAGCAACAGTGCGTTGAAGCCAGCTCATATTTTTGTTAAATAAAAGCCTGGAACATAAGCAGATGGGAATTTGTGCCAGTATTTTGTGCCAGAATTCATTGCTAATCAACGTATCTGTGTTTGTTTCCATGAATTGTGGTAAGCTTGAAACATTCAGTATCTTTTAATGAAAATTGAATGTGAATTGTTAATTTATGCCTGTATATATGTGTAGTTCAGTAGCAAACATGATATAAAGCCTATAATGCTCCCGCCTGAACAGAAGGTGTCGGAGGAAAGTAAAACTGCATGGAATGGCCAAACAGTACACTGACACCTAGATTATTGATTAGACAGAAATAATGCTGGAAGTGCAGAGGCGTAGTAACCATTAAGGAGGTTAATGCTGGTATAAAGTATTTCAGATGAAGCTGACAGTTGGCCTAACGCTCTGAACTCAATGTTTGTGATGTATTGTGCTCAGTGTAAAAAGAGAGTATAAATTAGTTATGAAGTAGAAGGTACATCCTTCTTGTTTTCAGGGACCGTGGTCTTGATGGTATTGAGCAGCACCTGGTCAGAGCTTTGCTGAATCCAGAGTCGGACAGCATACTCCTTGGTCCATTTAGCTATCAGTGAGGTGTCTCCAGAGCCGAGGGGAGAGTCGAGCAGAGGAGTCTGTTCCTGCCGCCATCACGCCAGATAAGCTGATGTGGCCAGCTGAGCTCAAAATTATGTACCCCCAGCTTAAAATGACCTTGTAAAAATAACATTAAGAGGGGAATTAAATTGTGTTAATATCAGGAACTGAGAACATCTCCAATAATAGTTCCCCTAAAGACAAACTATTGAAGTCATGATGACAAATACCAACAGAGCTTGAACAAAACAAAACCAGTATTACCTCATATTACTACTACACAACTGACACACATAGGATACTTTTAATAATATATGTCACTACTATATTCATATTGATAAATTCTGTACATATAACTTGTAATTTAAATTGATTGTGATTCCTGGTTCCCTTTGTAGTTGAATCAGGACACATATTCATTCATGCCAGCAATGAATACATATTGTTATTTGAAAAGTTATCAGTGACTCCTTTAAGATATCCTTGTAGAGTGTTTTATGTATGTGAGTGTCACAGTGTTGTCAAGTGTGGTGGAATAAATTAAATTGTTTATCCGTCTGTTGTTGTTATGACTTACACTTCATCATACACATACCCTAGACATACAACGTAGTCATCACACTATTCCAGAATAATTCTGACTGAGATATATATATATGTGGCAGCAAGTAAGGTTATCTATAATACACTACACTTATTAGATATAGATACCTTCACAGCTGATCTCAGTCAGTACACTAAGTCCCCTATAAATATTTATAACATCCCACTTCACCACAAATATTGGGGTCTCGCTCTTGGGATTTTGAATCTTTCCCTATTAAAAATATTGGGGGTAATTCACTTCAGGGAATATAAGAATTAAAAGGTATCCTTGGGTGGAATTAAATAAGGTTGAGCTCACGGTGCCTGTGTTGTCCATTAGATATATTTAGAGATTAAATTGTTGGTTAGACATTGTAGAAATTTACCTGATAGACAATGGCGGACCTGGCCAAGTTTCGATCTGCTGCTGTACAGACTGCAAAAGAGTTAGGATTAGATGGGCAAGTTATGGTTGCCTATGTCACTACGGAATGTGACAAATTTATTGAACGCGAAGAAAGAAGATTAGAAAAAGAGGCCGAAAGAAAGTTAGAGGCTGAGACTAAGAGGTTGCAAGCTGAGGCTGAGACTAAGAGGTTGCAGATTGAGGCTGACAAAGAGGCTAAGAAATTGGAAGCAGAAAGAGAAGACAAAAGATTAGCTGCAGAAAGAGAAGCCGAGGAAAGAAGACAGGCTGCAGAAAGAGAAGAGAAGAAATTAGCTGCAGAAAGGGAAGAGAGGAAATTAGCTGCAGAAAGGGAAGCAGAAGATAAAAGATTACAAAGGGAACATGAGTTACGACTAAGGGAGTTTGAGTTTCAGGGCCATGCTCCTGAAAATGGTGCCAGTCCCTTTGCCTCTGATGCCACTGCTAGCCAAGGAGCCTCAACCTCAGCTATGAATTTTCATTTAGATCATTTTGTTGAGAAAGACGATGATATTGAGAGCTATATAAATAGGTATGAGCTATTAGCTACCACGTATGGGTTAGAGAGAGAAAGGTGGAGCTTAAAGTTATCTCAGGGACTTCGTGGGGCAGCTTATGAAGTTTTTGCAAAAATGAGTAGAGGTGATCAGGAAAATTATGACATGCTAAAGCAGGCTCTTTTGTTAAGATATGAAAAGAATGCAGAATTTTATAGGAAAAAATTTAGGAATGCTAAACTACTGTCAGGTGAAACCTATCACCAGTTCTCTGCACGAATAGAGACATACTTGGAGAAATGGACTTCTCTGGGGAAAACCCAAGATCTTAAGGAAATGGTCCTTATAGAGCAATTAAGAGAGTCCATGGCTCCAGACCTGAGAAAGTTTCTCATGGAACAAGGTGCAGAGAGGCTGGGTGAGTTGCTAAATGTTGCTGAAAGGTATCAAGCAGCTCAAGCAGAGGTAACAGGTAATAAAAAGAAACAAGTGGATAACTTTAGGGCACCACAGAACTTTAATAAATTTGATCCTAGGGATCAACACAAAGGTAAGCACCAGTCTGATAGGCCACGGTATGAAAATAAAAATAAATTCCCACAATTCGATGAAAGGAAATATGATGAAAGAAAATCTTTCAACCAAGGAAAAAGGTGGTGTAAGAATTGTCAGATGGACAATCATGACACTGACCGTTGCAGAAGGAAACCTGTGTATATGGCCACCCTTCAGGTCAGGTCGACCTCAAGACAGGAGGAGGATATTATGTTGGATACCACTCCAGAAGAGATGAGGAAGGCACAGGCTGGGGATAAAACACTCAAGCCTTGTTTCAGAAAATTGTCAACTTGTCATACAACTCCAGGCAAGGGAGATTTTTACATGAAAAACAAGTTGATGTATAGGAAGACTGGAGCTAGATCCAAAGGTCACGGACAGCTGGTACTTCCTAAAAGATATAGGGCAGACTTAATAAGGAGCTTACATGTGAAACCAGATGGGGACCATGAGAAGATAGGTACCATCATTCAAAAGGTGGCTCACAATTATTATTGGCCCAAAGCAAGATGGGACATTGAGAATTTTGTAGAAAGGTGTAGCATAGCACATGAGGGAACACCCACAAGTGGGAACATGGATCAGGACCTGGACACGCCAAGGGGCAAAATTAGGCCTGATAATAAAAAGAAATATAGATTTGATAAAGTGGACCAAATGGAATGGGAAGCCCCTTTTCACGGACAAGCTTCACTTAACGGTTTCACAATGGCCACTATGCGGAGAGTGCAAAAAGATGTCTTACCCCAGGATAAGCCGACAATCCCTCAATCGGACTTAAACAAACTGGAGGAAGAAGATGTAGAGAGGAAATCTCTCATCAAGAATTTTAAGTGGGGAGAAAGCCCCAAGACAAGAAAAATTGGTAGCGGTCGTTTTGTGAATGATAATTCTGGGAGGAAAAATCATCACTATAAAGCTTCAAGTGGAAGAGACCATACCGGTGCATGGACAAATAGGTCCACACAATTAAAGGTCCATATGTAGCTTTGTTAAGAACGTGGACTGATGAAAAGGCAGAGGAAAACATTACATCTTCATACCAATATGTGAATGAGCTGACCACTCGGTTAAAAACTGGCTGGAAACTTGCCAATGAAAATTTGAAACAAGCCAGGAAGAAACATGCTGCCTATTATAACAGGAAGGCGAAGGACAGAAATTTGGCCGTGGGAGAGAAAGTACTGCTTCTTTTGCCCGGGAGTCAGAATAAGTTACAAATTGGATGGCAGGGTCCATATACAGTTTTAGAGAAGGTATCTAGAACAAATTATAAGATAGATAAGAAGGGGAAAGAAAAAATATATCATGTGAATCTCCTGAAGAAATATTTGGAAAGAGAACATCAGGAAGAGACACACTTGTTGACCTTGTCCATCGCCATGGAGATGAAAAAGGAACCACTTTCATCATTTGAGTATCCATTACACCCCTGTGAGACAGCAGCACAGGTAAAAATCAGTACACATTTAACGAAAACTCAGAAAGAGAGAGTGCAACAGGTTCTAAATAATCATGCAGAGGTGTTAACAGACCGACCAGGGCATACAAACCTATTGGAATATGATATGAAACTGATAGACCACACACCTGTCTGTATGAAACCATATTCGATTCCGTTTGCTAAGGAGAAAGCTTTGAAGGAAGAGATAGACTATCTGTTGAAGGAAGGAATTATTTCGCACAGTGAATCCTCATATAGTTCCGGTGTTGTACTCTTAAGGAAGCCCTCTGGAGAACATAGACTCTGTATAGATTACAGGAGACTGAATGCTATTACAGAAGGACAGGTGGATCCATTGCCGGATACAAATCAGCTGTTTGCCAGGCTAAATAAAGCTAAATATTTCTCAAAAGTGGATCTGAGTAAAGGATACTATCAGATTCCAGTAAAGCCTGAGGTTAGACCATACCTAGCTTTTAGTACCTCAGAAGGACACTATGAGTTTAATAGATTGCCATTTGGATTGAAGAATGCGCCTAGTGTCTTCTCTAGAATGATGAGAAAATTATTGGATCCTCTGAATAATCCCTGTATAACAAATTTTATGGATGATATCCTTATAGCAACAGAAACATTTGAGGAACACATTGACTCTCTGAACATGCTGTTTGATCGACTTAGGGAGGCAAATTTAACAGCCCGACCAACCAAATGTTGCGTTGGATGTAAAGAATTGGAATTTTTGGGACACACAGTTTATCAGGGAAACATGACCCCTGACCCAAAGAATTTAGAGAAACTACAGAAAGCCCCGAGACCACAAACCAAGAAGGACGTGAGATCCTTTGTCTCATTATGTGGTTTCTACCAGAAGTATATCAAAAACTTTAATTCCATATGTGCACCGTTAACTGAATTGACACGTAAAGGACATCCAGATCGCATTACATGGACACCACAATGTGAAATGACTTACCAAGAATTGAAGGAAAAGCTCACAAGTAAACCCATTTTGAAATTACCTGACTTAAGTCAAGAATTCATAGTAAGGACGGATGCAAGTAATGTTGGGTTAGGTGCAACTCTACTACAGAAATCAGATGCATTGGATGGGGAATTAAGCCCAGTGGCATATGCTAGCAGAAAGTTGAATAAAGCTGAAATCAACTACTCAACTAGCGAAAAAGAATGTCTTGCAGTAATATGGGCGATAAAGAAATTCAATATTTATCTATATGGGAAGGCATTTAAGTTGCAAACAGACCACAAACCTTTATCGTTTCTAGCACAGGCTAGGCATGAGAACTCCAGGTTACTCCGATGGTCTTTACTTTTGGCTCCATATAATTTTAGCATTGAGTATATATCTGGAAAAACCAATTTGGGAGCGGATTTTTTAAGCCGCCATCCGTGTGATGAGAATCACCGTAAACCCCAGAAATAATAATAAATTTCTCTATGTGTATATAGAATAAAGGACTGACATATAATGTCTGTTTTAAGAGGGGAGGTGTCGTGGAATATTCTAATCCACATATATATAAATTATTAGGTAAATATGAAGCCTAACAAATAAAATTAATAAAGAAAAGAGCAATGGTAAAATAACAGTGCTGTCACAAAGAAGGTACTCGAAATCCCCCTTGTTTTCTGCTTCGTCTGCAAATTGTAACGCTTTCACGTTGATAGTAAAAGCTTACTGTATTATACCCGCTTTCTTCAATGAAACGTGTGCTGTATTTCTTGGAAAAACATTGAGAGGCAGACTGCGTAATGACCTAAATTAATCCTAACATTAATTATACTGCGTTACCAAAACAAAAGACAGATGGACTAAAGGATAGCGAGAAGGGAGAGGCAGAAAGCCGAACACTAAACACGCGTCGCGCGATACACAAATGCTGCCATCACGCGTGTAAGACTACATGCACTAACTTTTTTTCGGACGGACAGTGATAAATTCACTACCCTTCCCAGAGTTAGGTTTTAAAATCACAAAAAACGCTTATTAGGAAAGATAACAATAGATGGGTTTACGTTTGAAAACATTACAGTACCCAGACAGCACATCTTCGAAACAGGAGGTAGAAGGAATTGCATATTTTGAACGCAGCCACGTAGCTCTTTTAAATTTGGATATTTGGGTTCCTTAGGGCTTGCTGACAAAGAATATGTAAAACGTTACGCAAATAGTCCAGGAATTAATAAATTATAACCAAAATAAAATAGTGGGGATGCCTGACAACATGGAATCATTTCTGCTCATAAAATTTTTTTATAACGTGTTTGAAAAAACCTTACGTTACAGAAATAGCCTACCATGTAAACTCCAAATTGATTGGAGCGCAACAAATGAAAGACTAACCACGATTGGTCGGGCTATAAATACTATCTATCGTTGTTAGGGGAGACGTGGAAAGGTAACATTTTTTCAAACACTTGTCGAAACGTGGCTCCATTGGCTAGACTCGCTGATATACTCACTTAGGAGCGTTAGTTCGAGACCACTAGTGCAAATAAGCTTGATAAAGCAACAGTGCGTTGAAGCCAGCTCATATTTGTGTTAAATAAAAGCCTGGAACATAAGCAGATGGGAATTTGTGCCAGTATTTTGTGCCAGAATTCATTGCTAATCAACGTATCTGTGTTTGTTTCCATGAATTGTGGTAAGCTTGAAACATTCAGTATCTTTTAATGAAAATTGAATGTGAATTGTTAATTTATGCCTGTATATATGTGTAGTTCAGTAGCAAACATGATATAAAGCCTATAATGCTCCCGCCTGAACAGAAGGTGTCGGAGGAAAGTAAAACTGCATGGAATGGCCAAACAGTACACTGACACCTAGATTATTGATTAGACAGAAATAATGCTGGAAGTGCAGAGGCGTAGTAACCATTAAGGAGGTTAATGCTGGTATAAAGTATTTCAGATGAAGCTGACAGTTGGCCTAACGCTCTGAACTCAATGTTTGTGATGTATTGTGCTCAGTGTAAAAAGAGAGTATAAATTAGTTATGAAGTAGAAGGTACATCCTTCTTGTTTTCAGGGACCGTGGTCTTGATGGTATTGAGCAGCACCTGGTCAGAGCTTTGCTGAATCCAGAGTCGGACAGCATACTCCTTGGTCCATTTAGCTATCAGTAAGGTGTCTCCAGAGCCGAGGGGAGAGTCGAGCAGAGGAGTCTGTTCCTGCCGCCATCACGCCAGATAAGCTGATGTGGCCAGCTGAGCTCAAAATTATGTACCCCCAGCTTAAAATGACCTTGTAAAAATAACATTAAGAGGGGAATTAAATTGTGTTAATATCAGGAACTGAGAACATCTCCAATAATAGTTCCCCTAAAGACAAACTATTGAAGTCATGATGACAAATACCAACAGAGCTTGAACAAAACAAAACCAGTATTACCTCATATTACTACTACACAACTGACACACATAGGATACTTTTAATAATATATGTCACTACTATATTCATATTGATAAATTCTGTACATATAACTTGTAATTTAAATTGATTGTGATTCCTGGTTCCCTTTGTAGTTGAATCAGGACACATATTCATTCATGCCAGCAATGAATACATATTGTTATTTGAAAAGTTATCAGTGACTCCTTTAAGATATCCTTGTAGAGTGTTTTATGTATGTGAGTGTCACAGTGTTGTCAAGTGTGGTGGAATAAATTAAATTGTTTATCCGTCTGTTGTTGTTATGACTTACACTTCATCATACACATACCCTAGACATACAACGTAGTCATCACACTATTCCAGAATAATTCTGACTGAGATATATATATATGTGGCAGCAAGTAAGGTTATCTATAATACACTACACTTATTAGATATAGATACCTTCACAGCTGATCTCAGTCAGTACACTAAGTCCCCTATAAATATTTATAACATCCCACTTCATCACAGAAGTTCCCTACAAGCTCGACAATCGCCGAGATCAGAAACCTTTGTTGTCGATTAACACCGGTTAACAGAGCGAACGGAGAAATCCTTTATCTCGGAAGAGAGCCTCCGCTGATTTCCCTGAGTGGGCAAGGCGTGATTTTCGTCATCTTCTAGCGAAAGAAAGCTATTCGTGTATAAATACTAAACCTCCTACAATCAGTTACCTAGTCGCCTCAGAGAATTTTTGGAATATCTAGCTCGACATCCTAGAAGCCATTGTATAAAGTGGATTACTTAGAATTCGTGGAGATAGTTTTATTTTTCTGTTTGCGGTAATATATATTAGCATTTTTCGTGATCTTGCGTGTTAAGTTTAACCTTTAGAAATTCACTGGGATTTTCTAAATGATAAAATGGTGTACTGAATAACGCATAGCTAGTATTATTCCAGAGGGTTTTAATTAACTAATAAATACGCTAGGAGTGTGATAAATGACAGAATCAAATTTACTTCTATCCATTATGTGTAATTTTATAAATGACTAGTGGTTATATCAAGTGTTAAAAGCGATAAGATAAGCTAGATATTTGTGGTTCCAAATCTAATTTAATAACATAATAGATAGGACATATTACCATTACCATTATATATATATATATACAAGGGGATTGACATAAGTCTTAGGCCTGACCATGAAGGAGTCACAGGAGGAAGATGAAACGTGGCACATTTAAAGTTCATCATATTTGCATTGAATGTTCGAAGTACGCGTTTGTTTCTTCAATGGGTTTTCCAGCTACGGTGCACGGCGCAATGTACCCTATTGACCGGATCTGCTGCTCCAAAGATTTGACAAAACAATGGAAAAGAAGGAGGCCATAGCTGTGATGAAATTTCTGATGTTTCAGGGAAAAACACCTACAGAAATACACAGGGAGATGGAACCAGTGTTTCGTGATTCTTGTCCTTCATATACTTCGGTAAAAAAACTGGTGTCAACAGTTTAAGTGCGGCCGCTCAAATGTTGCTGATCTTCCAAGATCTGGTAGACCAGCCTCAGAGTGCAACGATGAAAATGCAACAAGAGTGAAGAAAATCATTGACCAGGATCGAAAAATGACAATTGTGGAGATAGCTAGTAGAGTAAAACTAAATGAAAGAACAGTTTATAGAATTTTACACAACAGACTGAACATGAGAAAAGTGTGTGCACGCTGGGTTCCGCGACTGTTGACACGTGAACAGAAGCAAACGAGGGTAAATTGCTGTCAACAGTTGCTCAAAAAGTGTCAGCCAAAAAATTTTTTGGAGACCATGGTGACAGTAGATGAGACTTGGGTACACAATTATGACCCCGAATCCAAAATTGCCAGCATACAATGGAAAACCCCGGGCTCCCCAACACCTGTCAAGTCGAGGGCGCAGAAATCTGAAGGAAACGTGATGATGACTGTTTTTTGGGACGGCAAAGGTGTCCTTTTGAAAGATTATCTGCCTCTTGGCAACACAGTTAATGGACAGTACTGTGCAGATCTTCTCACAAAACTAAGAAAGGTTGTGACCAGGAAACGAGGGATAACGCGCACTCAAAATCTTCCTTTGCTTCAAGACAACGCGCCCTCTCACAAAGCACGGCTTGTGCAGCTAGCAGCCAACGATTTGAATATTGAAATTCTTCCACACCCACCATATTCTCTAGATTTGGCTCCATCAGACTTTTTTCTATTCCCAAATCTTAAAAAACAGCTAAAAGGAAATCATTTTGACAGCAATGAAGAGGTTATACTGGCATGTGATGACTGGTTTAGTTTGAAAAATAGGGTGTTCTACTCCCAAGGTCTTTTCAAGGTCAAGCAGAGATGGCAGAAGTGTGTCAATTCAGACGGTGGCTATATTGAAAAGGAATAAACACTATACAAAATTTCAGCTCTCTGTGACATGTCCTTCATGGTCAGGCCCAAGACTTATGTCAATCCCCTTGTATATAGTGGTTAAATGTTTGCATCTCTTCCTAAATCTAGGCTAGATCAAACCAGCGAACTAGCAGTCTTATAAACTATCCAGAGTTATTGTTGTACTATTGGATCTGTGATTTGTGACCTGTGCGGTCCACTTTCTTCATTTATGAGAGAGACCAATCTAGAGACCATAGACATAATAATGAGGCTGGACCTGAACATTACCAGATTTTATATATATATATATATAAATTGAATCAGCCCGCCGTGGCAGAATATAGATAAGAGGGGCGTTCAGAAAGTAATGCACCACATCGTTTTTCTCAGCTAATAATGAAGATAGAAGCATGAAATTTTGCACACTTCAAATATGGTATGTGCCAATTGTGTGCACTAAATTGCACCGCAACCGGCCAAATAATATGGCTGCCCTAAACCGTTGAAATATAGCGTGTTAGCAACATGTGTTATAAACAGCGAATTGTGATAGAATTTTTCGTTGCAGAGAAGGAAACTGTTGTGAATATTCACAAGCGTCTATGTGATGTGTATGGAAGTTTTGCAGTCGACAGGAATACAGTCAGTCGCTGGGTTCAGAGAATCAAAGAATCAGGAAGTGGAGATACGGAGCTGCTTGATCGGCCGCGCTGTGGACGTCCTGCCACAGCCACCAACGCAGAAATGTTGAAATGCGCTGAGGGCATTATTCTTACTGATAAGCGAATCACTACTCAACAATTGGCCTTACATCTGTCAGTCAGCATTGGTAGTGCAAATGCAGTTATAAAAACTCTCGGATTTTCTAAGGTTTGCGCAAGATGGGTTCCTCGAAGTCTCACAAATGACCACCGATTGCAAAGGAAAGCAATTTCTTCTGAATTTTTGGAGCGTTTCAATGCTGACGGAGAGAACTTTTTGGCTAAGATCGTTACAGGTGACGAAACCTGGGCACATCATTTTGAACCTGAGACAAAAAGACAGTCAATGGAGTGGCATCATCCGCAATCACCAAGAAGAAAGAAATTCAAAACAATTCCTTCAGCTGGAAAGGTCATGATCACTGTCTTTTAGGACATTGAAAGTGTGATTCTTGTGGACGTTATGCCAAGAGGAGAGACAATCAATTCGAAAGCTTACATTAAGACATTGAAAAAACTCAATCAACGTTTTCGCAGAGTTCGGCCGCACAAGAATCCAGCATACCTGCTTCTCCTTCACGACAATGCGCGCCCTCACACAAGTCTGGCAACACGGGAAGCAATCACCAAATTGGGTTGGACTGTACCACCCCATCCACCCTATAGTCCCGATTTGGCACCCTCTGATTTTCATCTATTTGGTCCACTTAAAGATGCACTCCGTGGGACAAGGTTTGAAGATGATGAAGGAGTGATTCATGCAGCGAAGAAATGGCTACATGATCAAGACAAAATCTGGTACGGGCTAGGAATACATGCACTTGGTTCGCGCTGGCATAAAGCCGTACAAGTTGATGGGGATTATGTTGAATAATACCGATGTTTACATGACATATCCATGTATATTGTGTATAAATTTCATGCTTTTTGAATAAACAGCTCCTGAGAAAAACGATGTGGTGCATTACTTTCTGAACGCCCCTCGTATATCCATTTACCTGACCTATGACAGTAGTTCCACTGGGATTATACTTTAGAGAATTCACTGGTTGAGAATCGGCCATCAACTCAGAGAACAGCCGATAGTTATTATTTGCATAACGTAACAGAGTGTCTCCGCCACCAGAGGCTAGACAACACAGGAACCATATATACATTTTTTCTTTCTATGACGGTGACAATCACGAATACGTCTTATTCCAACCAAATATACGCAGTGGTACATGAATTATCCAGGAAAACAATTAACGCATCAACTTCGGCGACTACCTTGACATCAGCAGTAAGCACCAAGGCTAGTCTGGGGCCTGAGTTGGCAATCAACATTGACACTGTAGTTAATATTACTGGTCAGTGTTTTTTTTTCAAAGGAATACCTGCGACAGCTATTGGGTAAGCGAATATGAGTGTGGCCACTGAGTGACTGAGTGAATGAACAGAAAGAGAGAAACATATATTCCATTGTTACAATCAGTATACTAATTCTTTTATTAATTCCTCATTAACCTGATTATTTACGGGATATCTTATATAGGAATTTGTTCTTTTCCTTAAATGACTATTTCATACCCTTATTGTTAACCTTTGACCTTTTGGGGTTATTACCTTCTGTTGGGATCCTGTCTCTACAAAGAGGGGTGGGAAATATTGGGTCATTTTCATTTGTCTTAAACCATGCTTTTACTGATATGTATATGCTTGATGTTGTGAAGTTCTTTTTGAGTGATAATAAACTTAATAAAACTTAACTTAAGAGTGTTGGTCGAACCCCTACCCATATACAGTTGACATTCAAAAATCCGGCCATCGATAATCCGGTTCCTTCAGATTTCCGGCATGGATTTCGGAGCGCATTTTTAAGTTTACCGCGTTGGCGCGCCACTGTTTTCTGGAGCAGTTTATGTTTTGATGCAGCTGTTGGGTCTTGCTTGCACGTGTTAACAGGCATTCCTGCTCATTCCTTCTCATTTAATCATTTATTTGCTGCTGTTTAGCCCCATTATGGATTCAGCAAATAAAAGAAGTGGTGTAAAACGTAAACATCGTGCATTGTCGATCGCAGATAAAGTGTACAGGTAGTCATTTTCTGTTAAATATATACAGAATATATAACCATAAAAAATCCGGCATTTTCAAAAATCCGGCACTCATCAGGTCCGGAGGTTGCCAGATTTTTGAATGTCTACTGTATATTATCCATAGTTTGTCACGTCTGTGCGTATTCGTCACGTAATTGTGCATGTATGTGAGGTGTAACCTATGGTTGATATATAAGGAGTGAAAGGTCGTCTGTTTACAATACAGTCGTATAGATAGGTTGGAGTAAAGAACTACTCACTCCAGAGATTGATCTTTCACTTACACTATCACCCCCTCGTGAAAAATCTATTTTCTTGCACCTTTATTCTCCCACATTTTTCCACTATCACCTCTGCTCAGACTGGACCATAAATACTGTAGCTTCAAACCTATCTTATAAAATTACGACAGTGATGCATGTCTGTCACTCCAGCAAGTGTACGCGTGGAGTAGGAAATTTCGAAACGGCGTGAGTTCTGTGACAGACTGTTCTCGACTGGATCAGGCACACCGAGTAGTGACCCCAGAGTCAATTACAGCAGTTGAACGCACCGTGATGGAAAATCGCGGAGTGACTGTGAATGAAATAGCCACACTTCTGGACATCAGTCAAGGTTCAGCACATCACATGATCCATGATGTGCTCCATTTCCACAAAGTCTCTGCAAGGTGGGGTCCACGGCAGCTTAGTCCAGAATTGAAACAACGACGTGTTGATGCCTGTCAAGAACTTTTGCGGCGTTTTGAAGCAGAAGGTGATGGTTTCCTAGCAAGAATTGTTACTGGAGATGACACCTGGGTTCACTACCACCAGCCGGAACCCAAGAGAGCGAGCAAGGAATGGCGCCATACTTCCTCACCAAAACCGAAGAAGTTCCGCACGCAGCCATCTGCAGGGAAGGTTATGCTGACTCTCTTTTGGGATGAACGAGGTGTTATTTTAGAACCAGGGGAAACACTGTCACCAGTGCCACGTATACAGATCTTCTGAGGAATCATCTTCGACCCGCAATTAAATCCAAACGATGTAGACTTCTGAGTACAGGTGTCCTGTTGGAACATGACAATGCTCAGCCCCATACTACCTGTGCAACGGTTGCAACCATCGAAGACCTACACTTTGAGTGTCTTCCACATCCGCCGTACTCGCCAGACCTAGCCCCAAGTGATTACCACGTCTTCGGACCACTCAAAGAGACGATGGGAGGACAGACTTTCAGGTCCGATGAAGAGGTGCAGCAGGTGGTGTGTGAGTGGCTACACACACGACCAAAAGAAATCTTTTCTAGAGGAATCCATGCACTTTGTAGGCGCTAGGGGACTTGTATAGAACGCAATGGTGACTACGTCGAACAATGATACAGTTGCGTGTCACTTTTTCTTAATAAATCTAGAACAAAAAATATTTAAGGTTTTCATTTGAAGCCCCCTCGTACTGAGTGGCCAATATATATATATATATAAGTAATTGTTTACCATTTAAATTATTACTCATTAAAATAATCTGATTAATTATTAGATCTGAAGTTACTGAATTATTTTCAATGTTCATTTGTTTTTTGTTGTTTTTTGTGTGTGTTAAAGCAATTTGTAGTGGTAGGGAGTAAATTCGAGCTACATTCACATTCCCTAGAGGGATAGGATAGGTCTAGCAAGAGGGTGAATAACCTGCCTATTCTTTCCATCTATATCATCTGAACTGTGAGGTTGACTACACGACTTTATCTTGTGCCATCCCTACCTATAGTTCACCAGATCTCTTTCACGAGTCTGGAAAAACTAATCTTTAACGAGATCAAGCAACTAGATGCTATCATCGAAAATTATCCATCTCGCCATATAATACATATTATGTCAAAACTCTTCACTATAGTCCGTTCGGAAATTCGTGCCCACAGAAAGCGTCAATTTTCTCCAAAACTGTTTGTTGTATGGACATGAATTTTTGCATACAGTCTTAGATTTTCCATGGAGTTATTAATATATTTTTTGCCCTTACAAAACTCATGTCATGTTCGAATTTTCTTCTTTACGTTATATAAAAAACTCTTACCGTTGTCTGGGTTAATTTTTAGTAGTTTTACAGGAAGGTTACAAGATCCGTTCAAAAATATATTGTTTTTGGTTTGAATTAGTGTAGTGACTACATGTCCGCACGAGTGCGCACATATTGTACACAGTCGCGAGTAACTAATTCAAACAAAAAAAAATATTTTTGAACGGATCTTGTACCATTCCTGTAAAACTACTAAAAATTAACCCAGACAACAGTAAGAGTTTTTTATATAACGTAAAGAAGAAAATTCGAACATGACATGAGTTTTGTAAGGGCAAAAAATATATTAATAACTCCATGGAAAATCTAAGACTGTATGCAAAAATTCATGTCCATACAACAAACAGTTTTGGAGAAAATTTACGCTTTCTGTGGGCACGAATTTCCGAACGGACTATAACACGGAACACTTGTGACTGGATTGTTGCTTCAGGACCCTAGCTCTAACCACACACAAAAAAACTCGTTTTTGTTTTTTTAATGTCAGCACCAAACATCCAAACTCCGGCACCTCGCTACGAGAAATACCAGACACAACCTGTTATGGGTAACAAGACGCGATAATCCAACCGGCGACTGACATAATCCGTTGGAACCACTTCCGGCAAATCACCGTATTCTGATCTTTAATATCATCTCGAAAGCATATCAGTTCTACATGAGCTCAGTCGAGTATTCTTCAGGCGCACGTCCTGTATGCCAGTGGTTCTCAACCGGAGTGTGCGTATCCCAGGGGAACCTCAGGCGTTGCATTCAACATGACGGATTCTTAAGTGCTGAGTTTTTAGGAAAAAACTCTTATCAGCCAATTTATATTCGAATCGATTTATGCATGTTTACGATATTCAAATTTCTGTTGTTATGATGAGAGAGGGGGTAGTAGAAGTTGCTATTGCAGAGCAGTTGTTCTATATCCGCTGAAATCTGTATTTAGCTCGAGCGGTGAAAATAAAGAAAAACAAAACCGTTGGGCCTATATTAACCAGAGTCCCCGGTTCAGTCATTTCAGCGCTTTGCAATTGAGTAACCGCATCTGTTCAAAGAAGGTGGGGATTCGAAGAAACGTTTTGTGCTGCGATTTTGCGGTGGACGGCGTGCTAGTTTTTTCTGCACATTTGTTTACTTGAAGTCTTAATAATACTTACATTTTTTTTTTTAAGTTTAAAATTTCAAGAGTGGCGATTATTTTATTGTTTCACAATATTACAGTACATACAGATATGCACACAAAAATAAATAAATAATTTTCTTAGCTCTCTGTGCCTAAGATAATCTTACGTGATACATGAGGACATAGCCGACCCTACACAGTTGTGACAAAACGACTGATAATTTGTATTTTCCAATCCGCCCCCTTCTCCTTTCTCTTCTAAATTTTTTTCTGGTTTCACAGGCTATATGTATTTCGTTTATTTACATTGTTCTAATGGCCTCAGTAACCCTATTATTCCCCTCTCAGACACCCACCCCGAAGAGTGGCTGGTGTTTTGTTTTCGTTTCGTGCTCATTATAAATGCATCGCTTTATTTTTGGTGGCCAGCGACCGGCGACTGTGGTAATCTTACCTAAGACGTATCTGCAGTCTGTCAAACTAGGGGAATGCTCTTCGCGTGTTTTGACCACGAGCGAGAAATAGATTCTTTGAAAAACGAACCGGTCTTACTAAAGTTGGTAGCTTGAGCGGCGCAACGAGGAAACCCTTTGAAAGTCGGGTTCCGCTTTTCATCTCCGTTCAGGGGAGAGCAACTCACGATCGTTCTGAGACTTTGGTAGCGGCCCTTGATAGCGGTCGCTTTCTATGTCGGCTGCCGAGAGATAAGGTTACGTCTTATTCAGAGAATTTTCACGTGTCTGTTGTCTTCTGATGTAGACTTTAGAATAATGTTATGTTACTCGGGATTACGCTTGTAAAGGCACAGCGACCGAACACCTGCGAAAACATGCAATGCCAGGTGGCTGGGTTAGCGTCTCTTTTAAACTATATAACTTGATGAGATTATTCGTTCAGTACACTCGTACATTTTTCCTGCCCGTAGATGGCCAAATGAGACACAGGCAGTTGTGGGCACAAAACTAGACTTTGTGTTGCCTTATTCTCGTCATCTCGGGGTATTATATTTTGTAATATAATTCATGTTAGCTTTAACATATATATATAACTGATAGCAGTGTGACTTGAACTAATTTTCGGTGAACTTCTCAATAAATTGATTCAGTGATAAGGTAGCGCCGTCTTCAGTCTAAGTTAACAGGTGCTTAATCTGTTAGGTGTCTCCGGGTGTTATTGTTTACAATGGGTTAGATGGTAAACTGATGCTAACAGATACTTACTAGGCGAAGAACCTGATAGTCTGTTCAGTGCTTTCAATGGGTTACATAGTAAGCTTATGCTGTCATTATTTTTGGAGGAATGTCAGTAGTGTAACGTATTCACATAAACCTGATTAGTGGCGGCTATTCGCTATTACGACTGGATTATAAGAGGTAGTCACTTATTACTTTCTGAGAGAAACTTCTCGTGGTTGAGTGTGGAATTATAATATGCCTATTTTGTGTAGCTAGACTCAGTTTAGAACTTACACGGCAGTTAACCCCCAGCCAGTAAAAGAATTCTGTCCTACGTAAAGTCACCGTGTATTATAATAGCATTATAACATTACATTTTTGGTGTATTCTAGTTGTGGGAAGTAATTACTTTTCCTTTTGTGTATCGACCCCAACGGGGCGCATACAATTTTATTGTGTAATGTATTTAGTGCTAATATTTTATGTATGTCAAGTAATGATATGATTAATAGTACACCCTCTTAACGGGAACCACTTGGTTGGACAACCCACATGTGGAGTTGGAAGAGGACTTGGAGCAGGTTGTTTCTGTCAGCGCACATGCTGAGATGTACATGTAGGCACAAGATATTTTAGCCTATGCGACTGCAGGCTGATAATTGATAGAGTGGAATTAACAGGAGGACAATGCATTGGTATTAAAGACAGCACCGAGATTTACCTAGCATAATTATTATACACATACTAGAATGGGGCATAACATTTTAGTATACCTTAGTTATGATTTTATTTATTTGTTTGATGTAAAGGTTGTTTGTTTTAGTCTCAGTTCCGGGGTACCCCACTGTTACAGCTGGATCTCAGTCAAGGAATGTAACATTCTCCTCGACCTCCTGGTTCCAGTAAGCAACGAACACCACGAGTTGTCATAACGTACCTGAAATTGAAACCCTCTTCACATAAGCCCTCTAACGGGAATTTAACTCATGCAGCAACAGCAAATCTGGAATCGTATTGTGCAGTAGTGGTTTACAACTCGCCAATTTAATACAAGTCAGAGCTTTAGTGGCATCTAATACCTCATTTTGCTCATCTTCACCAGCTGAATTAAAAGAATCTGACTGTGTGCTTAAACTGAGCGCTCAGTCACAATAACGTTCAAACCAGCCCAACCGGATTTAAGCATCAAGCACGCAGGCCTATTTCATGCGCTGGATAATAGCGAAGCGGACAGCTGTCCTAGTTTGACCTCGTCTTGTATACTTCTGGTCAGTCAAAAACCCCGCCCGTATTTGCGGTCAGTGGAAAGACTAGAGATAAACCTACAGCTTATCGTGTTAGTAAGTGGTGAAGGCTACGCAAGGATAGCGTTTGCTCTTCCCCAGTGGATTTAGTATACTCCTCCAGTCTGGATAGAGACTTTAGACACTGTGATAGCGTTCTATCATACACATACAGCCGAAGAATTTATCTATGGGTTTAGTTTATGGATCGGGGCAGAATAGTTGGTTTTGTTCCCTTGATGTTTCTGTAATTGTTAACTTGTGATTTTTCTGCATTTTTTTTTTTTTTTTGGTATGCTGATATACTTGATTTATATAAATTTTCTACTTTCAAGAATTTAATAAATTTAAACCTTTTGTTAATGCGCTGTTCATGACCTTTCTCCATATAAATTTAGCTCTTACTATATTCTCTATCTGTCTGTGAGAAAGAAGAGAGAGCGGGTGATTCGTAAGACTATATAAGCGAATGTGGGCTTGGCAAGAGAGATAGCTGTAATAGCCCTCCTTCCAGGTTGTCATACAGTCACCCTATTTTCACACATTATCTGTGTCTTCTCTATAAATCTGACAGTTCCCTTATTTTGTCGATTTCACTAAAATTGTCAAACTCGACAAATATTTCTGAAACCTACACGCTCGTGACAACACTGTGGAGTCCACAGGGTACTTCAGTCGAAAAGACTGAGAACCGCTGCCATAAATGATTTATTTATGTCAAGGTTGATTTCATGTTGTTGAACTTCAAATATTTAATCAATGTCATATAGATTTATATTTTTGTACTAGCCTATTTTTTATTCATAAGGCAGTTGTATGTATGATTTTTGTGATAAGTTATCCGCCTATTTTAATAAATCGTTGCACCAAATAAGACTAGAACTTCAACTTTCTTAAAAATGTTTACCAGGTAACGCATGCATTACCTTCTAGAGGAGAACAGGACTTCAGCAAATGCCCGCTTAGCCTACATATCCTGTGCTATCGTTCAAGGTCTTTTACATGCCTTCTTTATTCTCTTCATGTCTAATTCCCATCGCCTTACCGCAACATTACAGCGCATTAAAAACATTGACGTCACGCTTTATTGTCCTTACAATAGAAATGACGAGAGTTCCATTTTTCCCGGCTTTGAAATTGTGCCATAAGCCAGTGCTCTTAAGACCACAGCATAGAAAGAAAACATACGTTCCCAGACAAAAACGCGCACACAATACACATGTACACGCCGACACATACACACACCCACCCATCCCCCCCTCCCCACACACACACACTCTGGTTCCAAAGGACATAGGTTATTTGTACTTTTTTTTCCCTCGTTATTATATAGTCATGTTAAGCCTAACCCAGTTCAACTTAAGTTATGATGTTCCAGGTTGGCACAATACCATTTAATGTTCTCAACCAATGGTTCTTTTTTTTTTTTTTTTTTACTCGGAGGATATATATTACAGCGGTTTTGATAATTCTTAGCCAGGGCAGAAATCTATAACGGCTAAATGCCCATTTTGTTCACATTTTATAAATAACGATATTCATTCGTTCGTTCCTTCGCTTGTTAGTTAGTTCTTATAGCACGTTTGAGCTACTCCTTCATGTCTTCTCAACAAACAAACAAAAATCACACAATACATCATTAGATATAGTCCGTACGGAAATTCGTGCCCACACATTGCAACCCCTTGACGGATGTTATTGAAATTTGCTACGTGCCCTACTGATATCAATGCAGTTATTAATATATTTTTTGCCCTTACAAAACTCATGTCATGTTCGAATTTTCTTCTTTAAGTTATATAAAAAAAAACTCTTAACGTTGTCTGGGTTAATTTTTATTAGTTTTACAGGAAAGTTACAAGATCCGTTCAAAAATTGCGCACTTAATTTTTGTTACAGCACAGCACAAGCGATGAAATGTGCTATTCAATATTTTTTTTGGTTTGAATTAGTGTAGTGACTACATGTCCGCACGTGTGCGCACCTGTTGTACACAGTCGCAAGTAATTATTTTAGCGGCGTATGCTAATTTCAATGAGTTGGCTGCAACGAAACAAAACGACACCAGCGTATAATATATTAATAAACTAAACTGCATAATTATGAAAAGCGCAATGAATCTGAAATGCAAATTTATCACTTCGCAGAAGGTAACTGTTATATTGTACAGGCATTTTCGCAGAGAGGCTAAGATGGGTTGTTTATACCACGACATCCAAGAACCAGGTAGGAGAACATGAAAGGCCCTGGGTGTGGATAGAAGATCTTTTCGACGTTGGATACAACAAGACGGTGATTGTACAGAGGCTGCGGTTAAGCAAGGAAGGAAGGAAAAAAAATGATGATTTTGACAAGGATGTCATTAGACGTTTGATTTTGAAGATGTTTAATGCCAATCAACTTGTTACTCTCCGCATGCTGAAAAGTCGGCTGCAAGCAGAATGCGATATTAACGTCTCAAAAACAACTCTTTGGCAACTTGTCAGAAGTGTCGGCTTCACTTTTAGAAAAATGTTTGGCGGAAGGAATTTTTTTATGTGAAAAACCACATCTGGTTGCAGTTCGAAGCAAATACCTTAGGCAGATTCGTGAGAGAAGGCAAGACGGCTATGATATAGTGTATTTGGACGAATCTTGGGTTAATGCTCATCATACGAACGAGAAAGAATGGCAATCTGTTGACGGAGACCATAGAAGGAAAATTCCCAGCAGCAAAGGTCAACGCATTATATTAGCACATGCTGGCAGCAGACAGAATGGGCTTGTCCGTGATGCAAAGCTTATTTTTCAATCAAAGTCTGTAGATAGTAGGGACTACCACAGTGAAATGAATGGGCAAATTTTTCGAGATTGGATAGTGAATACACTCCTCCCGACTCTAGATAGGCCGTCTTGCCTGGTGATGGATAATACGTCCTATCATAATGTTCTAGCGCAGGAGGATAAAGCTCCCACTTCGGCAAGCACGAAAGACGAAATCAGGAGGTGGCTTGTGAATGAAAATATCTTCGCTGACAACAGCTATTTAAAACCAGAGATGTTGCAGCTTGTGAGACAGAGGAATAAGACAAAAGTGTATCTGATTGATAAAATCATCCAACAGCAGGGTCATGTTTCTCATCGACTCCCACCTTACCATTCTCACCTTAACCCAATAGAGCTGGTTTGGGCTAGAGTTAAAGGGCAAGTGGCCGCCCAGAACACCACTTTTAAAATGTGCGATGTTAAAGACATGACTCGTGAGGCACTTTCACGAACAGGCACAGAGTATTGGGCTAAATGTGAAGAACGCGTGCTACAGGAAGAAGAAGATTACTGGCAGCAAGATAGCTTGCAGTTTATCCAACCAATAACTGTTGTGAACTTATTGGAGTCGTCCGATTCGGAATGAGGCACGTCGATCGCATTCCTTCGTTTGTGATAAACTAATTTCATATGCCAATATATAATAACACATAAACAGTTACGATTTGTCATAGCTTCCCGATGATTTACTGCTATCATGGTTCATTATCAGAACATCATTCCTCGTATCAAAATCACATGAACAACCAATCACACATTTAGGACACGCCTTTGAACCGTCTTGTCGCACAAATATTGTGATTTACTGTAAGAATTAATGTTACGGGCAGTTTTAGGCAAATGTTCCAAGAAGATCAAAGAAAATCGCCGTTTTGCAAATTTCGCGACAGCTGTGGATGTAATGATTGCAAAATCTTAACTGCATGGAAAATCTAAGACTGCATGCAAAAATTCATGTCCATACAACAAACAGTTTTGGAGAAAATTGACGCTTTCTGTGGGCACGAATTTCCAAACGGACTATACCTTCTTTGATCCTATATACAATAAATGACGAGAAGGAATAAAGCCATAACCAAAAAATGGTAATCGAATAAGTATCTAAAATTATAGACATATCTTAATTATAACTTATCAAGTGTTGCACGAGACATCTGTCTCCATCATTTGAAAAGAAAAACACCTCTCGTCTTGGCTACTTGGAACATTAGATCATCTCAGAGTGTGACATTTTCGCTACAAGGAGTGCGACATCGTCTCTATCTGAATTGTAACATTGTCTCAATTTGGAATGTCACACTTTCGCTTCTTGGAGTGTTATTTTGTCTCTACCTAGAGTGTAATATTTCCTCTACATCTGGAGCGTTACATCTTCTCTACTTGTAGTGTGACATATTATCTATTTGGAGTGTTAGATCTTCTCTACTTTAAGTATGACATATATTCTATGTTATTGGATTGTTGCATCTTCTCCACTTGGAGTGTTACATCTTCTATTTTTGGAGTGTTACATCTTCTCTACCTGAAGTGTGACATCTTTTCTAATTGGAGTGTTACATCATCTCTACCTGGAGTGTTTCATCTTTTCGAATTGGAGTGTTACATTTTCTCCACCTGGAGTGTGACATCTTCTCTACCTGGAGTGTTATATCTTTTCTACCTGGAGTGTGACATCTTTTATAATTGAGTGTTACATCTTCTCTACCTTGAGTGTTACATCTTCTCTACCTGGAGTGTGACATCTTTTCTAATTGGAGTGTTACATCTACTCTACTTAGAGTATGATATCTGCTCTAACTGGAGTGTTACATCTTCTATTCTTGGAGTGTTACACCTGATATGCAATTTCTGGGGTGCTATACTCATAAACAAATGCTATATTCATTTATAAAAAATATTGTTCATTAATATTTTCTATGGCTTGACCTTTTTGACTGACATCATCTAGAGCAGGGGTTATTAATCTTTCTTGATCCATAGACACCTTTGATTGTCCGGTAAAGGCTACGGATCCCTTCTTACAAAAAAATAAATGTACATATGTGGTAAAGTGGGATTTTATAAATATCTATAGGGGACTTAGTGTACTGACTGAGATCAGCTGTGAAGGTATCTGTATCTAATAGGTGTAATGTTTTACAGATAACCTTACTTGCTGCCACATATGTATACCTCAGTCAGAATTATTCTGGAATATTGTGATGACTACGTTATATGTCTAGGGTATGTAGATGATGAAGTGTAAGTCACAACAACAACAGACAGATAAACAATTTAATTTATTCCACCACACTTGACAACACTGTAACACTCACATACATATAACACTCTATGAGAATATCTTAAATGAGTCACTGATAAATTTTCAAATATCAATATGTATTCAATGCTGTCATTAATGTATATGTGTCCTGATTCAAATACAAGTGAACCAGGAATCACAATCAATTTTAATTACAAGTTATATGTACAGAATTTATCAATATGAATCTTGTAGTGACATATTTTATTAATATTATCCTATGTGTGTCAGTTGTGTAGTGGTAATATGAGGTAATACTGGTTTTTTTTTTTTTTTTTTTAAGCTCTGTTGGTATTTGTCATCATGACTTCAATAGTTTTGTTTCTGTTGGAACTAGTATTGGAGATGTTCTCAGTTCCTGGCATTAAAACAATTAATTTCCCCTCTTAATTTTATTTTACAATGTCAGTTTAAGATGGGGTACATAATGTTGAGCTCAGCTGGCCACATCAGCTTATCTGTCGTGATGGCGGCAGGAAAAGACTCCTCTGCTCGAGTGCTCCCCTGTGTTCTGGAGACACCTCACTGTTAGCTATATGGACCAAGGAGTATGCTGTCCGACTCTGGATTCAGCAAAGCTCTGACCAGGTGCTGCTCAATAACTTTAAGACCATGGTCCCTGAAACAAGAAAGTTGTACCTCCTACTTCAGAACTAATTTACACTCCATTTCTACACTGAACACAGTACAAACATTGAGTTCAGAGCATTAGGCCAACTGTTAGCTTCATCTGAAATACTTTACACCAGTATATTCCTCCCTAATGGTTACCACGCCTCTGCAATTCCAGCATTATTTCTTTCTAGTCAATAAGTTAGGTGTCAGTGTACTGTTTGGCAATTCCATGTAGTTTCACTTTCCTCCGACACCTTCTGTTCAGGCTGGAGCACTATAGGCTTTACCTCATGTTCGCTACTGAACCACACATATATACAGACATAAATTATCAATTTACATTCAATTTTCATTAAAAGGATATTGAATATTTCAAGCTTACCACAATTCAATGGAAATAATAAACAGTTTCGTTGACTGGCAATGAATAGGCACAAATTCCGATCTGCCGATGTCCCAGGCTTTTATTTTTAGAAAAATATGCCCTGGTGCTCAACGCACTGTTTCTTATTAGGTTTATTACAAGATGTGGCAAGGAACAGACGCTCTGAATTGAGTATATTCGCAGCTCTAACCAATCATGCCATGTCTACCTACTTTTCAAAAAAATATTACCCTTCTCACGTTTCCCCTGACAACGAAAGATAGTATTTATAGTCCGACTAATCGTGTTTAGCCTTATATATATTTTCCGCCAATCCAATAGGAGGTAACATGTCAGCCTATTTGCCGTACAATGGTGGGGAGAAATTCTGCCACTGAGCGATTCTGAATTTGGTGTTGTCTGACACCCTCACTATTTTCTTTTGGCTATAATTTGGTAATTCCTAGACTATTTGCGTAACGTTTTACATATTCTTTGTCAGCAAGTCCTAAGGAACCCAAATATACAAATTTAAAAGAGCTAAGTGGCTGCGTTCAAAATATGCAATTTCTTCTACCTCCTGTTTACTTCGAAGATGTGCTGTCTGGGTACTGTAATGTTTTCAAACGTAAACCAGTATAATGTCATATTTCCCAATAAGCGTTTTTTCAGGATTTTAAAACCTAACTCTGGTATGGGTAGTGTTTTTATCACTGTCGATTTGAAAAAAATTAGTGCTAGTGGCCTTACACGCGTGATGGCAGCAATTGTGTATCGTGCGACGCGTGTTTAGTGTTGCATGTGTCCCTGCTTTCTGCCTCTCCCTTCTCTCTATCCTTTAGTCCATCTGTCTTTCGTTTTTGGTAACATAGTGTATAAAAAGACATGAATGGAATTTTAAATCTAGGTCAACTTGCGTATTTCAAGGTTTTTCTTATAAATGGAGTACCCTTTTTATTGTGTCTGGGAAACGCGTGTATGTTGCAGAAGGCTTTTACTATCAACGTGAAACGTTACAATTTGCAGACGCAGGAGAACACAAGGGGATTTCGAGTACAGTCATTGTGACAGCACTGTTCTTTACCATTCTTCTTTCCTTGTATTAAATTTATTTGTTAGGCTTTATATTTACGTTTTAATGTATATATGTGGATTAGAATTTCTCACGACAAATCCTCCCCACTTAAAACAGACGTTATATGTCAGTCTATAATTCTATATACACATAGAGAAATTTCTTATTATTCCTGGGTTTTAGGGTGATTCTCATCACACGGATGGCGGCTTAAAAAATCCGCTCCCAGATTTGTTTTTCCACTTATATACTCTATGCTAAACTCAAATGGCTGCATCAATAAAGACCAACGGAGTAATCTCGAGTTCTCATGCCTAGCCTGTGCTAGAAACGATAAAGGTTTGTGATCCGTTTGCAACTTAAATGCCTTCCCATACAGATAAATACTGAATTTCTTTATTGCCCATATTACTGCAAGACATTCTTTTTCGCTAGTTGAGTAGTTGATTTCAGCTTTATTCAACTTTCTGCTAGCATATGCCACTGGGCTTAATTCCCCATCCAATGCATCTGATCTCTGTAGCAGAGTTGCACCTAACCCAATATTACTGGCATCCGTTCGTACTATGAATTCTTGACTTAAGTCAGGTAATTTCAAAATAGGTTTGCTTGTTAGCTTTTCCTTCAATTCCTGGTAAGCCATTTCACATTGTGGTGTCCATGTAATTCGGTCTGGATTTCCCTTACGTGTCAAATCAGTTAACGGTGCACATATGGAATTAAAGTTTTTGATATACTTTTGGTAGAAACCACATAATGAGACAAAGGATCTCACGTCTTTCTTGGTTTGTGGTCTCGGGGCTTTCTTTAGTTTCTCTAAATTCTTTGGGTCAGGGGTCATGTTTCCCTGATAGACTGTGTGTCCCAAAAATTCCAATTCTTTACATCCAACGCAACATTTGGTTGGTCGGGCTGTTAAATTCGCTTCCCTAAGTCGATTAAACAGCATGTTCAGAGAGTCAATGTGTTCCTCAAATGTTTCTGTTGCTATTAGGATATCATCCATAAAATTTGTGATGCATGGGTTATTCAGAGGGTCCAATAATTTTCTCATCATTCTAGAGAAGACACTAGGCGCATTCTTCAATCCAAATGGCAATCTATTAAACTCATAGTGTCCTTCTGAGGTACTAAAAGCTAGGTATGGTCTAACCTCAGGCTTTACTGGAATCTGATAGTATCCTTTACTCAAATCCACTTTTGAGAAATATTTAGCTTTATTTAGCCTGGCAAACAACTGATTTGTATCCGGCAATGGATCCACCTGTCCTTCTGTAATAGCATTCAGTCTTCTGTAATCTATACAGAGTCTATGTTCTCCAGAGGGCTTCCTTAAGAGTACAACACCGGAACTATACGAAGATTCACTGTGTGAAATAATTCCTTCCTTCAACAAATAATCTATCTCTTCCTTCAAAGCTTTCTCCTTAGCAAAAGGAATCGAATATGTTTTCATACATACAGGTGTGGGGTCTATCAGTTTCATATCATATTCCAATAAGTTTGTATGCCCAGGTCGGTCTGTTAACACCTCTGCATGATTATTTAGAACCTGTTGCACTCTCTCTTTCTGAGTTTTCGTTAAATGTGTACTGATTTTCACCTGTGCCGCTGTCTCACAGGGGTGTAATGGATATTCAAATGATGAAAGTGGTTCCTTTTTCATCTCCATGGCAATGGACAAGGTCAACAAGTGTGTCTCTTCCTGATGTTCTCTTTCCAAATATTTCTTCAGGAGATTCACATGATATATTTTTTCTTTCCCCTTCTTATCTATCTTATAATTTGTTCTAGACACCTTCTCTAGAACTGTATATGGACCTTGCCATCCAATCTGTAACTTGTTCTGACTCCCGGGGAGAAGAAGCAGTACCTTCTCTCCCACAGCCAAATCTCTGTCTTTCGCCTTCCTGTTAAAATGGGCAGCATGTTTCTTCCTGGCTTGTTTCAAATTTTCATTGGCAAGTTTCCAGCCAGTTTTTAAACGAGTGGTCAGCTCATTCACATATTGGTATGAGGATGTAATATTTTCCTCTGCTTTTTCATCAGTCCACGTTCTTAACAGAGTTACATATGGACCTTTAAATTCGGAAACTTATTTCTCCTAGCACATGCCAGGTCCTTTCCACCCGAAGCTCTGTAGTGATGATTTTTCTTCCCAGAATTATCATGCACAAAACGACCGCTACCAATTCTTCTTTTGGGGCTTTCTCCCCACTTAAAATTCTTGATGAGAGATTTCCTCTCTACATCCTCTTCCTCCAGTTTGTTTAAGTCCGATTGAGGGATTGTCGGCTTATCCTGGGGTAAGACATCTTTTTGCACTCTCTGCATAGTGGCCATTGTAAAACAGTTAAGTGAAGCTTGTCCGTGAAAAGGGGCTTCCCATTCCCTTTGGTCCACTTTATCAAATTTATTTTTCTTTTTATTTTCAGGCCTAATTTTGCCCCTTGGCGTGTCCAGGTCCTGATCAATGTTCCCACTTGTGGGTGTTCCCTCATGTGCTATGCTACACCTTTCTACAAAATTCTCAATGTCCCATCTTGCCTTGGGCCAATAATAATTGTGAGCCACCTTTTGGATGATGGTCCCTATTTTCTCATGGTCCCCATCTGGTTTCACATGTAGGCTCCTTATTAAGTCTGCCCTATATCTTTTTGGAAGTACCAGCTGTCCCTGACCTTTGGATCTAGCTCCAGTCTTCCTATACATCAACTTGTTTTTCATGTAAAAATCTCCCTTGCCTGGAGTTGTATGACAAGTTGACAATTTCCTGAAACAAGGCTTGAGGGTCTTGTCCCCAGCCTGTGCCTTCCTCATCTCTTCTGGAGTGGTATCTAACATAATATCCTCCTCCTGTCTTGAGGTCGACCTGACCTGAAGGGTGGCCATATACACAGGTTTCCTTCTACAACGGTCAGTGTCATGATTGTTCATCTTACAATTTTTACACCACCTTTTTCCTTGGTTGTAAGATTTTCTTTCATCATATTTCCTTTCATCGAATTGTGGGGTTTTATTTTTATTGTCATACCGTGGCCTATCAAATTGGTGCTTACCTTTGTTTTGATCCCTAGGATCAAATTTATTAAAGTTCTGTGGTGCCCTAAAATTATCCACCTGTTTCTTTTTATTACCTGTTACCTCTGCTTGAGCTGCTTGATACCTTTCTGCAACATTTAGCAACTCACCCAGCCTCTCTGCACCTTGTTCCATGAGAAACTTTCTCAGGTCTGGAGCCATGGACTCTCTTAATTGTTCTATAAGGATCATTACCTTAAGATCTTGGGTTTTCCCCAGAGAAGTCCATTTCTCCAAGTATGTCTCTATTCGTGCAGAGAACTGGTGATAGGTTTCACCTGACAGTAGTTTAGCATTCCTAAATTTTTTCCTATAAAATTCTGCGTTCTTTTCATATCTTAACAAAAGAGCCTGCTTTAGCATGTCATAATTTTCCTGATCACCTCTGCTCATTTTAGCAAAAACTTCATAAGCTGCCCCACGAAGTCCCTGAGATAACTTTAAGCTCCACCTTTCTCTCTCTAACCCATATGTGGTAGCTAATAGTTCATACCTATTTAGATAGCTCTCTATATCATCGTCTTTCTCAACAAAATGATCTAAATGAAAATTCATAGCTGAGGTTGAGGCTCCTTGGCTAGCAGTGGCATCAGAGGCAAAGGGACTGGCACCATTTTCAGGAGCATGGCCCTGAAACTCAAACTCCCTTAGTCGTAACTCATGTTCCCTTTGTAATCTTTTATCTTCTGCTTCCCTTTCTGCGGCTAATCGCTTGTCTTCCCTTTCTGCAGCCAATCTTTTTTCTTCTCTTTCTGCAGCTAATTTCTTCTCTTCTCTTTCTGCAGCTAATTTCTTCTCTTCTCTTTCTGCAGCTAATTTCTTCTCTTCTCTTTCTGCAGCTAATTTCTTCTCTTCTCTTTCTGCAGCTTGTCTTCTTTCCTCGGCTTCCAATGCTTTAGCCTCTTTGTCAGCCTCAATCTGCAACCTCTTAATTTCCTTTTCAGCCTCTAACTTTCTTTCGGCCTCTTTTTCTAATCTTCTTTCTTCCCGTTCAATATATTTGTCACATTCAGCAGTGACATAAGAAATCATAATTTGCCCGTCCATTCCTAACTCTTTCGCAGTCTGTACAGCAGCAGATCGAAATTTTGCCAGGTCGGCCATTGTCTAACAGATAAATGTCTAAAATATTTAACTAAACAATTTTATCTATGACTAATTAACTCAGGACAACACAGGCACTGTGAGCTCAACCTTATTTATTTTCACCCAAGGATACCTTTTAATTCTATTATTCCCTGAGGTGAATTACCCCCAATATTTTAAATAGGGAGAGATTCAAAATCCCGAGAGCGAGACCCCAATATATGTGGTAAAGTGGGATTTTATAAATATCTATAGGGGACTTAGTGTACTGACTGAGATCAGCTGTGAAGGTATCTGTATCTAATAGGTGTAGTGTTTTACAGATAACCTTACTTGCTGCCACATATGTATACCTCAGTCAGAATTATTCTGGAATATTGTGATGACTACGTTATATGTCTAGGGTATGTAGATGATGAAGTGTAAGTCACAACAACAACAGACAGATAAACAATTTAATTTATTCCACCACACTTGACAACACTGTAACACTCACATACATATAACACTCTATGAGAATATCTTAAATGAGTCACTGATAAATTTTCAAATATCAATATGTATTCAATGCTGTCATTAATGTATATGTGTCCTGATTCAAATACAAGTGAACCAGGAATCACAATCAATTTTAATTACAAGTTATATGTACAGAATTTATCAATATGAATCTTGTAGTGACATATTTTATTAATATTATCCTATGTGTGTCAGTTGTGTAGTGGTAATATGAGGTAATACTGGTTTTTTTTTTTTTTTTTTTTAAGCTCTGTTGGTATTTGTCATCATGACTTCAATAGTTTTGTTTCTGTTGGAACTAGTATTGGAGATGTTCTCAGTTCCTGGCATTAAAACAATTAATTTCCCCTCTTAATTTTATTTTACAATGTCAGTTTAAGATGGGGTACATAATGTTGAGCTCAGCTGGCCACATCAGCTTATCTGTCGTGATGGCGGCAGGAAAAGACTCCTCTGCTCGAGTGCTCCCCTGTGTTCTGGAGACACCTCACTGTTAGCTATATGGACCAAGGAGTATGCTGTCCGACTCTGGATTCAGCAAAGCTCTGACCAGGTGCTGCTCAATAACTTTAAGACCATGGTCCCTGAAACAAGAAGGTTGTACCTCCTACTTCAGAACTAATTTACACTCCATTTCTACACTGAACACAGTACAAACATTGAGTTCAGAGCGTTAGGCCAACTGTCAGCTTCATCTGAAATACTTTACACCAGTATATTCCTCCCTAATGGTTACCACGCCTCTGCAATTCCAGCATTATTTCTTTCTAGTCAATAAGTTAGGTGTCAGTGTACTGTTTGGCAATTCCATGTAGTTTCACTTTCCTCCGACACCTTCTGTTCAGGCTGGAGCACTATAGGCTTTACCTCATGTTCGCTACTGAACCACACATATATACAGACATAAATTATCAATTTACATTCAATTTTCATTAAAAGGATATTGAATATTTCAAGCTTACCACAATTCAATGGAAATAATAAACAGTTTCGTTGACTGGCAATGAATAGGCACAAATTCCGATCTGCCGATGTCCCAGGCTTTTATTTTTAGAAAAATATGCCCTGGTGCTCAACGCACTGTTTCTTATTAGGTTTATTACAAGATGTGGCAAGGAACAGACGCTCTGAATTGAGTATATTCGCAGCTCTAACCAATCATGCCATGTCTACCTACTTTTCAAAAAAATATTACCCTTCTCACGTTTCCCCTGACAACGAAAGATAGTATTTATAGTCCGACTAATCGTGTTTAGCCTTACATTTATTTTCCGCCAATCCAATAGGAGGTAACATGTCAGCCTATTTGCCGTACAATGGTGGGGAGAAATTCTGCCACTGAGCGATTCTGAATTTGGTGTTGTCTGACACCCTCACTATTTTCTTTTGGCTATAATTTGGTAATTCCTAGACTATTTGCGTAACGTTTTACATATTCTTTGTCAGCAAGTCCTAAGGAACCCAAATATACAAATTTAAAAGAGCTAAGTGGCTGCGTTCAAAATATGCAATTTCTTCTACCTCCTGTTTACTTCGAAGATGTGCTGTCTGGGTACTGTAATGTTTTCAAACGTAAACCAGTATAATGTCATATTTCCCAATAAGCGTTTTTCAGGATTTTAAAACCTAACTCTGGTATGGGTAGTGTTTTTATCACTGTCGATTTGAAAAAAATTAGTGCTAGTGGCCTTACACGCGTGATGGCAGCAATTGTGTATCGCGCGACGCGTGTTTAGTGTTGCATGTGTCCCTGCTTTCTGCCTCTCCCTTCTCTCTATCCTTTAGTCCATCTGTCTTTCGTTTTTGGTAACATAGTGTATAAAAAGACATGAATGGAATTTTAAATCTAGGTCAACTTGCGTATTTCAAGGTTTTTCTTAGAAATGGAGTACCCTTTTTATTGTGTCTGGGAAACGCGTGTATGTTGCAGAAGGCTTTTACTATCAACGTGAAACGTTACAATTTGCAGACGCAGGAGAACACAAGGGGATTTCGAGTACAGTCATTGTGACAGCACTGTTCTTTACCATTCTTCTTTCCTTGTATTAAATTTATTTGTTAGGCTTTATATTTACGTTTTAATTTATATATGTGGATTAGAATTTCTCACGACAACATAGATGCATAATTAAAATGTGTGCATACAAATAATACGTTTTATTACAAAGAAAAATTGTTAAGCTTAGGTATGGTCATGTTGAAATGCAAAACAATCTGTAAACAGAATACATTTTCTTTAAATGCAAAAATCTATGATAATTTTCTGGGGAAAATTTTGGTGAAAATAAAATTAAGATTATTAGATTATGTACACGGACCCTCTAGAATCCATCCGTGGACCCCTAAGTTTCTTTGGATCACTGGTGTCACGGATTACCTCCCCTTAGCTCTGCAGTAGTGCTCCACCAGTGGCCAACACTCAAGAGTATCTAATATGGGTCTTCAAAGGTGTCTGCCGTCGCACAAGATTACTCTTGGCAGAGTGGTAGATAGAAGGATTATGATGCTTCTCTCGCAAGGGTGTGTTCACAAGATGTTTTCAGAAGTCAAGAACAATGCTGCATAGGGCAAAGCACAATTAATTTATATCTGATCCGACGCCTTTCGTGAAGAATTAAGCAATGGTTTTAGCCCGTTCAAGGCCCCAGCTGGTGTAAATCCAGCGAAATCCTTTTATAAGTATTTGCTCTATAAATGTAAATATATATCTAGATGTATATATATTAAAGAGTCTTGCTCATACGTTTGCTTTCATACCTATAGTAACTGAATCAACAATGATTGTTTTGTTTTAAAATAACTTGTAACAAATTTAATAATCAATTAGTTTTTAACAGGTTAAAATAACGATGTAATGATGGTGAATTTTAGATGTATATAAAATTGTCTTCACTGAGACTTGGATGAGGATTTATAAAAATGTTGTCCTTTTGCTGTTTCTTTTAAAAAGAGCTTTTCTGATCTAAGTGAGTCTGTAGCCGTGGTTTCGTCAATTCTTTTGCGACGAGGGCACTTCTCCACACAATTCGTTTAATGTAGGGGGTTTGGGTTGAATCCCTGCTTGTGACTCACAACTAGTGGTGTAGAAACTTTAGTCTTGAAGCTTCGAACCACGAACTTTAGGAAAAATAAAAGAGCAAATGCCTCTGCTATGTACATTTGTGGGCTGCAAATTAACAGGCGCATTGTCTTGCTATCCACCCACCAATTTTAGCCTCTCTGAATAATTAGACCTTTTGAGTATACACAGCGTAACTCATGGATTATGATTAGAAATCACCGATATTCTTCTGGGTATTCTAATGGGAAAATATGTGCTTGGACAGCGTGAGTACAATGATTTGTGCCTGAACTAAAATTATCAATTTACATATCTCACAAGATGACAGGATACACTTGATGCACATGGGATGTAATCATCACTCATCACTGCTGAATTCGGAGTCTGGGGTTGCTGCTGCTTTCGCTTTTCTGAGCGAATTAGCATAAAACAAACACCATCGCTTGCTGTAGTGGTTTATGAACATACTATTTTCATATGTTGAGGTTTCTAGCCTTCTATGACCCGTATAACCACTTAGCAAGTACCGACAAGTCACATTCACATGGTAATTACAATTACCCCAAAGTAACTTTTGGGAACACAATCTCCTTGCACAGATGTATGGACACAGCACGTTGATGCGATGCTTCGAATCACTTGTCTGGGTAATTTTATTATTCCTCTTATGACTTGATTCTGATTCCTTAAGTATCCAGTCTTTGTATTTAAAAATGCAGGTTCTCTTTTAAGTTATAAAGACGCCCAAATACTTTAATCTGTCACTTATAATTTTGGAATCCTTTGTTCTGTCCTTTTCTCTGGCTCTGGGGCATTGCTTGCTTGACGTTGCGATGCAGTCTGATTTGTGTCTCCGATTTTGCTAGATTATATTCCCATTTTTCAGTTCAAGTCCCAGATTGTATTTCTGACGAATTTGCCAATGAAATCCAATGTCTATTCCGTCTCTCAAATTAAACCAATCCAATCTTTTTAGAACTAGGTGGGTCGGGGTGTTAAATCATTTCTATCCCCACCATGTTTTAAATTTATCACTTTTTAAAATTTAAACGCGTGACCTCTATCAGATACGTCCGTAATACTTCCGATTGCCATGTATGCAAACTCACAAACACATATGTGAACTCATTTCCTGTCTTAATGCCTTTCCCACCATAATCTCCCCAGATGGGTTATCCGTATTATTGATACAGAACGTCCATCGGAAGCGATTATCTAATTAGCCCTTGTGTCTTCGCACATCTCTCAGACGGCTTTCTCAGACAGGCAGACTGCGAACCCAGGTGGTCACTTGCCTGTTTGTCGCTGGCCCCGGAAATCAATTACGTCAAAGTCGCTATTCCTCTTCACGTTTACTGTCTACATCAAAGGAGGCTAGACGACTTAAGTGATAAAAGTATTATTCGCTGACCTGTTCAATTAGCTTTGGCATGCTATGATTTACATGGTGAAACGTACGCAAGCCTGGGAGCGGCTAGGCAAAAAATGTAGGTCCATAAAATATGCCAAATAATAGTACGATGAAGGACAGAGAGAAGGGCGCAAAAGTACATGCATGAAACGTTTTGTAACAACTGGTTAAGATATCCTGATCTAGAGAAGCAAAAAATTGAGCTTATTATTACAAGTCTGCGTATCCTCCGGTGATATCTGAAATATTTATTTAAAAGGTGAACGTTTCTTTATTGCCTGTAAACTAATTTAAAGCTTCCATTATTCTTTCTCTCTGGCTGCCTGATTCTATCTTTCTATCTTCTTCTATAGCACGTTCACGTTTCTTCACTTTAATTGGTCGTCTCTTCCGTTTAAATTTAACTTTGTCGATAACAACGATTTCGTTTGGTGTCATCTTAACAAAAAACAAACAAAAAAAGAAATAAATACAGATTTATTAAACAAACTATTTTCTATCCCAGGCGCCAGAAAAATCACCATAAAAATATATCAATCAATACCCTTTAGCTCCCCACGGAGCATAGGCCTTCAATAAACTTTTGCTAAGTCCTTCCGTCACGTGCCATCAACTCAAGTTCTTTCCACGTCTTCCTCATCATATTCACTTCTGTCTCCAGTTCTCGTCTCCATGTGTTTTTGGTCTACCTCTGCCTTCTCTTTCCCTGGGGATTCCAGAACAAGAAATGCCTTGTAATGCTATCAATAGGTTTCCTAAGTGTGTGTCCTATCCATCGCCAGATTTTTCTTCTCGTCTCTTGTTCTTCTGGAATTTGTCTGGTTCTTGTCATAAGTTATAAGAACATATAAGCTGTTAAAAGTTCTCAAGAATTCAAGTCTGGCATTACCCTTCAGCTCCCCATGAAGCATAGGCCTTGATCAAACGTTTGCCACGTTCTACCATCACGTGCCATCAGCTCAAGTTCTACCATCACGTGCTTTCAGCTCAAGTTCTACCATCACGTGCCATCAGCTCAAGTTCTACCATCACGTGCCATCAGCTCAAGTTCTACCATCACGTGCCATCAGCTCAAGTTCTACCATCACGTGCCATCAGCTCAAGTTCTACCATCACGTGCCATCAGCTCAAGTTCTACCATCACGTGCCATCAGCTCAAGTTCTACCATCACGTGCCATCAGCTCAAGTTCTACCATCACGTGCCATCAGCTCAAGTTCTACCATCACGTGCCATCAGCTCAAGTTCTAACATCACGTGCCATCAGCTCAAGTTCTACCATCACGTGCCATCAGCTCAAGTTCTACCATCACGTGCCATCAGCTCAAGGTCTACCATCACGTGCCATCAACTCAAGGTCTACCATCACGTGCCATCAGCTCAAGGTCTACCATCACGGGCCATCAGCTCAAGATCTACCATCACGAGCCATCAGCTCAAGTTCTACCATCACGTGCCATCCGCTCAAGTTCTACCATCACGTGCCATCAGCTCAAGTTCTACCATCACGTGCCAACAGCTCAAGTTCTACCATCACGTGCCATCAGCTCAAGTTCTACCATCACGTGCCATCAGCCCAAGTTCTAACATCACGTGCCATCAGCTCAAGTTCTACCATCACGTGCCATCAGCTCAAGGTCTACCATCACGTGCCATCAGCTCAAGGTCTACCATCACGTGCCATCAGCTCAAGTTCTACCATCACGTGCCATCAGCTCAAGTTCTACCATCACGTGCCATCAGCTCAAGTTCTACCATCACGTGCCATCAGCTCAAGTTCTACCATCACGTGCCATCAGCTCAAGGTCTACCATCACGTGCCATCAGCTCAAGTTCTACCATCACGTGCCATCAGCTCAAGTTCTACCATCACGTGCCATCAGCTCAAGTTCTACCATCACGTGCCATCAGCTCAAGGTCTACCATCACGTGCCATCAGCTCAAGTTCTACCATCACGTGCCATCCGCTCAGGTTCTACCATCACGTGCCATCAGCTCAAGTTCTACCATCACGTGCCATCAGCTCAAGGTCTTTCTATGTTTTCCTCGTCATTTTCGTTTCTGTCTTCATTACTATTCGCCTTATGTTTTCTGTTCTCGGGCCTACCTTTGCTTTTCTAACCCTGAGAGTTTCAGAACACAGGACTGTCTGGTAAATAAATAAATATTACACACATAAAGGTATGTTTCAGGCACTCGTGAGAAATAAAGACGTTGAAAACTAGACAACAGAAAAACAACAAAAGTGAGTGGCTTACCGGGGAGTGGAACCCAGGACCTTCCGAACAGCACCACCGCCTAGCTATGGAAGCAAATCACAATATCCTCCCTGCCAACTAGGTAAAGGATCCCGTTACACGCCCATTGAGGCATACTGGGAATATGGTGTTAGGCCCATTTATTCTTGACCATCGGCACACTAGGGGTGATGTGGTCGGCATCACGCCGGCCGCCTTAACCTTCCCAGCCCCTGCCAACTAGGCACCACAAAAATAGTGCTTCGCAGACAGGGGTCATTAGCGTGATTTGCAACACGGAACACCGGATATGTACCTAGGGCGATCCATACTAAATAATGACGCAATCACTTCTGTTGTTCCCCTGTTGTCTTGTGTAATCTGACCTATACTGTATAATATGGGGACAACCCTATACTGTATAATATGGGGACAACAGAAGTGATTGCGTCATTACAGTCCTCGGGTTTCCCCTCTGTATTTCTGTAACTGTCTGGTGATGCTATCAACAGATTTCCTCTAAGTGTGCCCTTTCCATCTCCAACATCTTCCTGTTATCTCTTGTTGCACTATTACTTTTCTGGTTATCATCATCAGATCCACACTGGTGACCTAGTCATATCATTTCAGTTATACTCTATGCAAGCAACTCATTGTATCTGTTACTAGATGTCATTCAAAAACATAAAGCTAATGATTCTTACCGTCGCACGCCCCTCAATAAGCTGGCATAAAAAATAGATAACGTATTTGATAAGGGTGGATTTAACCAAAAAATGCCAGGTACGTTAGCTCCGTTATAATACACTACAGTCAATGAAAGTCTGCATTCATTATAATACTGGCCAAATGGTCTGGTCACCAAAATGGATTTAGGCTGACGACAACTTGCCACCCCTATCGACACCAGGTATTAAAGTGCAAGATGTAGGTGTCTTCTCTGGTTTATGATGTTGCTGTGTATGTTGCAGTAGAATAGTTCACAGGGTACAACACAGGCAACATGACGTGTAGAGTCATAGAAATGGTAACTTCGCTTTACAATTTTGTACCATTTATTGCACGCCACAAAACAGTCATGATACATAGGTCATCAGCAACATAGTTCAACGAGTTCAGCATTCAAAATAATATTGGTTGATAGTCATGTAGAATCCAATATTATTAATATTTGTATTGTAAACAAATAGCTTCTGTATATTTGATATCATCAAGTTCTGGTTCATGAAGCTGATATCAATAATATATATATATAGCACAGATCTGGGTGCCTAAAGTTCATACATATAACTTCTGCAACAGTGTCAGCTGCGGATCATTAATGTTCATAGACAATAATAAATGCTCCCTTCCTGATGCTAGCAGATCAGATGTATACAATAAGTCCGTTTACTGTCTGCACGTGAATAGCATACTGGGAATACAGGTCAAACCGACCTTTATAACGTTCCTAAGCCTAACCATCTGACTTGGACGTGATCTCTGATATAACGTATCCTGGAACACAGACAATAGTCTTGTTGGTCTAGAGCGACCCATATATATATAACTAGTTCAGGTATAAAGATACCGGTGGCGAAAATCCTAGTCAAAGTACCTCTCCATTGAATCACACAGGCGAGCAAAGAGCGACAAAATGACGAATTTCTAGATGATAGCAAAAAATTCGATACAAGAGGAATTACCTTTCTTCGGAAATCAACCACGAACATATGCCTCCAGGCAGGCTTGAATAACACTGGGAAATAGTCTAGTTAGCTAACTAACTCACAAAGACAACGTATTTCCCTCAGAAATCACAAGACGCAGATTTGCGTCCGCTCGCTACTTAGACCATTTCTAAACCCCGAGCTGGGCGGAACACACCAAACGAACTACAAGTTTAGGCATGCGCAGAACTCCAATACCTGAGTAGCCGTTCACATAAGACGATTCTAAGAACATTCGAGATAAAAGTCTTACACAGTCGCGCCTTTTATGGTCATGAACAGAAACGTTAAGACAGGTTTTCAGACATCTACAATAGTTGACTGATACTACCAAATAAGGAGATATGGTCACGCTTCGTTCAAGAAATTATAGACCGAACGTGTCTCGATACAAGAGAAGGTAAACTCATAAAAAATAGTAGTCTCAATATCTCGGGTTCTGTCCCTTTGACTGAAAATATCATAATACACATTTCAGTCAAAAAATGATCATACATACGAAAAATGATTATACAAAGACTTTGGAAAAAGTAATTATTTGTGCGTAACATTACCGCCCCCCCCCCCCCCCCGGGAAAAAAAATGACACATTTTTTTTTTTAAATCCTGGAGCCGGACAAATCTAGGCTCCTAACGCACGTATGATGCGCGGATATATACCTAACATACCAGCTCAACGCATGGACCAAAACTGAGATCATATCTCAGATCCTTAGAGAAAAAATTTATCTAAGTATTTGCGTATATATTCCAGGAAGGTGCCACCAACACACGCCACAATGATGGCAACATCATAATGAAAGTCAAAATACTCTCATACCAATATATGAAATTAAATATATTATTATGATATCATACAATGTGTTGTGCAAATAGCGGTGTAATATACTAATATACCGCACTATATTATTACATTATATAATGCATCAGTAATTAATAACTAATACAATGTTGTTCTTCGTTGACATAAAACAAACAATTGAAGAGGATGTGGACATCATCCGCTCCCAATCTAGGACAGGACTTGATATCCTCAAAGTTCCACAATGGACATAATCTCGCAGACTTCACTGATGTGCTGCGAAAATATCAATAACACAAATCTTAAAGACAACTGGTAAATCTCTTAATACAATCATGAAAATATATTATCTAAATGTGGCCGAGTGATCTTTTGGCCCGTATATCACTAACTAAGCCTTCTTAGATAATTACATGGTACAATGTTATAAATTCCCAAAAAGTGAGAAAATATTTGCTAATATGTCATTATAGTATTGGACTGTATATCAGGAAATATATATGACAGAAGAATCATGTGGAATCGTGTGGGCATCTGGACAGAATGTCTGCCATCACATTATCCGAACCACGGATAGCTCGCACCGAGAAATGAAATGGTTGAAGAGCTATGGCATAACGAGTGGACCTCGAGCTCTTCAAGTTTTTGCTCTGAATAGCAGTAAGCGCTTTTTGGTCGGTTTCCACAATGAAGTGTGCGCCTAGAAGAAATCTTTGTAACTTCAGAATAGACCATACCATAGCCAATAACTCACGGTCTAAAACCGAGTAATTCTTTTCTGCCGCATTCAATTTCCTGGAGATGTACATCACCGGATGCAGAGTATCAGAATACTCCTGCATTAGTGCTGCCCCAATCCCAGTTGACGAGGCGTCACTTCGAAGAACAAAAGTCTTCTCAATAGTAGGTAACCTAAGAATAGGTGGAGATGAAAATAGGGCTTTAACCTGGTCCAATGAGGATTGACATTCTTTAGACCAGCGGATCAGATTAGGCGACCCTTTCTTCAATAAAGTAGAAAGCGGTGCCATAATGGAGGACAGATTCGGAATGAATCGTCCGTAGAATTGGATCAAACCTAATAGACTCCGTACTTGTTTCTTCGTCTTAGGGACCGAAATGTTAAGTATTTTTGAAACATTGTGGTCCTCTGTCTTTAAAAGACCATGACCAACACGATGACCTAGGAAAGAAATCTCACTAAATCCTATAAAGGCTTTAGAGGGTTTTGCAGTCAAGTTATACTCGCGAAGAGTAGACAGTAATTCGTATAAACCCAAATAGTGATCTTCCCAGGAATCACTGAATAGACAGATATCATCTAAGTATGCTATGACATCTGTACGATATGCGAGAATTCGCCGCATCATGCGAACGAATGTAGCAGGGGCGTTCATAAGACCGAAAGGCATGAAATTCCATTGGAATAAACCCCTAGGTGTAGAAAAAGCTGTAAAAGGTTTGGCACGTTCAGTTAGAGGAACTTGCCAATAACCTTTAGACAAATCTAGTTTGGTAAAGAATCTAGAATTAGAAAGTTTATTGAGTAGCTCTTCTAATGAAGGCATAGGTTCAGCATCGAACTTCGTAACTTGGTTCAATTTGCGATAATCTACGCAAATGCGAATGTTATTATCCTTCTTTCGAACAATAACCATAGACGAAGAATATGCTGAAGTGGATGGTTCAATGATTTCCAAACGTATCATTTCATCCAATTCTTTTTCGACTTGAGACTGGAAATGGATAGGTATTGGATAGGGTCTGACTCTGATAGGATTATGATCAGTTAGCACAATGTCATGTTCAATGACATGTGTGTGTCCCGGGATGTCTGTAAGAACATCCTGAAAAGTTTGCAACATCGAAGAAACTTGTCGATGTTCCTCAGCGGAAAGCTTTGGAGAAACGGTCACGTTTTTCCAAGATTCCGTAGAAAAAAGTGGGACCATAGGAAGAGGAAGATTGACATCAGAAAAAGTAGTTTCCTCATCCTGTATAACTGACAGAGATGAGTACTGACCATGAGGTGCTTGAGAATTGTCCGTTGCCTGGAAAATAGGCTGCAAATAGTCAGGTCTTTCATGAAATTCCGTGAGCATATTTATGTGGAAAGTTTTATGCTTTCCATCAATATCGACAACATAGTCAACATCAGAAATTTTGGAGACTATTGCATATGGACCTTTCCATGCAATTAGAAGTCTGTTCTCCCTTGAAGGAAGTAGAACGAGAGCTTTGTCACCTGGACAAAGTTGTCGTAGACATCTATTTTTATTTGCAAACTGCCTTGCCTTTTCTTTAGCAAATTCGGATGAAAAAGTTGCTAGTTTGCACGCCTCGATGATCTTTTGCCTCAGTGCAATGACGTACTCATAAGAAGATTGAGTCTCATCGCTAATATTATCGGCAGTGATTAGATCGTGTAGTAAAGACATAGGGCCGCGCGGTTGCGCGCCAAAGACAAGTTCAAAAGGGGAAAACCCTGTATGTTCATTGGGGACCTCTCTATACGCAAAGAGAGCCGCGGGTAAGACCCTGTCCCAATCCTGAGGATGATCCTCAGTTATCTTACCAAGTAAAGTTTTCAGAGTCCTATTTAAACGTTCGACTAACCCATTAGACATTGGGTGATAGATACTGCTGAGAGACCTTTTAATATGTAGCATAGACATTACCTGTGACATAGTGTCCGATATAAGTTGAGTGCCATGGTCTGACAATATTTCTCCGGGAAAACCCAAGCGAGAAAATATCAGCCAAAGAGCGTCTGCGATATCAGCAGTTGAGATGCTCTTGAGAGGTATTGCCTCTGGCCAACGTGTGCACATATCGACACATGTAAGAATAAATTGATGTCCTCTAGCTGACTTAATTCTAAAAGGACCGATAATATCTATTGCCATTTTTTGAAAAGGGCGAATAGGAATGTCAGCAGCCTGGATAGGCGCAGCATGTCGTGGTCCTTTAGATTTGACCTCCTGACATACTTTACAAGAGCGACAGTACATTCGTATGTCCTTGCTCACAAATGGCCAAAAGAAAGCCGCAAGAACCCTCGACTTTGTACGGGAAAAACCCATATGTCCAGCACATTGCGAGTCATGAGCATGTTGCAATATTTGCAATCTCATGCTCTTGGGCACAAGAATTTGTGAATGAGTGGACGTAGTCGAGTCTTGTACCATACGTACAAGTACGCCGTTCTTCATAGAAATCCAAGATTTTCTATTAGTATTCTGATTAGGATCACCTTTTTTTGCTAGAATGAAGAATTTTTGTAAAGAAGGATCTTCTTCTTGCAATTTGATAAATGAGTCACGTGTAATAGTCAAGTGACTATCTTGGTCATTTACTTCATCATTATTAGTTAATGAAGTTTGAGGTGGATCCAGAGCATGTGCTCTTGTGACCACCGCATTGGTAGCTTCAATGTTTTGCTCTTCCCAAACAGCAATCTGCTGTGGGGTACATTCCCTAACTCCGTGAATACGACCAATAATAAGGTCCGCAATAGGGTTTGGATGTAGACACGCGTGGACCTCTCCCGTGAAGAAAGGAGTAGTAATATGTATTATGGCAGTAGGATATTTTTCCAACGTGCCACCAAATGTGACACATTTGATGACCTTTCCTGTAGCACAGGATGGATCTACAAGCGATTGCCTAACGCCGACAGTAGTACATCCAGAATCAAACAACACTGAGACTGGATTACTATTTACAAATCCCTTATGTAATATAAGAGAACCTCTCCCATCATGAGCAACATTAGCAGGAAGAGCTGGCAAAGGATGACCACAGCTTAGAGTACTAACGGTCTTCGGATCAAATAAAGTACTGCATTGGATACATTTATTTGCTCTACCAAAATCAAAAGATGAGCATCCGATAGCATTATGGTCTTTATCATTATTAACCTGTTTATCTGCTCCCTGAGATTCTTGTTGAACAGAGTTTGTCTGTTGATATCTTTTTCTCTTATGTTGCGATCTACCGCGGCCATTATTTCCTCTGCAATCATTAAAGTCCCTACTGTAATTTTTATCCTGGTTTGAGTTCCAGTTTCCATAACTGTCATTACCATCTCTATACTGGTGAGAACCTCTATTATCTTGGTATTGAGGTCTCTGCGAAAAATATTTTCCTCTATACCGATTACCTTTATGAAAATTTCTAAAGTTACCGGGAGTAGAATACCGTGTAATATTAGGTTGTCTCCAGTTCTGGGAAGAAGAATCTCCCTGGAATTGATTGCTATGATTCTGGGCATAATTACGGTTACTCTTTTTATTGAAATTCTGCTGGCTACCCTGAAATTTACGCATAAAATTTGGGCCATAAGGTGCTGCCGAAGCAACTGGCAAACCTTCTTTTACTTTAGAGTTGCTAATGGTTATGTGAGGATGCGCAGTAACATACTGGCTACAGTATTCTTCCATTTCTTTTATGTTTTTAGGCTTACGCTCATGAAGAAAAGAAAGAAAAGCTTCATTAACAGAAGACATAACCTTGTCTCTAAGTAGTAAGTCCATAAGAGCTTCAAATGTACTTTCTGTCTTAGACAGCTCAACCCATCGTAAAAAAGTAAGACGTATACTTGAGATGAATTCAGAGAATTCAACTCCAGTTTCTGGTAACATGTTTTTAAATTTCAGACGATATCCGTCCTCGTTAAGTTGGTACTTCTTTAACAATGCCGCCCTGACAACCTCATAGTTGTTTTTGTCAGGCACATCTACCATACTCAACAAAGTCAAAGCATCACCTCTAAGTATCTTGGACAGATGATAAACATATAATGTTTTATCTATATTATGCACCTTACATGCACTTTCAAATCTATCTAGATAAAATGTTATATCATCGATTGAGGGATTAAATGCTGGTAGATTAAGCTTGAAATCTTTAGCATTAGTCTTATCTGACACCTTATTTGCATCATTAGCATTACCAGTGTTCAATAACTTTAACTTTTCTAACTCTAAAGCTAAGAGTTTTTCTTCATGCTCCATTTTTGCTTTTCTCTCATCAGACTCTCTTTGTAACCTTCTTTCTTCAGCCTCAGCCTGTAACTTTCTTTCTTCAGCCTCAGCCTGTAACTTTCTTTCTTCAGCCTGAGCCTGTAACTTTTTTTCTTCAACCTCTATTTCAAGTCTCTTATTTTCAGCCTCTTTTTCAAGTCTCTTATTTTCAGCCTCTTTTTCAAGTCTCTTATTTTCAGCCTCTTTTTCAAGTCTCTTATTTTCTTTTTCCATTTCCATTTGGAATCTTTTTTCATCCACCTGCATCTGCAGTTTCTTTTGTTCATTTTCCGCCTTTAATGCTTTATCATATTGAGCAGTCGCAAATTCTTCTAATTTATCACCAGTCTTTCCAAGGGATTTACCCTGCTCAATAAAGTAGTCCAATGTAGACATTATGACTAATAATGTGTGATCAATACCTGAAATAACTAATTATCTTATTTCAATCTTAATAGTAACAAGACTTAATAAAGTGCTTGTATAATCACTATGTTTACTCCAATCTCTGTGGGAAACAAGACTTGACACCAACTTGTATTATCAAATGTATAATAATATCACAAGTCACCTCTTTATCATCAGTGCACTACACAAATCAGTGCATAACCATCAGTTATTTATCATAACTGCACTACAATAGTGCATAAGCAAAAAACTCAACAGTTAGTTATGATAAGTGCACTATAGACCAATAGTGCACGAGCGTATATGTAACAATAGTGAAAGCTAACTATGTAAGAACTATGTAAACAATAACAAAACAGTGTAAACAATAACAAAGGTCAACAACAATGTAAACAACAACAAGGATCAAAACAATACGAAAACATTCGCTTAAGTCAAATAAATAAACAATGAAAACTAAAAGAAATATCACAAAGAATGTGATGACAAAATGCGAAGATATGACAAACAAATGACGCTACAGTGTATAAACAAAAATTTATGTAAAGAACTGAATTATAGAAAAGAGGAGACCTACAAATACAAACAAATAAAATCGAAACTAAAGAACAGAAAGAGAAGAAAAAAAAATATACAAAAAACGAAAATAAAGCACAACTCGTCACAACTAAACAGATATAGCAACGGTTGTCGCTAGCAAATTTCACAGTAGGAAATTCGCAGAGTCCCTAACGAAAACGCTAACAGTAGAAACCTCTGTGACATGGTATTTTCCACTGAAAGACACCGCTCAACCGAAAACCCGCTGAAATATAAACATATAAATATACAAATACAAATAACATATAACATGTAACAAATAGCAAAAAGTGTGAAAGAATTTAGAAGGCTCAGCTAGAACATAAGGGCACAGTTCACAAACAAAACAGGCCACTTAACTTCTATGTATCCAAAACGTCAGCACAGTTCAGAACAGGATGTGATCAGCATTCTTAGGACAATGATCCAACGTTGATCCATATCTGCTCTCATAAACTGCCATGACGAAGGAAATGAGCTTCTAAAAGAAAACAGCTTCTGAACTTGACCTTCTGAATTCTACAAATTGACTTGAGCACTTGACCTTCTCAATTCGGAACAGTTGTTACGGCACTTGTCCTTCTTCCTAACAGATCAGGAAAACAATTTGCTCGGAAAACTGGATACCCACGAGCAGCGCCGGGTAGTTTCAAAATCAGCAACTGTCAGGAAATCTGGATACTTTCGACAATAGTAACTTTTCTTGAAGGAAGTGAGTTGAACTGTAATCTTGAAAGCTTGATGATGATGTCTGGGTTTGTTGACCCCCTTGATAGCTGGTACCAGAGTAAACCAACAATTGGCCACCAAAAATGATAATCACGTTGAAATCAATTTTTGTAGCCACCAATGACAGTTATTGTATATATGCGTCATACGACATCACACCATGGTTCGACGAATGCAGCATTCAAAATAATATTGGTTGATAGTCATGTAGAATCCAATATTATTAATATTTGTATTGTAAACAAATAGCTTCTGTATATTTGATATCATCAAGTTCTGGTTCATGAAGCTGATATCAATAATATATATATATAGCACAGATCTGGGTGCCTAAAGTTCATACATATAACTTCTGCAACAGTGTCAGTTGCGGATCATTAATGTTCATAGACAATAATAAATGCTCCCTTCCTGATGCTAGCAGATCAGATGTATACAATAAGTCCGTTTACTGTCTGCACGTGAATAGCATACTGGGAATACAGGTCAAACCGACCTTTATAACGTTCCTAAGCCTAACCATCTGACTTGGACGTGATCTCTGATATAACGTATCCTGGAACACAGACAATAGTCTTGTTGGTCTAGAGCGACCCATATATATATAACTAGTTCAGGTATAAAGATACCGGTGGCGAAAATCCTAGTCAAAGTACCTCTCCATTGAATCACACAGGCGAGCAAAGAGCGACAAAATGACGAATTTCTAGATGATAGCAAGAAATTCGATACAAGAGGAATTACCTTTCTTCGGAAATCAACCACGAACATATGCCTCCAGGCAGGCTTGAATAACACTGGGAAATAGTCTAGTTAGCTAACTAACTCACAAAGACAACGTATTTCCCTCAGAAATCACAAGACGCAGATTTGCGTCCGCTCGCTACTTAGACCATTTCTAAACCCCCGAGCTGGGCGGAACACACCAAACGAACTACAAGTTTAGGCATGCGCAGAACTCCAATACCTGAGTAGCCGTTCACATAAGACGATTCTAAGAACATTCGAGATAAAAGTCTTACACAGTCGCGCCTTTTATGGTCATGAACAGAAACGTTAAGACAGGTTTTCAGACATCTACAATAGTTGACTTATACTACAAAATAAGGAGATATGGTCACGCTTCGTTCAAGAAATTATAGACCGAACGTGTCTCGATACAAGAGAAGGTAAACTCATAAAAAATAGTAGTCTCAATATCTCGGGTTCTGTCCCTTTGACTGAAAATATCATAATACACATTTCAGTCAAAAAATGATCATACATACGAAAAATGATTATACAAAGACTTTGGAAAAAGTAATTATTTGTGCGTAACAGTATTATAACAACATTAATGTTAACCACTTTGATGATCGTAGCGCTCTTTAACTGCATTACACTAGAATTTTATCTTACCAGTTGTTCGTCATGAACCAGTTAGAAACCTTCTTAACGTAATACTGCTCATTAAAATTGTGGAACTGATATCATAAGACAACGAATTTTAGTTGTCGAGCAAATATGCAGTGTCTAAGGCCAGAATACAAGCTCTTTTATATTTGGACATGCGCCCAAATATAACCAACTGTTAAGTCATGTTTTATTAATGGGAGTTAGATGTTAAAGATTTGTATGGACGGGTCGGATTTTTGTTACACACGCTAGTAAGCACGCTTTTAGTGATGAGATGATTTTTTTCAGTTGGGGGCTTTGTGCTCTGTAATTTTTGAACATAGCTCAAGCTGAGTCTGTGTCAGTCTTTTTTTTTTTAAATAAGATAAAGAAAGTTTTCGAATATTCTTAGTGTTAGTTTGGGGAAGAGATGGTTGAGCTGAACTGTAGTCTCACGCGGTTGGTCCGGGCAATTGTGTTTTTTACTGAGTTGTACTGAGAGACGAAAATCTCGAGACAGTGTGTTGCTGGCAGGGCTTCGAGATGGCGGTCCCATCTCGCTAGTGCGTTCCAGGGTGTCTTTTTTGTAAAGGGGAGAATTTTGTGATATTGAAGATATCTTTTTTCGAGGCCATGGAGTATACCGCCCGCGATGTACTGTGCTGAGGCCTGTGGTTTATGCAACAGATGATTTTGTACCTGATGCTGTATGATTATGCTTTGAAACATTGATGCTCCATGATTTGTTATGAAATGTCGTCCCATGATGTCTACGTGAGTCTGTCGTAATAAACTGTATTATGTTACCACTCGTTCCGACATTCCCCGACTCCTATGTTTTGATGTGGTGTGAGGTTCCAGTTTGTCCAGGTATGCCAGAACCCTTTAACATTCGCGTATGTTGACATCTACATATTTACACACCTGTCGGCCATTCGTAAGCCCAACCTATGCTGATTGCCATTCATCAGCGATTACATTAACAGTTTCCTCCTACCCCACTTACGTATCCGCAACATAAAGTGGTAGCCAGTTCTTTGGGGTGCCATACCAACTATAGAAGGAGATTTGCAAACAAGTTCAACAGCATCCTAGAAGATATCTACTAACAGAAGATTTTTGCGATGTCAAGTTCCACAAGATTTACAGTGTTGACAGTGCTATTTTGTTTGAGCAAGTATTTCAAGCAGACGTCATCCATGTTCAGCTGCTTCCTTTCAACACTCGATGAGGAGATCCTGTAGCCATCAGCGTGGGATTGCATTGTCTTATTCGATGTCCATCATTACTGTTCTTGCGGAGGCTGGGAGTTCGGTATTTTGAAGATAAGTGGTGTTTCGTATGTAAACTGCACCACTGTTCGTTGTGATTGAGCCTTCCTCAGAGCTTACACTATTTTTTTTTTCTATAACCAGCGGCACTCGAGCTTTCCAGCTCTTTCGGCCCAATGACATGTCATTGCGAGGCTGGGGGGTCAGTGGACTTTCCTTCCAACCCGGTCAGGAGCTTCGCTCCTTCCCATCCACACGGGATTTATGTGCAGGAGCCGTTCAGGTTATTCAGTCAAATTTCCGGTCGTAAACATTTCTTCAAACGCCGACGGCCGGGTTTGAACCATGAACACCTGGACGCCAGTACAACGTTGTAGCCATTACACCAGCGCGGCTCCCAAGCTTACACTATTATATTCCTTCTTCTGTTATATGTTCTATGTTTAAGCGGATTTGGTTGGGTTAGTGACTTACGTTAGGATACATCTCAGTTCACCCAGGGCCTACGTAAGCGTTTCTGTAGGGACATTCTTACGGATTTCCCGCAGTGGAAATTTTCCAGCGAGTTTTTTGCTGAAGCAGTTTAGTCCACTGTGTTTGGTAATCCGTGACATCTCTGTTTAGGTGTGACGAAACGTTTTATTGTTGTTATCGTAGTATTTTCTCTGTGCCTTAGTTTTTTGATTAATTTGTTTGTAGGTGTCTCCCTCTCCTTTCTATCTTTTATTTATATACACATTTTTTTGTGTTTATACACTGTGTTGTTATTTGTCTGGTCATTCTATTCGCAGCTGTCACTGCAAGCTTTTCAGAATTTCTTATCTTTATTTCCGCTTTTTGACTTTATTTGATTCCTGCGAACGTGGTTATTTGTCTTTTATATCTTGTCTTTGTCACTCTTGTTTACGTTGTCTATTTTTCTTATAATCGGATAATATTATGGTGCATATTTTGTAAGTATTTAATAACATTATTAATAGTTGGGAAGGTAATTATACAAGTTCTTAAGCAAGGACTTGCCACCCACTGAGTTGGGATAAAGTAAGTTTCTCCAGGTATATTTACATAAATTACCTATCTCATAAAATTTGGCATAATGTCTACTTTAGACTACTTCATTAAACAAGGGAAATCCCTTGGTATGACTACTGAGGAAATAAAAGAATTCGCACGTGTCGAATATGACAAGGCTCAGAAGTTCGGAGAGAAAAAAACTTCAACTGGAAATTGAAAAACAGAAAATGGAGGCTGAAGATAGACAATTTCAGATGGAAATTGAAAAACAAAAAATGGAAGCAGAAGAGAGAAATTTCACATGGAAACTGAAAGACAGAAAATGGAAGCTGAAAAACAGAAATTAGATGCTGAAAAACAGAAATTAGAGGCTGAAGAAAGAAAAGTTCAACAGCAAATGCAAATGGAAGAGAAGAAACTTCAGATGGAGGCTGAAGATAGGAAATTGCAAATGCAGGCAGAGGAAAGAAAACTTCAGTTGGAAAATGAAAAACTTCAACAGCAAATGCAAATGGAAGAAAGGAAACTTCAGTTGCAAGCTGAAGAAAACGTTAGACTCCATGAGCAAAAGGTGTTATCTATGGAGCTGGAGAGAATGAAGGTAGTAAATGATGTTAATACACAAAATGCTACGGATAATCAATCTACTTCTCATAAGATAAATAGTCATTATTATAAGCTCGGATTGCCTGTTTTTAAACCTACCTCTGACGATGTCGTATTTTACCTAAATAGATTTGAACTTACATGTGAATCTCAGAAAGTAGACAAGTCGGAATATTGTGCTCGACTTATGCAACTACTTTCGGGTGAAGCTATGAATGTTGTAAGTATGTTGGAGGGGGCCCGACAAAAATAACTATGATACTGTCAGGGCTGTTTTGTTAAGGAAATACCAACTTGAGGAAGACGGTTATCGTCTGCGCTTTAAGTCTCTATTACCGGAGACTGGGGAAGATTTTTCAGAGTTCATAGCAAATATACGTCTTACGTTCTCACGTTGGGTAGAGCTCTCAAAAATTGAACACACATATGAAGCCCTCATGGACTTGTTACTTCGTGACAAAGTCATGTCGTCTGTAAACACTTCTTTTCTTTCTTTTCTACATGAGCGAAAGCCTACAAACTTGAAAGATATGGAACAATACTGTCGCCAATACGTCACGGCACACCCAAATGTGACTGTTAGCCACTCTCAAGTCAGAGAGGGTTTACCCGTGGCTTCAGCAATACCATATGCTCCTAATTTGCGCCGTAGATCACAAAGTGCTGAACGCAATTTTGGTAGGAGAGATAATTGTGATTTTAGACAGTACCAAGAAGGTCCATCACGTAGTAATTCTCCCTCTCCAATAAACTGGAGACAATTTAACGGACCTCAACATTTTGGTTCCAACAATTATGGAAATTTTGGAAGGGGTAACTACACTAGAAATTATCAACCTTACAATAATTTTTCTTGGAGACAACAAAATCCATCTAATAGGTATTTTGACCAAAGGGGAAATAGTAATCGCAACAATGCTAACTGGGGTTCAAATCAGAACAACAGTTTCAATAGTGCAAATAACAATGCTCCCAATAGAGATAATAGCGGTGATAGATCTCGATATGACGGTAGATCTCCAAATGATAGATCGCGTCGCCATGCTAACTCTGCTCAACAGGAGCCCCAGGTTATTGTTAATCAAGGTAACAATAATAATAGTGTCTCTAATGCTACTGCTTGCTCTGCTTTCGATTTCGAGAGAGCATCTCAGTGCCCGAAGTGCACAACTTTGTTCCGACCTACAGCTATAACTAACTTGAGTTGCGGTCATCCTCTACCCACTCTTTCTGCCTTAGCTGCGCATGATGGAAGAGGGTCTCTTACCCTACACAAGGGATTTGTAAATAATAATCCAGTCTCAGTGCTTTTTGATTCGGGATGCACAACTGTTGGGATTAGACAGTCTCTAGTTCATCCATCTTGCGCAACGGGTAATATGGTGAAATGTGTGACATTCGGTGGGACAGTTGAGACTTTTCCGACTGCCATAGTCCACATTGCCCCACCGTTTTTCACTGGTTATATACACGCATGTATGCTCAGAGCGCCTATCGCCGACCTTACTGTCGGACAGATACATGGTATAAAGATATGTACGCCGGTACAAATTGCTGCTTGGGAACGGCAACATAACCTTACTGTCTCCACACTAACAACTATGCCAAAATCTTTTCACCGGGTACATTCTGCTAACGTGATACATTCTGCTAATTCTTGCAGTATTGATGATACTATTGTTCATCATGCTAATTTTGGTGCTTCTTTTAGTCCAGTTCGACATACGTGAGTACGTCGTTACTCTAACTTTGATTCTTCTTTAAGTACTATTATAGAAGAAGATCCTTCGATTTTGGCTGACACATACACTAACTTTATAGCTACGACTGAATCTACATCCAGTCACATTTATTGCAACTTCTTTGCCGCAGTGACTAGTGTTTTCTTTGTTACATGTACGAACTTAATTGTTAGTACATATCTATACCTTATGAGTTTCTTTAACTTTCTTATTGGGCTGGTTAGCTCAGTATCTTCGTCTTTTACGACTTTTTGTCATACTTACTGCTTTTCTTTTAAACTTCGACGTAGGTCCAAGTTTACTACTGTCTGCTTTTACATCTTTATTGTATATTTCTTGCTTTTTTCTTTGCCCAGTACACAGGCTATGACTTCACTTCAGCCTTTGAGATGTACGCATTTGTCAACTGCATTCCCTTTGTCTTGTGCAAAATCTCAGATTGTCAGTCATCAGTACACTCCACATGACGTTGGTATCATGTGTATATTCACGACTTTTTCGTTATCATTTACATATCTGCGACTCTATTATACATTATCGCACACTGGTAGAACACTTTTATGACCCTGTTTAATTCAGGATTCTAGTTTAGTCTATGTTACTTTCTCTGTTACCTTTTCGCGTGTAACGGAGAAAGGTTTGATTGGCATCTTACAATGGTCAGAAGTTTACACAGCCACATTTGATAGGTTAAATTTAAAGTTAATTGTTGCCTTTTATAGAATCTTACCGTTATTAAAATAGAAATTATCATTCATTTGTTTCACAGCAACGGCCTTCCCAAGAGAATCAGAGTTGCTATGTTACTTGATTAAGCTGTTACTCTACAACCTGTTGTATGTATCGCCTTGTATCAGTTTTCCTGTTCCTGTGAAGCCAGTCTAAATTTTGACGCCACACTAGATGATTTTGTATCTGCATGCTCACAAGAGTTTTCAAGATCACTGCAACTATGGATATTTATAGAATATGTTTAATTTAAGACATTGTATTATTTCTTTTTCATGCACCATGTCATGACCATATTATTATTATATGACTGTGTTTTGGATAATCGTTGAATATGTAACAATTATAGTGATAATACTATTTAAACTTAAATTATCATTATGATACATTTCGGTATTGTACATTGAAAAGGTGTTTTTTCTGACATTGTGGTGTATTTTTTCTTTATCCAGCGCTTGATTGTGCGCTAGGGGGTAACTAGGTATAGCGATATTATTAATGTTGATGTCTATAATAAGTTCATCATTTGTACGGCATAAGTTTATTAACTTGGTTATCTTTTATATTTTGCTACTTTTAGATGGTAACTAGTTATTTGTTCCTTGGTATAGATATGCATTGTTTAACTTAATGGTTAACATGATATATCATTGTTGTTTTTTTTATTCGCATTTCATTGTTTTTTTCATTGCTGGTCATTCTTCGTGTACATCATCTTGTCTTTTCACTTTCCACTTATTTCATATTTAGATTATACTTGATATACCTCATCTTTGTTTGAATTTGATTATCTTTCTATATTTCATTTTCTTACTTTACACATATTTCCATCCCTCTATTGTTGATTTAGTAATATGATTTAACATAGTGTAATCCTTGTGTGTACATATTGGAATTGCATCGACCTCAATTTTTTTGTTCCATGTAATTTTCAACACACAAAAAATGATGATATCATTCCCCCCCCCCCCCCCCCCCCCCCAAGGGTTGGTGTAGTCTGTTAAGTCATGTTTTATTAATGGGAGTTAGGTGTTAAAGATTTGTATGGACGGGTCGGATTTTTGTTACACACGCTAGTAAGCACGCTTTTAGTGATGAGATGATTTTTTTCAGTTGGTGGCTTTGTGCTCTGTAATTTTTGAACATAGCTCAAGCTGAGTCTGTGTCAGTCTTTTTGTTTTTAAATAAGATAAAGAAAGTTTTCGAATATTCTTAGTGTTTGATTGGAGAAGAGACGGTTGAGCTGAACTGTAGTCTCACGCGGTTGGTCCGGGCAATTGTGTTTTTTACTGAGTTGTACTGAGAGACGAAAATCTCGAGACAGTGTGTTGCTGGCAGGGCTTCGAGATGGCGGTCCCATCTCGCTAGTGCGTTCCAGGGTGTCTTTTTTGTAAAGGGGAGAATTTTGTGATATTAAAGATATCTTTTTCGAGGCCATGGAGTATACCGCCCGCGATGTACTGTGCTGAGGCCTGTGGTTTATGCAACAGATGTGACGGATATTTTGTACCTGATGCTGTATGATTATGCTGTGAAACATTGATGCTCCATGATTTGTTATGAAATGTCGTCCCATGATGTCTACGTGAGTCTGTCGTAATAAACTGTATTATGTTACCACTCGTTCCGACATTCCCTGACTCCTATGTTTTGCTGTGGTGTGAGGTTCCAGTTTTTTCAGGTATGCCAGAACCCTTTAACATTCGCGTATGTTGACATCTACATATTTACACACCTGTCGGCCATTCGTAAGCCCGACCTATGCTGATTGCCATTCATCAGCGATTACATTAACAGTTTCCTCCTACCCCACTTACGTATCCGCAACACCAACGCAATCTTAAGTCTATGTTTAACGGATTGCGTTTCGCCAAACGAGGCAAAACTCCTTTTTTTTTTTTTTAAGTATCAAACAAAACTTTAAACACAATATTAAAAAATATAAATAAAAGGGACAGTAAATGTTGGATCTGAAACAGAACACAAATCCACTGTTTATTTACGCAACACACACAGAATAGAGAAGAGCTAATCGCTTCTGTGTATTTGTCATCATGTATAGATGGACACTAATATTACATCTAAACATGTATTACATGTTACGAAAATGGACATTATATAAATTATTAAAAATACTTCCTGTCCTGTATGGATACGGGTCATGAAGTACAGAACGCTGGAATACCGAATTAATGCAGCATTTAGAGAATGTAATACTTTAGAAAAATAATTATGGGAAAGCAAAAGCCAGAGTTCGCAAGGAGGACAACATGACACAATCTCTGTTAGGCCGAGAACTAGACTGGAACCACGCCAAATGGAAGACAGCTGATAGGATAGCGTGGCGCTCTATCTGGCAAACCTCTACACACACAGGTAGAAGAGAAACTGCTGAGTAAGTCAGAAATATCACAGACTTCGTCCCTGAAAGAGTTGAGAATTTTTAACTAGAAACAGATCATCAAGCAGAAACAGAAACAGAAGTAACAAACTGTGTTTGTAGCTGGCAAATAATTAACTGGCTGTCCTTTTCGGGACAAGTCCATTTCAGGGCTTCGTCGTTCTAGCATATCTTCTTCTTCTTTGATCCATAGCTGCCAACCGTCGAAGCAGTCAGTAGCCATCACGCCTTGTAGGGCAGCAACAAACTGATTCCACTTTGCTCGGTCGGCGTTCATCCTTCGTACAGTGCCCCAACTCTGGTTCATTCTTTGCATCTCTGCTTTCACAGTTCTCCACCAGGTTGTTTTTGGTCGGCCTCTCTTTCGCTTTCCCTCGGGGGTCCATAGCATAGCTGTTCTTGTGATGGTATCAGGGTCCCTTCTGAGGACGTGGCCAACCCAACTCCAGCGTCTGCCAGCTATGATGGTGTGAATGTCCTCCTGGTTACTCCGAATATGCAGTTAGTTGCTGATGGTATTCGGCCAAAATATTCGAAGAATTTTCCTTAGGCAGGAAGGAGGACAGTTTCGACATTTCCTTCTCTGTTACTCTCCAGCATTCCGCACCATAGAGAAGCACATAAAGTACACAGTTCTCATACAGTCTTAATTTGGTGTTTGTGCTGTACTGGGAAGACTTTGAAATGTTGTTGAGACTAGCAAAGGCTGTTCTCGCTTTATTCTTTCTGTTGTTAATAATGTCCTTGCTTGTTCCGCCGTCAGGTGTTACTATGCATCCTAGGTAAGTAAATGTGTCTGTCTGTTCTAACTTCTGGTTCCTTACTGTTATTGGCTCAGGATTGCCCACATTTAGTGTCATGACCTCTGTCTTCTTCAGATTGATGTTCAGGCCAACCTGCTGGCCGTACTTATTCAGTCTATCGGTTTTGTCTTGAATGTGTTGGTGTGAATGCGCGAGTAGTGCAATGTCATCTGCATATTCCAGGTCTTCCAGTGTAGAAAACGTTGTCCATCTAATTCCTCTTGGACTGCCCTCTGTTGTCTGGCGCATCACTCAATCTATGGCTGTCAGAAATAATGTTGTTGATAAGGGGCATCCCTGTCGTACTCCTGTTTTCAGTTCGAAAGTTAGACTCAATCCAACACTGCATGTAAAGTTAGAATAGAGGCTTTTTATGATGGAAACAATGCAGCTGGGAATTCCATAAGCCCTCAGTATTTTCCATAGTCTGTCCCTGTGTATGCTGTCGAAAGCCTTTTCAAAATCAATAAAGTTAATGTATAAGCTGTCTCTGCCATTCTGAGCTCTGCTCTATAATGTTCCTGAGGGTGAATATATGATCTGCACATCTTCTGTTCTTTCTACAACCCGCTTGTTCTTTCCTCAGTTTATGGTCAACTGCTTTTGAAATTCTCTGGATGATTACATGCTAGCATATAGATGCCATTAATCCTTGTCAGGACTTATTACATATTACTGCTGTACTTCATTTTCTCGTGCCGCGATCTCCCTTCGGCTGGCGTGAAGGTCTTAGCCGCCTTTAGGGAAGTACCCAGTTTTATATTTATTTAGATTCTTATATGTCCTACTTAACCCTCACTTTCTTTCCTTTTCCCTGACGAAGGCATTGTGGCCGCAACGATGGTTATTTTCTTTGTCTTTTGTTCTCGTATGACGAATCACCTTTTTTCGATTTTTTTTCCACACCCATCCATTGTACTTCAGTTAACAGAGTTAACTTATTATTTTTTACTGGTAAATTGCGCTTTGATATAAACAAGGGACTTAAGTTTAGGCTGAAAGCTATGTGCCTCACCACAAGAAGGCAAGACCCGCAAGGAAAAAAAAGGAATGTAGTAATACATGTGCTTATGATTATCGTATTGTAGAACTATTACCAAGCTACTTCACCAAACGAGCATAGCGTGTAATGAGGCACTTCACCCAACGTTGTGTTATCGACCAGTCAGTCATCAATGGTTATAAAGCCTGAATGGGGCACTGACAACCGGTTATACTGTTATTGAGGAAACTTGTTCTTGAAGTCGCCATCTGTGTTGAAACGACTGCCAGTCTGTTAGATCTTCAATGGTCTCTTTCAGCACAGATGACAATGTGGTGGTGGTGGGGGGAGGGGGGAGGGGGGGGGGGGGAATTACTTGAGGATGGTCACATGAAAAAGAAATCTACACCACACGTTTATGTACGCGCGCGCACAAGGACATACACACGTATAAATTCGGACAGAGTACGTCGATCTTCAGAGAAGGGAAATCATTCGAGAAGAATCCAAAGAATCAATAAAAGTTAAGAGCCACAGGAAATGGAGGCATTTACGACCTGGACAAAGCAAACGTTTTAATTACACTAAGATAACTTTAGTGGATAATTTTTGGCGGGGGGCCGGGGGGGGGGTGTGGGGGGGGGGGGGAATGGGGGGGGGGGGGGGGGGGGAGGGGGGGAGGGGGGGGGGGGGAAAAGTAAGGGTGAGGGAAGGGGGTTAGGGGGGGGTGGGGTGGGGGGGGGGGGGGGGGGGGGGGGGGGGAATAGCTGCGTATTGCTATCCAATTATTTAGTATAAAACACTTATATAAATAGAGAGGGGAAGCCAGACACAGGTAAACAGTAAATAAATAACACACATACAGGTATGTTTCAGGCATTCGTGAGAAATAAAGAAGTAGAAAACTAGACAACAGAAAAACTTCAGAAGTGAAAGGCTTACCGGATACTCGAACCCAGGACCTTCTGAACTGCAACACCGTCTAGCTACAGGAGCGGATCGCGACTATCCTCCATGCCAATTAGACACCACTATGTCTATATGTGCCTCGTGGACAGGAATCATTAGCGCGATTTTTCCCATGTAACACCGGATATGTACATAGGAACGATCCAGCCTAATTTTTAACACTGGCTATCTGCGCAGATAATGTGAGGAAAATGAAGAGTACAGAGGACATCAACTGTTATTTCTTCTGTGTGGTTACAGCGCAGAGGGAACTTTGAAAATGAGCGGAGATAATAAACATAAATTGGCGGGCTTTCGTATGCGAAGATAATAAACATAAATTGGCGGGCTCTGGTATGCGGAGATAATAAACATAAATTGGCGGGCTTTCGTATTTGTAGTTTTGGTTTTAAGGACCATCTTCATTGCACACGGACAACTCCATAAGTGCTCCGATCGCCTCCCTTAGATCACACAAAGAGGATCTCCGCACAGTGCACCGGTGAAATTTGCTTAACATTATGAAGTTTCTAATACCACGCACAACCTCTCATTTATCGCCTCTTACGACATGCCTGAGGAAGCAGTCGCAAATTCTTTCTTTGTCTCATAAGAGACCTACGAGAATTACACGAAACATCTAAGAGTATAGTTACTTATTTAACGTGAGGAATGCTTAATTAAAAGAAACGTCAAGCTTGTAGGAATCCTTCTATGCTAGATCCGAGAGCTATCAAATCGTCACAAACACGAAGTCGTTTATACGGTTAAAAAAATAATTGACGGAAAAGATTAACACATTAAAATCCGTAAAATCCCCCCTCTCTTTTATTACTAAAACTGCATTAGAAGTAAACGTCCTTCCCTCTTTGATAAAAAAAATGTTCCCCCCCCCCCCCCCCACCCCCCTCCCCCCCCCCCCACCACCCCCCCCGCCCCCCCCCCCCCCCCCACCCCCCCCCCCCACCCACTACCCCAACCCCCCCCCCCCCCCCCTCCCCCCCACCCACCCCCCTGCCCCCCCCCTCCCCCCCCCCCCCCCCCCCCCCCCCCCCACCCCTCCCCCCCCCCCCCCCCCCCCCTCCCCCCTCCGTCCCCACCCCCCCCGCCCCCCCCAACTTACAATCTGTTCAAGGCAAAATTATGGGCTGTAAACTAAACTACTCGCCAATTCAAAGAATACGAATTTCGTTCCCATCCTTAATAATGGCGGATGTTTGATTTTGGACACAATTTCTTGAATTTGTCCCTTTTGTATTTCAGGTGAGTAGAAATAAGTATCTCATATTTATATTTCACATTAGATAATGGATTTCGTTATATGTGCAGTAACTGGGCCAATTTAGTCGCTGAAGTCGATACTCCTTTAATGATAATTCAAATACGGAGTAATGGAGAACTTATTTTTAAATTTGTGTTTTGTTTTTTAGTAATAAGTACCAAGGAAAGATTCGAAAAGATATCCTTACATTTACAAAACATGCTGTGATAAAACTGCCCGTTAATTACTGTCAAAATTCAGTACACTGGCATTGAATTCACTTCTCCCCATGCCATTTTTGAAGCGTTGCTCCATGGTTTCATAATCAATGCATCCAGATAAATCAACACTGAGGAATTAGTGCTGGACATGCAGCAGAAAGAGCCCGACATATCTCTCTCCTCCCCCCCCCCCCCCCCCCCCCCCCCCCCCCCCCCCCCCCCCCCCCCGCCCCCAAACCTACGCTGCGCGCGTCATCGTCCTTGTTCTTGGGAACGGCGCGTCCCCCCTCTCCCCCCATCTTACTCCTTTGATTCCTAGGAGGGAATCTCACTCTCAGTTTCCTCTCCCCTCGATTCTCCTTTACAACATCAGCTGGGCATGTGCAACCTCCTTAGTATTGCTATCTCTCATGCTACTAACTCTATATTCTTCCCCCCCCCCCCCCCTCCCAGGGGAGAGCCCCCCCCCCCCCCCCAAACTGAGACGCGCGTCAGTTTTTGAAGAATCTTGATAAACACCGGTTCGATACAAGCGGGGGTGCAAGTATTGCTATCTACATGCTACTAACCATATATTTGAGGGGAAACTGAGTCAGCAGAAGAATATAACACCGGCATACAAGCGGGGGGCGGGGGGTGTCGTAGATTCTTATAAGATAGCTAATGGATGTTTGTAGTCCTGTCTGAGCAAAAGTGATAGTGATAACTATGTGAGAGTAAGGTGTAAGAAATAGTTTTTCTCACGACGTGATAGTGTAAGAGAAAGGACAGTCTCTGGATTGAATAATTTCTCTAATCCAGCCTATCTGTACGACTATATTTAAAATCAGACGCACTTTCTCTCGTTATATAAAATACAAGTTACACTGCACCCACGTGCACACAATTCTGTGACAAAATACGCACAAATGTGAAAACAACTATGGATAACAGATAGGGTAGGGGTTGACCAACACAATAACTTAAGGTTTATTAAGTTTATTTATCACTAGAACTTTACAACATAAATCATATACATCAATAGATCATGGTTTACAGACAAAAAATGAAAATTTATCAAATAGGTTCTCCCCTCTGGTAAAGGAAAAGAGAAGAAGATCCCAACAGAGGTTAATTCATCCAAAAGATAAAATGTTAACAATAAGTGTATGGAAAAGTCAGTAAAGAAAACAAAGAACAAGTTCCTAATTAATCTATCTCATAAATACTCAGGTTAGTGAGCACAAAAGGAAAAGATTTGTATGATAGTGGTAACAACAGAAAAATTAGGCTACCTCTCTTACTGTTCATTCTATTCCTTCATACTGTGGCCACATTCATATTGCTTACCCGTAGTATAATAGTTTATAGTAGTTAATCGCCAGGCATTCCGTGGGAAATAAAACACAATAAGTAATAAGGACTTCTTCCAGTTTGTCATATTAATTTTTGCCAAATCCAGTCCCTGGACTAGCCGTACGCTGCTGGACTGCAAACAATTTCACGGTAGTCGCTGGAGTTGGTGGATTTAATTGTTTTTTCCTGGATAAATACTGTATCTCTGCCTTCAGTTGGTTGGTGTAAGGTTCATACGTGGTGATCGCCGACATAAGAGGAAATAATACATATATATATATTTCCTGTGGTTGTCTCTAGTCTCTGGTTGCTGAGACACTATGTTAAATTACACAAATGTTGCTAACAATATATTTTGCCACAGCTGGCTGATGAGATTTATATAGGTAAAATCTGGTATAGTTCTGGTCCAGTTAACATTTACAATTATTTTCTATGTTTGGTCTCTCTAAATAAAAATAAAGAAAATGGACCGCACACAGGTTCATAGCCCCAAGATCAAACAACCAATATTATTATTATAAAGTTTCTGGTTGCTTATACACTTATAAGACCAATAGACCATACGACCATAGTTCATAAGACATAAGTTCATATGACCATAATTTCATATGACCCTAAGACCGCTAGTTCGCTGGGTTTTTGATAAGCCAAGATTTTAGGAAAGAAGTATAAACATTTAACCAAAATATCAATCGGGAGTTTTACTCCTGGAAGGTTCTACCAAGCTGGACAGGTTTGCGCGGGCAGGGGTCAGACTAAAGCAGACACCCTGGTCCTCCAGGTTTGGGGTTTTAGCATAGGGCTGACACCCCTGTCTATGTAACCAAAAAAAAATTGAAGTTACGGAAATACAAAAAAAGATTAAAACAAACTTTGCAGCGGGGGGAACAGGACATCCGGAGTTCTGAGGGCGTCGTAAATGACTGTCAGTGGTGTGAAAGCACGAAAAGAAGCCACTGGACATGGAGAACGGATCGGTCCTCCTGACACGCGGCAAACAACACATGATTTTTTTACCAAGAATCAGGGATTTTTGGAATGACAGGAATCAATGTCAGGAACAATGAATGAGAAGACGGGTAAACTTAAAAACAGGTCCTCGGCAGGAAAGAAATGGAAAAACTATAGGGGCTACACAATCTAGGGAATAAGCGGATAAGCGTGTAGAGAGCAGATGGGACTGGGGCCAGGAAAGGGAAAAAAGTTAAAACAGCAACAGGAGAAGTTTGTACTTTACTCAGGAAAGAACAGGGAGTGGACAGCACAATGAAGGAGTAGCACCATTATTCTTTCTACAGAAAAGGAATAGAAATGACACATTACTGGGAATGGAAAACCCATCAACAACACAGACTGATAGGAATTAAGATTGAGAGGTCGATTTCGCCAATACTACAATAAAATAAAATACAGATGCCTAATATGCTAAACAAACAATGCTTACGCACCATGACTAATGACGAGGCGACAGTGATGAAAGAGGTCATCGGATATGAATTCAATGAATTCTATCAACAAACCTGCAGTAAAGACATGGAAGACCACCACCTAGATATGATCTTATTATAGTGAAAGGGAGATGAATAGGGAGGACCTCAGATAGCAAAAGCTGGTAACAGTACAATACATATAATGATAAGAGTAAAATTGGGAAAAAAAATCGGGCTGGAAGCAGAACAGCCCACCCAGCAAACGAAAATGGGGAATAAATTAATAATGCTCTCTGTAGTTAGTAAAAGCAATTAAAAAGCCATGGATCATTGAAGGAACACTTTTCACTACATTAATAGAAATTCACACAACATTATTAATACATGTGAGATCACCAAATGGTCGAGGAGACAGAAAACAGATATAGACCACAAAATCATGATTAACGGTAGATGGAGACATGCATTACAAGATGTGAAGGGTAAAAGAAAGAGGTGCAGACGTGGGAAGTGGAGTGGTACCATTTAGTAGTAGCCCAAAACTGAAAGTGAAACTAAGAAGGGCTGGACCAACTGTAACTACACAGAAAAGGTTTGACATCAGCAAATTGAAGGACCCCCCCCTCCCTTACCAGAAAAACGCTTTTGCGGCTGACATAAAAAGAAACGATATCAATTTGCCAAAAGTCAGGAAAAAGACATACATTGACTGATGATATAGACCAGAAAAATTCAACACCATTTCAACAATTATATAAGGAAAGCAGCAAATCATGCTTGGGATTCCAGGAAAGGAAGAAGCAAGACTGGATAACACCAGAAACATTAAACACCATAACACTCAGAAAGGAAATGAAAAAAAAAGAAAACAGAGCAAAGTCCCCCAGGTTAGTTTCCCAGTGTTAAAGCAAACTACTATTAGCGAACAGTACAGTCAGCTGGACAAGGAAGTTAAACGCCAAACCCGAGCCAAACAAAAGGAATTTCCTAGACGATCTTGCAAGACAGGCAGAAGAGGCAGCACTGAGCAGAGAACTGAACAAAGCACAGTATACAAAATAACTAAATTCATCAGCGGAAAAAAGAGGTGCAAACAATATTACATTAGTAAGAGATAAGCAAGGAAATCTCATCACGACAGCAGAGGGACAGGAAACAAGATGGGAGCAGAGCACTGTCAGAGAAAACTCTGAACAAGGAACCACCAGAGGACACAATTTGAATGTTCCTGAGGCTGAAAACGATCTAGATGTAAATACAGACATTCCACGAAAAAAGAAGAAATCATCCACAGCAATAAAGGGTTGTTTTTTAAGATTTTAAAGAACGGCAAAGCTCCTGGCCATGATAACTTAAAAATGCCAGAGCTATTTAAGACAGACCCTGAGTTTCTAGCAGCAGAACTATTAGAACCACTATTTGCACAAGTCTGGAAAACGGGGACAACACCATCAGAATGGAACAAAGGAATAATTGTCAAATTGCCCAAGAAGGGAGATCTTTGCAGACTGCAATAATTGGAGAGGAATCACTCTTCTCTCAGTTCCCAGCAAAATACTAGGCAGGATAATTATACAGAGAATTTCAAAAAGCAGTAGACCACAAACTGAGGAAAGAACAAGCAGGATTTAGAAAGAACAGAAGATGTGTAGATCATATATTCACTCTCAGGAACATTATAGAGCAGTGCTCAGAATGGCAAAGACAGCTGTACATTAATTTTGTTGATTTTGAAAAGGCTTTTGACAGCATACATAGGGACAGTTTATGGAAAAATACTGAGGGCTTATGGAATTCCAAGCTGCATAGTGTCAATCATAAAAAGCCTCTATGCCAACTTTACGTGTAGTGTTGGGCAGAGCAACCTAACCTTTGAGGTGAAGACAGGAGGAGTACGACAGGGATGCCCCTTATTCAACCACTCTATTTTTTTTTTTTAACAGTCATAGACTTGGGTGATGCGCCCAGGACAACAGAGGGCAGTCCAAGAGGAATAAGATGGACTACATTTTCTACATTGGAAGATCTGGAATATGCAGATGACATTGCACTACTAGCACATTCACATCAACACATCCAGGAAAAAAAAAAAACGGATAGACTTAATAAGTTTAGCCAGCAGGTGGGCTTGAACATCAATTTAAAGAAGTCAGAGGTCATGACGCTCAATGTGAGCAACCCTGAGCCCATATCAGTAAGGAATCAGCAACTAGAACATACAGACACCTTCACATACCTAGGATGCATAGTAACACCAGACGGCGGAGCAAGAAAAGACATCAACAACAGAATGAAATTAAGGCAAGGAAACAGCCTTTTTTTATTTTTTTTTTTAGCCTAAACAACATCTGGAAGTCCTTCTCAATACAGCACAAGCACAAAATTAAGATTATATCAGAGCTGTGTGCTTTCTGTGCTTCTCTATGGTGTCGAATGCTGGAGAGTTGTACAGAGAAGGAAGAGTGTCTGAAATTGTTCCTCTTTTCACACAACATGCCTAAGAAAAGTTCACCCGAATCTTTTTGGGCCGAATACCATCACCAACCAAGATCTGCTTACTCGGAGCAAGCAAGAGGACATGCACACCATCATAGCTGGCAGACGCTGGAGCTGGGTTGGTCATGTCCTCAGAAGAGACATCGATGCCATCACAAGTAAACAGCTATGCTTTGGACCCCTGGAAAGAAACGATAAGAGATGCCGACTAAACTAAAAATGAAAGGCCGACCCAAAAAAACAACTTGGCGGTGGACTGTGGAGGCTGAGATGCAAAGAATGAACCAGAGTTGGGGCACTGTACGAAGGATGGCCACCGACCGTGCAAAGTGGAATCAATTTGTTGTTGCCCTACAAGACGCCCACTAGGGCGTACGTGATGGGCTACTGACTGTTTTGCGTTCGGACCGGCCTAAGGATCAAAGGAAACGAAAGATGAAAAAAATATCAATATGATATATAATACGTGTTTGTTATGTTAAGACCTATTTATTTACCCAAACCAACTAACAACGTTATTTAAATTAGAGAATAAACCACAAATGTCTAGTTTATCCTATCGCTTTTTAATTTTAACGCGTGATATGAACACTAGTCATCTTATAAAATTACGCAAAATGGGATATAAATAAATAATATATAACCGTCAGTAAGCCAGTTATTAAATGTATTGTATAGGTCAATTATTTGTCTTTTAGCAGCAATCTCTTTTTGGGGAGGGGTATTTAGCGAGGAGTAATTAAATTATTTTATTAGCTTTACAGCTGGAGAAATTTAGCTATATAGTTATTTTATACGCTATTTAATTTTAACACAGAAAATCCCAAAGTGAAAGTGAAACGTTTATAATGTGAAAAACTTTTACTTAACATGCAACGAAAATCACGTAACGCTAGATGCGATAACTTAACCGCAATAACAGAGAATGATGGAAAAAACTCAGTTTGAATCATAAGCATATACTTTGTACAAAAAAACAAACTCTTAGGATAATAGAAGCTAGTTTATTTCAGAAAAATGACCTCCGCGCAACTGATAAGTGACTTTTGTTTTTTTAGGAGGTACGGGGCGGTTGGTTGAGGTATATATCCATAGTGGCCGTTCTTTCGCTCCGTCAGTTATAATGCGAAAGTTCACCTATGGCGCTCAGGGGTCGGCGTTAACATCTACGGTTTCGATTCCTGAATTGAAAGGTTTTTGATTTCTTCACCTCTGCCCGACCGACAACCTTGGCTTGTCTTTCATTTCTCCCGCAGATTGCCGCATACAGCTACGTACATGTTAATTCCCCTGAAAATGTAACAATCCAAGGTACGTCTCAGACTTATCCGCCCTCCTGTTTCTTTCCTTGATTCTTCAAAGAAAACAGAAACTGTTCCATGTTAACGCCTGGGCCCTCTCTCATGACCCGCGTGTTTCCCAGATCAAAAGAACGATGGTACGCCGTGTGGAGGCGCACATTCGCTCTATTCAACCGTGTCTTAATTGCCCCAGATGGCTCGTGCGTGTTAATTTGCGAGAGTGAAAACTCAGGCGTTGTGATGGTAGCAAAAACAAACATGTACCATAGATGGGGGGGGGGGGGGCAAAAGTTGGTCGGTCACTGCGATGCACTATTTTCCATATGTGACAGGGAGTGACATATAAGAACAGAATTTATGAGGAATAATAATAACATAGTGCCCCTTTGCAGTCATAAAATATGCGTTGAATGCGCGCCTCTGGAGCAGCACTTCAGCTGCTTATTTCCTGGTGTTTCACTTTCGGCAATTTTTTTCCTCTCATTCTGCGTGTATGAGATCTCTAATCGCGTCAATATGACGGTTGGCGCGTAGCGATGAGATGGAGTTTATTGAGAGCAGAATTAGATAGAGGTTTATTTGTGAGCCGCCGTAGAGTTGCATCGTTAAGCACGGTTAGTATGTGGCAGTACAAAGCACTTGCAGTGCGTAACGGCGGCTTTTATCATTGCCAGCTGCTGGATTTATGTCCAGTGCCGATTACATAAATCTACATCATTATCCAACAACGTGATCTAGAACACCCGTGTGTTACCTGGGCCGGAAAGGGTAGCAAAGAATAGTATCTATGTGCCCTACCAAGCATGTGCGTTAATTAAAAATAATATAACCTAGCGACCCTCTATGATTATATTTTACGGACGTTTGAGGCATAGGCTTCAGCTGGTTACAACCATCCATTAGAAACGTTTGCATTGTAGCCCACAAAAATTCAACAAGTGCAGTATGCAGTATGGATGATCTAGAACAGGCTGAGATGACTAGGGCCTAACGAAGTAAAGAAAGCTGAAAGACAGACTGGACAATACGTCTATCCTAACCACAAAGTCTAGGGAACTTTCAAAATTAATGGGTTGTGCACAAATGGCATAAAAGAGTTTTGGAATAGATAACTGAAAATAAAACCATTAATGACAAAGAGGGATCAAAGAGGGGAGTGTTTCAGGCAAGTAACTTGGAGCACTGATGAAGAAGAAAAATCTGAACAAGGAAAAAAAAAGCTCAGGGCTACTGCTCTATTTATGCACGTATATTAATCTTGCCAATTATGTTCTCCTATAAGGAAAGAATGATATTGAAACTCTTCACAGAGCGTTACTAAAGCAGGCAATCTGATCATCAGAAGTAGTCCTTTCATCAGACAAGTGTTTCGGTCATTTTACCTCCTTAAGTGGGGATAGCACACACGAATCATGACTTCCAAACGTCAGCTTATTGTTGAGGGTTCTACCTGCGCTGGGAATCGAACCAAGTCTACCTTGGCTGCACCTTCCATATTTACTCCTGGTTTTATCGACTCTGTGAACCTGAAGCCGATCTTAACGTAATAATGTTATTGTATATAAGCTACTGCCTTGAATTTCGTAGCCCGTTGCGGTTATTCCAAAGCCAGAACGTTGCCCTTTCTGCAGATTTGCAAGTCTTTTAACTGCTCATGTTTTGACTGTCCATTCAGGCCCATTTTTTTTTCAACAGATATACACCAAGGCGGCCAGAAGTCCTCTTGAACCTACTTCTACAGCTATGACTTAGCAAACAATTTATCTCAGTTAAAAGTTTCATAATGAATCAAAGGTAGGATTAAATATAGATACATACACTTCTATCCTCTCTCTCTCTCTTTCTCTCCCCCCCCCCCCCCCCCCCCCAGACCCCCCCGCCCCCCCCCCCCCCCCCCCCCCCCCCCCCCGCCATATCCCCCTGAGGTTTGGCTGCCCCCCCCCCCCCCCTCTGGTTCCCCCCAAATTATCCCCCCACCCCCCCACCCCACCACGCAGGATACAAACTCAGCACCGTGTGAACCGCTGATTACGACAGGCAATAATCTAACAAGCCCCCCCCCCCCACCCCACCCCCCACCCCCCCCCCCCCCCCCCCGCCCCCCCCCCCCCCCACCCCCCCACGCCCCCACCCCCACCCCCCCCCTCCCCCCCCCCCCCCCCCCCCCCCCCCCCCCCCCCCCCCGCCCTCCCCACCGCCCCCCCCGCCCCCACCCCCCCCCACCCCCCCCCCCCCCCACCCCCCCCCCCCCCCACCCCCCACCCCCCCACCCCCCCCCCTCACCCCCCCCCCCCCCCCCCCCCCCCCCCACGTTTTTAACAGAAAAATAAAATGTAGATTAATATGCATTTCGTATTTTCGAACAAAGTAATTGGAAACTCTACACGCAGCACTACAACATAAGGCAATCTGATCATCAGAAGTGATCGAGAAAAAAATCGTAAATCATGAATCTACCTTTAGTCAAAAAGCGGACAGGTTGCGTTTAAATTGTCATCCTCACAAATAACATGAGAATCCAGAATCAAAATTACACAGACATTGTGGCTTTAGCTTCCTTCATTTAATTTCACTCTTCATTATTTTTGCCTGGGTCATTTGAACTGACCTCATAAATATGTGAGTGACATGTCTTGTTTCTCAAAATGACAAAATTTCAATAAAGAGAAGCTGAAAATGTGATGGGGCTTATTCCTGATGAAAAATGAAATAAATTGCAGTATATTTTAGGAAGCAAGTTTTGACAATCCAGTTTAGGGTAGCGCAGAAAGCAGGGGCGGGGAAAAGGGGGGGGGGGGGCGCTGTGGAGGATCTTAGTCCAGATTGTGTAAAATCGATATCCGCCCACGTTTTCTTCCAATTATTTTTTTTTAAGTGACTTGAGACTGTTAATCAACTTTTCTGTTAGGCCTTGGTTTGCGCGTCTGCTGCCACGTCCGGCCCAGACATAGAACCATTGTCTTTTCTGATATCACGGCCGTTTTTTATCTATATCAATACCCTTTAGCTCCCCAAGGAGCAAATAGTTCCCCATTCTCGTTCATCATATCTAATCCATGCTTTCCCATGATTTCTTCAAAGCCGGTTTTGTCTGTTCCTATTTTCGCGTTTAGCGCCCCCCCCCCCCGACACTCTCCCCCCCCCCCCCCCCCCCCCCCCCACCCCCCCCCCTCATCAAAATTGTGATGTCCTTTCTTTTCTTATTGTCCAAGACATTTTGTAATCTGGTGTAAAAGTCTTCTTTCTCAGATTCGTCTTTATCATTTGTTGGTGCATAACCTTGGATGATGTTTATATTTACTTTCTTTTTGGCTGATTTAAACCTTGCTGTTATAATTCGGGGTCCCATTGCTTCCCATTCTATAAGTGCCTTCTGTGCTTCCTTGGACAGCATTAGAGCCACCCCTTCATTGTGGTGGGCTCTTTCCTCCTCATGTCCTGAGGACAACACCATTTCTCCTGTGATCAATATCCTCCTCTCTATGCCCTTCCACCGTGTCTCGCAGAGACCCAGGATATCAATCCTGTAATTTGTCATTTCTGCTGCTGCCTGTGCAGTTTTCCCTTGTTCACATAGAGTGCTAACATTCCAGGTGCCAATCCTGGAGATTTTCCTAGACGAAAAAAGGTTAGTCTGCAACCCAGACTCCTTTCGGCTTTCTCTGGGTTGCTTCCAGTGGCGTATTCTCTATGTGTGCTGTACGTGCTGCGCACACCTATGCGCGAAGGAAAATAAAAATTTAATTTATTATTCTATAAAATATTTCTCCTCTAAGTTCTGCTTTCGGACCGCACGCATCAGGATAACGGATTTTCCCGCATAGAATCTACGAGTACATCTAGTTTCAGTTTCACAGAAGCGTTTTATAGTGCAGTTTTTATTGGTTGTAGCAATCGCCCGAAGTTTCTCGGGTAATTCCGTCACAATGCGTGCTGGACCGTTCGGATTCACGTCTAAATACTGGTTTGTGTGAACCGGGGTCATGGACAGATACGTCAATACAATGCGAACATGCGTGCGGTGGCCTAGCAGCTCTCGAGTTGTAAAAATCGGTTGTGTCCGTCCAGTGTTTTTTGTGATTAATTTTTGTTAGTTGCCGGGAATGCAGATTATTACAGTGACAGTGAGTTTCAAGTTGTAAGTTAATTAGTATTTCGGAGATAATTGACATATACCCCTAATAACTATCGTTGCGTAATTGAATATAGATGGTTTTTAAATTAAGAGGTGAAGAAGTTAAATAGTAGGCGTACATATTCATTTTAAGTAGCAGCACGCCTAGCTCGCATTACCAGGATACGCCACTGGTTGCTTCATGCGCATCCTTTCCAGAGGACCTTTTTCTGTCTTGGGCGGCTGCGTTGATGTATATTCTTTATTTGACTTGTCCATAGTTTGTTGAAGTTTTTGTGGTAAAAGTTTTTTACGGTCAGCCCCATTCCCAACCCTCCTTAATCGCTTTTTACGACATGCATGGTAGGGTACAGTGTTGCTATTCTTTGCTCCCCTTTCGGGCCCCGGTGACACACGGGTGCCGTTCTTTCTTACCTTTATTAATTCTAGTCTTTCTTCCATCATCCATAGTGGCTGATCTACATCATGGGACCCTGAAGCCTAAACTTTTAGAGGGGCCCCTTATATTAAAGAAAAAAAATGTCGAGGAAGGGGAAAGAAACGTATTATAGAGAAAACTGGACTTGCTGGCCCTGAAGCTCAAACTTCATTAGCTTCATAGTAGATCCGCCTCTGATCATCCATCATTTTGTGTGTGTGTGGGGGGGGGGGGGGGTAATTCATTCTCTTCATGTCTGTTGAATTGATTCTTTAAGCATTTCCCATTGTCCATATTCAGTGTGACAGAGTTTTTTTTTCCCAAAGCATTATATATGTGAACAAATACGTTTGCATATGTAGGAAGCATAGTAACACCAGACTGCGGAACAAGCAAAGACATCAGTAACAGAATGAATAAAACCAGAACAGCCTTGCAAATCTCAACAACATTTGGAAATCTTCTCAGGACAGCACAAACACGAAATAAAAATTATACATGAACTGCGAACTTTCTGTACTTTTGTAAGGCGCGGAGTGCTGAAGAGTTACAGAAAAGGAAATATGCAAATAATCCTCTTTCCACACAACCTGCTTAAGGAAAATGTTTCGAATTTTTTGGCAGAATTTCATCTACAACCAGGAACTGCTTACATGGTGCAGTCAAAAAGACTTACACACCATCTTTGCGGGTAGACGCTGGAACTGGGTTGGCAATGTCCTCAGAAGAGACCCTGACACCATCACCAGAACTGCTATGCTATGGACCCCAGAAGGATGGCGAAAGAGAGGCAGATCAAAGACAACCTGGCGGAGAACAGTGGATGCTGAGATGCACATCACGAACCAGAGTTGGCACAGCACGAAGGATGGCCACCGACTGAGCAAAATGAGGACAGTTTGTTGCTGCCCTACAAGACGCCATTAGGCGTGATGGCCACTGACTGCTTTGTCAGTCAGGAGATAAGGATCCAAGAAGGAGACAATAACTGTTAATTACGGTTACTCTGCGTTATCTTGTAGCTTTTAACAGTTCTATGTATAGTTTGCGTTCTTAAACGTTATTTTGTTTTCCCGCAACTTTTATGTGATCACTATTACGGTCAACGCCTAGCCTTCTATTGTTTCTGATAATAATACATTGTAAATCTTTAATTAACCACTATATATTCAATTTCAATACTCTGGGTAGGGAGCCGCGCTAGCGTAGTGGTTACAACACCGCTCTGGCGACCGGGTGATTCAGGATCAAACCCGGGCGACGGCATTTGAGGATTTTTCGTCGACCGGGATTTGGACTGGATTAAATCGAGACCTGGCGAGTACATTTGAAGGAGTGTCGTCGACCAGGGACTGGCGGCTCCTGAGCCAACCCAGCTCTAATGGGTACCTCAGAAAACGGCGAGTATATGCCTGAATGGCGAGGGACACTTGTCTCTGTACAAGAAAATAGGATACTCACCTAAAAATCAATGTCAGGTTAGACATTAAAAAATAATAACCTGAGATTTCGCCTCGAGTATTAGCGGCGTAAGAAAAAAAAAAAAGAAAAAAATACTCTGGGTTTTTCTATATTCATAATTTTCTCGTATGTTGTTTGAACCGGGTGTTTCCTATAACAATTTTATGCATTTTTGTCTGTTCTGTTTTATTTATTTCCGCTTTCATTTCTTTCTCATAATCCGTAATTTCCCACAGCGTCTTTAACTATCACGTTCCCTACTTTGACGTTGAAATTTCCAAGGATTATATAGTGCCTTACTATGATTTGTTGTGGGCCACAACCATTTCTTTATCAGTATAACATGCTCTTATATATATATATATATATATATATATATATATATATATATATATATATATATATATATATATATACATATATATATATATATATATATATATATATATATATATATATATATATATATATATATATATATATATATATATATATACATATACATATATATATATATATATATATATATATATATATATATATATATATATATATATATATATATATATATATATATATATATATATATATATATATATATATATATATATATATATATATATATATACATATATACATACATACACACATACACACATACACACATACACACATACACACACACACACACACACACACACACACACACACACACACACACACACACACACACACACCCACACATACATACATACATATATATATATATATATATATATATATATATATATATATATATATATATATATATATATATATATAATATATATATATATATATATATATATATATATATATATATATATATATATATATATATATATATATATATATTCCCTTTTGGGCTATCACATGCCAACGCGTGTCATTAGCATTTTGCTTATCGCTCCTTAAAGGAGCATGGAGCCCCACCACAGCTGATCCCGTTGCTAGAAGTCTCCACCAAGTGTTCACATGCTCCTGCAGCAGTGGTCTCTGTGGCAATTTGCTTTACACGATGAGGTTGCAGCCCCGTGAACGACCTCCTATTAGTCGCCTTAAATACGTAATACACGTAAACTAGTACGTAGCAGACAGTCGTAAAAATTTATTAATTAATCAACTAGCAATAACCCGTCAAACTTGACGGGTTTTTAATTATAGTGTGCTGTTTCCGTTCCCGGATGGGCAGATAGAAGTACATTCTTGTAGTGTTTTTGGTTTCTTTCCATTATACCGTGTAATCAAACTGTTCATGAACACCGTCATTTGAACGCTTTCTTTGTTGATTGTAACTATTTTCGGGAGAGTATATATAATGGAAGGCAGACGCTGGAGTTGGGTTGGCCACGTCCTCAGAAGGGACCCTGATACTATCACAAGAACAGCTATGCTATGGACCCCCGAGGGAAAGCGAAAGAGAGACCGACCAAAAACAACTTGGCGGAGAACCGTGGAAGCTGAGACGCAAAGAATGAACCACAGTTGGGGCACTGTACGAAGGATGGCCGCCGACCGAGCAAGGTGGAATCAATTTGTTGCTGCCCTACAAGACGCCACCAGGCGTGATGGCCGCTGACTGCTTTGACGGTTGGTGGTTATGGATCAAAGAAAGAAGAAAAGATATATAATGGAAACAATAAAATTTTTCAACACGGTTGCATTCCTCAGCTGTGACCACCGTACACACGGCGAGAATTATGTTATTTTAGATTCAATTTGAAAGTTCTTTGATGACAACATTTCGTGTGAAAGTGCGTGGATTGTTTTCAGAGAGTGGTCCCTGATAATAAGTGGTTTTAACAAAAACTTTCAAGGTTTCATGATTTATACATCGGGTGAGGGCTCATGCACACCAATTTTTACGCACTTTTTCTTTGTCGATCGCTACTAATTTCGTGAAAGATTTAAAATAAAAAAAAAATAAAAACCAAAGTATTTGTTTTATATAACACCCACGCCGCGCAAGTTGCACACCGTGCGTTGCGCACTTTTTTTTTCTGGCGCGAGTTACTATTTTGAGTGAGACCGACCGACGTAACATACATCGGTAATTATGTTACAACATGGGAGGATTGCCTGAGGGTGCAGTAGTCATATTCTTTCTTGTCACCTCAGAGACCCACAGACCGACCCACAGACCGACCCACAGACCAACCCACAGACCGACCCGGGTCACCCAGCGCGTATACTTGAATGATATTTACATCTATAGGCTTTCTATGCTGTATGAGTAGTACACCTTCGTCGGACATATCCCAAAATCAACTAACTGCTCTTTGATACCCTTCGTCAGGTATTATTACGACTCTCCAGATTGTATATTATTTTAACTTTATCTGACAGCCTTTCGTCTGCACACGTACATCTCATTTCACTTATTTCTATAATATTTCGTTACATTCTCTCTATTTTCTTCTTTACACTGGATGAGTCTAACACAAAAGAAGTATTTTTGTTTAAATTTTATTTTGTTTGTATTTATTCTTGTTTTTCTTGCCTCCAATTTGTATAGCAAGGTCCTTGAGACCGTTTAACTTTTAATTAGCTTCAGCTACAATCATTGTAAAGTGGCGCTGGCCTATCGCGGCAATGGTGTTAGGTTCAAAAACAAGGAGGCGTCACCCTTCAGTCTACCCAGCTGTAAATGGGTACCTGACTGTGCGCGTGAGTTAGGGTAGGAAAAGGCAGCGAGGACGGAAACTGGTCACCCCATCTCTCGAAATTGGACCGAGTATAGTGAAGTCTCTAACATTTCACTCCCCTATGGCAGTATCTGCTGTTGTGCCACCCTTTCTATTTTTTTAACAATCCATACATAAGACCCCATGCCGTTTGTTAGATAGAAATTTCTACGCATCGCCTGTGTCAAAAATTGTGTCCATAAGACTACCGGTGCAGCAATTTAGTTTGTCCCATATAGAGGATAGAGGAATAATGTTACTATCAGTGCCTGCAAAAGTATTAAACAGAATCATCCTGGAAAGATTAAAAGAGTCCATAGACAAGCAACTGAGAGATGAACAAGCAGGTTTTCGACAAAATAGATCCTTTACAGACCAGATAGCCACATTGAGAATAATAGTTGCACAAAGGCTGGAATGGAATTCACCGCTATACATCGGATTCGTGGACTATGAAAAGGCATTTGACAATGTAGACAGAGAATCGCTTTGGAAATTAATGAGGCATTATGGAGTTCCCATGAAGATCATTAACTTAATAAAGAAGACCTATGAAGACATGACATGCAGAGTTCTTCATGAAGGACAACTTACAGAACCGTTTAGGATTAGAACGGGAGTGAGACAGGGATGCCTCTTGTCTCCATTTCTTTTCTTACTAGCAATAGATTGGGTTATGAAAACATCGACATCACACAACAGAAATGGAATCCAGTGGAATCTTACTAAACAGCTTGATGATCTGGATTTAGCAGATGACTTGGCTCTTCTGTCCCATAACCATAATCAGATGCAAGAGAAAATGAAAATTCTCGATGAGAGGTCACAACAAGTGGGCCTGAAAATACACAGGGAAAAGACAAAGATTATGAGAATAAATGCAAGAAATGATAATAAGACTGAACTTGAAGAAACACCACTAAAGGATGTAGAATCGTACACATATCTTGGTAGTAATATAGACAAAGTTGGAAGGACAGACAATGATATCAAAATAAGAATACAAAAAGCAAGAGACGCTTTCATTGCATTGGGAAACATATGGAGGTCAAGAGAAATCAAGTTCAACACGAAAATAAGAATCTTCAACTCAAATTTCAAGTCAGTCCTATTGTATGGCTCTGAGACATGGAGAGCAACAAAAACAACAACTAAAAAGCTACAGACTTTTATAAACGGGTGCTTGCGTAGAATAGAAGGACTGAAATGGTATGACAGAGTCACAAATGTGGAATTGATGACAAGAACCAGACAAGTGCCAGTGGAACAAGAGCTGAGAAGAAGACGATGGCGATGGAAAGGACACACATTGAGGAAACCTGTTGATAGCATTGCAAGGCAGTCCTTATTTTGGAATCCACAGGGAAAGAGAGGCAGAGGTAGACCAAAAACACATGGAGAAGAGAACTGGAAACAGAGGTGAAAATGATGAGGAAAACGTAGAAAGAACTTGAGCGGATGGCACAGGACAGGAAGACTTGGCATTTGTTTGTTGAAGGCCTATGCTCCTTGGGGAGCTAAAGGGTATTGATTGTTGAAGAAAGAATAGCTAAAATGACAAAGAAGACTACGAAAATATAAATTAAAAAAAAAATAATAATAAAAAGCAAATGCAGCATTGCAAACGAAACATGGCTGAACAAAAACAAAAAAAAATCAAACAAACAAAGAAATGTATTAAATTAACGATTCGAAAAAATTTCCAGCAAAGAGTTCTGAGGTGATTTATTTTGTTACAGAGATAGAAGCAGCCGAGCCAGAGAAATAGCAGGTGGTTGGTGATTTGATCAAGGTTATGCCATATGTGTTACATGGGGTTATGCTCAGCCATACTTTCAGATGGTGTCATTATGTTGACATATGGCTTACGAACTAGTCATTTACTACTAGTGTTTATCTAGCATTGTTATTTTGTAAGCCAACTTTGGGCCTCATTAGTTAGAGATCTACAGGGCAGCGGTTTTCAACCTTTTTGAGTCCATGGCTCCCCTGACCAACTACATTCTTTCTGCGGTTCCCCTGTGGGATGACTGGTAAAAACTCTAGCGATGTTTCGACATTTAGCCTAACTTATTTTGAGCAGGAGAGCTTTGGAAAGGCTTTTAAACAATGTAATTTTTAAATGTAATTTTGTAAAAAATGCAATTGGACAATCTGTGAAAAAATTACACGTACACGAAAAAATATACACAAAGTGCACTTTGAAAATCCTTACTACAAAAAAGAAAACAGCACAGATAAAGTAGTTTCTTTCTAAAATTTTTATTTTCTTTTTGTCTGAAAATCATTCACTGATATACTGCACTCATGATTCAATCTCCATAACAAAAAGCTTGTACAGTAAAACTAAAAAATAAAATATGATGATGTTCAACACTTGACTCTAAAGCATTTGTTTGCTGTATGTTATAAAGTTCCTTCATCAATCGTTTTAGATGTTATGTTATTTTTATTTTATTTTAAAAAAATATAACTATTTTTCAATTGTTCATTGTTTCAACATTTATTTCATGTTTATCCAATTAGATAAAAGAGAGAACATAAAAATGTAACTATAGCGAGTGGCTTTTCTATGACCTTGTTGATTCAGAATAAACTGGAAAAATTCTTTAATCGTCAGTCAATTTGCCGACTATGTGATGGAGAGATTTCTTATGAGGGCTGTTATCGTTCCGATCACCAAGTATTTGAGTTATTCACTCTTTGACACTTGCGGTAATTTGGGGGTGCCGTTTTGGGCTTTCTTGCAACCCCAGAGAACTTCCCCAGCGGGCGCAGCTGGTGGAGGTCACACCAGAGCCACTAATTGGCCTGTGTGCAATGCCGAGAAGGATGGTTCTTTACCCTGCAAGGGGGTCAATATCATCCAGAACCACCCCAGACCTCATCACGTCCAAGGATTACTTATTCTCTGAAGTGCTTCCCAGACCTACCACAGACTCTCAAACTATATCTGCTGGTTACAGGACATGAAGTAGCGTGGCTGTTAACATAACCACTGCCCACTGTTTGCGTCTCCTACACACTTACTGAATGCACGAAGTTGAACGAGCAGCTCTTTTAGTGATGCTCTGTGTGGTTTAATTTCTGAACGACACAGACGTGTAAGTTGGTGTTAAATGCAGTCGGGGACGTAATTCTCAGATTCTTGGTCTAAAGGGAGTTACTCACTATATACTTTGGCTTAAGTCAGAAGTAGTTGTTATCCCACTTGTCTTTTATCCAAGCGGTCTAATTTTAGGACCGAGGTCTTGCAACCTGACCATATATGGCTCGAGTGGTCAGCCTTTCCTGGAATGTTTCAGATCACCCCACTTGAGCTTAACTCAGGGGATTTGCGTCTTACAACGCATGCGCGGGAAAGAAGCCTGTTTGTTCGGGGAGTCGAGCTGAGATTTTCAAGGGGACGCGCAGCGTCTCCTATCTGGCTAGGCGTTCGGGGAAAGAAAGCCTCTGGGTGACAAAAGAATGTCTAAGATTTATCTCCATGTGTTATTCTAAGCGCCAAGGATGGCGAGTGTTGTTTTGGTGTTTATTCGTTGGATTGCTGGCAAGGTAAAATAACTTTACACCATTTTTTCTCTCTGTTGTCAATTGAAATTGTAGTGACTTTTCCTCCTGTGCGGAAAAGAGTTCACTGAAGATATTAGTATTGGAGCTCGCTCATTATACTGAAATTGTATTTATTGGGTTAGAGGAAGCCCAGAGAACATTGCACATGTTAAAGCCCGCTATTCAGGCGGTATCAACTGAACAAGGACTGACATACTTTGTTTGTCTAAAGGAAAGCCACAGAGGTCATCGTATTTTAGGAACCCGCCATATTTGCGCGGCCTGCTTATGCCAGAAAATGTACCTGACTGGGTTAGTCAGAGGATATTCAAAAGAAAGTAGAGATTAGCATTGTATGCTAGTAGCCCGCTAACATTGCGGTGTAATTTGACCAGAGAAGTACCTGACTTGCTGGGGTCAGGTGAAAGATGAACTAAGCTTATGTACTTGACTACCCGCTCCCCACGCGGGGTAGTTTTGCCGTAGCTGTACCATGGAAGGAGAATGATATGCCAGTACTATGATATGTACAAGCTACTAATGATTTATTGATGTCAGTTGCATTGAACTGTTATCATGCCTATGATGTTACTGAGTCCTGTCAAAATGACTATGTATTGATGTTAGCGTAACCTGTTGTCGTCATGCAATACAGTGTAGAAACGTCAACAGTCGTTTAACGCTTCCTTGACTTCATCATCGTGAGTTACTGTGATGTCTTCGTGACATGTTTATAGTAGCCCTGTGTGGGCGGGTACATCAACATCCCTAATAACATACCAGACACATTCGGATTAACATTTGGTGACCATACCATTTGTAAACAACCTCAACGATAAATTAAACTTTAACAGTTGGTCATTTGTATCCTGAGTTTCCTGTACCAAAGATTGCATGTGCTCTCTTGCTGCGATTATTTCTATAGTAGTTTGGTTTACCTAATGACATTGCCAACCCTTGCACAACCTCATATTGGGCACCTCTTACGACATGCTTGAGGCAGTAGTAGTCCTGTTCTGTCTCTGTCTTCTCAGAGACCTCCGGGAACCACTAATGGCCGCTTTAACAATACACAACATAAACAACGGTAAAATGTGTGACATCACTAAAACGTGAATATTAACATCAGAAAAAGCGTGTGAACAATACTAAAACAGGAATATTCCCAACAGTAAAAATGTGTGAACATTACTATCACTGGAATATTCTCATTAAAAAACGTGTGAACATTATAAAAACGTGAATATTCGCATCAGAAAAAACGGGCGAACTTTACAAAATGGGAACATTCTCAACAATAAAAAAGTGGGAACATACCAAAAATATGTGAACATCACAACAACAAAAAACGGGAACATTCTCAACAGTAAAAACGTGTGAAGATTACACAAAATCGTGAATATTCTCAACATAAAAAACGTGTGAACATCACAAACACGTGAAGACTCACCATGTATCCATCTTCTTGACAGCGTGACCCAGACTTCGTCTGCAAGCAAACCCGCATGGCCACATAGAAAACCTGTCTTGCAAACCCCAACAATGGAGCACTGTTCTCACTGTCTGATATTGTAGGAAAGGTAGAAACAATGAAGAATGTCAGTTCTGTTAATAAATAGATGTACTAAACAACAAATATGTAAATTTAAAAATAAAAGGCTATGAATCAGTTTTACAAATTAACGGTACACAGGAAACACGGGGCGTTTCGGGGTCCACCCTTCGACAGCTACAGTTACAAACAGGCGACAAAGACAAGAAATATAGAAAGGTCAAAGAAAAATACTATAGACACTGCAAACTCGTAACAGGATGATGAACACAGATAATAAAGGCAAAACAAACAGATGAAAAAGTAAACAACACAGGTTATGCACAGAAAAAGAACAATAATAACGCAAAGAAAACTACAAAACCAGAAGAAGAAAAATATCGATGCAAAAAATTCAACAATGAACGAAAATCTTCGTGGAAAAGCTCTACAGAGATTCTTATAGCCTCAAACTGACTACTGCTTTCTTTGAAAACATTCAAGTAGACGTCTGAGAGTGTACGAAGAAGAAGAAGAAAACGAGAAAATTCATGCTAAAATTTATGTAGAAGCTTGTAATAGCTATCGTAACCTCATCGATAAGAAAGAATGAAAGTGACGTATAAGATAGCGGTATAAAATACCACAAGTAGGACACGAAACAAAATACAAACTTGAAAAAGAAATATCGTGGAAAAAGCGAGGGATGAAATCAAGAAGTCTGAAAAGGAAAATAGTCACAGAATAATAGAAGTCAAGCAACCAATGACGTTGGACATTGACTTAACAACAAGAATGATTGAGAAATAAATTAACATATCATTATCATTCTCCTTTGCGCTCCCTGTAGCGCATAGGGTCACCACTGTACATGACTCCTTTGGAGGAAGTCTGCACAAATCATTCACATGCTCTTGAAGCAATTTGTTTTACATGATGAAGGTGCTCGCTCCATGCACGACCACATATTACTCACCTTATACGACACACATGAGAGACTAATAGTGCTAGTCTTTCTTTGTGTCATAAGAAACCCCCCGGGAACCACACGAGGCACATATGAACGGTGAAAATGTGTTTAAATGCTATACTTAGATAGATTAACTTATTACTTACTTAGTCGTTCACCCTGGGGTGTAGAGGTTTGCCAGAGAGAACGCCATACTATCCTATCGGCTGTCTTCCTCCTGTCCTGCTTCCAATCTAGTCCTCGGTCTTTCAGAGATTGTCTAATGTTGTCCTCCCAGCGAAAGCTGGGTCGTCGTGGAGATCCGGATCCCTGGCTCTTAGTCGTGGTAGATGGTGTCGTGATTTGAATGAAATTTCTGTCGTTTTTAGCCAAGTGGTCTGCCCTGTCTTATTCTCTATTTTTGATCTACGCACACTTTTCTGTCTTATAGCTCCTAATAGCGCATTTCTGGCATTGGTCATGTAAATCTTACGTTGGACAGGCTTAATTCCATCCCTCTGCACGTGGACAGCGGCATCTAGCTAAAGGTCCCTTAATTCTACCTTTCTTGTAGAGAACGGCTAAATTCCTGTATTCTTTGATTTACAGAGAACTCATGGACCCGGTGGAGATACTTTAACTTTTCATCCTTCCGACCGTGTCTAGAATCACGGACTCTGGTTGCTCGTAAGACTGCCTAGTGTTCGTTCAGATTACGTCTTTTTCTTTTATCTAGAGTCGCCAGGGAAACATTTCCCTAGACCCTTATGTCTAGTTATTACGTTAGATACTTGCACGTACATAAGCCACCTGCAAACGTTATCTTGCTATATAAGAGAGATATCTTTATCACTCAGTACCATTGTCTTAAGAAAATTCTGCCACTAGACAAAGTGAAATTCTGCGCCAGAGCTAATAGCAGTTGTAGTGCAGGAATCATTCTGAACTCGATAAGCACACATTTACTTATTTCATACAGTGGTGTGTTAGGATAATCTAATAGAATAGAGATCCCGTGTTACTTTAATTCATTTTAAATATATGTGACAGGGGCGCTAGGGGTACCTCACACCCAAGACCCGTGCACTAAGAAAATTTATAAAGGATCGTTTGACAGGGGTTGCAATTATTGGTTGCTTGCAACCCTCTCAGCAGCAGACTTAACAATTCAAGCAACCCAAAGCCTTAAGCAGATCAACATTTAATTCTACCGAACACCAAACAAACAATCCAACAAACACCCAGTCAGTGTTCATAGACTGTCTGAAAAATAATAAATAAAACAACGTCTAAGTGAACATCAATAGCATGGATAATAACACTTACCATACAGAAAACATGCGCCCACCTGATATCATCAACTATCTCACACACTCATGCGTGTCGTCCAATGCGACTAGTATGGTGTTGTGCATGAGGCTGGCAATCGCACCGGGTAACATAGGTTGCTACCGAAACCACTACTGCAAGAGCATCTGAATGCTTCATGCTGAGGCAAACCACACCGGTGGCCCCATGCTCCCTCAGGAGCGGAGAAGAGAAATATACATCTGGTACGCCCACGTGCTCTCACAAACCATTGTTCACACAACAATAATAATCAACTGGACATAAAATAATATTCTTCAATACATGTACAACAAATAATCTCAATAATGAGAATTAACCACCACCTCACAACTGGTCTATCTCAATATTCGTTACTGCATTCTGAAGCATGTCGTATGTGACGACTCGTGCGGCTGGGAATCTCATCGCATGAAACACATTATTACAGGAACAACCACTGTAATAGCATAAAAATGCTTCTGTTGGCTTGTGGTGGACACCAGCCGCATTGGTGTTTCCATGCTCCACCAGGAGCAAACAGAGAAACACCTGTCTCAAAAAAGGAGTGGCCTCGCGCTCTCCAGAAATCTAAATACATATTCTCACCTCACAGTAACCCATTAAATATACAGTAGAATTATCAATAAACGTGAAATACACTAAATTACTCTTACATAAAGAATACAATATAATTATTCTCGACTTAAGCCAAACTGAGACTAAATACACAACGTGTCGCTCGGCATAACATATTATAGGTTTACCACGCGGAGCGTGTTTAATCAGACTCGCTATCGCCGCCTTTTATCACCACGAGGCTACTATCTTGCGATCGTTAATCTTATCTAAATTTCCAGTGGAATAGCCTTTCTGAAGAATGAAATAATCGCTCTTAAACTCTCACATCTATCTATCTATCTATCTATCTATCTATCTATCTATCTATCTATCTATCCCATTAAACATTAAAATAGCCACATCGATATAATTTCAGAATCCTAGAAAACTAATGCTAATTTAAATTAACTCACGTGCTCAAGGCATTTACAGCTTGGCTCTTGTGTGTCTTCTTAGTCTGTTCTCACTGGGCGGCTCTCTCAAACATAGACCGGTTTCGCCGCTTGCTACCCCTTTTTATAAGCCCTGGCCTAACCACTCAATTTACTGCGCGCTCGCGTATTAATCTGCGCCACACAGATAACACACGCGATTATTGCTCCAGAATGCATGAAAACACAGATTTACACAACTAGAGCAAAAACACAACTAATATGTAGGCATATATTATGGCCTTGTAATAAATCTGCTCGAAGATAACGTGATCAAAAGGCACTAAACCACATAGACAATATGACTGCCCAGATGGGGCCAGCGCCTAGAACGACAGACCTCAAGATGGCGCTGTCACATATATATACATTCTTTTTCCTTAAGGTAATTTTTTTTCCTGACCGGGATGCTCTGAATTTTATTAAGTGAGCCACGATCCATAATCATTAAGTGTTGGCTAGGAGTGGTTTTTCTTAAGACATAAAGTGTGAGCCGATCTTATTAGCCATTTTTCCGCTGGGGTGTGTATAATATAACTGTAAAGAGTTTTTGCTATTTGATATACTGAGTGTAAGCCCAACGCTAAATTTTTGGTAACTCATTCAGTGTTATCCCAACTTGGATGATTATCACTTGGGCCACATATAATTATCATGGAGTGTGGGGATACCCAACATTGTTTTCACCTTACCATATCGTGTGTGTGGGACCAGGTATGTGTGTGTGAATATATTTTTAGCCTCAGATCGCCTTGCGACGCAGCGCGCAAGCAACGCATGGCTTGTAAACATAAACCCAGTTCGCGGCCTATAGTGGTAGTGATCCCTAGGCATAGCAGAGCGCATAGGGGGTGAGAACGGGTTTTGTTTTAATTTTGCAAGGAAAGAGAGGGCGAGTGGAGGTTTGTTTATTTTTTGCATGGGTGAGAGAATGACAGAGAATGAGTCTGCTACGGGTAGTAATGAGATATTGATTGCTTCTATATTTTTCAGAGATTCTATATTTATTTACACAACATTTGCTCTGTGCTTCCTGATTTGATTGCTGTTGTCAGTTGGATTACAACTTACACAGAATAACCATTACACGGCAGTCTACGTCACACTGCCAGTTCCTGGCACCTTGCAACTTCCAGATTATATTTGGTACTTACTAATCATTAGCCACTTCCAGAGTATATGGCAGCTACTAGTTATATTAGCACCTCTGCCTAGTATTGAATTCACGGCAGTCCAGATCATACTGTCAGTTTCAGCATATACGGCTGCGTCGTGGATAACGTAAACACAGCCTGTCCCTCCAGTACTACTGGCTGCCTCCTTTGCCATCCAGTAATTTCTGCACTATCGTCAGACCCATTTACGTCCTGTTAACTTGGAGTATACTGACGTAACACCAGAGAGGATTCTCCTATTGCTAGTTTCCGTCCCCTGTCTGAGAGATCAAGTCGTCACTATCCAGCATAAAAAGCGTACTTGCGGGTCCCTCCTGGATATTCGTTTGCCAGCAGTAGTTGTTCTTGGTTGGATATATCAGCGGGTGCAAGTATTTATGCACTCGTTTTAATCTCCTTCACCTGCTAGTGTGGCCACCAGCCACAGGAAATTGTGAGCGCATAGGATTTATTACGACGCTGTTACAGAGAGATAGCTTATCTCCATAGCCTTTGAATATCAAATTAGTTGGAGCAGTGTAGTGTTTTTCCTAGCTGAAGAAGTACCTTACCTACCAAGAGTACTTACAATACCGGAGTGGCCGTTTCCTCGCGAAACTGGAGGACTAACCCAGTTGTTAGATTATCTTGGTGATGAAAAAGTGTACAGGTGTTGGTGGTATAATCACTAGCCCATCAGAGCTAGTGGAGTTATTATTTGTATTGTTATTGTAGTTTCATATTTATATGTTTATAGCGGTCAGAATTCACATCTATTCTACCTGTCTCTTGATGTTTGCTGTTGTAGTCCTTACTGTAATCGTTTTTTTTCTATTTTGCATGAGAGGACGGAGAAGTGTATGACATATTAAAACATTAGTCTCGAGTATGGCTGGGAAGTAGACCTAAGATATTTGATTATATCTCTCTTCTCTCCAGAAGTCATATCTCTCTCCATATTTTCATTAGTGACTCAAATGTTCTCTACTTTCACATTACTCATTCATATTCTGTCTAAACTCAGACATCCTCTATTTCCATACTCGCGACAGCTGGTCTTCTCCAATTCTGCAGGCATGGCCAAACCATCGTAATTGGGACTGTTCCACGCGGGTCTGCAGGAGCTGAGTTTTGAGGTCATGACGTATCGTCTGGTAGCGGACCATGTCTTTTCTTGTTACTTCAACCATCTTTCTCATTTACCTCATTTCTGAGGTTTGGAGCTGGATTCAGTGGGTTTTAGTCATTGCCTATGACTCGCACCCATAAGTCTGGGACATAGGTGCAGCGGTATACCGATAGACTAACAACAATTTAAACTCCCCCCTCCCCCACACACACACATACAATTTTTAAAGTGAATTATTGAGTGCTCGCGACTTCCGTAGTTTCAAAGATCACGTGCTTTCATCATTTCTCTCCAATGTATCCTGCATCATTCAGTTCTATCTCTGCGTTTCGCTTCCACATTTTTCTTTGTCGTCCTCGTCTTCCGTCACACTCACGTGCTTTCATCAGCTCCAATGTATCCTGCAAGAGTACTCAAAAATGAGCGTGATATCAACCTGATGAGTGCAACGAAAATTAGCTGAAACATGCTGTGAGGAAAATCAGTGACGCCTTAGAGGGCCAAAATAGGCATTTGTTTCAATCAAGATATGATAGAAGATGTAGCAAAGTTCCATTCTCAGAAGAGGGAATATACTTTATGGACATTTATTTTCAGAACCAGTGGTCCTAATGATGTCATACTCCCCCCTGATCTCCTGGGTAGTGAGATCGGAGGACTAGCCTTCTCGGATCAGAGCGAAATAATAGGATGTCCCGTGTGCACGTTCAAAATCCGACGGCAGTTGGAGATCGCAAAGAGTAGGCCATAAGGCCGCTATCCGGCAAACTTTTAAAAATTATTAAGCCTGCCCATCACTAAAATGGATTCTCGCGGGTGCTACGGAGTTCGTGCACTGTGCTGAGTTCCTCCTTGTGTGATCTAAAGAAGGAGACCGGAGCACTGATGGAGTTGTCCGTGTGCAATGTAGTCCTTAAAACCAAAATAAAAAATAAACCAAAACAGCAATGTCTTGAGAAGGCGTAGATGACGAACAAGAAATAAACCAATACGTGATACAGCTTTCAAAGAGACAAGCTTTTAGATACTGGGGCACAAACTACAAACATTAACGTTTAGACAGAGGGAACAAACATAGTACCTAGTCCGGTTGCAAAGTCTGTTGCTCCATACAAAGACGTGATGGCAAGAACAAATCAACACATGCAACCAAAGAAAGAAAACCAACTATAATAATGTTTCTTTATCTTTTAGGTTGCGCTAACCCCGTGAAAATGTACAGCATTAACCAGGTTATCTCGTTAAAATTATACCACAGTATTTCAATATTGGTTATTACGGAAGTCACTAAACAGTCGCACAGTAAAAATAGATATACAGTAATTTCAAAAGTAATGTCTTGCGTGTTCCATTTAGGATCAGATATCTAGTTCAGTCCCAATTAGTTTATATTTAGGGATTTACCGTATGTTGCTATTTACGAAACTGTATGTTGCTATTTACCAAACTCCGCCTAGCCCGGTCCCGGCTGAAAAAGGAGGAGGGCGGCCTGCATGGAGGCCGTAACGAGGCAGCCCCTCCATCATGCAAAGGCACAACAGGCCAATCACCTGTTTGCTTTACATCATGATTACGCGAAATACACGAGAGAAAACCGGACTGATTCTAAAAGCGACGAACTGGAACGGACTACAGACTACGACTTATGGAACTTGGAATACATTTGTCTCCGAGCGCATTATGGTTGTAAAACTAAATGAAGGAGAAACCATAGTCAACCTTGTCATAGTCTATGGGCCAAATGAGGACGAGAGAGCAGAGGTCAAGGAGGAATTCTTCGAGCTGCTTTAATGGACAGTGGATGACTGCCTAGATGAAATTATCATGCTCGGAGATTTCAATGCCAGAGTTGGAAATGACTATGCTAGATGGGGTGGAGTTATCGGAAGATATGAAGACGATACTCTTAATGACAATGGAAAGTGACTCCTTAGATTCTGCAGTGAGCATAATCTGATCATTACAAACACAAAGTTCCCCCATAAGCGCATACATGCATACACTAGATGTGAACCAACAAAGAATGAGAAGTCAGTGATCGATAATGCCATAGTTAGGAGGAGCTCATCCAAGTATCTCCGGGTTGCTAGAGTCTGGAGGGGCCAGAGATCGGAAGTGATCACTACCTGCTAACAATCAAAAGAACAACTGAAAGAATTGCTCAGCCTAGGAACTGCCTAACATCACGCAAGAAACTAAGTAAACGAACAGGAGAAATGAGCATTAAGACCTACAATCTGAGAGAGCCAGAAATTAAGACCAGATAACAGAGGTTTATTCCTACAGCAGTGAGAAACATAGAAGAACAACCTGATGACTTGGAAACCCTCTGGCTTAAATTCAAGGACATCATAAAGACAGCTGCTGCAGAAGCATGTGGTGAAGTCCAAATTGGGAACACGAGAAAGAGGACACCTTGGTGGACAGAGAAAGTCAAAGAGAAAATAAGAGAGAAGAAAATAGCATGGAAACAATACTTAGGAGCTAAAAACACAACAGGACAAATGGAAAAAATATAGAGAATATGTGACACTCAGAACAGAAGCAAAGAACAAAGTGCTAGCAGCAAAACAGAAGTCCTGGGAAGAATTTGGAGAAAAGCTAGAAAAAGATGCACAAGAAAACCAGAAGTTGTTCTATAAGATCCTAAAGAACACAAGGAAGGAAAAACAATGCCCTCTCAAATTTATAAAGGACAAGCAAGGCAAATTGCTTACTGCCCCGAAGGAAGTAATGGAAAGATGGAAAGAATATTTCTCAGAACTCCTTGATTTTGAGCACGGTCAAGCATCAGAAATGATAACCACTAGCACAGAAGAGAAAACCAATGATGGTGAAGATGACATAAAGATGGAAGAACTGAGGGCAGCACTGGAGAAAATCAAGATGGGCAAAGCAGCAGGGCATGATGGTATAACACCAGAAATGGTTAAGTACATGGGAGCATCAGGCGACCTATTACTCTTAAAGGTCATACAGGCAGCATGGTGCAACAAGACCATACCAAAGGATTGGGAGATTTCCATCATAACACCAATTTTCAAAAAGGGTGACAATCGACAATGTGGAAACCATAGAGGCATATCCCTTCTCAGTGTCCCTGGTAAAATCTACTCTAGAATCCTAGAGCAGAGACTCCGACGCCTAGCTGAGCCACAATTGGATGAGGTCCAGTGCGGATTACGAGCAAACCGAAGTACTCAAGACCTAATCTTCACACTCAGACAGCTGAGTGAAAAGGCCCTTGAGTATAAAAGTGAGATCCATCTTTGTTTCATAGATCTGGAAAAGGCGTTTGACAGGGTCCCCTGGAGCAAACTTTGGGATTGTTTGGCAAGGAAGAATATTCCAGAACCTCTGATTCATGCTATAGAGAGCTTCTACAAGTCTTGCAGAAATTATTTGAGGACAGCAAACCATAAGTCAGAAGAGTTCAGGACCACCACTGGTGTAAGACAATGTGATATCCTGTCACCTTATCTTTTCATACTCCTCATGTAAGATGTCATCAAGGCATGTAAGGAGAGAACAAGAAAGTGTTCAGTGGGGTATTGGAAGATGAGACAGGTCTGTATTTCAGACGTGGCATTTGCTGATGATGTCCCTGATTGCTAAATGAGAGGCACATCTCCAATCCAACCTGCAAGTCTGGAAGGAAGAGCTGGAGAAGAGAGGGATGGTCATAAGCAGCTCTAAAACAAAAACTATGGTGATATCACGAGAAGAAAGAAGACATCAGATTAAGCTGGGAGAACAGGTCCTGGAGCAGGGCGACCACTTTAAATACCTCGGAGCTGTTATAGACCAGAAGGGAAGCATCAAAGAAGAGTTGGCCACTCAAAAAGCAGCAGCTGGAAGACTTTCTCATGCCATAAATCGAGGATTCCTCAGCAAGAGAGAGGTTGGTAAGAAAATGAAGATGGCTGTATACCGATCCACCTATGTCCCAATCTTGACTTATGGATGCGAGTCATGTGCAATGACTACAGCCCACAAAAGCCAGATCCAAACCTCAGAAATGGGGTATCTGAGGAAGGTGGTTGAAGTAACAAGACGAGACATGGTCCGCAACCAGACGATTTGTCAAGACATAAAATCTCACCCCCTGCAGACCCAAGCAGAACAGTCCCAACTAAGACGGTTTGGCCATGTCTGCAGAATGGGAGAGGTTCGGCTACCACGACAAGCATGGGAAACTAAGAGCCAGGGATCCAGACCTCCAGGACGACCTAGAGTCCGCTGGAAGGACAACATTAGACAATCTTTGAAGGACCGAGGACTAGAATGGAACCAGGCCAGGAGGAACACAGCCGATAGGATATTCTGGCGCTCTCTATTCCAAACCTCTACACCTCACGGTAGAAGGGGAGCGACTAAGTAAGTGTTGCGTGTCGTTTTGATGTTAAATGTTAATATTATATAACAGGATGGTTCCTGTGGACAAAATGACTTCTAGGGAAGTAAATCTCTCCACACTCGACACTGAGCAATTATACTTCTGGACAATCCAGATAACTGGATGACTAGATACATCTCACCAAAGATTTTGATGTATTAGTAATAACAGAACTTCATTATAACACTAACAATCAGGAGCTCAAACACATTACGTCCAATCGCCATGACACACAATCGAATAATCACCCCGCACTTCTGCGCCTCTAGTATCACGTGAGCCAGCCAAGCATATCGGCTTAACGACGCTCACCAGTCTTTTTCAGTGACCCGTATAAAATAAACAAACAAAGAGCCCTGCTGAGCTAAACCTATAACAGGCACAATTGTTATGAATTTTAATCACAACATTACTCCCCCACCCCCCACCCCCCGTAAAGTAATGGAAACAAAGTTTTCATTATTTCCGTGGTGTGAGTATACCAACACCAGAGTAATATTAGTATTATTTTAATAATGGTAAGTTGACGAGATAGATTGGTAATTTCTTGTACTTTTTGAGTACCTCATAAATATGAGATTGACACAGTCTTTGAGTTCATTTATTTATTGCTATATACAGTGTGGAAACGTGTCCGCTAGACTACGTTGCCGTTGTGATTGTTGCTTGTGTGAGATGAGTGGTAACAGCGATAGTGCCGCTGCTGTCAGGGACAAAAGTGTGCGTGTAAGCACCTTATTGTCTCGTGACATTTTGGGAGCTCGTCGATGGAGTTTTCTGATCCCGGCTTGGCCCCTAAAATATGCGCTGTTGAGTGTCATTTTGATGTTAAATGTTAATATTATATAACAGGATGGTTCCTGTGGCCAACATGACTTCTAGGGTAGTAAATCTCTCCACATTCGACACTGAGCAATTATACTTCAGGACAATCCAGATAACTAGTTGACTAGATACATCTCACCAAAGATCTTGATGTATTAGTAATAACAGAACTTCACTAACAATCAGGAGCTCAAACACATTACGTCCACTCGCCATGACACACAATCGAATAATCACCCCGCACTTCTGCCCCTCTACTGTAGTATCACGTAAGCCAGCCAAGCATATCGGCTTAACGACGCTCGCCAGTCTTTTTCAGTGACCCGTATAAAATAAACAAACAAAGAGCCCTGCTGAGCTAAACCTATAATAGGCACAATTGTTATGAATTTTAATCACAACATTACTCCCCCCCCCCCTTTCCGCGAAGTAATGGAAACAAAGTTTTCATTATTTCCGTGGTGTGAGTATACCAACACCAGAGTAATATTAGTATTATTTTAATACTGGTAAGTTGTCGATTGGTAATTTCTTGTACTTTTTGAGTACCTCATAAATATGGCATGTACTAGTTGTTATTATATTATGTCGAGATTGACACAGTCTTTGAGTTCATTTTCTGATCCCGGCTTGGCCCCTAAAATATGCGCTGTTGAGTGTCGTTTTGATGTTAAATGTTAATATTATATAACAGGATGGTTCCTGTGGCCAACATAACTTCTAGGGTAGTAAATCTCTCCACACTCGACACTGAGCAATTATACTTCAGGACAATCCAGATAACTAGATGACTAGATACATCTCACCAAAGATCTTGATGTATTAGTAATAACAGAACTCCATTATAACACTTTAACAATCAGGAGCTCAAACACATTACGTCCACTCGCCAAGACGCACAATCGAATAATCACTCCGCACTTCTGCATTTAAAAAATTAAAATATCCCAATTTTTTTGTAAGATAAAAATGTACACACTTAATAAATACCTTGAAGTATACAAGTAATGCAAGAGAGAAAACCGAACTGATCTTAAAGGCAACGAACCGGCACAGACTACACACTACAGACTTTTGGATCATGAAATAAGAGGAGCTGGTAGAAGGGATGAGGAAAGCAAAATTAGAAATCCTGGCTCTGACGGAAACGAAAATAAGGGGACAAGGAGTTATGGATTTCGATGGCGACAGGCTGCTCTGCAGTGCAGTCTCCACATCTGAAAGAGCAAAAGGGGGTCTGGGTTGTATTGTGGCTACAAACCAAAAGGATAGCATCAACGGATGGAACTTTGTCTCGGAGATCATTATGGTGCTAAAGCTAAAAGAAGGAAAAACTATAGTCAACTTTGTCATTGTGTATCGGCCAAACGAAGATGAACGAGCAGAAGTCAAAGAAGAATTATTCGAGCTGCTTCAAAAGACAGTGGACGACTGTCAGGAGGAAATTATCCTCCTCGGAGATTCAATGCTAAAGTTGGGAATGACCATGCTACTTGAGGTTGAGTTATCGGAAGGTATGAGGAAGATACATTAAATGACAATGGAAAGCGACTCCTTTGATACTGCACTGAGCAAAACCGTGTCACTACGATCACAAAGTTCCCCCATAAGCGCATACATGCATATACCAGAAGTGAACCAACAAAGAATGAGAAATCAATGATAGACTTTGCCATTTTTAGGATTAGCTCATTCATGTATGTGCGGGATACTAGAGTCATCAAAAGAGCTATTAGTAACATATTGAAGCCCCACTACAATATATCATATGAGAGAAAGAGAAAAACTTACCAGACGTCATTGCTGCAGGTCTTTTCTAAGGCCACAGAACCTGCAGAACCGGTCGACACCTCATCATGCCAACCCATTAACACAGCCCCATTACGCCACTGTAAAGTAACATCAGTAAAGGGAGAGGGGTAGACAGTGGCGTTACTCTACATACTCCAAAAATGGCTCTACAGGATCGAAGTACTAAATTAATTATATTATTACTTATATTTTATCTATAAATATTATTTATATCTCATAATTATAAAATAACCACAAATATTTAATATAAAAATAACATATTAACTCTTATGGTTCAATTTTCGTAGTGAAGGAACTTTCTCATTTAAATACGTTATAATTCTTCCTCGATTTACACCGCTTCAGCTAACGATCCTGGCTGGGGAGGTGGAACGGAACCCAGGCGTAAATTGGGACCTACCTCTGTGTGTGTGTGTATATATATATATATATATATATATATATATATATATATATATATATATATATATATATATATATATATATATATATATATATATATATATATATATATATATATATACAAGGGGCTTGACATAAGTCTTGGGCCTGACCATGAAGGAGTCACAGGAGGAAGATGAAACTTGGCACATTTAAAGTTCATTATATTTTCACTGAATGTGTGAAGTACGCGTTTGTTTCTTCAATGGGTTTTCCCGCTACGGTGCACGGCGCAATGTACCCTATTGACCGGATCTGCTGCTCCAAAGATTTGACAAAACAATGGAAAAGAAGGAGGCCAGAGCTGTGATAAAATTTCTGATGTTTCAGGGAAAAACACCTACAGAAATACACAGGTAGATGGAACCAGTGTTTCGTGATTCTTGTCCTTCATATACTTCGGTAAAAAAACTGGTGTCAACAGTTTAAGTGCGCCCGCTCAAATATTGCTGATCTGCCAAGATCTGGTAGACCAGCCTCAGAGTGCAACGATGAAAATGCAACAAGAGTGAAGAAAATCATTGACCAGGATCGAAAAATGAGAATTGTGGAGATAGCTAGTAGAGTAAAACTGAATGAAAGAACAGTTTATAGCAGTGGTGGCCAAGCTAAGGTTGGCCGAGGGCCAGATTATGGTAAAGGGTAACACCACAGGGCCAGACCTATAAAATCCTTAAAAAATAACGTTCTGAGATTTATTTTTACGTATACATATATAATGAACCACGTACAGAAAGCAACGGCAAACTACTGTACTGCACATCTGCCAAGACATGTATACCAGTCTTCGGACTGAAATTACTGTAAAAAAAAATATAATGAATCTGTTGTTTTAATTTGTTCTGTAATTTGTAATATGACATGTAATTATTTATTTCAAACATACGTTTGTGTGTTATTTCATTGTGAAGTGTGTGGCTTCAATCAACAATAAGAGGCCAGCTAAAACAGGTTGGCGGGCCGTTCAAAACTGGTTGGCGGGCCGGATCTGGCCCGCGGGCCGTAGTTTGGCCACCGCTGGTTTATAGAATACAACAGGAAAGTTGTGACCAGGAAACAAGGGATAACGCGCCCTCTCACAAAGCACGGCTTGTGCAGCTAGCAGCCAACGATTTGAATATTGAAATTCTTCCACACCCACCATATTCACCAGATTTGGCTCCATCAGATTTTTTTCTATTCCCAAATCTTAAAAAACAGCTAAAAGAAAATCATTTTGACAGCGATGAAGAAGTTATACTGGCATGTGATGACTGGTTTAGTGTGAAAAATAGGGTGTTTTACTCCCAAGGTCTTTTCAAGGTCAAGCAGAGATGGCAGACGTGTGTCAATTCAGACGGTGGCTATATTGAAAAGTAATAAACACTATACAAAATTTCAGCTCTCTGTGACATGTCCTTCATGGTCAGGCCCAAGACTTATGTCAAGCCCCTTGTGTGTGTATACATATATATATATATATATATATATATATATATATATATATATATATATATATATATATATATATATATATATATATATATATATATAAATATATATATATATATATATATATATATATATATATATATATATATATATTGTTTGTTGAAGTTTTTGTGACTTGAAAATTTCTACAGGAGTGGGGTAACCAGCCCAATGTCCAACCCTGCTTAGTCACTTGTTACCATATGCATGGTAGACCACAGTGTTAGTACTCCACTACGCACCCCTTTCGGGCCCCAGTAACACATGGGTTATAGACACAGAAGACTTGGCATAAGTTTGTTGAAGGCATCTGCTTCTTGTGGAGCTAAAGGCCGATGAAGGAGGTATATATATATATATATATATATATATATATATATATATATATATATATATATAATATATATATATATATATATATATATATATATATATATATATATATATATATATATATATATATATATATATATATATATATATATATATATATATATATATATATACACGCATATAATAAACCTACCATTACTGAAGATGACTAGCAGACCACGTTTGGAAAACACTGGTTAATAAAACATTTTTTATGGTCAACTTCAATGCAGCTAAAGATTTGGAGCGCAACTAGCCTACATTAACTAGACATCTTGAGCAGAGCTAGCCTTCATTAGATAGAGATCTGGATCATGGCTGGACTGCATTAACTAGAGATATCTGAAGCTGAGCTAGACTGCATTAACTAGACATCTGAATCAGAGCTAGACCGCATTAACTAGACATCTGAATCAGAGCTAGACTGCATTAACTAGACATCTGAATCAGAGCTAGACTGCATTATTTAGAGATGTGGGGCTGAGCTAGACTGTATTAACTAGACATCTGGAGCTGAGCTAGCCTACATTAACTAGATATCTGGAGCTGAGCTAGCCTACATTAACTAGAGACATCTGGAGCTGAGCTAGCCTACATTAACTAGAGACATCTGGAGCTGAGCTAGCCTACATTAACTAGAGACATCTGGAGCTGAGCTAGACTACATTAACTAGATATCTGGAGCTGAGCTAGCCTACATTAACTATACATCTGGAGCTGAGCTAACCTGCATCAACTATACCTTATGGGGCTGTGCTAATCTACATTAACTATACATCTGCAGTTGAGCTAACCTAGATTAACTAGACATCTTGAGCTGAGCTAGCCTACATTACATATACATTTTGAGCTGAGCTGGCTTACATTTACAAAACATATTTAGCTAAGCTCTCCTACATTAACTAGACACCTGAATCAGATCTATACCATTAACTACAGTTCTGGAGCACAGATAGCCGTCATTAACTATACATGTAAGACAGCTAGCCATGGAACTTTTTATCGGGGTGGGGTGATTGGGGGGGGGGGGCCGCAGGGAGGGGATTAGCCGGTCACATGTCCTTAGTAATTCTCTCATAGCTAGGCGTTGGAGTAATTCGGACAGAACTGGATCGCACAGCATTAGTGCTTATTTTTCCTATTACTTTTCTGTTATCGGCTGCCATTAGTCTTTTTTTCTTTGGTGTGTGTGCTTATATTTAAACTTTTTCCGTATTTTGTTCAGGCCTCAAAGGTCTCAAGTTTCCCTCTTTATTTATGTATGTAGAAAAATCAGGCACACTGCCCTTAGCGTTTATGATCGCACTGATAACACGAACCATTTTAAAGGTCATCTTCGCTTTCAAAATCGTGTGCAGTAAATTAAATCTTGAGCAAGGGCAACCTGGCACACGTTGAGTGGTATACATTTTAAAAGAAAACGTGAAGATCTGCGCTGATATAATGTTTAATGATCAAAACGTCACATCCGCTTGGAAATATAACACTGTTCCAAGTGGATTCGCTCATTACATATGTACAGTTTGAGGAAGCATTTTTTAATAGGAAACATATACAAACTTTCATGTTGTCTGCACGAAATATTCGTTATTAATAAATGAACTGATTTTTTTTAACATCTACTGATGATGAGTTCATCCTCACACATCCATATATATATATATATATATATATATATATATATATATATATATATATATATATATATATATATATATATATATATATATATATATATATATATATATACACGCACACGCACGCACGTACGCACAGACACACAAAGCGGGCCTTAGGGAGTTTTCAAAATGGTGCGAAGTCTTGAAGTGCCCCCGTCCTCTGTAATGTACTGTACTGTACTACTACCAGACTCAGTTTCATGCTACTGAGCTGGATCATACTGTAAATTCCGCCCGTGATGCTCACTGTAGTATTTTACAAAAACATAATACAGTACAGCGATCCCCAGCTTAGCGCTATTAATTCGTACCTGAAATATCGAGCGCTAACTGAAAAAGCGCTAAACGAAATTTGATTTCCCGTAAGCTTAATAGAAAACAAATTAATTCGTACCCAAGGTCCAAAAAGCTGTACAAAAACTTAGTAAAAGTGATAAAAAAATAAATAGTTAACAACATTTATTAACCCCATATAATTATCCAACATAGTGAACACAAATAAAATATATATGTATTGTACTAACTGAAAATATTTTAAAAATGTAGTCGCTGTGGTTCCGTCGTTTGTGGCTACAGTTGTCACAGCGGAGCTGATTCATCTTCAGACGACTGGTTAGTAGAAGATTTTGTAGTTTTTCTGGCTCCAGATGTAGAAGGCACGGTTCCTTGGTCAATGGGGGCAGAAGATATTGAAGGAGACTTTAAAAAACAACAAAAACGAATCGAGCTTGCTTTGCCACCTTTTTCTCTTCAAGAAGTACATTGTAGCAATTAAGATTTGTTCTGTGTTAATGGTTACCATAGAACTGCTTTTATTTTGGGGTCATGCTTCATTATGCTAGCAAAGACAATGCTTCTTGGCCATCCCACCACCCTGAATGAACTTGAAAGTTATATCCCTGCTGTCATAAAAGGTTTTGATGTTACTAAATGAATAGGCTATCCTGGACAAATAGGTGTATCAGAGGATACCAGGATAGTGCCAGATAAGAGACTGGTCTTACAAGAAATACCCCCTTCTCTAAAAAGAGCAAGGGTGTATAGAAAATCAAGATGGGGTCAAGCTATGTAAGTTCTCAGAGTAGATGATGATGATCTCTGTGTCCCTAACCGCTACCTCTACTGATCCCAAATGATTTAGCTACGGGTCTAGGGGAAATGTATTTACTTTATTTAATGATTAATTTCAAACAGAACTTCAACTTAATAAAAATTAATTAAGCAAGGCTGTATGAAAGTTTCTGTACAATTTAATTGTCCTGAACCTCAATCTTTTGGGTCAGGAATTATTAAAATCAAGAAAGGTTATTTACATAATGAAATAAAAAATTTGGAAACTCTGTTCCATTTCTTGTAAAGGGTCACTGGAATGACTACACGTTCTGTTACTGTTCTTACTATTTATACTGCTACCAGTCTTACACTGCAAGGTCTACTACTGTCATCATCCCACAGTGGTTAAGTTTTATTGGGTGAATGAGGTTGGATGAATTATCATTGTCTTTCTAAAGGACTTATCTTCAGAATGTTGCTGCTTCAATTCTTTGAATAGTAATCAGGATCACCAACTCTGTGACTCCTGGCTGAGAAGATGGGGTCTATCTCCAAGCTTTATCTGGAGCTCTCAACTCCCACACGCTCTTCTTCTCAAGTAACGGCAGCCACGAGGTAAATTCGTGATATAACCCTCAGGTAAATAGGTTCTCACACACACTCAAGCTGACTGGCTGTAAAAGGGTTCTTAGTCCACTCTACCAGTCCAACCGGCAAAGGCTTGGTCTACAGTCTTTTTGTATACGTCAGCTCAGTGTGATTTTTATGATTTCAATGGCGGAAAACTACAAAAGTTGGTTACTATTTATAGCAACACACCCAGCCAATCAGAGACAAAGTCAAAAAAGTTAATTTTTGATTCTAGTATTTATGCGATTCTAAGCGTGTCTGTATGATCTGACTAAATTTGAAGATTATATATCATAGTTATTTGTAGACCGATTTTAATTATCAAAAGTGATAATCAAACGGCCAATTTTTCTCTATCGTTCTATATAGTTTTCCCTTAGTTATTCCTTTGCATTCAAATGTGGGTAATTTTTTGTAATTAAATTGGGCCTTACCCTGATGTGAAAATCTCACTAAATTAAATTTTCTACTACCATACAATTTTTTTTAATGAGGGAATCTTTATGTGTATATGTTAAGCAATATCAGCGCTATAATTTGAGATATCCCTTTCATTTTAATTATCTTTAGTTATTAAGAAATAAATTATCTACGTTCGGTCAAAAACACAAAATAGGCATTTATTTCTCGTCAACCAAAATGTTCTTACCACTAAAAAATATGGAAACGATTTGATTGGTTGTTAAATTTTGTACTATGCTCTTCGATAATTTTTGGGGTGGGCGGTAACTTTTTACTTGTTTCCTAGACAAATTCAAATTCACTAGAGAAATTGTTGGCGGTAAATTTGACTGGGCCCTCAGACAAATTTCAAATATTGTAGTTATTTATAGATTTTAAAATACAATAGCGGGTTTATGAGTGGGGAATTTTTGAGAGTGTTGTTCATACAGATTCACTTCACGACACCTGCCTCTCAAGGAATTTTGCGCACTACGTAAGATCGAAGTTTTAAAGCGTACAGCGAGCATATTGCATAACACTGAAACAGTGTTACATCGAAAAAGCACTAATTGAACAGCGTAAGACTGGGGGATTGGTGTACATTAATGTTTTATAATCGTTTGACAGATAATGTTTGTTTTAAATTCATGTTGCATTTAAGATGGGCGCCAAGTGCGCTGTTTAAAAAAAACATAATATAGACAAGTTATTGTTTAACTAGGACTGTTGAGCTTCTCGCTCTTCTTGCAGCTAATACCATGTTGAAGGCTCCTTGGTATTATCTAAACTGTACACCTGGGCTTTCCTGCCATTCCGAAACGTGTGGAGTTGAAGTCATGAGCTCCAATTAGGCTTGCATTTAAAGGATCATCACATCTGCTTTGGGACCGATAGGAGCAAGAGGAATGTGGCATACTGTGCATTCCCAGCCATCGGGGGGGGGGGGGGGGGGTTCCCTTTAGAAATATGCAGAGCTAAAATACTGTGCTCTGGTTCTGCACTATGTCAAGAAATCGTCACGTCCTATATAGAGTTACTTTTCAGCTCTCCCTGTCTATCATTGGGCCCATAGCGAGATCCTTCTGTATGCAAGTAACCAGGTAAAAGCCAGAGTTACGTCTGAGGCTCAAGTGACTCCTCCAAGCTGAGTGTGCAATGCTGGGTTCTAAGCATGTTTCACCACAGGAGGAATCCCTCGAAGTGTATGGATGATTTCAAGAGTCAATAAGGGTGTAATTAGCCTCACAAACAGAAGTTCACATCCAAATCTACATATTATAGCATTGTGCATGACTGGTGGTCATTTAAGGATGATTACAGATATGCCTCTTTGCATATATTATAGACGTAAAGTAATCACAACACATACATTTAAGAAATCAAATTATTATAAACATAAAAATATATCAAAACTCCGAAACAATACAATTTCAATTGTACTTTAACAATTTAAATTTTAAAAAATTTTTATTTTTATTTTACTAGATTTCATCGCCCCTCCTAAAGCTCGCATCGCCCCAAAGCCGGCTCTTTCACTCTCTCTCTGTCTCTCGATATGTATATATATATATATGTGTGTGTGTGTGTATATAAATTGGTACCTGACTCTGCTCTTGAGTTAGGGAAGGCTAAGGCAGCATGAAGGGAACTGGTCAGCCCACCTTATAAAGTTAAGATTTAGCACTGTGAAGTCTCTAACACTACACTCATCTACGGCAGTATCTGCTATGGGACTGTCTGTAACTTTGTCACCTAATTATATCGACATCCCAGTTATCTATTTTTAACATCTCCAAACCCACTTCATCCGACTTCGACACGTGCTCAGATAAACTTGCCTGTTGTAAGACTTCAAGTCAAAGGGTGAGTTCTGCTAGAAATTGTTCATGGTACCTCAGTTTTACGGAGCATCCTTTTGACTAAATAAAACAAAAGAAAAGAGGATAAATAAGAGCAGATGGACTCTATGAAGATCAATGGTCAAGTTATTGAAGAAGTAGAAAGCTTTACATATCTGGGGAGTAACATTGACAAAGGAGGGGGAACCGATGGTGACGTCTGTTCTAAGATAAATAAAGCCAGATGCGCTTTTAATGCCCTTCGACCAATATGGAACTCCTCAGCTATATCCAGAGAGAAAAAAATCAGAATCTTTAACTCAAATGTAAAGTCGGTCTTGCCGTATGGCTCAGAGACATTGTATTTCTCAAAGAGTATCACCTCCAAACTACAGATATTTGTAAATACACTGTAGATGTCTCCGATGGTATAAGATGGCCAGATGTAATAACAAATGTAGAGCTAAGAAAAAGATGCGGGCAACAGCCAATACAAAGGGAAATTAAGGTAAGAAGGTGGGAATGGATAGGACATACACTCAGAAGAGAACAATCAAGCATAGCCAGAGGTGCTCTTGACTGGAACCCGCAAGGGAAAAGAAGAGTGGGGAAGCCAAGGAGAATTTAGAGAAGAACTGTGGAAGAGGAGGCTTAGGAAATTGGAATGACTAGGGCACAGCTGGAAAAGACAGCCCAGAATAGAAATCGATGGACAGCAACTGTTTCAGCCCTATGTTCCACGGGGAATATGCCTCTATGCATATATTATAGACATAGAGTAATCACAACACGTACATTTAAGAAATCAAATTATTATACTGTCACGGCGTATTTCTAGGCCGTATTTGTATGTTATGAAACGGTCGGAAACCGTCCTGATAGTCATGTGATCAGTAGAGTCATGTGATCAGCGGAAGTAACGGAATGCGCAAGTCGGGCGCGAATTTAGTCAGTGGAGATTTGACTGCCATCCATGGCGGACGCAGTTCCTTGGTATGCCAGCTTCGGCTGTCTGTGATATCTTAGAGTGACGCAGTGCCCGCCATTTGAGCCATATTCCTAACGTTAACTATTTCTGCTATTAAGGATTCCAGGGAAGTGGTTATTTACTTAGCGTTGAGTTTGGTACATGCTAAGTTACTGTCGTGCATTTTTATAGTCAGTGTTACTATGTAGGTTTATCCCGCGTGACGGCGCGATGTTCATTTTAGGATTGTGGTAGCCAGATTACCCGTTCTGTAGATTGATATTAGTACATGCATTCCCTGTTGCGGCACGTATATAGTCGTAATGTTGTATTTCCATCAGGCCGTGTGTGGTCATGTGTTTAATTGAATAAACAGGATATAAGCTGTTTCACGAGCGTCAGTCATATGTCATCCACTGTTGTTGTGTCATGCCTCTGGCAATACGAGCCTATATGTGTAGTTCTTGATATAAATTATTTAGGACAACAGTGGTATAGCCTTAGTGGTGAAGGGGAAGGTAGCTAGTACCTTATTTCTCCCTCCACCCTAGCTAGTATATAAAGGCTTGTGTGATAAATACACATAAAAATATATCAAAACTCCGAAACAATACAATTTCAATTGTTCTTTAACAATTTAAATTTTAAAATTATTTTTTATATGTATCTACGTTTGATCGCACCTCCTAAAGCTGGCACCGCCCCAAAGCCGGCTCACTCACTCTCCTCACTCACTCTCTCTCTCTCTCTCTCTCTCTATATATATATATATATATATATATATATATATATATATATATATATATATATATATATATATATATGTGTGTGTGTGTGTGTGTATAAATTAGTACCTGACTCTGCTCTTGAGTTAGGGAAGGCTAAGGCAGCATGAAGGGAACGGGTATCTCCACCTTATAAAGTTGGATTTAGTACGGTGAAGTCTCTAACACAACATTCATCTACGGCAGTATCTTCTTTGGAACTATCTTTAACTTTGTCGCCTAATTGTATCGACATCCCAGTCATCTATTTTTAACATCTCCACGCCCACTTCATCCCACTTCGACACGTGCTCAGATAAACTTGCCTGTTGTGAGTCTTCAGGTCAAAGGGTGAGGTCTGCTAGAAATTGTTCATGGTAGTTTACTTTTACGGAGCATCCATTTTGCTAAGCGGTTTGGCTGCCTTCCTCTCGCAGCGAAGTTATCGGGAACTTGGAATGAAACCTGGACATGCAACGCTCCAGTTTACCAGCTGTAAATGGGTACCTGACTGTGGTCTTCAATTATGGGAGGCAGAGGGAATAGGTCACCAAACTTTATAAAGCTGTACATAATATAGAGACGTCACTAACACTTCACTCCCTACGACAGTATCAGCTATGGGATTACCTTTACCTCTCCCCCCCCCCCCCCTAACTACATCAACATCCGAGTTATCTATCTTTAATATCATCCATGCCCACTTCCCACCACTTCAGCAGGTGTTCAAATTAAATTTAACTAAATTAAGACTTCAGGTCAAAGGACACGTTCTGCTTGAAATTCTTTATTATTTTTTTAAAGATAACTCAATTTTACTGTTCTACGTGTTACTTGACTCCCCCCACCCCCTCTTTTAAGAAACAGCAGAGGTGGGTTTGAGATGGTAGAGATTTGAGTGACATCGATGGTTGGTTTATCAACTTAAAAACTCTGTAATGCGTTTAGGTAAAGTGCTCTCAGAGTTTTATATTCTTTCGTGTAATATATTTTATTCAGATGTCAAAGGTCATAGATGGAAGATTTATATTCCTCTAGCTCACGTGTGGTCTGTGTACGTGAGTACTGAAACATGTGTTATCTTATATATACGTTCTCGATGTTTCGATTTTGCTTTATTCTTTCCATTTCTCTTTCTTTCTCCATCATTTTTCTCATGATAAATAATAGACTATTCCCCTTGTCAATTTTTTTGAAAGCCTCATCAAAAGCACATAACAGGGAAACGGGGTCTTTCAACGGGACAATAGATTAAAAAAAAAGATTATAAGTTTCATTACCTGTTCAGCCCCACATGGAGCATAGGCCCTCAAAAAATGCACACACGCTCTTGTTATCCACCCAAGATATCTTCCATATCTTCTTTATTCCTTCATGTCTAATTCCCTTCGCCATTTGTTGATACGTCTACCTCTACTTCTCTTCCTCTGTGGGTTTCTAGAACAAAGACTGCCTTGTAATGCTAGTAACCGGTTTTTTTTTTAAATTGTGGGTTCTATCGAACATCAGCATATTCTTATTTTTTGTTCCACTAGTATTTACTCGGTTCATTCCATAAGTTCTACATTGGTAATCTTGTCATCAGTCTCACACCGTTAATCTTGTCATCAGTCTCACACCGGTAATCTTGTCATCAGTTTCACACTGGTAATCTTGTCATCAGTTTCACATTGGTAATCTTATCATCAGATTCACATTAGTAATCTTGTCATCAGTTCCACATTGGTAATATTGTCATCAGTTCAACATTGGTAATCTTGTCACCAGTTTCACATTGGTAATCTTGTCATCAGTTTCACATTGGTATTCTTGTCACAAGTTACACACTGACACTGGTAATCTTGTCATCAGTTTCACATTGGTAATCTTGTCACAAGTTCCACACTGGTAATCTTGTCATCATTTCCACATTGGTAATCTTGTCATCAGCTCTACATTGTTAATCTTGTCATCAGTTCCACATTGGTAATCTTGTCACAAGTTCCACACTGGTAATCTTGTCATCAGTTCCACATTGGTAATCTTGTCATCAGCTCTATATTGTTAATCTTGTCATCAGTTCCACATTGGTAATCTTGTCATCGGTTCCACATTGGTAATCTTGTCATCAGTTCTACATTGGTAATCTTGTCATCGGTTCCACATTGGTAATCTTGTCATCAGCTCTACATTGACAATCTTGTCAACAGTTCCACATTGGTAATCTTGTCATCAGTTCTACATTGACAATCTTGTCATCAGTTTCACACTGGTAATCTTGTCATCGGTTCCACACTGGTAATCTTGTCATCAGTTTTACATTGGTAATCTTGTCATCAGTTCCACATTGGTAATCTTGTCATCAGTTCCACATTGGTAATCTTGTCATCAGTTCCACATTGGTAATCTTGTCATCAGTTCCAGATTGGTAATATTGTCATCAGTTCCACATTGGTAATCTCTTCATACGATTTACATTGGTAATCTTGTCATCAGTTCCACAGTGTAATCTTGTCATACCATTTGTGATAGGAAATCTAATCAAAAGAACATTACTGGGAATAGACAAGCTGGGGAAGTGATTCGTGAGTTAAGGGACATAGGTAATAGGTCACATGACTTTCGCTAGTTTGGGTCTATAAATAAGATACACACGGGAGATTCATTCTCTCTTCTCCGTATTTTTCTACTTGCAAATGGCTCATAGCAGTTAGCTATTTGATGCCGCCATTGTGTTAGGACCAACCAGATGTATTGGGCAAGCTTTGGTCACAATCGTGCATGAGGTTGTGAGGCTGCAGCATGCAGTAAAGACGATGATGTCTGAAAGCAGTTTTGCCAACGATAGTTCAAGATCGAACTAAATCAAGACGAAAATCTGGTATTTAGTATTTTGAGATATCTTCGCACAACGCGTATCCATGACATTAAACTGACATTTAATGAATTCGTGCCCCACGTGTTTATAGAGAATATTTTTTTTTCTGTGTGAACAAATTGATAACGTATAATTGTATTCGTATACAGTATGCGTTTGGTAACTCTGGTCAAGGAAGAGTAACCTTAGTTTTTTGGTCGAGATAGGTAACAGAGATAATTACAAAGGAAAATATTTGTCCTAACTGGCAAATAATTTTTTTGGGAGGTAGGGCAGATAATGTGATAGAAAATCTAATCAAAGGGACATTATTTGGAATAGACAAGCTGGGGAAGTGATTCATGAGTTAAGGGACACAGGTAATAGGTCACATGACTTCCGCTAGTTCGGGTCTACAAATAAGAGACACACGGGAGATTCATTCTCTCTTCTCCGTATTTTTCTACTGGCAAATGGCTCGTAGCAGTTAGCTATTTAATGCCGCTATTGTGTTAGAACCATCCAGATGTATTGGACAAGCTTTCGTCAAAATCGTGCATGAGGTTGTGAGGCTGCAGGATGCAGTAAAGACGATGTGTCTGAAAGCAGTTTTGCCAACGATAGTTCAAGATCGAACTAGATCTAGACGAGAACCTGGTATGTAGTATTTTGAGATATCTTCGTGCAACGCGTATCGATGACATTCGACAGACATTTAGTGAATTCGTGCCCCACGTGTTTAAATAGAAGGTTGAACAGTGGTGATTTTAAATGACAGTAATTGTATACTAGTATAAGCTGAAGGGTAAAATCTTCATTCCCTGGAGATAGTCCAGCTTACCATAGCCCAAGCCAACGTAGAGAATTGAAAGTTACCAAGTCAACGAAAGACTAAGAAGAAATCCAGTCAGATATATTCTTCTTGACCATCCAGCAATATACATGAACTAGTAGTGTTCAATATGATGAGAACTATATGAGATGTTGAAATTGATGTCCTGCTTCGATGTATTCAACGTTTATATTCTATATGCTGTACATCCGTTCGTGCTCCACATCCGGCAAAGTAATGTCTTTACTTACCCGAGTCCGTCCCACCGATCGAGAGAACAAAAGACTGATGGAGAACAAGGGAGACATTTTTATATCATTATTTTGATATTCATCTTTACTTACTCTCTGAACACGATTTTGCGAAATATTCGCCACTGTTACAACTAGTATACAATAAATGAGGAGGATGGATAATGCCATAAACCAGTGCTTTCCAATTTTTTCGTGTCCCCGTCCCCTTGGCTCCCAGAACGCATCCCCTGCGCACCCTTCCTTGCATTACCTTTTAAAAAAACTAAAGTATAGAAGATAAGAGCAACTGCTAACTCAGCACCAGCAACAACAGCACTGAAAAAACCCAATATTGTTTCCATAATGTATATGTGTCAGGAACCAATTTACTATGGTTGCACCACTGCAGTGTGGATTTATGATAATAAATAAGCTCGTTCTTCTAGAAGTATGACCACACAACAATGGCTGACATAAGTAATCAACACCTTCTACAGGTACGTCCCTTTAATCCTATGCACAATACAATAAAGCCTCACACGGCCAACAACGCATCAAATACAATAATGAAAAGCCAATGTAACTTGCCTTAACAACTTAATCTATCAGTATCATACACAACAGTAAGACGTACACTGAAAAAAACACTGCAATGAATATCGCTCACCTTGAGCGGCAAAACTGTGACAAAGACATACTCAAATCATTGGCAACTTATAAATCTACGGCCTGTAGACACACCCACTAAACACTACACAGCTCTAAATTTACACGTTATAATCCACCAGGGCCGAAATATGGCAAGCACTCAGAACAAATAGTCCATAACATGAACTTCACAGCTAACTCGCTGGCAAAGGGAAATATGAGCGTCCTACCAGGACGATGGGTAGAGTCTCACTGAACAAATTTGCGCCTGATTTCCCGGCTTCCAGTAGTCACATGACTCACCGGCTTGGCAAGCCCCGGCGTCGCCCGGCTGCCTTTCGTACAAAAGATGCACTGCAAAATAGCACCGTGACATCCCCCCCCCCCCTTAAGAGAGAAAACGTAGTTATCTTCCATCGGAGGAAGCTTCGCCCGACCCCCGTAGGAGTTTGGACACCATATGCCATTAACAGCATCTCCTCATCCTAACCGAGAGTGCCAAAGTTCTTTCCTACCATTGTCGTTACTGCATTCTCCAACCATCCAAACACAAAACAACATGAGTATGAAGTAGGTTATCCAAGGTTCTGGCAGTCGTGAAAAATGACATGGACTGTCCACCCCTGGTCTACCATAACACAGTGCGCTGTACATTAATAGTAACTCTTACATAGGTACACATTACAGTAAATAATCTCATAGAATAAACAGTGATTTGTAACAAGGTTTAGACATCTACCGAATTGCCTTTATGGCGCCATAATACATAAATTCAAAAGCATCACATTTAGCACACACATGGTATTAACATTTGAAAACCACCTCCTTAGTCACCCTCACCAAATTATAAAGCTATACAGAACAACTTATATTTTATCAGAATAGTACTAGTGGCGTGGGTCAGACTCCACAGTTCGGTTAGCGTTAACCGAAACACCCTAACTGAATGCGAAACCCGATACCTATCCCTTGCTATTGCTGGACTATCAGCAGGTGACTATGAAGCAACGACATGTGCTTCCACCTGACTGCATCACGCGAACCCCACTTATCTGCGAAAGTAACTCGTGCAACCTTGGTATTGTCTCGCAATGACAATACCTCGATGAACATAACCGGCGCAACCTCATTAAACACACGTCTGAGTGTGCGCCAGCTAGCACTCGGGGGATATTGCGGACCCATACCTTGTGATCACTAGCTATCAAGCCCTCCGATATGCCTCTACTGTACCTATTCATGTCACTTGGCATCGAACTTTGATTATTAATGGATGCCTGCCGCGAACCCCATCTCAGATGTACTTTCTTGTCAGGTGGTGATACCTCGACCACCTGATCGTCCGCCTCGGGACTCTGGTGTTGCTGAGCCTCTGCTCCAGCCAATTCCGTGGCGTTATGCACTCCCCGTACATTGCCGACGATCAAATCGGCGACTGGGTTCTCGTGGACAAACGCGTCCACTCTACCTGTTATGAACGGGGTGTTCACATTAATACACGCCTGGGGGTAAGACTCAACTTTGCCCCCAAACGTGGTACACTTCACGGTTTTGCCTGTAAGGCAGGATTCGTCGATGCAAAAACGATGTACCCCGACTGTGGTGCATCCAGTGTCCCTCAATACCGAGACTGGTTTCTTCTCCACCATTCCTTTGTGGAGTGCCACCTTGCCAGTCTCATGAACTGCCGACCCCACACAGTCCTCGCTATTGACAGTGTCCAACACAAACGCGGAATTTGCGTGTTAAAATGGGGTAGTGCACACGTCAGCACAATGATCCCTGCCATTACAATTGGAACATCTGCGTTCCCTTTTCGACTCATCGCGTGGACTATTGCTGGGACTGTTAACTGGTGAAGACCGTGCATCGGAGTCGGATGATCGGCTATCAGCGGACCCATTCCTCCGCTTGGAATGTTTTGTTTTATAGAAAAACCGATCTTTGTCCCGAGACTCCTCAAAGCGTACCTGCTTTCGCGTTTGGCGCTCTCCTCCGTCGCTATCACTTTTCCATTGACGGTTGTGCCAGTTTGACCGACCATTCCGATGAGATCAGAAGTTACAGTAATTCCCTCTGCATGGTTAATAGGGACGGGAGGGCCTATCGTCCTTCTGCTCTTGGCCCTTGTCTGCATCGCATGACTGATTTTGTCATGGTTGTCGCTGAACTTTGCCGACACCTGCAATTAAGGCGTCCGACAGACTAGACCGATGGATGGGTTTGCCCGGATGGGCAAGGACATAATGGTGCCCCAATTGGGCCATAGAATCAATATCCTTAGGTAGTCGTTCCTGAAAAAAGCTACCAACTCAGTTGAACACGACGACAACACTTTGTCCCGTTGCATTAGGTCAACCAGGCCATTAGAGTCCTTTGGAATTCCTTCCAACTAGATTCATCTATTCAGCAGAAGCTTTATCTTCGAGATGAATTCCTCGAAGTCCTGTTCTGCACTTGGCATAGTGTTTCCAAAACGCGTCCGGTACCCGTCTGCCGTCAGACGGAACTTCCGAAGCAACCACTCCTTCACCTTGTCGTAATCTGCCTGCTCTTCCAGCGGGAGGCTATAAAAAGTCTCCATTGCAGGCCCCACTAACAATGTGGATAACAGAGATGGCCACTGGTCTCTACTAGAATTCCAGGATACGCATTCGGCCTCAACCTTCTCAAGGAAAAAAATCGAAACTATCGATTTTGTCATTAAAATTTGGCAGACGCAGCCTAAAGGGATGATGAGACCCCCCCTCGGAGTCGAGTTCTGACCACTCGCACCGGCGTCTATTCTTTTTAATTGCATTTCATTATCAGCTTCTACCTGCAGTCTTTTTTCCTCCGAAGCTAATCTCATTCTCTCCTTTTCTAATTCTAACTCTATCCTCTTTCATCTTCTTTTCCTGTAATTCCAACTCTCTATCCTCTTTCGTCTTCTTTTCCTGTAATTCCAACTCTCTATCCTCTTTCGTCTTCTTTTCCTGTAATTCTCGTTCCATCTTCTTTTCTTGAAATTCTAACTCTGCCTTCTTGAGTTCTCGTTCCTCAGCACGTAAATCTCTTAAGGCATCCTGATTCTCTTTGGAGGGAAATTCTGCCTTGGCATAATCCGTTAGTTCTTTCCCAGTGTACCCACATTCTTTGCCTATCCGAATGAAACCCTCAAAGTCCATGATGTATACTCACAATACTCAATACTATCTATGACTCTGCTTCTTTTGCTATAGATTCTCCCTATGCACCTACTCAATCCCATGTACCAAAAACCACTTCACTTATATCAACAGCTACCTCTCTTACAAAGTAAGCAGTAATGATATATAAACAGCAATAATACTTCTCAAAGTACAAACATATGCATGTAAATATAATCCACTTCACTCCTCAATGTATATATAATTCACTTCACTCCTCAACTAGCCTCTTGGCTAATGTTTATTTGTTCTGGACCAAGGTTTTATTTTGGCCAGAACATATGAAAAGTTTTAGAAATTATGAAAAAATGCATGGATATTACATAATAAATGCAAGGTGTGTACATATATGTTACTAGACTAGTTAATTTTATTATTGGTTATAGTAGTAATCTATTGTGGGAGAACTTTTACTGGATGTGCTGTTGGGGTGGCCTCATCACTCCCTGTCTATGGAGATTACACATTGTCCAGTTAATTGATGGAATTTTTATGGGTGTGTTTCTAATTAAGTTGAGTTGGTGAACTCTCAGCAGACCAGGCGTTCACTTAACTTGAAGGTGTAGCTCTGGTGCTGAGATCTGGTGGCCCCACCTCTCCGTGCTTGGGGGCAATATCAGAAATCTGGTGGCCCCACCTCTCCGTGCTTGGGGGCAATATCAGAAATATGGTGGCCCCACCTCTCCGTGCTTGGGGGCTATAATAGGCTGCTCTGACCAAATATTACTGCACGGGTCCACTCTGGTAAAAACATTCTCTGGTAAAATTCAACGACTCATTTGACACCGCACTGGTGCCAACTGAAACTCACAGCTCTGCAATCAAAGTATTAATCATGTGTCAAAATTCCATCCTCTAACCATTGCTGGACACAACACTGCACAACAACAACACCACATAGACGGGTCAGATCTTTCTGACCAAACAACACATCTTACCAAGTTGGTTTCACATAGGCTAAGTTCTCCCAGACTACAGATTCTGAAATATGTTCATTAGTTTCCTGCCATAAAATAGGATAGGTGATATGTTTCACTGATCTCAACACTTGATCTGTCCTTCCTAATCCTTGCTGGAGTTTATGTATTTTATTGTCTCTAGACCCTGAACTGGGGCGGGGGGTCTAGAGCGAACCCTTACTTGTTGTAAGGAACAGATTATGCTATTGCAGTATCAAATCACTCGAACCTTAAACAAATATTAAAATGTACAAAGAAATAATGTCAGTCTTACCAGAAATATGAATATAGTACACAGTTAAATAAATGCTAGCAAAACTCAGCTGAGCTGCTGGCCTTATGATGGCGTCCCTCTAAATACTTCAATATCTTCTGGGAATTTACACCACTTGATAATTCACTGTGTCTACAAGGACAGCTAATACTGAATGGCACAAAATGCGCGTCTGAGCGCCGATAATATCTTCATCTATGGCCAATCGCTGCCTTTTTTTTTCAAATTCAAATATCCTACCACAAAGTCATTTCAGTCAGACCTCAGTCAAGTATGCCCTATTGTCTGTTGGTCCGTCCGTCTCTACTTGCGTTTCACAAAAAAACACACTTGTTTTTTGAACCAACCCTGCTTTCCCCTACACAATTCTGCCTTTTAAGTTATTTTTAGCCACAATTCACCATCCCACCCCGTCTCTTCATTCCACTAGATTTTAGCACTTGCGTCTTTCAAGGCCACAACTTTTTGAAAATTAGTGACATGTTTTATCCCACTGCAGACGTTCGCTGATATGAACATTTACTGACTTTTACCTGTGTCTGACACAGTCTTTTGTCAATATCTTTCGTATTATCTGTCCGTCTGTATAAATGAAAACATATTATTTCACTGCTCAAGATAGGCCATCCGGCCAGCTAGGTTTTATATTCCTAACATTATTATTAAGAAAAGTGACTTTTCAAATATTTTCTAGAATTTTCTGGAACGCGCTCATCACTGCATTCAAATAAACGGGCTAAGTTATAGCAAAAGCGTCCAATAAATGACTGTGGCGTATAATATCCAAGGTCCCTTTTGTCGATTTCTTTACTTTATGTCAACTTGGGGACGTGACTTTTTCCTCCTTTCCCCACCAATTTGCGTCCTTTTGCCTCGCTAGTTTCAAGCACGCGTTCAGTCAGATTTTTCCTTTTGATCGTTTTGCCTTCAAGTCTAACAATTTAATTTCCATGGCGGGTGATGACCCGCGGCGTGGGCGATCATGTATTCTAGCAGCTTACGCATTAGTTTTTATCCCTACGTTGTATCATTGGAGATATTTTAACGTTGTATCATTGTTAATTTTGTGACAACCAGTACACCTAACAAAAACTGAGCTTGGAATGTTAAGTAGGGCAGTCGCAGGAAACACTTCTGCTTCACTCCGCCACTAAACATACACAGCCACACCCTAGAAGAAATCAGTCTAATCCAATCTTTTCCTACAAGTAAGAAAAGGAAGAATTAAAGTCGCCACCCGTCCACCCTTGAACTCACAAATATAATATTAAACACAGCAGACTAAACAACAACTACGCTTAACAATGAAGTGTTAAGAGCTATCTCCTTCACTAGCCACTAACTAAATCACATCAATCAAAATAAACTAAATAACATATAAGCAATAATAACACTATAACATATCAAGGATTTACTATGTATATAATACTAATGACCCCTAGTGCTAGGAAATTAGAGTGACAGATCCCACCTAACTAATTAACACCATATAACGACACAGACTAAGTTTCTACAAAGACAGCTAGGAAACAGAACAAAACAAAAGGAAAGAAAACAACAACAAACCAATAAGATTACCTCAAGAAACAGACGTTGAAACAGAACCAAGCTTATTGCTTTATGCTAACTGTTGCGTAGCAAAATGTGTGTTGTGTATAAATGTTCCGTGGATGATGTCACATTTGCCACACAATGTTGAGGGTGCTATATTTCATCTGCTTTCCAAAGGTATGATAATACTGGCACTTGCAGAGTAGTGTATCACCCTCAGACACCAGGGATGATGAGGCAGAGTAACATGGTGTCTTTAGTCTGGTTTAAGTGTGTGACGTAAGGATAGAGTCAGATAGCTACAGTATCATACATGGACGTCACATCAGACCATACAACGTAGAAAGTCAATAAAGCTTTTAACAGCAGTGATGTTTTTTGGCAATATATATTGTGTACGCCACAATAACAAGATGCATGGACATCGTTATGCAGAAACATCACAGGTATAGTACAACAGTCATTGTATCATCGACGTAGTCAATTCAACAGGAACAGCATACAGCATCAAATAATGTAAATCATATGCCTTTTAGGATATCGTAATCAGCTGTACATGTAGTCAGGTAGTAAAATTCCCCTTTCCATAAGAGCTAGTAGATATCAACTAGGAGATTAAATCTAGTCTCCTATATTCGACCTCAACAAGACAGGCATGTCTTTTGAGCGTCACATTATCGTCCTCTATGTTCCTTAAACAGCAAAGGTATCAAACCTAGATCCATCAATAGAGTTCAGGAAGCAAATGGTCCTTAGGACAGGCATCAATCGATGCGTGACAATATAAGTGGATCGTGAGCTGAGCAAACTTGTCATATCACAGACTCTATAATGAGGCAGGCTAGGCAAAAGTCAACATCACAAGATGGCGATAAAGTTACTCAGCAAAAAAGGATTCAGTTACCTGTTCATCAGGAATTAAATCACATAAATCACATATGCCTCCAGGCATTTGGAATAACGTAGAGATATATCATCTCAAAAAAGAAGGAACAACAATGATGAGGACTCCTTCCTGAATAATCTAAGCGAAGACGTTAGCACAACGCTACGTCTCGCTTTACCAGCATTTCTCTCCGACTTCCCTGGGCGGAAATCATTTAAACACTGCCCCAAACTAAGACATGCGCAGAACACCCAAATCGAATACAACTCAGCTAATTTACGAAACAAAGAATGTTCTACGATGTTCGACTAAAGATTCGAACCTTAAAAGGAAATGACATCGCAAGTTGCCAACTGTTTCTAGGAAAACGCTCCATACATGGTTATGACTTAAAATCGCTCACACACAAATTATCAACAACCCTAGCTATCAAGATAAGACAACTTCCTGACGATGCTATCAAGATTAGACGACTGTAGAAATAAAAGTGACTACAATTCCATGAGTTACTTCCCATGCATTAAAAAATTGAATATAGTCAAAATGCATAGTCAGAATATATAGTCAGAATAAGTTGCGACAAGTTTAGCGCAACATTACCGCCACCTCCCGATTAAAAAAAAAATGTGCAACATTTTTTTTTTTTTTTTAATATCCAAGAGTAAAACCAAAAGCGGTTTAACAACGCACGAATTATGCGGGGATAACTAATTGCACTGCCTAATATGAGGCTAAATTGACACATAAAGTGTCTGGTGAGAATATTTCTCAACAGATAAAAAATCTTATTCAAAAAATATATATCGGGGAGGTGCCACCAACACACACTACGCTTGCATGAAAATACAATATAAATATGCAAGTTCATATCATTATAATCAAATAGCAGTGTCATATTCTAATACCGCTTAGAATGGATGTACACATCTGACATTGAATGTTAAATATTACATTATCTAAATGTTTAATAATATCATTACATAATGAAATTAAACATAAATGACGATCCAGGACACATCTCCTGTCGTTCCAATGAAAGTGTACAATGTGGAACTCTCCATGTTTGACAACAGAAAGGTAGCTTCTCCGATCAACAATAACATGCTGAGAAAAAACAACCAATATAATTCTATTTAATAACCATTAAGTTTCATACTATACAATATATTATTATTAACAATTGTGACCGAGTAAACTTTCGGCCCTTATATTAACTACTCAGTCTTCCTCTTATATTAAAGATGGGAACAGAAGAAGATGATAACAAAGCACAATAGTATGTGTTCACCTAAAGTGAGGACAGTTGTGCTAATGTATTGTAGTAATATAGGTGTGTTATGGCTCTGTCGTATATCTAGAAATAGGACAGAAGTATTAGTTGGAATCATGTGGGCATCTAGACAGAATGTCAGCCATCACATTATCCGACCCACGGATAGCTCGTACCGTGAAGTGAAAAGGTTGAAGAGCAATAGCATATCGAGTGGATCTCGAACTCTTCAAGTTCTTAGTCTGAATAGCTGTAAGAGCTTTCTGATCAGTTTCTAGCATGAAATGTGCGCCCATGAGGAATCTTTGTAGTTTGAGAATAGACCAAACCATAGCCAACAATTCACGGTCTAAAACCGAGTAGTTCCTCTCTGCCGCATTTAGTTTTCTAGAAATGTACATGACAGGATGCAGAGTTTCAGCATATTCCTGCATAAGTGCTGCTCCGATCCCAGTGGATGAAGCATCACTTCGAAGAACAAAAGTCCTATCAAGAGTGGGTAATCTTAGGATGGGAGAAGAAAATATTTTCTTGATCTGGTCTAAGGAAGATTGACATTCCTGAGACCAACGAACCAGATTAGGCGACCCTTTCTTCAACAAAGTTGAGAGAGGTGCCATGACCGAAGATAGATTCGGGATGAATCTCCCATAGAATTGAATTAGACCCAAGAGACTACGGACTTGTTTCTTCGTTTTAGGTACAGAGATGTTCAATATTTTTGAAGTATTGTGGTCTTCTGTCTTCAAGAGACCATGACCAACACGATGACCCAGGAAAGAGATTTCACCAAAACCAACATAGGCTTTAGAGGGTTTTGCTGTCAAATTAAACTCACGTAGAGTGGACAGTAGGTCATATAAACCCAAATAGTGATCTTCCCAGGAATCACTGAAGAGACAGATATCATCTAAGTATGCGATGACGTCTGAACGATGAGAAAGAATTCGACGCATCATGCGAACGAAAGTAGCAGGGGCGTTCATAAGACCGAAAGGCATAACATTCCATTGAAATAGACCCCTAGGTGTTGAAAAAGCAGTAAGAGGTTTGGCATGATCTGCTAAAGGCACTTGCCAATAACCTTTTGACAAGTCAAGTTTAGTGAAGAATCTAGAATTAGAAAGTCTAATAAGTAGATCTTCTAGTAAAGGCATAGGTTCAGCATCGAACTTTGTGACCTGATTCAATTTGCGATAATCAACGCAAATTCGTATGTTCTTATCCTTCTTCCGGACAATAACCATGGAAGAAGAATATGGAGAAGTCGATGGTTCAATTATGTTTAATTGAATCATTTCATCCAATTCCTTTTCCACTTGCGACTGAAAGTGTATATAGGGATAGGATAAGGCCTAACCCTAATTGGATTATTGTCGGTAAGAATTATGTCATGTTCTATGACATCTGTGTGTCCAGGAATGTCAGTGAGAACATCCTGAAATGTTTGTAACATCGACGAGACTTGTCGATGTTCGTCACCAGAAAGATTAGGAGAAACAGAAACGTTTTTCCAAGATTCCGTGGAATGTAATGGAACCACTGGAAGGGGAAGGTTGACATCAGAGAGGGTAGCTTCCTCATCCTGTATGACAGACAGGGATGAATAATGACCGTGAGGTGCAGGAGCATCATCCGTTGCCTGGAAAATAGGCAGCAAATAGTCCGGACGTTCGTGAAATTCCGAAAGCATGTTTATATGGAAAGTTTTATGCTTTCCATCAATATCGACCACATAGTCAACATCGGAAATCCGAGAGACTATTGCATACGGACCTTTCCATGCAATAAGAAGTCTATTTTCCCTACTGGGGAGTAGGACGAATGCTTTGTCACCTGGACAAAGTTGTCGTAGACATCTATTCTTGTTAGCAAACTGCCTTGCCTTTTCTTTAGCAATTTCTGATGAAGCAGTTGCTAGTTTGCATGCCTCAATGATCTTTTGTCTAAGAGCAATGACATACTCATATGAGGATTGAGTTTCATCGCTAATATCATCGGCAGTGATGAGATCGTGTAATAAAGACATAGGGCCGCGTGGACGCGCGCCAAAGACAAGTTCGAAGGGAGAAAATCCTGTGTGTTCATTAGGGACCTCTCTATAGGCAAAGAGAGCCGCGGGTAAAACCCTGTCCCAATCTTGAGGATGATCTTCAGTTATCTTACCAAGCAAAGTCTTGAGCGTTCTATTCAGACGCTCAACTAACCCATTAGACATAGGATGATAGATACTACTGAGAGATCGTTCAATATGTAAGGTAGACATTACTTGTGACATAGTGTCAGATATGAGTTGAGTGCCATGGTCTGACAATATTTCTCTGGGGAACCCCAAGCGAGAAAATATCAACCAAAGAGCATCTGCGATATCTGTAGTAGATATGCTCTTAAGAGGAATAGCCTCTGGCCAACGTGTGCACATATCGACACATGTAAGGATAAACTGATGTCCTCTGGCCGACTTTACCTTAAAAGGGCCAATAATATCTATGGCCATTTTCTGAAACGGCCGAATAGGAATGTCAGCAGCCTGGATAGGCGCAGCATGTCGTGGTCCTCTAGATTTGACCTCCTGACATACCTTGCATGATCGGCAGTAAATACGAATGTCCTTATTGACAAAAGGCCAAAAGAAAGCCGCAAGGACTCTCGACTTCGTACGGGCAAAACCCATATGTCCAGCACATTGCGAGTCATGAGCATGTTGCAATATTTGGACTCTCATGCTCTTGGGAACAAGAATTTGCGAATGTGCCGACGTAGCCGAATCTTGTACCATACGTACAAGTACGCCGTTTCTCATTGCAATCCAAGATTTTCTATTTGTATCCTGATTCGGATCACCTTTCTTCGCAAGAATGAAGAATTTTTTTAGCGTCGGATCTTCTTCTTGTAATTTTATGAACGAGTCACGAGAAATAACCAAGTTACTATCTTGGCTATGAACTTCAACGCTATCATTATTCAACGAAGTTTGTGGTGTTTGTAGAGCTTGTGCTCTTGTAACTACTGCATTTGTAGCTTGCATGTTATTATCTTCCCAAGCAGCAATCTGCTGTGGGGTACACTCCCTAACTCCGTGAATACGACCAATAATAATGTCCGCAATAGGATTAGGTAAGAGACAGGCATGCACATCTCCCGTAAAGAAAGGAGTGGCAATGTGAATTACAGCAGTAGGATATTTTTCTAGAGTGCCGCCAAATGTGACACATTTGATAACCCTTCCTGTCGCACAGGATGGTTCTACAAGCGATTGTCTAACACCAATAGTGGTGCATCCGGAATCGAAAAGTAGTGAGACCGGAGTATTATAAACAAGACCCTTATGTAGGATTAGAGAACCTCTCCCGTCATGTGCAACCGAAGCAGGAAGAGCGGGGAGAGAGTGACCACAACTCAAAGTCGATATTGTAGTCGGTTCGAACAGAGTACTGCATTGGGGGCATTTGTTTGCTCTCCCAAAGTCAAAAGAAGAACAAGTGACAGCGTCAGAGTTTTTATTATCAGAAACCTGATTACAAGCTCCCTGAGATTCTTGTTGAACAGAGTTAGCCTGCTGATATCTCTTTTTTTTGTATTGAGATCTACCGCGACTACTATTACCTCTGAAGTTATCACTGTTGTTATTATCTCTGTAGTTATTAGTGTCTCTATTATAATTGTTATCCTGTTTTGAACTACAGTTTCCATGATTATTATCATATCCACATTGATGTGAACATCTATTTGTTTGGTTTTGAGGTCTACGCGAGGAAAAGCCTCTGTTACCATATCCGCTTCAGAAATGCCTAAAATTATTAGGTTGGAAGTAACGAGGACTGTCAGCTCGTCTCCAATTCTTCGAAGAAGAATCACCCTGAAATTGATTTCCATAATTTTGACCGTAACTACGGTTACTTTTCCTATCAAAATTTTGTTGGAATCTATGACTAGAGTTTTGACCATAAGGTGCTGCCGAAGCAACTGGCATACCTTCTTTTACTTTAGCGTTACCAATGGTTACGTGAGGATGCGCAGTTAAATACTGGCTACAGAAATCTTCCATTTCTTTTATTGTTTTAGGTTTACGTTCGTGAAGGAAAGCAAGGAAAGACTCATTAACAGAAGTCATGACTTTGTCTCTAAGTATTAAGTCTATAAGTCCTTCATACGTTTTTTCTATCTTAGACAGCTCCACCCAACGTGAAAAAGTAAGACGTATCTTTGAAATGAATTCAGAGAATTGCATTCCAGTTTCTGGCAACATATTTTTAAATTGAAGACGATAGCCGTCTTCGTCAAGTTGGTATTTCTTTAACAACATAGCCCTGACAACCTCATAGTTGTTCTTGTCAGGCTCATCTACCATACTTAACATACTCAAAGCATCACCTCTAAGTATTTTGGACAAATGATAAACCTGCAGTGATTTATCTATGTTATGTACTTTACATGAAGTTTCAAATCTGTCCAGATAGAATGTTATATCGTCGATGGAAGCATTGAATGGTGGTAGATTAAGCTTGAAAGTGCTTGTATTAGTCTTATCTGAGACCTTATTTGCATCATTAGCATTACCCATGTTCATCATCTTTAATTTCTCAACTTCCAAAGCTAAGAGTTTTTCTTCATGCTCCATTTTTGCTTTTCTCTCATCAGACTCTCTTTGTAACTTCCTTTCTTCAGCTTCAGCTTGTTTTTCTAATCTTTTATTTTCAGCCTCTTTTTCAAGTCTTTTATTTTCAGCCTCAAGTCTTTTATTTTCAGCCTCTATTTCAAGTCTTTTATTTTCAGCCTCTTTTTCAAGTCTTTTATTTTCAGCCTCAAGTCTTTTATTTTCAGACTCAATCTGTAGTCTCTTCTCTTCAGCTTTTGCTTCTGCTTCTCTTTTTTGTTTTTCCATTTCCATTTGGAATCTTTTTTCATCCACCTGCATCTGCAGTTTCTTTTGTTCAGCTTCCACTGCTTTATCATATTGAGCAGTTGCAAATTCTTCTAACTTATCACCAGTCTTCCCAAGCAATTTACCCTGCTCAATAAAGTGCTCAAATGTAGACACGATGAGTAATAATATGAGTCCACAACCTGAAATAATTAATTATCTTATTTCAAATTTAATTATAGCAAGTCTTAAATGAAGCACTTGCTTACTCACAACACTATATTATTATCCCAATCTTTGTGGGAAACAAGTCTTAGATCAAAGAACTTGTGTATAGACCTTGTTGAAATATCATCAATCAACTCTTGATCATAGGTGCACTTCCCATTCAATAGTGCACAATACTATTCATCATTTATTTATCATCAGTATAGTAGTGGTGCATCAGCATAATCCATTATCCAATCTGAATTAATTACTGTAAGTAATATTATTCATCATTTATTAATCATCAGTGTAGTAGTAATGCATAAGCATAACCCACTATCAAATGTGAATTAACTACTATAAGTGTAACCAATGACTATGTAAACACAATCACAATGTAAACATCAAGCATGTAAACACTAGCAATGTAAACATTAACAATGTAAACAATACCAATGTTAACAATAACAAAGGTTTAGCAACAATACGAAAACGTTCGCAGAAATCAACAAAAATAAAGCGAAAATTAAAGAAATATCACAAAAAATGTGATGATATCTGCGAGAAGATATTACAAATACAAGACACAACAGTGTATAAACAAAAATGGTGTATGAAACTAAACAATAGGAAAGAGTAGGCTAGCAAATACAAACAAATCAAAACAAAACTAAAGAGTGCGAAAAATAACGAAAACAATACTAACACATGTCATCACAACTAACAAAAAATAGCAACAGAAGTCGCTTTGCAAATTCCAGTATCGGAAATTTGCACACCCTACAGAACGCTCACGATAGACGACCTCTATGACGTAGTATGATCTAAGGGAGACACCGCCCAACCGAAAACCCGCAGAAACATAAACATATAAATGTAAATATACAAATAACATATAAACATATAACATGTAAACAAAAGAATGAGAAATACAGAAGACTCAGTAGAAGTATAAGGGCACAGTTCACAAACAAACAGGCCACTTAACTTATAGAACTCCAATCGTCAGTACAGCAAAAAACAGGTGGTAATCAGCATTCTAAGATCGAAGATCCAACGTTGATCACACATCTGAACTTGCATCAAACAGCTAAGACGATGGTTGAGACTTGAGCTTCTAAACAGTACAGGCAGTATACAGGTAGTGTAATTACGGCACTTGACCTTCTTATCCAGGAGTAAATTGCTTGAATCGGTACTTGGCCTTCTCAAGAACTCGTAGCAACCAGAACTTGGCCTTCTCAACAACTACAGCAACCTGGAACCTTGATAGCAGCAACTTGTGTTATCCGGCAATATATACAACGCCGGGTACTGTCAATTTTCTTGCTTTATGGCAAAACTGCAATTTCGACATTTATCGGGCAACGCCGAGTAGTCTCAGAATTCTTTATGTTGATGTCTTGAAAAATGTTGAAATGTTGATATCATGTAGACTGAAGTGGGTAAGGGACCCCGTGTATGCTGGTACCAGACCAAACCAGCTTATGGCCACCAAATACTGCGTAGCAAAATGTGTGTTGCGTATAAATGTTCCGTGGATGATGTCACATTTGCCACACAATGTTGAGGGTGCTATATTTCATCTGCTTTCCAAAGGTATGATAATACTGGCACTTGCAGAGTAGTGTATCACCCTCAGACACCAGGGATGATGAGGCAGAGTAACATGGTGTCTTTAGTCTGGTTTAAGTGTGTGACGTAAGGATAGAGTCAGATAGCTACAGTATCATACATGGACGTCACATCAGACCATACAACGTAGAAAGTCAATAAAGCTTTTAACAGCAGTGATGTTTTTTGGCAATATATATTGTGTACGCCACAATAACAAGATGCATGGACATCGTTATGCAGAAACATCACAGGTATAGTACAACAGTCATTGTATCATCGACGTAGTCAATTCAACAGGAACAGCATACAGCATCAAATAATGTAAATCATATGCCTTTTAGGATATCGTAATCAGCTGTACATGTAGTCAGGTAGTAAACTTCCCCTTCCATAAGAGCTAGTAGATATCAACTAGGAGATTAAATCTAGTCTCCTATATTCGACCTCAACAAGACAGGCATGTCTTTTGAGCGTCACATTATCGTCCTCTATGTTCCTTAAACAGCAAAGGTATCAAACCTAGATCCATCAATAGAGTTCAGGAAGCAAATGGTCCTTAGGACAGGCATCAATCGATGCGTGACAATATAAGTGGATCGTGAGCTGAGCAAACTTGTCATATCACAGACTCTATAATGAGGCAGGCTAGGCAAAATTCAACATCACAAGATGGCGATAAAGTTACTCAGCAAAAAAGGATTCAGTTACCTGTTCATCAGGAATTAAATCACATAAATCACATAGATCACATATGCCTCCAGGTATTTGGAATAACGTAGAGATATATCATCTCAAAAAAGAAGAAACAACAATGATGAGGACTCCTTCCTGAATAATCTAAGCGAAGACGTTAGCACAATGCTACGTCTCGCTTTACCAGCATTTCTCTCCGACTTCCCTGGGCGGAAATCATTTAAACACTGCCCCAAACAAAGACATGCGCAGAACACCCGAATCGAATACAACTCAGCTAATTTACGAAACAAAGAATGTTCTACGATGTTCGACTAAAGATTCGAACCTTAAAAGGAAATGACATCGCAAGTTGCCAACTGTTTCTAGGAAAACGCTCCATACATGGTTATGACTTAAAATCGCTCACACACAAATTATCAACAACCCTAGCTATCAAGATAAGACAACTTCCTGACGATGCTATCAAGATTAGACGACTGTAGAAATAAAAGTGACTACAATTCCATGAGTTACTTCCCATGCATTAAAAAATTGAATATAGTCAAAATGCATAGTCAGAATATATAGTCAGAATAAGTTGCGACAAGTTTAGCGCAACAGTAGACATGATGATCCCACTAATCTGTAAAACCAGACTGTACGATAAGTTGTACCAGGCGGATAGACAGAAAAGAAAATTTTGAAGGAAGAAAACATAATTTAAAGGAAAAAAAAAACCATAAATACAACAAATCATATACAGATATTCAAACAATAACTTAACTGATGATGCAGCGATGTATCTCCGTGTAGCTCCTCAGACACAGATGGTAATAGATGAAATAGCACGGACTAGACTTCACAGACTTGAAGACATCAAAACGAAAATAATGTTCCACACGGTGTTATCTTAGCACTGTCCACAGCAAGAATAACGACCGTATCCGCAATAATGTCCAGAAAACAAGACTTCTTCCCAAGTATATGTGCCAGAAAATAACGATAATGTCTTTTGGCACGGTGATGCGTATAATATCCAAACAAAGTTCACTTCAGGAACCCAGCAGTCCTCAGCACAGTGTATTCCATGACCACTCAGATCAGCAGGCTTTGGTGCCCGGCATCCCTTCAAGCGGTACTAGGGCCATGACAGGGGCATGGGTAGGCTCCCACTGGAACGGCACATCGGTAAGGTATGATCACGACAGAACTTGGTAGGAACGCAGGGATATAATGCTCCCCAGGTAGGTAGAAAAACAAGGTGCAAACAATATTACATTAGTAAGAGATAAGCAAGGAAATCTCATCAAGACAGCAGAGGGACAGGAAACAAGATGGGCAGAGCACTTCAGAGAAACTCTGAACAAGGAAATACCAGAGACACATGAGGAAAGAACAAGCAGGATTTAGAAAGAACAGAAGATGTGTAGACCATATATTCACTCTCAGGAACATTATAGAGCAGTGCTCAGAATGGCAAAGACAGCTTTACATAAATTTTGTTGATTTTGAAAAGGCTTTTGACAGCATAAATAGGGACAGTTTATGGAAAATACTGAGGGCTTATGGAATTCCAAGCTGCATAGTGTCAATCATAAAACTTAATAAATTTAGCCAGCAGGTGGGCTTGAACATCAATTTAAAGAAGTCTGAGGTCATGACGCTCAATGTGAGCAACCCTGAGCCCATATCAGTAAGGAATCAGCAACTGGTACAGACAGATACCTTCACATACCTAGGAAGCATAGTAACACCAGACGGTGGGGCAGGCAAAGACATCAACATCAGAATGAATAAGGCAAGAACAGCCTTCTTTAGCCTAAATAACATCTGGAAGTCCTCCCAATACAGCACAAGCACAAAATTAAGATTATACCAGAGTTGCGTGCTTTCTGTGCTTCTCTATGGTGCGGAATGCTGGAGAGTCACAGAGAAGGAAATGTCAAAATTGTCCTCTTTTCACACAACATGCCTAAGAAAAATTCACCGAATCTTTTGGCCGAATACCATCACCAACCAAGATCTGCTTACTCGTAGCAAGCAAGAGGACATGCATACCATCATAGCTGGCAGACGCTGGAGCTGGGTTGGTCATGTCCTCAGAAGAGACCCCGATGCCATCACAAGAACAGCTATGCTTTGGACCCCTGAAGGAAAGCGAAAGAGAGGCCGACCAAAAACAACTTGGCGGAGGACTGTGGAGGCTGAGATGCAAAGAATGAACCAGAGTTGGGGCACTGTACGAAGGATGGCCACCGACCGTGCAAAGTGGAATCAGTTTGTTGTTGCCCTACAAGACGCCACTAGGCGTGATGGCCACTGACTGCTTTGACGGTCGGTGGTTAAGGATCGAAGAAGAAGAAGAAGGTAGGTAGAGCAGTACGAGCAATGGCACTACAGCAGGTTGGCTACGTGCCCAACAATGGTTGAGTTGATCTAGACCATGATCCATATAAGAGGAGTTACACACATCCTGAGATACCACCACCACTATTGACACTCCTAATATCCACCAATCTTGAAGATCTATTCTCCTCTGCCGACACACACAGTCAGGCACCAGAGCCCAAATATTACCAACAAATATTGACGAACTATTCCCTTCTGACGACACCACAGTCAGTCACCAGGGCCCAACTACTGCCACCAAATATTGACGAATTATTCACTTCTGACGACACCACAGTCAGTCGCCAGGGCCCAACTACCAATACCACAAATATTGACAAACTATTCTCCTCCACATCGCTTATGAACCAACTGCAGATACCTGGCACAACTAACCACCGCTGCTCCGTCTGGATCACCACCTTCCTAGCACTAAACTACAAAGTACGCCTTGTAATATATCAAACTGTAGTGCTAGCCGCCAGCTGCAACTTTACTTTATCACTCCTTCTGTCAATAATTGACCAGCCTAGAATAAAAGTAAACTTTCTACCGCCACAATCGAACTCGATTATTGTCAACTATCAGCTTTATTGACAACACTAACCTTTCACTGTGCCCTATTTCCAATCTAGGTCAACTACCGCGAGCGTGTCACCACCTGACCAAAACAATTCACTGACTACTGACTAACCAAAACGAACACACTGCCGTGAACGCTGTAAAACCTGAAGGCGAGAACACTTGCTGCTATAAACTTCAATCAATATGTGTGCATTTAAACTTCTAGCGTTCTATACTATAAAATATTGGCCCCACGACCTCTAAAGAATCGGACAAGAGCTCCCCAGTTGTCAGGAACCAATTTACTATGGTTGCACCACTGCAGTGTGGATTTATGATAATAAATAAGCTCGTTCTTCTAGAGGTATGACCACACAACAATGGCTGACATAAGTAATCAACACCTTCTACGGGTACTTCCCTTTAATCCTATGTACAATACAATAAAGCCTCACACGGCCAACAACGCATCAAATACAATAATGAAAAGCCAATGTAACTTGCCTTAACAACTTAATCTATCAGTATCATACACAACAGTACGACTTACACTGAAAAAAACACTGCAATGAATATCACTCACCTTGAGCGGCAAAACTGTGACAAAGACATACTCAAATCATTGGCAACTTATAAATCTACGGCCTGTAGACAAACCCACTAGCCACTACACAGCTCTAGAATTACACGTTATAATCCACCAGGACCGAAATATGGCAAGCACTCAGAACAAATAGTCCATAACATGAACTTCACAACTAACTCGCTGGCAAAGGGAAATATGAGCGTCCTACCAGGACGATGGCTAGATTCTCACTGAACAAATTTGCGCCTGATTTCCCGGCTTCCCGTAGTCACATGACTCACCGGTTCGGCAAGCCCCGGCGTCGCCCGGCTGCCTTTCGTACAAAAGATGCACTGCGAAATAGCACCGTGACAATATGAATAGTTATTTAATAGGGATTTATATATAATAATTCACTTTTGTAGATAGGCATTTTGCTTTATAGATTGAGAGCCAGTGGCACAACTACAACGTGAGTAACCCCCCGGGAATATATTAAAAGGATTTAATATAATGGACTGAACAACCACATTCAATATAGGCTACTGTAGGCAAATCTGTAGCAAAATGTACGAGTATAAAGCTTACTTAATAATTACTATTAGTAAAACTGATGTCAGCTCTGCGCAAAACAAAATTATGAAAACTTACCTAATCAACGGGATAAAACTTACCTAATCAACGGGATAAAACTTACCTAATCAACGGGATAAAACTACCCTCGAGTAATCAATTCACGCTTTTTTTACATCGCCTCTTCAAAAGAAGAGCTGAGAATATTTATTGCCGATGTAATAATACCTGGGATACATAGCGTCAGCTAACAATGCTACGGAATACTTAAATATGATAATTCAGTTAATTACCAAATATTCCCATTACTACCCTTCCCAGGTTGGGAACCTCTGCTATAGGGTGAAAAAGAAACTAGGACGAGCGACGTTAGAGTGGAGCTGTGGGTTAGGGTTTGTTCATGCTACGTTCTCCTTTTAAGCGCTCACGTCAGGGCCCTGTTTAATAAAAACGTTATTACATGTAAGCGTTTATTCAGTAATTTTGTTTAATTTAGCCTGGCAAATCCTCAAATACTCCCTTACTACTGACCGTCCCCCTGTCGTCCACTCTCCTGTATCGCCCCCCTTGGATCCTTCTGACGCTCACTTTGAGAAACACTGTCATAAACGAATGAGCGTCGACTGAATATACTACCTCCATTCTAGACACAATAAATCCTTGTTATAATCGATAAGGGACTTGAACAGTTATGAATATGTAAATTAAACTTTAGCTGAGCCCAGTGCGGCAACAGACCAGGCTTTTCTATCTGTCTTAGATAATACCAAACAAATGACTGTTCTCTATGGCCAACACTAAATAAGACGTTCTTACTTGGCATGTGTTCTTTTCTTTTTACAGCAGTTTGAATAGGTTCTTGGAGTCTATTTTAAGTTTCTTTTTCTTCGATTCTACACTTCTGGGTAATATCATCATCATTTACATCATCTTCATTTTTCTTTTCGCCCCTAATGGAGCATGGTGCGACCACTGCAGGTCCTCCCCCCCCCCCCCTTGCAAAGTACTCGTAGTATGTACAAAGCTCTTGTATCAGTGTTTTCTCTAGCAATTTGTTTGACATGATGAGGTTGCCTGCCACATGTACAACTTTATATTAGCTGCCTTGTACGACATGCCTGAGGGTACAGTAAACCTACCTATTCTTTCTCCGACTTATAAGAGACCCCCCGGGCAGTACATGGGGCTCTGAGGTAATTATCAGCTGAAATAACAGACCACGGCACGCTACGTGGGAAACAGGATCGTTCCCGTTGTGGAGACTTCTGCGACAGACATTGCGTGGGCAGTATATTTATATTGCAACGTAAAAATGGGATGGTTTGGCCATGTCTGCAGAATGCGAGAAGATTGGCTGCCACGGCAGGTATGGGAGGCTAAGAGCCAGGGATCCAGACCTCCAGGACGACCCAGAGTCCGCTGGGAGGACAACATTAGACAACCTCTGAAGGACCGAGGACTAGAATAGAACCAGGCCAGGAGGAAGACAGCCGATAGGATAGTTTGGCGCTCTCTTCCAAACCTCTACACCTCATGGTAGAAAAGGAACGACTAAGTAAGTAAGTAAAAATTTAGTCTTTTTCCCCCATCAGCTCTAGCGGCAAAACAGGGGCAAGATTTCTTTATATATATATATATATATATATATCTATATATATATATATATATATATATATATATATATATATATATATATATATATATATAATATTTAATTTTTCTTTTAATTATTCTCTGACGAAGACTTACGACTGATATGTTCGTGAATATTTTGTTGTTTTGTCAACAAAGAGTTGTGATTTACCTCTCCAAGTTTATTTTATTGCTAATGTTGGCCAAGCTTTTTTATTGTTGCACCAACTTTGAGTTAAGCACCGCTGCAAGAGAAAATGAATTCTTTGGTGCATGATTCCTGCAAAGGCGGCAAACTGCAGTCGTGACTCCATGCTCCGTAGGGAGCAAAAAAAGGAAAATGATGATGAATTAGTTTTGAACGGTTGAAGTAAGTCACCACTTGCACACTAAACATACCTGATTTAAACTGACTATTTTTCAGGTGTCTCATGATCACCAACACGTCATTTGGATGAACGTAGTTTCCTATGCTTTGCCCCAACATGTTGACCTAAAGAAAGAAGCAAGTAGCCCTGGTTTAAGCACATATTTTAAGTTCATTAAGATTGACACGCAATAATAAAACAGGCAAGCCCTGGTAAAAAGTACATGTTGTCCTTTAGCAGATACTGCCATAGGAGAGTAAAGTGTTAGAGACCACAATACTAGGTCTAGCTTTATGAGGTGGGGTGACCAGTCCCCTTCCTCGCTGCTTTTTTCCTTCCCTAACTTAAGAGCAGAGTAAGGTACCCATTTACAGCTGGGTAGACTGGAGCGTGACATGATACGCACATACACTTTTATAAAGTTCAATGAAAACTAAATACTAAGTTTGAGAATGTACTGGAAGAATTTGATTAACACTTTTATTTTCATCACTTTTTTAGTTTTGTCATTTTCTTGTGGTGTGACGGGTCGCGGGCAGATGCAGTTTTCTTTCTTGTGTGACAATGGTTTCTACTCTAGCATAAAATGGTGGGTTTTTTAATAAATGAGAAGTATTTTATGCAACAAATATGTGTCAGTTGAAGCAGGAAGAAAGTTCGTCAGTATTACATAAACAAATGGAAGTGAGTCATGGCCAATTAGTAAGCAAAGCATGAAAATCCCTGGAGGCAACAGAGGCGTGGTTTTACAGAATAAGGTTCAGAACACCATGGTTCGCTAGAGTAATGAGGATGTCCTGAATGATGACAGCAGGCGTTAAAAGCTCATCACATAACATGGAAGCAAATCTGTTATTTTTTTGTTATGTTATGTTATGTTATGTTATTTTTCTGTTATGTTATGTTATGTTATGAGAAGAAGATAACAAAAAGGTAAAGGAAGTCCCATAGCAGATACTGCCGTAGGGGAGTTCAGCGTTAGAGACTTCACCATACTAGGTCCAGCATCGAGAGGTGGGGGTGACCAGTTCCTTTCCTCGCTGCCTTTTCCTTCTCTAACTCAATTGTAAAGTCAGGTACCCATTTACAGCCGGGTAGATTGAAGTGTGTCGACAGCGTGAATCGAACTCGACACTTATGCCGAGAGAGACCAGCGCTCTAACCACTCCGAGAAGAAGAAAGCCGGAATATATTGTGACAACAAGAAAGACTGAATGAAAAAAGAGATAAAGGAAGACCAAGAAAGAAGAAACTGAACAGTTTGACATCGTAGTATGGAAACACGTCAACGACAGAATTGATAAACAAAACTGAAGACATAGATTTGTAGAGAGACAGAAACACCAACGCCACCTGGCATGGTACTTAACAAGAATTGTCCATACAACTGGTGTTCGCACTGTGTATCTGTAGTTTTACCGTTACTGCATAGTATTTATTAGTTACTTCATTGCCACAGCTGTTCTAATCTACACTTATAAGTTTTATTTTCCATCTGATGTTATTATTCTGTCTAGGTATTTGAATCTCTTGACTTTTTACAAAACTTGTCCCATTGACTTTCATTGTGCATTCTGGAGAAGACATTTCCTTTTAAGTGGCCATAGCTTCTGCCATTTTACTGATTAAGCTAATGACATTATTTTAACTTTCATTTATTGTAACTCGTTTTCACTTTTTACTAATAAGACTGTATCATCATCGTACCTCAAGTTGTTTGCGGAATCATAAAAAACAAAAACCCTAAAGTAATGGTAAACTAGGTCTGAAAAACAAACATGACAACTGCAGAAATTTGTCAAAATAAAAAATGGAAGTAAACAACTTAACAGCTGGTAGGACAAGTTGACTAAAGAACGAATAAAATGTTGAAATATCAGACGGCTTCCTTTCACTTACTTTTTTTCTTTAAAAAAACCAACAAAAAAACCAACTAAATTCTATTGTTTTCATGTTTGCTTCGCACTGAGGAAGACCCTGCTGGCCGATATACTGGCGCTTTTTTTTCAGACTGAACAAATCTGCTAGCTAGAATGTCTGTGTTCCAAGTTTGTTTTGGCGTTACTTGATACATAAAAACCTCACTAAGATTAAAATTGTAATATTAATGGTAAGATTAAGTAGAAGATCACAAGCACACTGACCTGTTGGTAACCGAGGTGATGAGAGACATTCTCTGAAACGTACACAGTCCGGAGATGTCTATCTAGGACCAACATAAAACGCTTTGAGGATTTCAGCATTTTCTGACCTTCATTCCGAAGATCAAGCCCAAGTGCCCTGAAGCCTTCATACTTTGGTCTGCTTGCGCGACCAATTCCGTGCTTATTGCCTACCCCTTTATTTTGTAATGAGGGCCCAGAATTGTAACTTTCACAAGTGTTTTTTGTAGATTTCTCTCGCTTGTTCTGGCATGTAGAACTAAAAGCATCACAAGGTTTGTTCCCCCCTTCAAAAAATGTGGATGTATCGTCAGCTGCCCAATGATGTGACCCAGTAGCATTCTGGGTAATTATTTCTCTGTCGTTTGCAAGCCTTGAGTTAACATTAGCATCATTGTTTTCCAAAGTAACGTTTTTAGTAAGAAAGTCATGTATTTCTGAGTGAAAATGTTTTTTGCCGTGCGTAAGCCGCCATTTCTGAGAGTCCGAATCTGTCGCTTCTAATTTAGATGTATTCTCCAGTCTAACGGTCACAGGATAAGGTAATCCCATTGTTGTCGGCGAACTGATGGGTACCAGTTTTCCCTGGAGATAACTGGGTAATATATGTCCTTGATAGTTCGGTAAGGCGGATGAAGGACTCCAAGACCCGTCGTGGGAAGCCGGAAGTGATCCACTCCAGTCATCCACCTCCATATTGTCTGACAGTCTTTTGTCATCTGAAATTTAAGAAAGTATATATATATATATCTCCTCTCTCTCTCTCTCTCTCTCTCTCTGTGCGTGTGCGTGCGTGTGTGTGTGTATATATATATATATATATATATATATATATATATATATATATATATATATATATATATATATATATATATATATATATATACGGCGAAGAATAGACGAGTTCTACGAAATTTAGAAAAAAAAAAAAACCAAAAACAAAAACCAAGTAAGGAAGAAATTTAAAAATTCCTAAAGCTTTTAAGAAATGGAAAACGTTGCGGATCTAGAAAGCATTTCAGCAGAGCCCATAAAGCAGATGTTAGCACATCCACAAAGATATTATACAAATTACGTGGTAAAGTACGGGGGAGATAGGAAATATAAGCAGTGTGAAGGCAGGATATATGGTCAAGATGTCAGAGAATCGAGATTTGCAAGAGTGCATACATTACTGGTGAATAATTTTACTATCAGTGCCTGGAAAAAAATATTTAACAGCATCGTCCTTCAAAGATTAAAAGTAGTCATAGACAGACAATGACGACAGATATTCCATAAAAACAGATTATGTCTAAACCACGTGACTATAATTCGAATAATAGTTGAAGAGAGCTTGGAATTTCACTCACCACTTTACACTTAATGTGTGATCTGCGTAAAGATGAGAATACTTGAGGTCACAAGGAACAATTGAGTCTTATAATACACACATGAAAGACAAAGATTATGAGAAAGAATGTGGGATATGACAGCCATATTGCACTTGGAGGAACATCTCTACGAGGTGTGGACTCATACATATATTCTTTGGCAGCAGTATAGACAACAGAGTATAAAAATACGAAAGGCGAGAAAATATGTCGTTGCATTGGGATACGTACATTGGGATACGTACAATGGGATACGTACATTGGGATACGTACATTGGGATACGTACAAGGTATGTATGGAAATCAAAATACAGCGCACGAATAAGTTTTAAACACGAAGAACAACTAAAATATCATCCGAGAAGTTACAGACTTGCTCATGTGCGTGCGTGTGCAGAACAGGAAGTAGTGGTGGTGGTGGTGGTGGTAGTAGTAGTAGTAGTAGTAGTAGTAGTAGTAGTAGTAGTAGTAGTAGTAGTAGTAGTAGTAGCAGTAGTAGTAGTAGCAGCAGTAGTAGTAGCAGCCTCCTCCAGTCATTAGCAGCCTCCTCCAGTCATAAGCAGCCTCCTCCAGTCATAAGCAGCCTCCTCCAGTCATAACTGACTATGGGGATGATGCATCCTTGAGGTCTTCGTCCTCCCAGACTGCTCTCGCCGTAGTTGAGATTTAAAAAACAAACACCTACGACCCAGGCGTGTTTATCGCCACGCCTGGCGGCTTGTCTGAGCCTGCAGAGCAAGTACCGTTGGTTAACAAGAGTGTTGGCAAATACTAAAGTGGACAATATCACCTGCAATGTTATCTATAATGCGTATTATAAATAATTATTCTAAAATATTATACATCCATGATATGTTTATATATATATATATATATATATATATATATATATATATATATATATATATATATATATATATATATATATATATATATATATATATATATATATATATATATATATATATATATATATATATATATATATACACACACACATATACGAGGGACGGTCAAAAAGTAATGCCTCGTAATTTTTAATTTCATTCAATAGGGAAGAAAACAGATAAAATTCACACTGAAATGTAGCCCCAAGTCTGAACTTCAAAAATTTATTTCTCAATGTAGTCTCCGTTATTTGTTACAGTTTTTTTCCATCTTCTCACAAGGGCATGTATCCCCGCACGGTAAAAATGTGTGTCCTTTTTCCTAAACCACTGGCGTACGGCGCGTTTAAGGGTCTCGGTGTCCTCAAAGTGATGTCCGCGAAGATCTTCTTTCAGTGGTCCAAACAGATGGAAGTCAGAAGGTGCAAGATCGGGACTGTAAGGGGGATGTGGTAATAGTGTCCAGCCAAATTCTGCAATCGCATCAATGGTGCGTTTAGCGGTGTGTGGCGTGGCATTATCGTGCAACAGTAGTGCAGTTCTCTGATCTTTTAATGGGTAAAATCGCCGAAGACGACCTCTAAGCTTCTTCAAAGTTTCAATGTAACGGTCTGCATTCACCGTGTTTCCCTGTTCCAAGAAGTCGAGAAGAATCACACCCTTCTCATCCCAAAACACGGAGGCCATAACTTTCCCTACAGATGGTGAACTTTTGAACTTCTTTCTTGTCGGCGATGTTGTGTGATGCCATTCCATTGACTGCCTCTTGGATTCTGGTTAAAAAAAAAATGAACCCAAGTCTCATCACCTGTCACAATATTCGATAAAAACTCTTCTCCTTCAGTTTTGTAACGGTGCAGGAGGTTGATGGCTATGGTTTTCCCTCAGCATTGAGGAATTCTATGACATAACGTTGTTTTAACCGAACGTCTTTGGCAGCCATTTTTAAACTGTTACAGTGGTGCCACCTGTTACTGAAACAGGTTGGTAATGCTACACAGTGCAGAAGAGTGTTTGAGGAATCCTGCTAAATTTACAAATTGCACACCGATGCACTGTTTACATACATAAAAAATAGGAGGCATTACTTTTTGACCTTCCCTCGTATATCCGTAATAATATCTGTAATACGCTCACAAGGAAAGAAATGGTAGGGTTAAGGCCTGCTCACAGGTAAAGGTAGGTAGAAAGGTAAATGTATATACAAGCGAACATGCTCGAGAAAAGGAGGAAACTGGCGAAAATGAAATGAGGAAAATGAAGGACATGCTAACATGGACAATGCAGTGGCCGAATTTGTTCTGCTGCACCCTCTTACAATGATAGGAGAAGCGACATTTGCCTTCTGCCAGTTGTCCTTAGAAAATATTTTTGGGGATGAGAACATCTTCCATGCGGCTGAACATGACCAAATCAGCCTAGTCTGCACTATCACAGCAGTCAAGCTTTGAAGGCTACCACGTGGCAGCAACTGGTCGTTTGTTCACAAATGTATTATTGGGGCCCGCAGGGATAGTAAAGAATAACATCACTGTAACGCAGCCTTTCTCAACCTTTTAACCCTGTATGAACCCTTCAAATAATTTTTAGGTCCCAGGGAACCCTTGCATAAAAATTATTATATCCCCCCTCCCCCTTTTGCATAAAATTATGATACCTTGTACGTATTATATATAATTGTTCTAAAATATTATACATCCATTATATATATATATATATATATATATATATATATATATATATATATATATATATATATATATATATATATATATATATATATATATATATATATATATATATATATATATATCTATATCCGTAATAATATCTGTAATACATTAAATTATTTTAAAAAATATTATATCTGTCACAAGATGGATTTAGGGCGACCTCTTCTCGATCTCTGCTTCACTACGGCAGTAACCAGTATGGTTTTTTTTCTGTTCTTTCTCTGATATGTAGCAAATATTTTGTATTTGTCAACATTCTTACACTCCTCTCAGTGTTAAGTCGTCATGTCTGTTTGATTACCCGTTTCTCCCTGCTTTGCAAGGAACGGCTGAGATAATAATTAATCGACAACCATGTTGGTTACTCTCGGGTGTGGCCGACATCAGACTACAGATTAACACTAAAATCGCCCAGCGCATTTGTTTAATCGCTGATACGGCCAGGGTGCGCTCTTTGACAAGATGGTAAAGAGACGGATTGTGTGTGCTCAAGCGAAAGATAACGAGTTACTCGTCTATGCGAAACATTTTGGACAGACATGCATGGCATCCTCGTTTCCTGCACACCTTGTGGCAAAGCAGGAAAGTAAGATGTTACATCTGATACATATTGTCGAATGTGTTTACAGATGTATTTGTGAGTTTGAATACAAGGCATCGGATGTTTTATTTTCATATACAGGAGAGGTGACCTTTTGCATCACGCACATTATTTCAGGCGGAATTAATTTTGAAATTACCCACTAAACACGCATGTTTGAAACGATTGGAGCTTTCTCAGCATTGTAACAAAACAAATGCGGGGGAAGAAGGGCCATATAACCTGACCTTTTTACAGTTTTAAGACACTGTGAAAATTCACTTTGAGGATCGCTTGCCAAGACGATACCACACTGCCAGGATTAGAATTTAGAATTCTCTTTATCAGACCGGACTTTGTGGAACATCTTGAAGGACTTAAAGAGCCCAGTAAACCATTTTAATAAGGAAGACCGGCATTTGAGGAAACTGAATTACGGAGTCATAATGGGAGTTAAGTGCTAACATAACAACTCCCAAGACACCTGACAAAAGGCATCTGCCAGTGCCTTAAACCTACTTCTCTGAGCAAACAGTCTGTGAGCCAAGATTGGCGTAAGTTGTGCTTTTTTTTTACATTCTACATTTTTCATTACTAACATGTGAACTAATCCCACATCTAACATAATTACCGATGAATGTTACGTCGGTTGGTCTCACTCAAAATAGTAACTCACGCCAGAAAAAAAGTGCGCAACGCACGGTGTGCAACTTGCGCGACGTGGGTGTTATATAAAACAAATGCTTTGGGTTTTTTTTTTTTATTCTTTCACGAAATTAGTAGCGCTCGACAAAGAAAAAGTGCGTAAAAATTAGTGTGCATGAGCCCTCACCCGATGTACAAATCATGAGAACTTGAAAGTTTTTGTTAAAACCACTTATTATCAGGGAACACTCTTTGAAAACAATCCACGCACTTTCACACGAAATGTTGTCATCAAAGAACTTTTAAATTGAATCTAAAATAACATGATTCTCGCCGTGTGTACGTTGGTCACAGCTGAGGAATGCAACCGTGTTGATAATTTGCATTGTTTCCATTATATATACTCTCCCGAAAATAGTTACAATCAACAAAGAAAAGCGTTCAAATGACGGTGTTCATGAACAGTTTGATTACACTGTATAATGGAAAGAAACCAAAAACACTCTAAGAACGTACTTCTATCTGCTCATCCGGGAACGGAAACAGCACACTATAATTAAAAACCCGTCAAGTTTGACGGGTTATTGCTAGTATGTATATATTGCTTTGCGAATATTAATATGTGAAAATCGCGAGTGGATGTACAAGTCCTTTGAGACTGGCAACCTCAGCTTATAGAATGATGATTTCATGAACCACCACTGCAAGGGCTGGTGACTGCTTTATTGCTAGTTTCTTAAAGAGAACTAAAAAGCATAGGTAGTCCCAAGTTCCATATAGAGCAGGGAGGAAAAGATGAAAGAAATGATGTACATTCTAATTATAATATTTCATTTTCAAACCAGTGTAAATGTCTATTTAAAAATATGCACTTTAAAATTAATGAAAGTTTCAAAGCTTTTCAATCAGTGTAGATGTAAATGAAAACATAAATTAAAATCAGTGTAAATGTCTATTTATTTTCAATCAGTGTAGATGTAAATGAAAACATATTCAATCTATATTGTGAACACTGTCACGTAGGGTTTATATTCATTTAATTTCCTACATTTTCTTCCTATTCTTTCACCAAATTCTCTCTTTATTATCTCTGTATTTCCTTTTTCCTGTATATTTTTCATCCATTCGTTTTGCGTATATTATTTTCATATAATTCGCAAACTTTACCTGTTTTCCTTTCTCTTAAACTGAGAATCGCGCTAGGACGATATTACGTAGATGTCAGGGCTGCAGGGCGTCAGAAGGCGTGATAAGTCGGTTCGCTGAACACAGGACGTAGCAAATCGTCTACATTCTCACCGAGCGCGCGAGCTTCTTCTCGGCATAAGTCCCGGTGAGGTGTGATACTTTACATCTGCACCGGTCAGTATCCAGACATTTGGCTGGAAAATCCCAAACTGACACGGCGCTCACTTGGGCCATGGTCAGCTGTAGTGTGAAAACTGCCCTACAATGGAGTCAGGCTGTCTGGGATTTGAAACTGACACGCGTACATCGTGGTCAGTAGGTGACAGTTACGACACGCGTTAAGCGGACGTAAATGTTGGGAGTAGGGGAGATAATTTCGCTTGGCGAAGTAAGTTTGGGCCCTTTGTCTGATTTTAAGATATTGGCCAAGTTTGAAACTTTAATTTCATTCTCGCTCATAGACTCCACAGTAGATAGGTCGCTCGAAAAACAGAATAGCTGTTAGCGAAGATCTCAGTTTGTTTCGGCAATTTGTCGAACTTCTAGACTTCCAGAAATATTTTCAGCATTTTTATTCTTAAGTTGTGCGACTACCTGTAATTCTGTGGTTGAGGTAATTAATATGATAGATATATAGATTTTGTGAGTGTTAAAGTGTTAAATCGCTTAATTCATTTTAATCTATTTCTTTAGCGCAGAAGAGAAATAAAGTGGTAGGCTATTATATTTTCTAGGGAAGCATTCAGTGGAAAGCAGAATAAAATTAAAATTTCTAGCTTATAACGGCAATTGTAGCTATTTATAAATTTAATTTAACTGCTAATACTCAGTCGAGTGTATTTTTCTAAACTAACGTATAAACTCTAGAATCCAGCCTCATGAATGATGACGGGATACGCACGTGTTCCTAATTTATGAGGATTGCTGATTTTTAAATATAACTTACGTCACGGGAAGTTTAAATGATAAGCAAAGCTCTCTGCTTGCAAGTTTAAATGTAAGTTTTAACCAGTACAGATTCTGTTTATTATATTATATGTGTTATTTTTCCTCCACACAGTGAAAGTTTTGGGGTGACCCTAACTTTACCAGCACCTAGTAGTAGTTTCCATACTTGTGAAGAAATAGACAGTCCTTATTTTGAACCACGTGGGTTTTCTCAAGTAACACTGATCTGACGGTGCAAGTTAGACAGAAATACTAATATCCCTATAACGGGTTTTCAAAGACTGTAATGATAAATACTGGACCTTGGAGCCAGCACTTAATTTCTTCTAGAAACTCTATATAATTTGCTGCCTGGTGGCGTGAATATTAACAATCATTTCCCGACTAGATTATATCTTGTGGACAAATCTGTGGTGTGACTAAAGTGAATCCTATACTGAGGGAAGGCACCGACCTGACATTCATCATTTTTTTAGAAACCTACGCTATTGACACTGTGCTCTGCTAACTCCCGCGCCTGGAATAATTGTTAGGTGACTTAATCAGACATTTGAACAAATTTGCACACCCAAGTAGTCGTTCCCGGAGACTCCAAGTTAAATACGTCTTTTGGAACTGGGGACTTCTTGGCAGAAGACTGCATTTTTTTGAGTCTGTGTGAAAATCTAAAATCAATGTGTTCCAAGAGGCAGCAAGCAAAGTCGTGAGTACAAGTATGAGAAGCCATGGCGGAATGAATGAGTGTACGCTGGTTTGAGTGATATTTTTCACTATTTTATCTTTGACACCCTGTTGCTGTCCTAATTTTTTTTTTTTCAATCTGCATAATTTGTTGCTAAGGCTAGAGTTCTTGTGTTTTTGTCTTAGGTTAAATCAGATTTTTTTCAAACTCTGTGCATATAATTACGAGATAAAACAAAGAAAAACTCTTAGACTCAAACCCTATGTATCTGTGACTCTGGCGCCATCATCTGTTCTCTTAACGGGGCCGGGCTAAACCTAGAGTTAACACTATAACGGGGCTATCATCCTTGCAACATTTCCTTGATTTTTTTATGACTATGTGTATATGTATTTTCCTTGATGTACTTTCTTTGATGTTGTGAGCCGATTTTTCCTGATAATAAAATCGCTCTTGAACTTAATAATCGTGTTTGGTCAGCTCGTTCTAGATAATATATATATCATTGTTATAGTTTTCCCACGTCTGTGTGTTTACCTGTCGTCACGTGTATGTGCGTGCCTGTGAGTGATAGAAATATACGTAATATGTATATTGGTGTAGTCTGTCTGACGCTGTAACAACTGTTGTAGAAGATAGGTGAGAGAGAGAAGAATTCTTTTCGCTTTCAGAGACAGCCACTATATCAAATCTATCATCTCACGTGTGTGGAAATTCTATTACCTTTCACTAACTCTCACTGAGTCTATCACCTATTCAAACCTATTCAGAAGGGACCAAACCTAGTCTTAATTCTCCTATCGGAAATCTACGACAAATGAGGGCTCGTTTCCGGTCTTTGAACTTAGAATAGGAAGACGAGTACGACAAACGTGGACTCGTCTATCTGGATTTTGTACTTAAGATTCTGTATTCTGATATAGAGTAAGAGTGTGATGTCTTGTGAGTTGTGTATCTTTTTAAAAAAATTACCCCCTAGACTAGCGATCTGTTTACGGGCGTGCTGACCACACAAACTAATAAGTTTTTTTTTTCCACAGCATCTTTGAATAATATACATTTTGGTTACAGGTTGATTTTGTCGGGATATATGTTAACTGCTGATTGTAATACTAAATGCTGGTAAAGTGGTGAGTGTATAACATTCACTGGGTACTGAGGCAGAACGGCGTTTGAACTAAGTTAAGGAGTGTGTTTCGGACTTTTTTGTCCAGATTAATTCCCTCCCTTACCCGATCTGACTTCAGGGGCGAACTTATAGTGGATTTTTAAAAATTAAGGGATTATTTTTCTCTTTAATTTTGCAATATTCTTTTGCTTTTCCACTGTAGCAACTTATTTTTCAGTTGTAATCTTAACTACCATTTAGTTGGCGTAGTCGTGTTTTGCATTAAGTGCTTTATTGCCGATAATAGCAGCGATAGTTAGATTTTATTTTGGAGGAGGTATCCCAGGGTTAAGGATATCATCTTTTGATTTTTGGAATTTTTTTTTCTCGTAAGTGGTAGGAACCAGGTTATTCTTTTTCCTATTTTCTATCTCCACGTGTCTCAGTCACTGACATAATATGGCCGAGAGGGCAAAGCTTAGACAACTTCTCAGGGACGAAGCGAGAGAGGAGGGACTGGAAGGAGAGGAAGCGAAAGCTTTTGTCAGAGACGAACTTGAGAGATATGATGCGGAGAGGAAAGCAGCTGAAGCTAAGGAGGAAAAAGAAGAGCAGCCGCTATTTACAGCAGAAGAAGATGATGAAGAAATGGAAAAATGGAAATTCGCAGGATGCAGCATGAGGAAAGAGAGAAGGAGAGACAGCATGAGGAGAGAAAGAGAGAGGAGAGACAGCATGAGAAAGAGAGAGAGGAGAGACAGCATGAGTTGGCTCTTACAACTCTAGAGTTCCAAAGTCGTGGTGCTGCCTCTACCTCCAGCAATGGAGAGTCTTCTCCTCATTCTTCCTTAACTGACCCTGCTAACACTCAATCTCTTCAACTAAATGCTATGTCTTTCACTCTTGAATCTTTTCCTTGTCCAAATGAGAAGATTGACACATGGTTAGAAAAATTTGAGAAAATTGCAACTCTGTACGGGTTAGAGAGGTCGCGTTGGAATATGAAACTTTCCCAGGCCCTAAAAGGTTCTGCTTATGATGTTTATTCTAAGCTGGAAAGTAGCCAACAAGACGACTACGATGTGTTGAAGAAAGCGTTACTGGAGCGCTTTGAAATGAACGCTCGCAAGTTTTTGCAACTGTTTCGCAACAGCCGGAAAGAGAATTCTGAAACTTTTCACCAGTTCTCATCTCGTCTTAAGGGATATCTAACAAAGTGCCTTGAGCTTTCGCAGCTCCCCTCTACCTATGAAGGTCTTGAGGAACTTGTTCTAACTGAACAAATAAAGAACACTTTGTCTGCTGATACCCGGAGATTTCTCGCTGAGCAGGGGGCAGAAAAACTTGAAGACATTTTGGAAAAGTCTGAGCGTTATCACAATGCGCTGGCTGAACTACCGGCCACAAAGCGGAAACCGACAGAGGAGCATTTTCGAAAACATAACCTAGAGCAATCTTCTCAGGCTTCTAACCAAAACAACCACAGAGAAACTGGACCTCAAAACCCCCCTCCTGAAAAATCCAAGTTCTACAAGAACAAGTACCCCAACCACCCCAAACAGTCTGATCAACCCGACCGCCCTACATGGCAGCGTAGCCAGAAAGGACAAGGTGGCAAAGGGAGAACCCCTGAGCACGGGACATATGATCAGACCGAGCACACCGAGCCGAAACGCATCGGATGCTTATTGACAGTCTCGCAAGGCGGAATTATTGACAGTGATTCCCAACCTGTTGGGGATAGACCCTCAACGCGAGGTACTGTTACTTTGAACGGTTCTCAAACTTCTTGCTTATTTGACACGGGGCTTTCTTATGATTGCATTGTTGCCAGAAACCTGGTCAAACCCGGTCAAGAGACAGCAGAGACCGTCCAAACTTTGTGGAGTTCGTAAGAGTGATGCACCTACAGCGCTTCCCATCGCATTGGTGGAGATACACTCTGACTTTGTCAGAGGTGTGATCAAAGCGGCTGTTATGGATGATCCCATCTACCCAGTCATACTTGGCGGGAGATACGTGTGTATTGGGAAACCGGAAGAGCCGATTGTGGCAGCAGTAACTACAAGAGGGCAAACCAAGAAGGAACGGGAGCCTGCGCCAAATTTGTTACCTATGGAACTTAAAGAAGCGCAATACAAGGACCCTACTTTGGCACCCTGCTTTAGGAAACTGCCCATGGCTAAGGAACCCAAACAGCACGGGGACATTTTTTCTGAGGATGGCGTACTTTATCGGAGAACGGGCAAGCCTGACCAAGGTTACAACCAGCTCCTAGTACCGAAACAGTACAGAAGCCAAATCCTAGAAATGGGGCACTCTCTTCCCTTTAGCGGACATATGGGACAGAACGCCACAAACCAACGTATAACCACTCATTATTGGTGGCCAGGAGTAAATACTGATATTATCAGATATGTCAAATCCTGTGCCCAGTGCCAACGTGTGCCACCCAAGCAACGGGCACCCCCCAGTCCACATGGGTGAAATGCCAATAATGGGAACACCATTCGAACGGGTTGTGATCGACATTTTAGGGCCTTTCGAAAGGACTAAGAAGGAACAGGTTCATCCTGACCTTAGTCGATACATGCACTTTATGGGCAGAAGCTATCCCGCTAACATGCGCAGATGCCAAGCATGTCGCAGAAGCCCTCGTGCAGATTTTCACTCGGTTGGGATTCCCTCAGCAAGTGTTGACGGATAATGGATCTCCATACCGAAACCTGTTGATGGATGAGATCGTTAAGATCTTGAGGACCCAACACATCCACACTAAGCCATATACTCCGGCGGGAAATGGGCTCGTGGAACGTGCTAATGGAAACCTCACCATGATGCTAAGTAAGCTGGCACAAGTGAAACCTGAAGATTGGGATCTCTGTATTCCTGCAGCATTATTTGGCTACAGAGAATCTCCTCATACTTCCACAGGATTTCCGCCAGCTACACTCTTATTTGGCAGACCCATTAAGGGCCCGCTTGAAGCCTTACTTCAGTCTCTGACAGACGAGAAGGCGTATGAGACAGTCGTCTCAGCAAGTAAATATGTGTCGGTTTTAAAGGAAAGGTTGAAACTAGGGTGGGACCTAGCAACGACTAACTTTAAGCGAGCTCGCACAAAGCACGCTAACCGATACAGGAAAGTCGCGGAAGAGAGAGAACTGGAAGCAGGAGAGAAAGTTTTGGTGTTGCTCCCTACCGAGAACAACCAACTGAAGATCGGATGGCAAGGGCCGTTTACCGTCCTGAAAAAGATTTCTAAGGCTAACTACCAGATCTCTATTGAAGGAAAGGAGAAGGTTTTCCATTTAAATCTCTTAAAGAGATACTTGGAAAAACCAGTGCCAACCTCCGACCATCTCCTGACGATCGCCAAAACTGACGAAGATGACGATAGTGGCAGGGATATTCCACCGCTATCACAGGAAATCTTTCAAAAATGTCAGAAGCGGCGACGCTCTTTCAAGCGCGCATATGAGACATTCCAGGGGAAGGAAACTTTGAGGAGTGGACTTGAGTAGGAATTGGACAGAGATGGAGGGGGAAGAGAAGCGGGAAGACGACCGACCCACCGAAGCTACGGTTATAGGAAATTAAACTCCATAACGTAGACATGGAGTGCTTCCATATCTTAAAGGGGGGAGGCTCTGTCACGTAGGGTTTATATTCATTTAATTTCCTACATCTTCTTCCTCCTCTTTCCCCAAAATCTCTCTTTTATTATCTCTGTATTTTTTTTTTCCTGTATATTTTTCATCCATTCGTTTTGCGAATATTATTTTCATATAATTCGCAAACTTTACCTGTTTTCCTTTCTCTTAAACTGAGAATCGCGCTAGGACGATATTACGTAGATGTCAGGGCTGCAGGGCGTCAGAAGGCGTGATAAGTCGGTTCGCTGAACATAGGACGTAGCAAATCGTCTACATTCTCACCGAGCGCGCGAGCTTCTTCTCGGCATTAGTCCCGGTGAGGTGTGATACTTTACATCTGCACCGGTCAGTATCCAGACATTTGTCTGGAAAATCCCAAACTGACACGGCGCTCACTTGGGCCATGGTCAGCTGTAGTGTGAAAACTGCCCTGAAATGGAGTCAGGCTGTCTGGGATTTGAAACTGACACGCGTACATCGTGGTCAGTAGGTGACAGTTACGACACGCGTTAAGCGGACGTAAATGTTGGGAGTAGGGGAGATAATTTCGCTTGGCGAAATAAGTTTGGGCCCTTTGTCTGATTTTAAGATATTGGCCAAGTTTGAAACTTTAATTTCATTCTCGCTCATAGACTCCACAGTAGATAGGTCGCTCGAAAAACAGAATAGCTGTTAGCGAAGATCTCAGTTTGTTTCGGCAATTTGTCGAACTTCTAGACTTCCAGAAATATTTTCAGCATTTTTATTCTTAAGTTGTGCGACTACCTGTAATTCTGTGGTTGAGGTAATTAATATGATAGATATATAGATTTTGTGAGTGTTAAAGTGTTAAATCGCTTAATTCATTTTAATCTATTTCTTTAGCGCAGAAGAGAAATAAAGTGGTAGGCTATTATATTTTCTAGGGAAGCATTCAGTGGAAAGCAGAATAAAAATTAAAATTTCTAGCTTATAACGGCAATTGTAGCTATTTATAAATTTAATTTAACTGCTAATACTCAGTCGAGTGTATTTTTCTAAACTAACGTATAAACTCTAGAATCCAGCCTCATGAATGATGACGGGATACGCACGTGTTCCTAATTTATGAGGATTGCTGATTTTTAAATATAACTTACGTCACGGGAAGTTTAAATGATAAGCAAAGCTCTCTGCTTGCAAGTTTAAATGTAAGTTTTAACCAGTACAGATTCTGTTTATTATATTATATGTGTTATTTTTCCTCCACACAGTGAAAGTTTTGGGGTGACCCTAACTTTACCAGCACCTAGTAGTAGTTTCCATACTTGTGAAGAAATAGACAGTCCTTATTTTGAACCACGTGGGTTTTCTCAAGTAACACTGATCTGACGGTGCAAGTTAGACAGAAATACTAATATCCCTATAACGGGTTTTCAAAGACTGTAATGATAAATACTGGACCTTGGAGCCAGCACTTAATTTCTTCTAGAAACTCTATATAATTTGCTGCCTGGTGGCGTGAATATTAACAATCATTTCCCGACTAGATTATATCTTGTGGACAAATCTGTGGTGTGACTAAAGTGAATCCTATACTGAGGGAAGGCACCGACCTGACATTCATCATTTTTTTTAGAAACCTACGCTATTGACACTGTGCTCTGCTAACTCCCGCGCCTGGAATAATTGTTAGGTGACTTAATCAGACATTTGAACAAATTTGCATACCCAAGTAGTCGTTCCCGGAGACTCCAAGTTAAATACGTCTTTTGGAACTGGGGACTTCTTGGCAGAAGACTGCATTTTTTGAGTCTGTGTGAAAATCTAAAATCAATGTGTTCCAAGAGGCAGCAAGCAAAGTCGTGAGTACAAGTATGAGAAGCCATGGCGGAATGAATGAGTGTACGCTGGTTTGAGTGATATTTTTCACTATTTTATCTTTGACACCCTGTTGCTGTCCTAATTTTTTTTTTTCAATCTGCATAATTTGTTGCTAAGGCTAGAGTTCTTGTGTTTTTGTCTTAGGTTAAATCAGATTTTTTTTTCAAACTCTGTGCATATAATTACGAGATAAAACAAAGAAAAACTCTTAGACTCAAACCCTATGTATCTGTGACTCTGGCGCCATCATCTGTTCTCTTAACGGGGCCGGGCTAAACCTAGAGTTAACACTATAACGGGGCTATCATCCTTGCAACATTTCCTTGATTTTTTTATGACTATGTGTATATGTATTTTCCTTGATGTACTTTCTTTGATGTTGTGAGCCGATTTTTCCTGATAATAAAATCGCTCTTGAACTTAATAATCGTGTTTGGTCAGCTCGTTCTAGATAATATATATATCATTGTTATAGTTTTCCCACGTCTGTGTGTTTACCTGTCGTCACGTGTATGTGCGTGCCTGTGAGTGATAGAAATATACGTAATATGTATATTGGTGTAGTCTGTCTGACGCTGTAACAACTGTTGTAGAAGATAGGTGAGAGAGAGAAGAATTCTTTTCGCTTTCAGAGACAGCCACTATATCAAATCTATCATCTCACGTGTGTGGAAATTCTATTACCTTTCACTAACTCTCACTGAGTCTATCACCTATTCAAACCTATTCAGAAGGGACCAAACCTAGTCTTAATTCTCCTATCGGAAATCTACGACAAATGAGGGCTCGTTTCCGGTTTTGAACTTAGAATAGGAAGACGAGTCTTTGAACTTAGAATAGGAAGACGAGTACGACAAACGTGGACTCGTCTATCTGGATTTTGTATTTAAGATTCTGTATTCTGATATAGAGTAAGAGTGTGATGTCTTGTGAGTTGTGTATCTTTTAAAAAAATTACCCCCTAGACTAGCGATCTGTTTACGGGCGTGCTGACCACACAAACTAATAAGTTTTTTTTTTCCACAGCATCTTTGAATAATATACATTTTGGTTACAGGTTGATTTTGTCGGGATATATGTTAACTGCTGATTGTAATACTAAATGCTGGTAAAGTGGTGAGTGTATAACATTCACTGGGTACTGAGGCAGAACGGCGTTTGAACTAAGTTAAGGAGTGTGTTTCGGACTTTTTTGTCCAGATTAATTCCCTCCCTTACCCGATCTGACTTCAGGGGCGAACTTATAGTGGATTTTTAAAAATTAAGGGATTATTTTTCTCTTTAATTTTTGCAATATTCTTTTGCTTTTCCACTGTAGCAACTTATTTTTCAGTTGTAATCTTAACTACCATTTATTTGGCGTAGTCGTGTTTTGCATTGAGTGCTTTATTGCCGATAATAGCAGCGATAGTTAGATTTTATTTTGGAGGAGGTATCCCAGGGTTAAGGATATCATCTTTTGATTTTTGGAATTTTTTTTTTCTCGTAAGTGGTAGGAACCAGGTTATTCTTTTTCCTATTTTCTATCTCCACGTGTCTCAGTCACTGACATAATATGGCCGAGAGGGCAAAGCTTAGACAACTTCTCAGGGACGAAGCGAGAGAGGAGGGACTGGAAGGAGAGGAAGCGAAAGCTTTTGTCAGAGACGAACTTGAGAGATATGATGCGGAGAGGAAAGCAGCTGAAGCTAAGAGGAAAAAGAAGAAGCAGCCGAACAGCAGAAGAAGATTGAGGCAGAAGAAAAAGGAAATGGAAATTCGCAGGATGCAGCATGAGGAAAGAGAGAAGAGAGAGACAGCAGAGAAAGGAGAGGAGAGACAGCATGAGAAGAGGGAGGAGAGACAGCATGAGAAGAGAGAGAAGGAGAGACAGCACGAGTTGGCGCTTAAAACTCTTGAGTTCCAAAGTCGTGGGGCTGCCTCTACCTCCAGCAATGGAGAGTCTTCTCCTCATTCTTCCTTAACTGACCCTGCTAACACTCAATCTCTTCAACTAAATGCTATGTCTTTCACTCTTGAATCTTTTCCTTGTCCAAATGAGAAGATTGACACATGGTTAGAAAAATTTGAGAAAATTGCAACTCTGTACGGGTTAGAGAGGTCGCGTTGGAATATGAAACTTTCCCAGGCCCTAAAAGGTTCTGCTTATGATTTGTTTATTCTAAGCTGGAAAGTAGCCAACAAGACGACTACGATGTGTTGAAGAAAGCGTTACTGGAGCGCTTTGAAATGAACGCTCGCAAGTTTTTGCAACTGTTTCGCAACAGCCGGAAAGAGAATTCTGAAACTTTTCACCAGTTCTCATCTCGTCTTAAGGGATATCTAACAAAGTGCCTTGAGCTTTCGCAGCTCCCCTCTACCTATGAAGGTCTTGAGGAACTTGTTCTAACTGAACAAATAAAGAACACTTTGTCTGCTGATACCCGGAGATTTCTCGCTGAGCAGGGGGCAGAAAAACTTGAAGACATTTTGGAAAAGTCTGAGCGTTATCACAATGCGCTGGCTGAACTACCGGCCACAAAGCGGAAACCGACAGAGGAGCATTTTCGAAAACATAACCTAGAGCAATCTTCTCAGGCTTCTAACCAAAACAACCACAGAGAAACTGGACCTCAAAACCCCCCTCCTGAAAAATCCAAGTTCTACAAGAACAAGTACCCCAACCACCCCAAACAGTCTGATCAACCCGACCGCCCTACATGGCAGCGTAGCCAGAAAGGACAAGGTGGCAAAGGGAGAACCCCTGAGCACGGGACATATGATCAGACCGAGCACACCGAGCCGAAACGCATCGGATGCTTATTGACAGTCTCGCAAGGCGGAATTATTGACAGTGATTCCCAACCTGTTGGGGATAGACCCTCAACGCGAGGTACTGTTACTTTGAACGGTTCTCAAACTTCTTGCTTATTTGACACGGGGCTTTCTTATGATTGCATTGTTGCCAGAAACCTGGTCAAACCCGGTCAAGAGACAGCAGAGACCGTCCAACTTTGTGGAGTTCGTAAGAGTGATGCACCTACAGCGCTTCCCATCGCATTGGTGGAGATACACTCTGACTTTGTCAGAGGTGTGATCAAAGCGGCTGTTATGGATGATCCCATCTACCCAGTCATACTTGGCGGGAGATACGTGTGTATTGGGAAACCGGAAGAGCCGATTGTGGCAGCAGTAACTACAAGAGGGCAAACCAAGAAGGAACGGGAGCCTGCGCCAAATTTGTTACCTATGGAACTTAAAGAAGCGCAATACAAGGACCCTACTTTGGCACCCTGCTTTAGGAAACTGCCCATGGCTAAGGAACCCAAACAGCACGGGGACATTTTTTCTGAGGATGGCGTACTTTATCGGAGAACGGGCAAGCCTGACCAAGGTTACAACCAGCTCCTAGTACCGAAACAGTACAGAAGCCAAATCCTAGAAATGGGGCACTCTCTTCCCTTTAGCGGACATATGGGACAGAACGCCACAAACCAACGTATAACCACTCATTATTGGTGGCCAGGAGTAAATACTGATATTATCAGATATGTCAAATCCTGTGCCCAGTGCCAACGTGTACCACCCAAGCAACGGGCACCCCCAGTCCACATGGGTGAAATGCCAATAATGGGAACACCATTCGAACGGGTTGTGATCGACATTTTAGGGCCTTTCGAAAGGACTAAAAGAAGGAACAGGTTTATCCTGACCTTAGTCGATACATGCACTTTATGGGCAGAAGCTATCCCGCTAACATGCGCAGATGCCAAGCATGTCGCAGAAGCCCTCGTGCAGATTTTCACTCGGTTGGGATTCCCTCAGCAAGTGTTGACGGATAATGGATCTCCATACCGAAACCTGTTGATGGATGAGATCGTTAAGATCTTGAGGACCCAGCACATCCACACTAAGCCATATACTCCGGCGGGAAATGGGCTCGTGGAACGTGCTAATGGAAACCTCACCATGATGCTAAGTAAGCTGGCACAAGTGAAACCTGAAGATTGGGATCTCTGTATTCCTGCAGCATTATTTGGCTACAGAGAATCTCCTCATACTTCCACAGGATTTCCGCCAGCTACACTCTTATTTGGCAGACCCATTAAGGGCCCGCTTGAAGCCTTACTTCAGTCTCTGACAGACGAGAAGGCGGATGAGACAGTCGTCTCAGCAAGTAAATATGTGTCGGTTTTAAAGGAAAGGTTGAAACTAGGGTGGGACCTAGCAACGACTAACTTTAAGCGAGCTCGCACAAAGCACGCTAACCGATACAGGAAAGTCGCGGAAGAGAGAGAAACTGGAAGCAGGAGAGAAAGTTTTGGTGTTGCTCCCTACCGAGAACAACCAACTGAAGATCGGATGGCAAGGGCCGTTTACCGTCCTGAAAAAGATTTCTAAGGCTAACTACCAGATCTCTATTGAAGGAAAGGAGAAGGTTTTCCATTTAAATCTCTTAAAGAGATACTTGGAAAAACCAGTGCCAACCTCCGACCATCTCCTGACGATCGCCAAAACTGACGAAGATGACGATAGTGGCAGGGATATTCCACCGCTATCACAGGAAATCTTTCAAAAATGTCAGAAGCGGCGACGCTCTTTCAAGCGCGCATATGAGACATTCCAGGGGAAGGAAACTTTGAGGAGTGGACTTGAGTAGGAATTGGACAGAGATGGAGGGTGAAAGATGAGAGGGAAGAGGACAGACACCCCGAAGCTACGGTTATAGGAAATTAAACTCCATAACGTAGACATGGAGTGCTTCCATATCTTAAAGGGGGGAGGCTCTGTCACGTAGGGTTTATATTCATTTAATTTCCTACATCTTCTTCCTATTCTTTCACTCGAAATTCTCTCTTTTATTATCTCTGTATTTCTTTTTTTTTTTCCTGTTTTTTTTTTTTCATCCATTCGTTTTGCGAATATTATTTTCATATAATTCGCAAACTTTACCTGTTTTCCTTTCTCTTAAACTGAGAATCGCGCTAGGACGATATTACGTAGATGTCAGGGCTGCAGGGCGTCAGAAGGCGTGATAAGTCGGTTCGCTGAACATAGGACGTAGCAAATCGTCTACATTCTCACCGAGCGCGCGAGCTTCTTCTCGGCATAGTCCCGGTGAGGTGTGATACTTTACATCTGCACCGGTCAGTATCCAGACATTTGTCTGGAAAATCCCAAACTGACACGGCGCTCACTTGGGCCATGGTCAGCTGTAGTGTGAAAACTGCCCTGAAATGGAGTCAGGCTGTCTGGGATTTGAAACTGACACGCGTACATCGTGGTCAGTAGGTGACAGTTACGACACGCGTTAAGCGGACGTAAATGTTGGGAGTAGGGGAGATAATTTCGCTTGGCGAAGTAAGTTTGGGCCCTTTGTCTGATTTTAAGATATTGGCCAAGTTTGAAACTTTAATTTCATTCTCGCTCATAGACTCCACAGTAGATAGGTCGCTCGAAAAACAGAATAGCTGTTAGCGAAGATCTCAGTTTGTTTCGGCAATTTGTCGAACTTCTAGACTTCCAGAAATATTTTCAGCATTTTTATTCTTAAGTTGTGCGACTACCTGTAATTCTGTGGTTGAGGTAATTAATATGATAGATATATAGATTTTGTGAGTGTTAAAGTGTTAAATCGCTTAATTCATTTTAATCTATTTCTTTAGCGCAGAAGAGAAATAAAGTGGTAGGCTATTATATTTTCTAGGGAAGCATTCAGTGGAAAGCAGAATAAAAATTAAAATTTCTAGCTTATAACGGCAATTGTAGCTATTTATAAATTTAATTTAACTGCTAATACTCAGTCGAGTGTATTTTTCTAAACTAACGTATAAACTCTAGAATCCAGCCTCATGAATGATGACGGGATACGCACGTGTTCCTAATTTATGAGGATTGCTGATTTTTAAATATAACTTACGTCACGGGAAGTTTAAATGATAAGCAAAGCTCTCTGCTTGCAAGTTTAAATGTAAGTTTTAACCAGTACAGATTCTGTTTATTATATTATATGTGTTATTTTTCCTCCACACAGTGAAAGTTTTGGGGTGACCCTAACTTTACCAGCACCTAGTAGTAGTTTCCATACTTGTGAAGAAATAGACAGTCCTTATTTTGAACCACGTGGGTTTTCTCAAGTAACACTGATCTGACGGTGCAAGTTAGACAGAAATACTAATATCCCTATAACGGGTTTTCAAAGACTGTAATGATAAATACTGGACCTTGGAGCCAGCACTTAATTTCTTCTAGAAACTCTATATAATTTGCTGCCTGGTGGCGTGAATATTAACAATCATTTCCCGACTAGATTATATCTTGTGGACAAATCTGTGGTGTGACTAAAGTGAATCCTATACTGAGGGAAGGCACCGACCTGACATTCATCATTTTTTTTAGAAACCTACGCTATTGACACTGTGCTCTGCTAACTCCCGCGCCTGGAATAATTGTTAGGTGACTTAATCAGACATTTGAACAAATTTGCATACCCAAGTAGTCGTTCCCGGAGACTCCAAGTTAAATACGTCTTTTGGAACTGGGGACTTCTTGGCAGAAGACTGCATTTTTTTGAGTCTGTGTGAAAATCTAAAATCAATGTGTTCCAAGAGGCAGCAAGCAAAGTCGTGAGTACAAGTATGAGAAGCCATGGCGGAATGAATGAGTGTACGCTGGTTTGAGTGATATTTTTCACTATTTTATCTTTGACACCCTGTTGCTGTCCTAATTTTTTTTTTTCAATCTGCATAATTTGTTGCTAAGGCTAGAGTTCTTGTGTTTTTGTCTTAGGTTAAATCAGATTTTTTTTCAAACTCTGTGCATATAATTACGAGATAAAACAAAGAAAAACTCTTAGACTCAAACCCTATGTATCTGTGACTCTGGCGCCATCATCTGTTCTCTTAACGGGGCCGGGCTAAACCTAGAGTTAACACTATAACGGGGCTATCATCCTTGCAACATTTCCTTGATTTTTTTATGACTATGTGTATATGTATTTTCCTTGATGTACTTTCTTTGATGTTGTGAGCCGATTTTTCCTGATAATAAAATCGCTCTTGAACTTAATAATCGTGTTTGGTCAGCTCGTTCTAGATAATATATATATATCATTGTTATAGTTTTCCCACGTCTGTGTGTTTACCTGTCGTCACGTGTATGTGCGTGCCTGTGAGTGATAGAAATATACGTAATATGTATATTGGTGTAGTCTGTCTGACGCTGTAACAACTGTTGTAGAAGATAGGTGAGAGAGAGAAGAATTCTTTTCGCTTTCAGAGACAGCCACTATATCAAAATCTATCATCTCACGTGTGTGGAAATTCTATTACCTTTCACTAACTCTCACTGAGTCTATCACCTATTCAAACCTATTCAGAAGGGACCAAACCTAGTCTTAATTCTCCTATCGGAAATCTACGACAAATGAGGACTCGTTTCCGGTCTTTGAACTTAGAATAGGAAGACGAGTACGACAAACGTGGACTCGTCTATCTGGATTTTGAACTTAAGATTCTGTATTCTGATATAGAGTAAGAGTGTGATGTCTTGTGAGTTGTGTATCTTTTAAAAAAAATTACCCCCTAGACTAGCGATCTGTTTACGGGCGTGCTGACCACACAAACTAATAAGTTTTTTTTTTCCACAGCATCTTTGAATAATATACATTTTGGTTACAGGTTGATTTGTCGGGATATATGTTAACTGCTGATTGTAATACTAAATGCTGGTAAAGTGGTGAGTGTATAACATTCACTGGGTACTGAGGCAGAACGGCGTTTGAACTAAGTTAAGGAGTGTGTTTCGGACTTTTTTTGTCCAGATTAATTCCCTCCCTTACCCGATCTGACTTCAGGGGCGAACTTATAGTGGATTTTTAAAAATTAAGGGATTATTTTTCTCTTTAATTTTTGCAATATTCTTTTGCTTTTCCACTGTAGCAACTTATTTTTCAGAAGTAATCTTAACTACCATTTAGTTGGCGTAGTCGTGTTTTGCATTAAGTGCTTTATTGCCGATAATAGCAGCGATAGTTAGATTTTATTTTGGAGGAGGTATCCCAGGGTTAAGGATATCATCTTTTGATTTTTGGAATTTTTTTTCTCGTAAGTGGTAGGAACCAGGTTATTCTTTTTCCTATTTTCTATCTCCACGTGTCTCAGTCACTGACATAATATGGCCGAGAGGGCAAAGCTTAGACAACTTCTCAGGGACGAAGCGAGAGAGGAGGGACTGGAAGGAGAGGAAGCGAAAGCTTTTGTCAGAGACGAACTTGAGAGATATGATGCGGAGAGGAAAGCAGAAGAAGCTAGGAGGAAAGAAGCAGCACCGAAGCTTTACAGCAGAAGAAGATGGAGGAGGAAATGGAAATTCGCAGGATGCAGCATGAGGAAAAAGAGAAGGAGAGACAGCAGAGAAGGAGAGGGAGAGAGACAGCAGAGAGAAGAGAGAGGAACAAAGAGAAGCAGAGCATGAGTTGGCTCTTAAAACTCTAGAATTCCAAAGTCGTGGGCTGCCTCTACCTCCAGCAATGGAGAGTCTTCTCCTCATTCTTCCTTAACTGACCCTGCTAACACTCAATCTCTTCAACTAAATGCTATGTCTTTCACTCTTGAATCTTTTCCTTGTCCAAATGAGAAGATTGACACATGGTTAGAAAAATTTGAGAAAATTGCAACTCTGTACGGGTTAGAGAGGTCGCGTTGGAATATGAAACTTTCCCAGGCCCTAAAAGGTTCTGCTTATGATGTTTATTCTAAGCTGGAAAGTAGCCAACAAGACGACTACGATGTGTTGAAGAAAGCGTTACTGGAGCGCTTTGAAATGAACGCTCGCAAGTTTTTGCAACTGTTTCGCAACAGCCGGAAAGAGAATTCTGAAACTTTTCACCAGTTCTCATCTCGTCTTAAGGGATATCTAACAAAGTGCCTTGAGCTTTCGCAGCTCCCCTCTACCTATGAAGGTCTTGAGGAACTTGTTCTAACTGAACAAATAAAGAACACTTTGTCTGCTGATACCCGGAGATTTCTCGCTGAGCAGGGGGCAGAAAAACTTGAAGACATTTTGGAAAAGTCTGAGCGTTATCACAATGCGCTGGCTGAACTACCGGCCACAAAGCGGAAACCGACAGAGGAGCATTTTCGAAAACATAACCTAGAGCAATCTTCTCAGGCTTCTAACCAAAACAACCACAGAGAAACTGGACCTCAAAACCCCCCTCCTGAAAAATCCAAGTTCTACAAGAACAAGTACCCCAACCACCCCAAACAGTCTGATCAACCCGACCGCCCTACATGGCAGCGTAGCCAGAAAGGACAAGGTGGCAAAGGGAGAACCCCTGAGCACGGGACATATGATCAGACCGAGCACACCGAGCCGAAACGCATCGGATGCTTATTGACAGTCTCGCAAGGCGGAATTATTGACAGTGATTCCCAACCTGTTGGGGATAGACCCTCAACGCGAGGTACTGTTACTTTGAACGGTTCTCAAACTTCTTGCTTATTTGACACGGGGCTTTCTTATGATTGCATTGTTGCCAGAAACCTGGTCAAACCCGGTCAAGAGACAGCAGAGACCGTCCAACTTTGTGGAGTTCGTAAGAGTGATGCACCTACAGCGCTTCCCATCGCATTGGTGGAGATACACTCTGACTTTGTCAGAGGTGTGATCAAAGCGGCTGTTATGGATGATCCCATCTACCCAGTCATACTTGGCGGGAGATACGTGTGTATTGGGAAACCGGAAGAGCCGATTGTGGCAGCAGTAACTACAAGAGGGCAAACCAAGAAGGAACGGGAGCCTGCGCCAAATTTGTTACCTATGGAACTTAAAGAAGCGCAATACAAGGACCCTACTTTGGCACCCTGCTTTAGGAAACTGCCCATGGCTAAGGAACCCAAACAGCACGGGGACATTTTTTCTGAGGATGGCGTACTTTATCGGAGAACGGGCAAGCCTGACCAAGGTTACAACCAGCTCCTAGTACCGAAACAGTACAGAAGCCAAATCCTAGAAATGGGGCACTCTCTTCCCTTTAGCGGACATATGGGACAGAACGCCACAAACCAACGTATAACCACTCATTATTGGTGGCCAGGAGTAAACACTGATATTATCAGGTACGTCAAATCCTGTGCCCAGTGCCAACGTGGTACCACCCAAGCAACGGGCACCCCCAGTCCACATGGGTGAAATGCCAATAATGGGAACACCATTCGAACGGGTTGTGATCGACATTTTAGGGCCTTTCGAAAGGACTAAAAGAAGGAACAGGTTTATCCTGACCTTAGTCGATACATGCACTTTATGGGCAGAAGCTATCCCGCTAACATGCGCAGATGCCAAGCATGTCGCAGAAGCCCTCGTGCAGATTTTCACTCGGTTGGGATTCCCTCAGCAAGTGTTGACGGATAATGGATCTCCATACCGAAACCTGTTGATGGATGAGATCGTTAAGATCTTGAGGACCCAGCACATCCACACTAAGCCATATACTCCGGCGGGAAATGGGCTCGTGGAACGTGCTAATGGAAACCTCACCATGATGCTAAGTAAGCTGGCACAAGTGAAACCTGAAGATTGGGATCTCTGTATTCCTGCAGCATTATTTGGCTACAGAGAATCTCCTCATACTTCCACAGGATTTCCGCCAGCTACACTCTTATTTGGCAGACCCATTAAGGGCCCGCTTGAAGCCTTACTTCAGTCTCTGACAGACGAGAAGGCGGATGAGACAGTCGTCTCAGCAAGTAAATATGTGTCGGTTTTAAAGGAAAGGTTGAAACTAGGGTGGGACCTAGCAACGACTAACTTTAAGCGAGCTCGCACAAAGCACGCTAACCGATACAGGAAAGTCGCGGAAGAGAGAGAACTGGAAGCAGGAGAGAAAGTTTTGGTGTTGCTCCCTACCGAGAACAACCAACTGAAGATCGGATGGCAAGGGCCGTTTACCGTCCTGAAAAAGATTTCTAAGGCTAACTACCAGATCTCTATTGAAGGAAAGGAGAAGGTTTTCCATTTAAATCTCTTAAAGAGATACTTGGAAAAACCAGTGCCAACCTCCGACCATCTCCTGACGATCGCCAAAACTGACGAAGATGACGATAGTGGCAGGGATATTCCACCGCTATCACAGGAAATCTTTCAAAAATGTCAGCAGCGGCGACGCTCTTTCAAGCGCGCATATGAGACATTCCAGGGGAAGGAAACTTTGAGGAGTGGACTTGAGTAGGAATTGGACAGAGATGGAGGGGGAAGAGGAGAGGGAAGAGGACAGACACCCCGAAGCTACGGTTATAGGAAATTAAACTCCATAACGTAGACATGGAGTGCTTCCATATCTTAAAGGGGGGAGGCTCTGTCACGTAGGGTTTATATTCATTTAATTTCCTACATTTTCTTCCTATTCTTTCACCAAATTCTCTCTTTATTATCTCTGTATTTCCTTTTTCCTGTATATTTTTCATCCATTCGTTTTGCGTATATTATTTTCATATAATTCGCAAACTTTACCTGTTTTCCTTTCTCTTAAACTGAGAATCGCGCTAGGACGATATTACGTAGATGTCAGGGCTGCAGGGCGTCAGAAGGCGTGATAAGTCGGTTCGCTGAACACAGGACGTAGCAAATCGTCTACATTCTCACCGAGCGCGCGAGCTTCTTCTCGGCATAAGTCCCGGTGAGGTGTGATACTTTACATCTGCACCGGTCAGTATCCAGACATTTGTCTGGAAAATCCCAAACTGACACGGCGCTCACTTGGGCCATGGTCAGCTGTAGTGTGAAAACTGCCCTACAATGGAGTCAGGCTGTCTGGGATTTGAAACTGACACGCGTACATCGTGGTCAGTAGGTGACAGTTACGACACGCGTTAAGCGGACGTAAATGTTGGGAGTAGGGGAGATAATTTCGCTTGGCGAAGTAAGTTTGGGCCCTTTGTCTGATTTTAAGATATTGGCCAAGTTTGAAACTTTAATTTCATTCTCGCTCATAGACTCCACAGTAGATAGGTCGCTCGAAAAACAGAATAGCTGTTAGCGAAGATCTCAGTTTGTTTCGGCAATTTGTCGAACTTCTAGACTTCCAGAAATATTTTCAGCATTTTTATTCTTAAGTTGTGCGACTACCTGTAATTCTGTGGTTGAGGTAATTAATATGATAGATATATAGATTTTGTGAGTGTTAAAGTGTTAAATCGCTTAATTCATTTTAATCTATTTCTTTAGCGCAGAAGAGAAATAAAGTGGTAGGCTATTATATTTTCTAGGGAAGCATTCAGTGGAAAGCAGAATAAAATTAAAATTTCTAGCTTATAACGGCAATTGTAGCTATTTATAAATTTAATTTAACTGCTAATACTCAGTCGAGTGTATTTTTCTAAACTAACGTATAAACTCTAGAATCCAGCCTCATGAATGATGACGGGATACGCACGTGTTCCTAATTTATGAGGATTGCTGATTTTTAAATATAACTTACGTCACGGGAAGTTTAAATGATAAGCAAAGCTCTCTGCTTGCAAGTTTAAATGTAAGTTTTAACCAGTACAGATTCTGTTTATTATATTATATGTGTTATTTTTCCTCCACACAGTGAAAGTTTTGGGGTGACCCTAACTTTACCAGCACCTAGTAGTAGTTTCCATACTTGTGAAGAAATAGACAGTCCTTATTTTGAACCACGTGGGTTTTCTCAAGTAACACTGATCTGACGGTGCAAGTTAGACAGAAATACTAATATCCCTATAACGGGTTTTCAAAGACTGTAATGATAAATACTGGACCTTGGAGCCAGCACTTAATTTCTTCTAGAAACTCTATATAATTTGCTGCCTGGTGGCGTGAATATTAACAATCATTTCCCGACTAGATTATATCTTGTGGACAAATCTGTGGTGTGACTAAAGTGAATCCTATACTGAGGGAAGGCACCGACCTGACATTCATCATTTTTTAGAAACCTACGCTATTGACACTGTGCTCTGCTAACTCCCGCGCCTGGAATAATTGTTAGGTGACTTAATCAGACATTTGAACAAATTTGCACACCCAAGTAGTCGTTCCCGGAGACTCCAAGTTAAATACGTCTTTTGGAACTGGGGACTTCTTGGCAGAAGATTGCATTTTTTTGAGTCTGTGTGAAGATCTAAAATCAATGTGTTCCAAGAGGCAGCGAGCAAAGTCGTGAGTACCAGTATGAAAAGCCATGGCGGAATGAATGAGTGTACGCTGGTTTGAGTGATATTTTTCACTATTTTATCTTTGACACCCTGTTGCTGTCCTAATTTTGTTTTTCCAATCTGCATAATTTGTTGCTAAGGCTAGAGTTCTTGTGTTTTTGTCTTAGGTTAAATCAGATTTTTTTCAAACTCTGTGCATATAATTACGAGATAAAACAAAGAAAAACTCTTAGACTCAAACCCTATGTATCTGTGACTCTGGCGCCATCATCTGTTCTCTTAACGGGGCCGGGCTAAACCTAGAGTTAACACTATTAACGGGGCTATCACCCTTGCAACATTTCCTTGATTTTTTTATGACTATGTGTATATGTATTTTCCGTGATGTACTTTCTTTGATGTTGTGAGCCGATTTTTCCTGATAATAAAATCGCTCTTGAACTTAATAATCGTGTTTGGTCAGCTCGTTCTAGATAATATATATATCATTGTTATAGTTTTCCCACGTCTGTGTGTTTACCTGTCGTCACGTGTAGGTGCGTGCCTGTGAGTGATAGAAATATACGTAATATGTATATTGGTGTAGTCTGTCTGACGCTGTAACAACTGTTGTAGAAGATAGGTGAGAGAGAGAAGAATTCTTTTCGCTTTCAGAGACAGCCACTATATCAAAATCTATCATCTCACGTGTGTGGAAATTCTATTACCTTTCACTAACTCTCACTGAGTCTATCACCTATTCAAACCTATTCAGAAGGGACCAAACCTAGTCTTAATTCTCCTATCGGAAATCTACGACAAACACTTTCCAATCTGTGTAGATGTTAATGTAAACATATTCTATCCATACTATTAACCTTTTCATTTGAATGTAAAGTAAATATAAAGATATTCAATTTAAATGTAAAGCAAAATTCCTCTCGAAGGATTACGTTTAATTCTCATCGAGGGTAAAGTCTGAGGTAGATGGGACGGTGGAATAGGAGAAAGAGACCCATAACTATGTGTCGGAAAACGCAATACTCAGGAGAGCGTTTTGTTTCTATTCTTTTACCATAGTTGTTGGTGGTACCAGTTGAGGGTACTATCTCTGGAAGAAGAAGAGAAACGTGGCCTGAGCTTTAAGACGAGGGACCAACTTTGTAGACACTCCCTGACACTTCTGGGAACGTGTTGCGCCCTACAACCTTGACCAGCGACGAGCGTGATCAGTCTACCAAGAACCAAACCATCAGAAGGAGCATAACCGTCACTGACAGCTAAGAAACACATAAAAGCTGCCAAGTGACCTCCTTTACACATTTCTATCCTATCACTACAGTGATGATAAACTTTTTTATAAATAATTATTCGTTTCTTTCACAACGGGCTGATCACCCGTTTGCCAGTCACTTCGATTACGGAAACAACAGCAGATGGATTGATTTACCGTTGCCCTAAAGACGCCATTAGGCGTGATGGGAAACAATGGCAAAGAAAACCTATCTGCTGTTGCCCTAAGACGCCACTAGGCGTAATGGCCACTGACTGCTTTGACGGTCGGTGGCTAAGGACGGAAGAAGAAGAAGAGAAGATTCGTTTCTTTAAAGCCTTGTTAAAACCTAAATGGCTATTAAATCTGTTATTTGTAAACATAAACATTTAACGTTGACTTAATCATTTTGAATTTACTGCATGTTTGTCTCAGTCAATATACTAAAAACACTCTAAACAAAGCTATACCATAATGATAAGAATTCCACTGAGTAAATCAGGGTGGGGGCTTGAACGAGCTAAAATTAATAATTGCTTAATTTTTCATAAAAGGAGGTTGGACCGATATAAGTTAACAATTGCCCTGCCAATGCAGCATTGTTCTTGACTTCGGAAATGTCTTATGGAAACTCCCTTGAGATAGAAGCATAATTATCCTTCTATCTACAACTCTGCCAAGAGTAATCTAGTGCGAAGGTAGACACCTTTGAAGGCCCATATTAGATACTCTTGAGTTTTGGCCACTGTTGGACCACTATTGCAAAGCAGGGGAGGCAATTCCGTGAAAATATCTCCCTGCATAAATTTATTATATCTACAGCTCAGGGTACCTTAGCGTGATCAGTTAGTTGTAAATATAATAATTCAATAAAAATTGACAATGCTCTTTTAAGTAGAGAATGATTTTTGTTTTTGTTGATTTGTTTATTTTGGTCAACATATTATTCTACTCCTTTTGTGTGGTTTCCCCGTCCCCACAAGGGACATCAACTCTAATTCAAGTCAGTAGTTTAGGTAGAAGACACTTCAGTTATTTACATTTTTTATTTTCTACTTGATTTTTCGTTTTACATTTTCCAAGTAGGTGTACAAGTCTTATCACAAATGTCTACTCTACAAAAGGTAAAAGAAAGGTAAAGGATCCCGTTACACGCCCATTGAGGCATATTGGGAATGTGGTGTTAGGCCCATATTTTCTTGACCACCTGCACACTAGGGGTGATGTTGTCAGCATCACGCCGGCCGCCTAAACCGTACTCTACTAGATGCTAATGAAATATGGTATTTTCCAAGAATGAACATGGACCTATTGCGTACTGTCATTCGGGGCTGTCCGATCAACGCCCACCATTTCGGGCGCTAACATCGCCCGGCTCGGGAAGTTTAATAAAAACCCGTTTATTTATTTTTATTATTACAATTAGGATCTATCGCGGAACCCCTGGCGACTTCTCGCGGAACCCCGGGATTCCGTGTAACCCCGGTTCAAAAATCCTGCTCTAACCTTCAAGCATGTCGCAAAGGGAATCTAAGGAGGATTGTGCTTGGGGACTGCTCGCCAGTTGTGCAGAAACTTTAAGCCATAAAAAGCTCAAACAAGCTAATTAATTACACACTTAAGTTTATATAAATAAACAAATGCAGCATCTACAACAACGACAGCTGCAAGACTTCAGCAGCAAAACTCTGGCTTGAAGGCAAAGGTTCCCCGAGAAAATAGAAAGACGATATTAATGTAATCTTCGGAAACAAAACATAAGAAGGAGAATTGCATATTTTTGCCACGATTTGTGGCACTTTAAATAATGTCAACGCTTTAAACTATTTCTCTTTCCAAACAAAACATAGTGAGGTGATCAAATATTAGATTAACTAACCAAGACACTGTTTCTGAGACAAAGTCTATAACACTAAACATAATTATCTTCAGCCAATTTACAAATCAGTTGTGCTATAAATGATATGTGTTCTCGCTAATGTAAAGTAAAGGTGTTATATAAGGGAAATCATGGACAGGACAGTTATAACAAGAACAAATCCGATGGCTAATTTTCTAAATCTCGCGAGATCAGGGGCAAAGAATAATAGGTGCATGCAAATACAAGTCTCCTAGCAACGTGTGATGTATCTCGAGATAGAGGACGGCTAAATTGCACTCCCCAAAATGGCAGGAAATGATTTAGGAGTTCGCCCAGTGGCTACATTATTTATGTTGACCTGTCAAAACAGCAGAAGATTATATACCGTACCGGCCCCACTATCAATGGCAATTTTTTCCGGTTTAAATAAACATCATCCAAACCAAGAAGTGACGCTAAATCGATTGGTTAACAAGAACAGTCTGAAATGTATGTACAGCAAACTTTCATTCTTTAGAGGGCGCTGTTTTTGCTTTTTTCTTCCCTCACAGGAGGCAAAGATGAAATAAAAGCAGAGTAATATTGTAATGCACATTTTTCTTCACTATTTTTTTCATCGCTCTTTAAGGAGCATGGAAGCATTGTGAAGTTGGCCTCCTTGCAGAACTTTCTCGAAGGGAAGTCAGATGCCTCTGCAGAAATGTTTTAAGAAGCAATTGTTTTACTTGGTGAGGTGTTAGCCCGAAACATAATCCTGTACTAGTCGTGTCTGGTTAAATGAATGGGAAATAGTAGTTGTATTGTCATCTTAGAGACCCGGAAATCTCACTGTGTAAAATCTCATAGTGTTTAACATTTATTTCCTGACCCATGTAGTTTTCGGGGATAAAATACTATGCTCTTATTCTGGGCTCTCCCTAGTAATTTCTACATCCTACAAAGAACCACTTCTCAGCTGTGGCCCATAGTGAGATCCTCCTGCTTGCAGCCAACCAGGTAAAAGACAAGAGTTACATCTGGGACTCGAGTGACTCATCCAACCTTAGTGTGCAATGCTGAGTTCTCAACAAGTTTCACCTCAGGGGGAATATCTGACAGTGTGTGGATGATTTCAAGAGTCAATGTGTTTATTCCAGTTCAGCTGTTGGTCCAATATCATTCCTAGATATCGAGTGGTTTGAACTGTTTTAATCCACTCGATATCTAGGAATGATATTGGACCAACAGCTGAGGATTGACTAACTTATTAAGATATTTGAAAGGTAATGGATGGGGTGCAAGCACTAAGACAATGCTCACTTTTTATAAATCTTTTATTAGAGGAAAAATAGATTATGGAAGTATAATATATGACTCTGCTGCACACAGTAACAAGATTAAATTAGACAGAATTCAGCATCAGGCTTTATGTACAATAGCAGGTGCAATCAGATCAACATCAATGGGAGCTATAGAGGTGGCTTTAGGAATCATACCCTTGGAATTACGGAGAAAGGAGTTAAGACTAAATTACATGAAGAGAGTTATGTTGGATAAGTCTCACCCAGCACATACAGCTTTTACCAGATGCCAACTAACAACTCAGGCCAAGCCAATGAATACCACTAGATACCCTACAGGATGGAAGTGTATGGAGGAAATTGTCCATCTGGGTACATTAATTACATCAATTAATAACAGTTGTGAATACAAGCCAGTGATTCCGCCCTGGGAGATCAAGAAACCAGACAGGACTACCACCTAACAGAAATACTTAAGAAAACAAATAATATAGAAAATATTAAAAACACAGCCAATAAATATATACAACAAATATCAAAAGAAGGCATTACTGTGTACACAGATGGATCCAAGGGAGAGGATGGCAAATTGGGGATAGGAATATATATTCCAATATGGAAAATGGCAAAAGAATATAGCATCACGGAAAATACATCCATTTTCACTGCAGAGATGGTGGCAATACTAAAAGCACTAGAAATATTCTCCAATAACCCTCCCAAAAAATTAACAGTTTTAACTGACTCTCTTTCAACAATTAAAACACTTAGAAACTTACGAGAATGTAGTAGACCTGATATAGCAGAGGAAATTTTTCTGGCTACTACATACTTATATTCTAGAGGATGTTCAGTATTAATTGCTTGGATACCTTCACATTGTGATGGGGCCGAAAAGGAGACGCCCGCCCCCTACCTGTTTTTGGGCAGATTTATCGCCCATGTATTTTAGAAGTGCGCGAAGCATGCTGAGATGTGAATTATTCAAGATTGATGAAAATGCCATAATAATGCATTTAAATTAAGTTGTGGTGTAGAATTGTGTTATATTAAATAGCTGTAGGTTTTATTTGTGTTTTCATGCATTCTAGAGCAAAATATCGCGAGTGTTGTTTAAGTAGCCAAGATTAATACGCCTAGCGCAGTAAAGTGAGTGATTAGCCTAGTGCCTATAAAAAGAGATAGCGAGCTACCAGCGGACCTTTCCTAGTATCAGCCGCCAGAGAGAACAGACGACAGAGCCAAGCTGTAAATGCCTTGAGCACATTAGCATCGGGCACTGTTGGGTGTTTTGTTTGGTGTTATGTTCCTTGGTTTATTTGTTTAATGTTTGCTTTGTCACTGAATGGGTTATAGAAATAAATATAGCCCCTGCCTCTAGAATCAAGAGTGTTATTGTTGTTCGGGTCGGTGCGAATGAGACAAGAGAGCGATCACATATCACAAAATAACCATCATCATCATCTCGCCCACCCTATCACAATTGGCGTCGTCGACAGGATAAGGCAGACAGTGACATTGAGCAAACAGCAAGCGAACAAATATTGTAAACACCCAGCAGTGCATTCCTGCAGCAAGATGGCTAATGCGCATATGAAGGTACTGTACGTGGAGGAGCCAGAGATAAGGTTGTTTAGTGGAGAAGGGAGGCCCACTTGGCAAGAGTTTGTGGGAGATGTGGAAGCCGCGTGGAAGGTGGCGCCTTTTTGTGCAGAAGACAAGTTAGACATGATATGGAACAACGTTACGAAATGGGTATCTAGAGAATTACGGATACATGGCGGAGCCAAGGCCAGCCCTGAGCAGTTACTGGAAATTGTCAAAAAAGCCTACAGCGAGCAACCACAAGTCAGTGAGGTGAACAGGAATTTCCCTTGGGAATATGCTGTTTATGGTGGAAGTAAAAAGCTTGAGACACGGGTCCAGATATCAAGTGCAGAAGTTAAGAAGGAGGAGGAGGCACTCAGAGCAGAATTATCCTTCCTAAAGTCCCAGATAGCACAGATGTCAGAGGCCAGTTCACCAGCACAAGAGGAGGTGCAGAGAAAGAGAGCACCATGCCAGCAGCGGGAACAGCCAACGCAAGACGAGGAGGTGTGTCCGCGGGAACAGCCAACGCAAGACAAGGAGGTGTGTCCGCGGGAACAGCCAAAGCACGACGAGGAGGTGCATGTTCTGGTATGTGAGAGTCAAGCTGTTGTTAACGAAAGCAGTGAGCTGACAGTACCGACCAGTGCAGCTGCACCGACAAGGCGAAAAGGAGTTTGCAAGTGGTACAGTGTCCGCAGGGGATGGGGATTCATCACGCCAGATGATGGAGGTATTGATGTATTTGTACATCAGACCAAGATCTTCAGAAAGGGATTCCGGAGTCTGGCAAGAAATGAGAGAGTAGAGTTTGACAGCAAACCATCGGTCCAGGGCATGGAAGCAATTTATGTATGCGGCATTGGCGGTCAAAAGTGTAAGGGCAGCAGAAAGCGACCCATGGCACAGAGGAAGCCCAGAAAGATAAGATGCTACAATTGTGGAGACTTGTCAGACCACATGGCAGCCAAGTGCCCTCAAGGCCCGCTTCCGAAGAGATGTTTTCATTGCAAGTCAACTGAACATTTGATAGCCGCCTGTCCCTCAAAGAGCTCTTTCCCGAGACGTGCTACCACAACCAGGTTTCCTTCCGGGTGCAAGCCAAGAGATGACCGTGACAACTGTCACCCTAAGGGAGCCGAGAAGATTGGTAGTCGGTTAGGGGAGGAAACTCGTCTTAAGCAGAGAGGAGGGAGTGCAAGTCAAGGTTCAGAGGAGGAGACACATGAAAAGCAGACTGTGGGGAATGTAAGCCACCGTCCACACAAAACGAGTGTCAAGCATGTCAGGAGCAATCCCCCTACAGATTCGACAGCTACAAGCACTGACATGCAGACGTCACGGGCAGGCAGCGATGCGGCACAGGTGTGCGAGTCTTCTAGACCACAGCAACTGCCAGCCCGACAACGTACAACTGGGGACATAACGACCAAGAGGGTTCCCAGCCGAGTTGTACCGGATACAGAATCTAAGCCCAAAACATCGCCGCTGAGAAATAATCAAACGCAGCACCAACGATCTAAGAGATTTCGACAGAAGTGTCGGAGGTAGTGATGTTGTCGGGACGACAACAAAATCAGGAGGGAGATGTGTGATGGGGCCGAAAAGGAGACGCCCGCCCCCTACCTGTTTTTGGGCAGATTTATCGCCCATGTATTTTAGAAATGCGCGAAGCATGCTGAGATGTGAATTATTCAAGATTGATGAAAATGCCATAATAATGCATTTAAATTAAGTTGTGGTGTAGAATTGTGTTATATTAAATAGCTGTAGGTTTTATTTGTGTTTTCATGCATTCTAGAGCAAAATATCGCGAGTGTTGTTTAAGTAGCCAAGATTAATACGCCTAGCGCAGTAAAGTGAGTGATTAGCCTAGTGCCTATAAAAAGAGATAGCGAGCTACCAGCGGACCTTTCCTAGTATCAGCCGCCAGAGAGAACAGACGACAGAGCCAAGCTGTAAATGCCTTGAGCACATTAGCATCGGGCACTGTTGGGTGTTTTGTTTGGTGTTATGTTCCTTGGTTTATTTGTTTAATGTTTGCTTTGTCACTGAATGGGTTATAGAAATAAATATAGCCCCTGCCTCTAGAATCAAGAGTTTTATTGTTGTTCGGGTCGGTGCGAATGAGACAAGAGAGCGATCACATATCACAAAATAACCATCATCATCATCTCGCCCACCCTACCACAACATGTTGGCATAGAAGGAAATGAAAAGGCAGATAAAGAAGCCAAGAAAGGTAGATCTGATAAAAATCTAATAAATGTAGGGATGAGTAAATCAGAAATTAAGAGCTTAATTAAAGATTTAATAACAGATGAATGGAAAGCAGAGTGGGATAAAAATCTGAAAGGAAGACATGCATATAAGATGTTCAGGGCTCCAACAAGAAAATGTCAGATATCTAGGGAATTGAAAATTCCCAGTAATAAGAAACTTCTCAGACTACAGCTGGGAAAAGGCTATTTCAGAATAGAAGAACCTTACTGTGCAGGATGTCTTCAAGACAATAATATAGAACATTTCTTGTTAAAGTGTAAGAGGTATGACCAAATGAGAATACCAATATTGGATTATTTGCAGGCATCCAACTTACCTATAAATATAGAGGAGGTGTTGAGAATAGACAGACCTAGGGAACTGCATAATATAGTCAAACAATATTTAACACGAACACATGTTAATATATAGTGGCTGGGAATGTGAAGGTCTGATGCTGATCTTACAATGCATGTGACTTTAAACAGATGAAAGTCAATTAAATATCTGTTAAAGTCCGTTATATAACTAGAACCACCAGGCCTTTACACCCCTCCACTTTAATATTATTCTTGTTCATAGTTTCTTCTTGATTTTGTTTGTTTGTTTTTTATTTTTTATTTTATTATTTAACGTATAGGCCTAAGCACAATTGTGAGTATCCCTATTTTCAAATGTGATGCCACTTTCTCATGTCGGCAGTTGTTCATATTATTTGGAATTGAAAACAATATATATCCTAATTATAACCCATCAGAGGTTGAACGGGATTTCTGTTTATCTTCATTAATTTAAAAAAAAAAGAGTCAATGAGGGTGTAGTTAGCCTCACAGACAGAGGTTCACTTCGACATATGTATACTATGGCTTTGTGCTTAGCTGGTGGTCATATGAGGATGATCCAGATATGCTTCCATGCATAACTAATAAGAATATCCTTCCCTGTCGAATACCACAAAAAATCAACTAACATGAAGTAGTGTTCAGGGCGGGCTACTTGTCTAGCCAAACAAACTGATACGGAAACCCTCGCTGCAAGGGCAGCTTCCTGTACGCGGACCATCTGCAATGCTGGCTTCATGCTCTAACTGGAGCAGAAAGGAAAATAATGACTGACGATGATATTTTAATTTGTATCTGCATGTCAAATTTAAAACTCCGAATATAAACATTAAACTAAACAAACTTAAAACTCCGAATATAAACATTAAACTAAAGAAACTTAAAACTCTGAATATAAACATTAAACTAAACAAACTTGAAACTCCGAATATAAACATTAAACTAAAGAAACTAAAAACTCATCTCATCTCATCTCATAATCGGAACCTCTTCTACCCCGTGAAACGAGGTGTAGAGGGGACCCAAGTGCACAAGGCCCATGGGCAGGACATGTAATCGAAGTGACTTGGCAAACAGGTGATTAGCCCGTTGTGCCCGAACTTGCCCTCATGTGTACTCATAATCGCTATAAAACCCTCGAACCATCGAGACGTCATTCCAGCCAAAATGGACAGAGCCTCATATACCCGAAGGTTTCGAGGGATGTCCTTCCTCGTCTGCACAAAGGCATTTATAGAGGAACACTCAGGACCCGTAGGTCTGAGGAAAGGAGCAAAATCTGAGACGGACACAGCAGTCTTTGTTACTGGGAGGTCTCCACTCAGAGTGGTGTACCACACACAGTCAGTAAAGACAAAGGTCGCCTGCATGGTGAAACTAAAAACTCTGAATATAAACATTAAACTACTTACTTACTTACTACTTACTTAGTCGTTCCCCTTCTACCGTGAGGTGTAGAGGTAACATTAAACTAAACAAACTTAAAACTCCGAATATAAACATTAAACTAAACAAACTTAAAACTCCGAATATAAACATTAAACTAAACAAACTTAAAACTCCGAATACAAACATTAAACTAAAGAAATTTAAAACTCTGAATATAAACATTAAACTAAACAAACTAAAAACTCCGAATACAAACATTAAACTAAAGAAACTTAAAACTCCGAATATAAACATTAAACTGTAAAAAAAAAAAAAAACCTATTAAGTATAGCCAGCAGGTGGGCTTGAACATCAACCTAAAGAAGACAGAGGTAATGACGATCAATGTGAGCAACCCTGAGCCCATATCAGTAAGGAATCATCAACTGGAACAGACAGATGCCTTCACATACCTAGGATGCATAGTAACACCAGACGGCGGAGCAAGCAAAGACATCAACAACAGAATGAACAAAGCAAAAACAGCCTTTTTTAGTCTAAACAACATCTGGAAGTCCTCTCAGTACAGCACAAGCACAAAATTAGGATTATATCAGAGCTGTGTGCTTTCTGTGCTTCTCTATGGCGCGGAGAGCTGGAGAGTTACAGAGAAGGAAATTTCGAAGTTGTCCTCTTTTCACACAACATGCCTAAGAAAAATTCTCCTAATCTTTTGGCCGAATACCATCACCAACCAAGATCTGCTTACTCGGAGCAAGCAAGAGGACATGCACACCATCATAGCTGGCAGACGCTGGAGCTAGGTTGGACATGTCCTCAGAAGAGACCCCGATGCCATCACAAGAACAGCTATGCTATGGACCCCTGAAGGAAAACGAAAGAGAGGCCGACCAAAAACAACTTGGCGGAGGACTGTGGAGGCTGAGATGCAAAGAATGAACCAGAGTTGGGGCACTGTACGAAGGATGGCCGCCGACCGAGCAAAGTGGAATCAATTTGTTGTTGCCCTACAAGACGCCACCAGGCGTAATGGCCACTGACTGCTTTGACGGTCGGCGGCTAAGGATCAAAGAAGAAGAACAACGAAATTTATAACCGTGAACATAAAAGCTAACCTTGTCTGAAATCTCCAGGGTAAGAGAAAAAGAGGGAACAAAAATTACATGGGAAGGGAATTGGGTATGGGAATGATCAATCAATCAATACCCTTTAGATCTCCAAGGAGCATAGACCTTCAACAAACCCATGCCAAGCCTTCCTGTCCTGTGCCATCCGCTCAAGTTCTTTCCATGTTTTCCTCATCATTTTCACCTCTGTTTCCAGTTCTCTTCTCCGTGCGTTTTTGGTCTACCTCTGCCTCTCTTTCCCTGTGGATTCCAGAACAAGGACTGCCTTGTAATGCTATCAACAGGTTTCCTCAATGTGTGTCCTATCCATCGCCAGCATCTTCTTCTCAACTCTTGTTCCACTGGCACTTGTCTGGTTCTTGTCATCAGTTCCACATTTGTGACTTTGTCATACCATTTCAGTCCTTCTATTCTACGCAAGCACCCGTTTATAAAAGTCTGAAGCTTTTTGGTTATTGTTTTTAGGCTTGATGATGTTAAACAAAACAGATATGTAGAAATCTAGTTGAAGGCTCTACTCCACGTGGAGCTTTCAAGTAAAAGAGTGAATGTATACCAATCTGTCAAATACCTAATATTTTACATTTTGCCCTGTCGTCGAATGTATTGATCTTTCGAAAGCTGTTTATCGATATATCTGGCCTTCCGCCGCCACCTTCAAGTGTCACGTAAGCCTAAATACACGTGATAAAATGTGAATTTTTATAGGCAATATTAAAACATTTTCCCCAATAAATGTCAACATTTAGGGTCATTTGATATCTGGGAGCGTTATTACGAGGGCCAGAAAAAGAATAATTGCCAGGTTCAGTGTCTTGAGCACTTGACTCGGTAAAACTTGACGGAAGTGTAGTTTATGCGATGGAAGAGCTCTACAGAACGTATCTGAATGTGATCCCTTTTGAAGGGTTTCAGCTGTACACACAACATGTGTAAAGTATTATCTATGAGCTTACTCGTAGAGAGAACATCTTTCTTTATGTTGTCAAGAACATCTGACAGGAATAGACCACTTGTGGTATAATTATTCATCTGTGGTGGTGGTTGGTGACTGCACAGGGAACAAAATAAGTAGGAAAAACTATCTCAAACAACGTGATAACCGGCTACACAAATGCACACAATGCCATAACTCACAACACTATATCACACAATGTCATAACTGGCTACACTATATCACACAATGTCATAACTCATTACACCAACTCACACAATATCATAACTGGCTAGACAATAGCACACAATGTCATAACTCACAACATTATCCCGCACAATGTCATTGTGACGCGTTGAATACGATTTTTCTGTCGGCCGCTCGTCAAAACACTCTGTTTCTACTTCTGATTTTTTGTCTACGCCCTCTGTCACTTTTCTCTTCATTTAAACGTACGATTCTCGACTTCACACACGTCAATTTGTTGCACGACAGCCCAAGACGTCGCTTCTTGTATGTAATCGTGTTTTGACAACACCAGCCGAGTAATAATTCCTTGATGCTCGTGGCGCTAGCCTTACGAAAGGTCGTTTTAAGTTGAGCGGCACAGAGTGGTCAACCTTTCGAAAGCCGGGAAGTTTCCCTATGCCAGGGAAACTCTTCGTTTCCATCAGCGTCTTTGTAGCGGTTCAGGTTAGCCGAATTGTGTCGAACGCTGGTTAGCAGTCGTTTAACATTATGTAAGCACAGAGAACTTTAATGTCTCTGATGTAGATTCTAGAATAATGTTTTCTTAGCTTAGGATAACGCGAAAGCAGAGTCAAACACCACAGGTGCAAAGGCACGCGCGATAGCATGTGGTTGGGGTCAACGTTAACTTAGCAGACTATAAATTGTGATAGGTTTACTCATTCGTCACACTACGTAGGAGATCCGCGACGAACAGAAGGGAACATAATTGCTCTACTTAAGGATAGTTAAAGCCTACTGCTCGCCAGTTGGAGTTTGTTTAATTCTTTAAAAAGTCTCGGGTTTCGGACATACTGAGAGAACGCACCATACTCTCTCCTACGCCATTGCCAGTAAGCAGCTGTGAGACGCATGCTGTCACCCACCCATACCCTTCCCCTCCATATACCTGTACTCACCCACTTCCTGGGTCCACTAAACTAGTAGCAGTTGGCAGTTACTACTCATTTGTAGTGCTGTCCTAGCGAAAACAACCACACGCCATCGAAAAGTGTACGTTACTGAGAGTCACGGGATTTACTCCCCTTGCTATGCAGTGAAGGTCCAACGGTGGCCAAAATTCAGAGTATCTACTGAGGGTCTTCAAAGGTGTCTACCTTCGCTCAAAATTACTCATGGCAGAGTTGTAGACAGAAAGATGATGATGCTTCTATCTCGAGGGAGTGTTCATAAGATAATTCAGAAATCAAGAACAATGCTGAATTGGACTGAGCAATTGTTAACTTTGTGTCTGCCCGCCACCTTTTATGAAGACTTATTATGTACTTTAGCTCGTTCAACTCCCAACTGATTTAACTCAGTAAAATATTACTTAAATAGCCCTGTTATAGGTATTTAAAATGACAGAGACATACATGTGCAGTTCACTCAAAATGACTAAATCAACTATAAATGTGCATATTTACAGATAACCAAATTTAATAGTTAATTATCGTTAACAATTGTAAAATAAAATAACGTAGGGTGAACTTAGATAGAATCTTTAAAATTTCTTTACAGGTGATGGTCTGATATGAAAAAAATGCTTTCTGGTTTACAAATAGAATGCTCATTTGGCAGCTTTGAATGTGTACTTAGCTGCCAGAAAAAAATGTCAGTTGGTTTCTGCTCCAGACGATGCTTATTCTTTGCATGTTATGAACTGGTTCACTCTCATCACCTGTTGGCCAACTTACATCAGTTAGACTATGCGCCAAGACCCAATTCCACATGCTTCATACAAAGCTAAGGACCCTACCATGGATGGGAACCTGACAAAGGTCCGGAGTGGATACAGGGATTCTCAAAATGTGTAGACTGCCACAGTAAATGGAGAAGAAATCACATGTTTGTATTATCAAGGTCTTGGGTGTGATGCCCTTGTCTCAGCCTCTGTCGTTGACCCTGATCAAGTCACCGAAGAGGATGTTGAGGTAACAGCACCCATGGTAAACAACAGGAGGAGGATTTTGCCTTTAGCTTATGTAGAAGTTAGTTCGAACTTTGTAAACGGCAAAGTAAAGACCGCAATATTAAATGAACGACTTTACCCCATACCTCAAGGAGGGAAATATATCATCTTAGGAGACTCAGCATGATCCAGAGACAGCGTGACTGAACAGGCTATGGAGACTCCAATGCCTAACTCTTCTTCCAATATTTTCACTGAAAAGTTGGAAGAGTGCAAAGGGGATGACCACCCCAGTGCACTTAATTCTGAACCAGTTTTGATAATCCCACCCACTCTCTGTGATCAGAAAGTGAAGCCGGGCCAGAGTTTCTTGGTACCTGGTGGGATGAAACATGTTTCAGAAATATCTTCCTTTAACACGGGAGAAACGGCTGTAGAGGAACATGACCCTCGAGCACTTAGTCTTCACTCAGTTCCGATAACCTCACCCACTCTCTGGGATCAGAAAGTGAAGCGGGTCCAAATTTCCTTGGTACCTGGTGGGCAGGAACAACTGGCAGACTTATCTTTCTCTATCACTGGAGAAACAGAGATAGGGGATCATACACGCTCTCATACCTGGGGAGATAGGTATGTATCCTTAGGCAGGTCAAGTAATATGACTAAAATAAGGTTATGTATGAGGCTGGCAACCTCATCACGCAAAACTATTTGCTACAGATCCAATTGTAAGCAGAGTGTAGGCTTTAGGGCAAGCTCTTTGCCAGAAGACAAGCTTCAATGGAGGATCCATAAGGAGGAAAGGAAGAGTGGGATTATCAGGCAAGCAGGCTTGCTCAACCCACCTCAACTACTTATTGAAGAGGAAACGGATAGCCTTGTGTGGATTACATGCATACCGTTCGACAGAGGAAAAAGAGGAAACATTTGGAGTGAAGGAACGGAGGACACGATACATGAATGTAGTGTCTGACATAAGAGAACAGTCGGTGTAGTGGATTTGATGGTACTGTATGGTTGTGATATTACCTAGTGTGATGCATGAGGTCAGCTGTGAAGGCTCCTGAGATAAATGTAGCTGTGAATTTACAGAAGGCCCTTCTTGCTACCACTTACGACCTCACATATATCTTTTTTACTAATGAATGTGGCTACGTTAAAAATCTAGGGTACTGAAATGTAAGGTGTTGTATTAGTATATACAAACACACACACAGATATTTAATAAGTCTAATAACTTAATAAAATTTATAACACACTGAACTAACTCAAGCTGTTTAAAATTTTGATATTTAAATTTTCTTTAAGTTTATTTGTTTTGAACCAAGGTTTTATTTTGGTCAGAACATATGAAAGGTTTTGAAATTATGAATGAAATGCATGAATATATGGCATAATAAATGAAAGGTGTGTACATATGTATTTTACAAGACTAGTTAATATTACTACTGTTTATATTTGTAATTTATCTTAGAGAACGATTAATGGATGTGCTGTTGGGGTGGCTTCATCACTCCCAGTCTATGACTACCAAACATTGTCCATTTACTGATGGGAGGAATACATGTTTATTTCCCAACATGGTATGTTCTAGTTGATGGGAATATAGTTGGTGTGTTAGTTAGAAAATAAGTTGGTGAATGTCCAGCAGGCCAGACGCTCACGTATCTTGACTGAGTAGTTCTGGTGCTGGAATCTGGTGGCCCCACCTCTCCGTGCTTGGGGGCAATATAAGGCTGCTCTGCCAAAATACTAGACTGCACGGGTCCACACTTGTATTTTTCAACACAGCATTTGACACCACTTTGGTGCCAAATAAAAAAACTCACAGTTCTGAAATAAAAGTATTGGGTCATGTGTCAGAACTCTACCTCCTGAGCCACTTCTACACTCAACACTACACAACAACACCACATAGACTGGGTCAGATCTCTCTGACCATACAGCACATCTTACCAAGTTGGTTTCACATAGTATAAGTTCCCCAAGACTACATATTCTGAAATATGTTCATTAGCTTCCTGCCATTGAATAGGATAGGTGATATGTTCCGCTGATCTCAACACTTGATCCGCCCTTCATAATCCTTGCTGGCGTTTATGTATTTTGTTTGTCTCTAGACCCTGAACTGGGGCTGGGGATCTAGAGCGAATCCTTACTTGTTGTAAGGGATAGATTTTGATATGGCAGTATCAAATCACTCGAAACATTAAACAATATTAAAATATACAAAGAAATACTTTCAGTCTTACCAGAATTATGAATAGAGAACACAGTTATATGCTAGCAAAACTCAGCTGAGCTGCTGGCTCTAGTATGGCGTCCCTCTAAATATTGCAATTAGCTTCTGGGAATTACACCACTGAAGAATTACTGTGTCTACTACTGGACAATTTATGATGAATGGCAAAAATGCGCGTCTGAGCGCCGATAATATGTTTATCTGTGGCCAATCACCGCCTTTCCCCCTTTTCAAATTTCAAACCTCCTACCAAAAGTCAATTCAGTCATACCTCAGTCAAGTATGTATTATTGTCTGTTGGTCCGTCTGTCTCTACTTGCGTTTTTTACAAAAACACACTTGTTTATACATGAATTTCCTACACGAATCTGCCTCTAGAGTTATTTTTAGCCACAACTTTCCACTAATTCCCCCTCTCTTTCATTCATCTAGATTTCAGCACTTGAGTATCAAGGCCGCAATTTTTTGAAAATTAGTGACATTTTTTTGTTTCAATGCAGTCGCTCGCCTGTATGAACAACACAGTCTTTTGTCAATATCTTCATTATTATCTATCCGTCTGTATAAATGAAAGCATATTATTTCTCTGCTCAAGATGGGCCATCAGGCCAGCTAGGTTTTATATTCCTAACATTATTATTAAGAAAAAGTTACTTTTCAAGGTTAGTTGTTTTTTTGAAATATGTTCGAGCATCTTCTGTAATGCGTTTGCCGCTGAATTCAAATAAAAGGACTAAGTATCGCAAAAGCGTCCAAGAAATGACTGTTGCGTATAATAGCTAAGGTCCCTTTTGTCCATTTCTTTACCTTGTGTCAACTTGGGGACGTGAATTTTTTTTTCCTTTCCCCACCAATTGCGTCTTTTTAGCCTTGCTAGTTTCAAGCACGTGTTCAGTCATATTTTTCTTTTTGATCTCCGTTCTCATCCCGTCTACAAGGGTAAACGTTTTGCCTTCACGTCTAACAAGTTAGTTTCCATGGCGGGTAGTGACCCGCGGCATGGGCGATCATGTCTTCTAGTAGCTTACGCATTATTTTTATCCCTACATTTTATCTTTGGAGATATTTTAACGTTGTATCACGGTTAATTTTATCACAGTCGGTACGAACTGAGTTGGCCGTTGGCCGAACTTTCAAAAGGGGGGCTTATGTCGTGTAACGACATATCACCGACGTTTTCTTCTGTCTATTATTTTATTCCTCTACAAATTTCTCCTATCACTAGACAAGAAACCATTTCTCTTCGGATATCTTTTTCCTTCTTATAATGATAAATTCTCTCTCTCTAGTCTTATATTACACAGTATTCGCTAGCTCAGGATTCTCACTGCCAAGGGCAATAAATTATTCCCTTAGCCAGCGAAAATCATTCCACTGGGAAGGTGACCAGTCCGGAAGTCGACCCTTTGTTTGTGTCACGAAATGGACGCACGTAAATCAGGGAAGGGGCAGGAACACTGCCTTCAGCCGCAGGCACTTGCACAGTGGATACTAGGGCCAATTAAAATGAAGATAACTTGATACCCCTGGGACAATAGAATTTGCAACAATGCCACCCAAGAGGTCACCCACCCCTGCCCGGGAACAGCCATCATGGAATTGTGGAGGGAATTATAAGTCATCTACTTGTAACCATCGCTCGAAGCAGAAGCGTATGGGCCTCAATCGAAGCTACTCTGTGGTTGCAAAATCCGTGAGGGTTAAGTGGAGCTATTCCACCCAGGTTGCGGTTACAAGGTACTAAACCACTTATGGGTCCAGGGTACAAACCAGGGTACGAGTCCCCTGTACCAGAGATTACCCCTACCCACCATACCCTATTAACCAGGTTACCTTACCATACCAAACCATATCCTGTCAACCAGTAACCCATTCCATACCATACATCCCATAAGCAGAAGAGGTATTCAGCAGAGGTGACTTACCCCATCCTTATCTGTGATGTGCACTGAGTCCAGGGAAGCAAACTCTGACACCCTCTGAACCCATTAAACTGTTAGAAGACCTAAGTGCTGGGGCAGACCAAACCAAGAGAGTTCGAACGCAAATCATCTCCGCAGCTACTACAGGCCTTCGGAGAGATGAGTATAACACCTACCAGCAGTACAGCAATAGAAGAGATCTTCTGGTCCATATGATGACATACTAGTTGTTGTTTTTTTAAACACTAGAGCTAAACTTTTTTTTCATATTTATATGTATATTCAGATATGTGAGAATCTATACCCTTTTATTCAATTTAACTTAACAGCGTCTGTTGTTATTTTTTCTTGTTAACTTTATTTGGGCTGTATTTTGTTTTAAATATAACTCCACACAACCTGGGGGCTGAGCCATAAATAAATTAACTTCTATTGGGTCGGGATATTTTAAATGTGGCTGGACACCAAATCTCTTTCTCAACCGTATGTGCTTTACACAGTCCTTTTGTAGGATTCCTGAGGAAGAATTTATCGTCCAGAAAATATCCTGTTTAGTTGCCAGAATTCTCTTTTAAGTAAATTTCTAGTACACTATTTCCCGAGGAGAGGCAGTCCCATTACGAACTCGTAAACTATCAATAAGACATTATTATCTTTATTCTTCCATTCCATCCAAGCTGTCCCTCTCCTCAAAATCACTCCACGACAAGCACTTAGAAAAGCGGGAAACCGTGTTTATTCTTGGAGTATCCCACCAGCATCCAGACATAGGAATATCTATATTTAGCAGTGATCACAGTGAGCCTTATTGTTACCTCCGGATCACAGGAGTGTTATTTTCCCCAACTCAAGGATAGATCTTATTTTAGAAGCACCAGACCAAGGAGGAGTATAATCACTGATACTGGACACAGTGGTTTCTTATTTGTTTGTGGATTAGCTTCATGCTGCATAGACTGTGTCTCTGTTGTGTGTCATTTCTACGTTGTGCTCTGCATTTGTTGTTATCCACACTCTACAGTGTTATTTTTTATTTTGTATAATAAATTTAATTTTATTGGTTAATGCGCTTGTTCAAGACCTTCATCCAAATCTATTCTTACATAACTTCGTAGTTCTTACTATTTCTCTGTCTGTCTCGCACAATTTCATAACTGCTACACTATATCGCACAATGTCATAATTCACAACACTATCAAATACAATGTAATAAGTGGCTTCATTATGTCACACAATGTCATAACTCACTACACTATGTCACATAATGTGATAACTAACAACACTTTCTCACACAACGTCATAACTCATTACACCATCTCACACAATGTCATAACTCATTACACCATCTCACACAATGTCATAACTCATTACACCATCCCACACAATGTCATAACTCATTACACCATCTCTCAAAATGTCATAACTCATTACACCATCTCACACAATTTCATAACTCATTATACCCTCTCACACAATGTCACACTCAATACACCATCTCACACAATGTCATAACTCATTGGAACATCTCAAACAATATTATTACTCATTGCACCATCTCACACAATGTCATTGTGGCGATATTTTGGTTGTGTCCTTTTATTCCTCTTCTTCCTCTTTCTCTCTCTCCATTTATTTCTTCATTTTACGCACATAAACATGTGCACCGTCAGCCCTCAATCATGGGGTGACCTCTGTTCATACTGCGATAGCGTTATTTCACGGCTTATTGACCATCCTTATGGATTTACTGTAATCGCTTAAGTTGTTGAACCAGATTTGACTTCATACGGTCCACGGGAAAATAACTGTGCCTTTTCACGTAACTATTTCGGCCATACCCAGACGTACAGATTAAACACATACGGTGGTGAATACTAATCACGACAATACTGAGTCAGACTACAAAGGAAGATATCAGAGATACAAGCAGATGAAACCACGGTGATGAGCGAAACGATAACAGTAATAATGCAAGAAAATCGTGAAACCAGAAAGACATGTCGAAACAAGAAAGTAAATAATCAACGAAACGAAGACAGAAATGAACAACACTATTAAAATGAGTAAAAAAAATCACTTAGCTGGATCGAAGAAAGAAACATTCAAAATGGCTGAAAAAATAAGGCGTCATGCGGAAGTGACGTAGGAGCTAGTGACGGCTAAGAACAGATAATTGAGGAAACGAAACGAACCAAAGCAAAAACAAGGATTTTTATCGTTCATTTGACGTTTTCCTCATCATCATAGACCTTTGTAGTACCTATATGTAGTTCTTGTCCTTGTCACCTGTTCGTAATTGTGGCTGACGAAGGGTAAAACCCGAAACGTCCTTTGTCTCATGTGTACCGTTTACTTGTAAAACTGATTTCATACCATATTATTTTTTAATTTATATACAAAGGAAGACCAGATTGTTTGTCAGGAAAAAACGTCTGTGGTCAGTGATATGTCGCCAATTTATCTGTCTGGTGACTGAAATCAGGGCAGGTGAGAATTACGTAAGCATTTCCGTCCTGATGTTGGTAATGATAATTATCGATTAAAGTCAGTATGAGGAACGAACGAACGAAATCTTTATTTCATCAGGGTAAAGAAATAGGCATAATTGCCTTTTTACATTTCTGCCCTGCAATACAATTTTCAGCGTTTTACAAATTAAAACTAAAATATTAACAACTTCAGACAGGATTAATTAATATTATCATCACAATCAGAAACTGAGCATACTCAAGGGACACAGATTAGCGATGGCAAGATTTGAGGAATAAGTTTGCAGATGGGTTTGCCAGTGTGTATAAGAGAAAACGGAAAGAACATAGCCATATATGGTTAATCTTCATTGTATTACATGATATTATAATATATTACAATATGGGGGTGAAAGTAACATTTACAGCCCCTACCCACTACGTTCTAGCTCAGGGATTGGATCAATTAAGAGCAGGAAATAGACATTAATTTCGATTGAAAGTTTTGTCGAAAAACGTCATATGGAAGCTTGGAGGAAAAAAAAAGAAATATAACATAGCAAATTCGGAGGCTAAAGCACACTACATTCCAGAATCGTTAAAGAGACCGCTCGGACTGAAGCCAGTAAAGAATAGGATTCTGACCTTATAGGACTGGACAAATCAGTATCGGAACTCCTTCTGAACACTCCAGCAAGGAAGATTTACCTGTTAATACGGAAACCGGACTCCTACAGAATCTACTCACAAAAGTCACAGAAGGACTATAACTAGAAATATAACCCCAGACGTGCTTTCGAAGCAATTGTACCAAGTTACTGAGCAAGAAGTCTAATTCCCAACCAATATTGGGGTGAGTTATAACATATTTTATATACTTTGAATTTGACATGTTTGTACTTGCTGATGGTTATACAGGTCGTTACGAGGCTGGTAACCTCAGTATACGAAAAGAGTGTATTCATAAACCACCACAGCAAGCGCTGTTGATTTCTTAATGCTAATTCGTACAGAGAACCAAAAGCAGAGGTAACCCCAGATTCCGAATGGAGCAGTGAATTAGTGATGATTACATCACATGTGCATAGTGTGTATATTATCATTTGGTGAGATATATGTAACTTAATATTGTTCCTCCATGAACACTCACGCTGTCCAGAAACATTTTTCCCATTAAATTAACCAAAAGAATAATGGTGATTTCTCATCATATTCCCTGCGTTATGCTGTATATGATCAGGGAGAATAAAATTTCCGAGAGATAAAAACTGGTGGACGGACAGCAAGAAAGGCGCCTGATTAATCTTCCGACCACACTATACTCAGCAGAGGCATTTGTTCTTTTTATTTTTCTCTAAACACCATCTCACACAATGTCATAACTCACTACACCATCTCACACAATGTCATAACTCATTACACAATCTCACACAATGTCATAACTCATTACACCATCTCACACAATGTCATAACCCATTACACCATCTCACACTATACCATAACTCATTACACCATCTCACAGTGTCATAACTCATTACACCATTACACACAACGTCATACCTCATTGCACCATCTCGCACAATGTCATAACTCACCACACACCATCTCTGCAATCCCGCGTGGCGCATTCTAGTTTTTTCAGAAACAAGCAGAAAGACCAGTCTTTCTTTCTAGCAAATCTCTTCCTGTTTCTAGTTATTTCTTTTTTTCATTACCTTTAATAGAGACACAACTTGTGAGGCTGCACGACAACGGTGCCAATTTGTGTTCCTTAGACCACGTGACTGGCTTCTGGCTTTTTTCGCGGATGTGGTCATCATCTGTTTGGACAGAAATAACCTGACTGTTAAACCAGATAGTCTGGGGTTGGCTGTTTGGCCTCGCTTGTAGCAAACTGAATGAGTGAATGGGTGAATTTGTTTTAAAATGTGTGTGTGAAAGCTATTTTGAGTGAGTGAGTGAGTGAGTGAGTGAGTGAGTGAGTGAGTGAGTGTGAGTGAGTGTGAGTGAGTGAGTGGTGACTGATTGAAATTTGAGGGAATGGATGAGAGTGAGAGAGAGAGAGAGAGAGAGAGAGAGAGAGAGAGAGGGGGGGGGAGGCGTGGAAGAACATATGACAGAATACTCAAGTCATGGGGTTGAGAACATGATTTTCATAATAGCGACACATGTGGCGAGCGAGGAAGGAAATTCGAAACAGCTATAATTAAAATTTAAAAAAAAAAAAAAAAAAAAAAAAATTCACCGCATCTTTTGGCCGAATACCATCACCAACCAAGATCTGCTTACTCGTAGCAAGCAAGAGGACATGCATACCATCATAGCTGGCAGACGCTGGAGCTGGGTTGGTCATGTCCTCAGAAGAGACCCCGATGCCATCACAAGAACAGCTATGCTTTGGACCCCTGAAGGAAAGCGAAAGAGAGGCCGACCAAAAACAACTTGGCGGAGGACTGTGGAGGCTGAGATGCAAAGAATGAACCAGAGTTGGGGCACTGTACGAAGGATGGCCACCGACCGTGCAAAGTGGAATCAATTTGTTGTTGCCCTACAAGACGCCACTAGGCGTGATGGCCACTGACTGCTTTGACGGTCGGTGGTTAAAGATCGAAGAAGAAGATAATTAAAATAAACGATTAAGTTCCTGCGTCAGAAAATACTAAGAAGAATTATTCAATCAGAACTATTCAACAATTGGTCGACTACTAATAACTTTTTTTCTACTTTTCCCTCGAGCACACAGCAATGATTTATGAGAATATTAATAAATCAATGCAGAAAACGAGTTTCTTCTTGAGCAAATGACGAAATTCTGGTTCAAGGACGCCTAAATCGGTTCACGTCTGAAACAGTGCCCGGTAATTTTGGCACTCATACAATCAGCACCCGAATCTTTGTCTACCGAGCTGTAAATGGGTACATGACTCTGCTCTTCAGTTCGGGAAGGAAAAAGGCAGCGAGGAAAGGAACTGATCATTAAAAATCGGGGTCTAGTATAATGAAGTCTCTAACACTTCACTCCCCTACGGCGGTATCCACTATGGGACTACCTGTTTTCAACCAGCACTGGGATTACAAATAAGCGAATGTCTGTCCTTTAAATTCTATTTTAGCTACGTGGATTTCCTTCAGTTAATTTATTCTTTATTTCTTCTTCCTTGACATTTTCGCTCCTTATCGAGCGTGGAACCACCACTGCAACTAGGCCCATGCAGAAACTCTACCTCGGAGTATTCATGGACTCTTGTAAAGGTGGTTTCTACAGGAATATGTTTTAAGTGATGAGGCTCCTAACCCCATGATCAAACCTCATATTAGTCGTCTCTTACGACATTCCCTAGGGGCTAGTAGTCCTATTCTTTTCTTTGCTTGTTCAGCTAACAGCCAGGTCGTCGGAAAAATCTAGATGGTCAAGCTGTTTAGAGTACAATTGATTCCATTTCTGTTGGCCGAGGTCGATGTTTTTATAAACCAATCGATAGCCAATGTGAAGAGAAATTGTGACAGAGGCATTCCTGTCGCACTCCAGTTCTTATCCCTAAAGGTTCGGTAAGTTGATCTTCACGAACAAAGTTGCATGTCACATCATATTATGTTCACAATTTGTAAAGATAGGTTCTCTCTAATACTTGACATGGTTCGCAACCAGACGATACGTCAAGGCCTAAAATGCCACCCCCTACAGACCCAAGTAGAACAGTCCCAACTAAGATGGTTTGGCCATGTCTGCAGAATGGGAGAAGATCGGCTACCACGACAAGCATGGGAAACAAAGAGCCAAGGATCCAGACCCCGAGGACGACCCAGAGTCCGCTGGGAGGACAACATTAGACAATCTTTGAAGGACCGAGGACTAGAATGGAACCAGGCCAGGAGGAAGACAGCCGATAGAATAGTCTGGCGCTCTCTCTTCCAAACCTCTACACCTCACGGTAGAAGGGGAACGACTAAGTAAGTAAGTAATACTTGACAATTTCCTTGTCCTCTTAGATAAATTATGTCGAATATTATGTTTTCTCTCTGTCTTCAATAATAAACATTCGACGAGAAAGCCTTTTTCTCGTTCTTCAAAGATAAATATTTGTTCTACGAAAAGCTTCTTGTTTTTTTTTTCTTCTCACAAAATAAATTTCCCTAAACATATCACGTTGCTCTGCTTTTAAATACAAATTCTCGCTTCAGCTAGCCACATTCCTTCACGAAGGGCTAGTATTTACGCACTTCTGAGACTTAAAGTCAACTAACTCTGCTGATTTACAAATCCATATTTTAAAATTAACCGATCTTCATTTCGCAACAACTGTGAATGTTTATCATTGGAAAACAGCCAGAAAAATAATAACCTAAAACATAAAACAATGTATTAACAAAAGTCAACCACATACTGTTTACTTTGCATTGTCACTTGCGTGACTAAACACTCGAGCCGATCATCGACCAAATTACACGCTGAGAACTTTCTCGTTATTCTTAATGTAACAGTTAGTGTGGGGACAAGAGTAATTCGGGTACAATTATATTTTTATGAGATCGACTTTTATTATTGAAATTAGATTTGTAGTCTAAGGGAAATAACCCATAATACATTGAAGAAGGGGACAAGAGTAAAGTTGACGTCCCTTGATCACAATGTTTAGTGTGGCATACCTTGGCCGAAAATTATAATGTTAAGTTTTTCTGTTTTGTTTTTCTGAGCGAGTTCGGCTATGGGACTGCACATTCACGGGTTTTGGGTGAGCTGTTTGGGAGACAGTTTGTTCTAGAAGGTTCGGAAATAGGTGTCGTTGTAAATCGTGGTTCACAATTAAATCAGTCAGATTCTACACGCGATAGCGTTAGCAAGCAAGTTTTGCTTTGAGTGAGTAAAGCTATTATTTAGAAGTAGCAAGTTAATTACGAGATTTCATCGGGTCGATATGCAAAACGATTTTTGGTTGTTTCTGTGGTGACAGAAAAAGTAGACTATCGCCCAGACACTCAATCGCTTGTACGCCACAAGTATGTATGACAATTCTTGATTTTATTCTGTGGACAAGATGCCAGTGTTCCCAGTCAGAGAAAATGTGTGTATTTTCGAAAACCCAGGTACGTTGAACATTTTTGTAGTCTCATAGCAAATAGAGAAGTAGGAAATAGTAGACAAGCTATCATACACGGCCACATTAAAAATGAAATTGGTCAGTCTCCTGTTTATATTTGTTTTCACTTTTTTGTAGGATGTTGGTTGCTTTCATTTTGTACTTATTTTTTTGAATGTTTTCCGTGAAGGTAGCATTTTCCTTTTTTTTTTTTTTTTTAAAGTCTATTGCTAAAATAAAAATGTTTTTTAATCCGGTTATGTCGATTTCTATTAATTTAAATTTCCTGAAAAGTCGAGATCCATTTTCTGTCACTAGCAGTACTTAACGAGTCGTTTTATCTTCACGCATCCTCAGAAGACCAAATTATTAGTAAGTGTGGCCATGAACTTTTGTTGTCAACAGTCTGAACAAGTGTGAGAATGGAAATAAGTTGACAGACGGAGGGAAAACCCCGAGAAGATAGTCAAGGAGATCAAACAGCCACGTCGTTACGACCGACTCTGCTTAGAGGAACCTCGGTACCCTCGGTTGTGTGCAGAAAGCTCTTACTACCGACCAACTTGTACTACGAAAAACGAATGAATGGTGTAAAGGTAGCCTCATATCACATACTGCCGCAGGGGAGTGAAGTGTTATAGAATTCACTATACTAGGGCAGCTCCGATAGGTGGAGTGACCAGTTCCCTTCCTCGCTGTCTCTGCCTTCCCTAACTCAAGAACACAGTGTTTCGAACCTGGTACTTTTGCCGCGAGAGGCTAGTGCTCTAGCTACATCACCAATAGAACACTCGAATGTACGGTAATAAACAAAAAAAAATGGTTCACTCGCGCCGCGAGAAGTTCTCACTTTTCCGATTGTCCATAGTTCAAATTCACTAAGTGCCTAGAATTTCTGTTGTTTTAGTTTAAATAGTTTTCTTTTTTGTTCCCTTTCTTACAAATGCCTGCCTTATACCTATTCTTGTTTATTGTTTACTTTTCACAGACCATCATGTTTCCTTCTGTGCTCTTGTACTTCATCGTTTATAACGTCTACACATGCTCTGGACAGACTTATGAACAATCATCATCATCAGTTGCCATCTCCACATCGAAGGTTAGCTGCAATGGATTTCCAACATCTTCTGTCTCTTGTCTTGATGGTAAACTCTCATAGACTCTTTCCTGTCCATCTATTGATGTTATCTTCCCTCTTATAGCGTTATCTCCGTCTTGCACGTTTGCCTTCAACTCTACCATCTATTTTGGTCTTCAGTAAGGTATTATGTCTTTTTTTACATGGCCAAAATATTTTAGCTGTTTAATTTTGATCACCTTCGTTAATTCTCTTTTCATTCCAAAGGTTTCAAGGACTTTTTTATTTGTTTTCTTATCTTTCCATGAGCAGTGCCCCATTCTTCTAAATTTCCACATCTCACAGGCCTCAATTTTTTCCTCTAATTGCTCGTTCATTGTTCATGTTTCTACACCATACAATTATGAAGAATATATGTAGCATTTTATGATTCTCGGTTTGAATTTGTGAGTTAGTTGTTTAGATGTTAGTATCTGTCTCATGTTGTTGAATGTAGCTTTAGTCATTCATATTTCTTGTTTGTTTCTTCACTTTGATGACCTCATTGTCAGTTCGACTTTTATAAAACTTCATGAATGCAGCGTAACATTGCACACAGTATTTAAAAATTGCAGTTCTGTGTACTGCTGACACTGGCAGTTGCTGTTTTGTTTGAATAGTTGTTTCCTGTGGTTAATGTTTCCTAGACCATAAGCTAAGACTCTCACGTACAGTAGTTGATGCTGCTGCTGGTCAAATCTATGTCCATTGTTTAATTATGAGATACGTACTTTGACATTTTGTGGTACTTGCAACTAAAACACTAAAAATAACATCATGAAGTACGTTATGCTTATAAATTGTTTTTGAAAAGTGGAAAACGTGCAAAAATGTTAATTAAGCAGTAAAACAGTTGTAAATAAAGGGCTAAAATAAATACTTTATGCTTTTCCTTTATTCTGGCCGCAAAAATATCCATCTTTGGTCACACTTATGATACGCACAACATCTGATAAGTAGAAGTATTTTAGGCGGTCCCAGTGACTTCTGTTTATTCAGACTGCACTATATATATATATATATATATATATATATATATATATATAATATATATATATATATATATATATATATATATATATATATAGCGAGCGAGAGAGAGAGAGAGAGAGAGAGAGAGAGAGAGAGAGAGAGGAGATGGAAACGAATGTGAGAGGTATATATGTCCGCTTTCGCCCAAATAACTATTGATACTTTGGTCGATTTAGTCGCCCAATCGATACTCCCTGAAATAATGATTCGGGGTAAAAAAGGTGTAACTGAAATTTAGGTTCGTATGTGTTTTAAGTTTGGCTACAAAGATCCGATGAAGGTTAAATAGAATAGAAAGGAATTAAATGACCACAAGAGAAAGAGTGTCGTCATCAGGGCATGTAATAGATTGAGTCCAACATAATTATTTCTCGTCATGTTCTGGCGGGTTACTTCATCCTAAATAAAGAAATAGATACATATCTTATATTACTATATCAAATATTATGAAAACTATTCAGTGAGCATATACACATTGTGATATTGTAAACATTATCAAATGGGGGTAGGAGTGGCTAAGAGGTATGGCGTTCGCCTCGAATTCTAGAGGTACCGGGTTCGATTCCCTGTTGAGGGAATATAATTTATGAAATTTTTTTTCAGAACCAGTGGTCCTAATGATGTCATACTCCCTCCCCGCCTGGTTAGTGAGATCGGATGTCTAGCCTTCTCAGATTAGGGCGAAAAAAATTGGAGCTCCCGTGTGCAAGTTGGGCACGTTAAAAATGCCACTGCAGTTGGAAATCGTAAAGAGTAGGCCTATCAGGCCGCTGCCCTGGCAAAATTTAAAAATGATAAACCTACCCAACAGAAAAATAGTTATAGAATGTGTGATTCCTAAATACACACAATGGGATTCTCGCCGGTACTAAAGAGTTCGTGCACTGCGCTGAGATCCTCCTTGTGTGATCTACGGGAGGAGATCGGAGCACTGATTGAGTTTTCCGTGTGCAATGGAGATAGTCCTTAAAACCAAAACCAAACCAGATACCATTAAAACTACCTGAACTATTCAGTGAGCATATACACATTATTATACTGTAAATACCATCAAAACTACATTAACTATTCAGTGAGTATATACACATTGTGATACTGTAAATACCATCAAAACTACCTGAACTATTCAGTGAGTATATATACATTGTGATACTGTAAATACCATCAAAACTACATTAACTATTCAGTGAGTATATACACATTGTGATACTGTAAATACCATCAAAACTACCTGAACTATTCAGTGAGTATATATACATTGTGATACTGTAAATACCATCAAAACTACATTAACTATTCAGTGAGTATATACACATTGTGATACTGTAAATACCATCAAAACTACCTGAACTATTCAGTGAGTATATATACATTGTGATACTGTAAATACCATCAAAACTACATGAACTATTCAGTGAGTATATATACATTGTGATACTGTAAATACCATCAAAACTACCTGAACTATTCAGTGAGTATATACACATTGTGATACTGTAAATACCATCAAAACTACCTGAACTATTCAGTGAGTATATATACATTGTGATACTGTAAATACCATCAAAACTACCTGAACTATTCAGTGAGTATATATACATTGTGATACTGTAAATACCATCAAAACTACATTAACTATTCAGTGAGTATATACACATTGTGATACTGTAAATACCATCAAAACTACCTGAACTATTCAGTGAGTATATATACATTGTGATACTGTAAATACCATCAAAACTACATTAACTATTCAGTGAGTATATACACATTGTGATACTGTAAATACCATCAAAACTACATGAACTATTCAGTGAACATATACGTATTGTTATATTGTAAATGCCATCAAAACTAGCAGAGAGTAGAGCACAGATATTAAAACTGAGAATAGAACAAGTACGTTGATTCTGTGAATAGAAAAAAAAGTTTGAAGAGAGATATCCTGTTAAAGCTAAATTGAACTCATCGATCTGTCCCAGTCAGACATGCCATTAGTTAGACGCTTCCGGAGAGACTGTGTGAATGAAAAAGTTGGAGGTAGGCTCAGCTGGGGGAATGATGGTGGATGACGAAATTCTCGTTATCAGACTTCTCAATGTCTGGGATAGATTTATTTTTCCAGGAAATGCTCACTGCGTCTGCGAGCTGCTGATCTTGAGAGAGAAAGTAGAGAATGATTTATAAGAACAGGCCTCGTCAATTTTTTTTCTCCCACACCGTTTATTTTAAGACTGGGTCAGGGCAACCAGCCTCGTTGAATGAGTGGCCAGACAGATAAAACAAGGGCGGAAGTTAAAAACGAGAGCACTAGTGAACAAATTGAAGAGTACTGAAATAGTCAAATATGCAAAGATAGAACCAAATAGAAACACAGAGAGAATGAGTGAGAGAAATGGTGTGAAGTAGAGGAAAATTTCAGAGAAAAATATGGAGCTCTCTGAACAAAGGAACGAAAATGTCTATTTAATCATGATTAAGAAATAGTCACTGTTACCCTTTTACAATTTCTGCCATGGGACAATGACACCAGAATGGTGACCATACATTTTGAGAGAAATAAGGTTCCCTGAGTGATATATACACGGGGCTGTCTGAGAAAGGAAGGATTAATTGATAAAACAAATTTTAATCAATTATTCCATTGTTAGCAATGTTTATGTTTTTTGCTGAAATCCGACAGCATTTGCTATGTTAGAGGTTTGGGATACGGAATTTGGAAAGTATGGTCAATAATAATGATAAATAATTTGTTTGTACCTTTTCAGTATTTTCATTATATTGTCAGGACGATGTTGCTGTATAACGATGTTGAGTTTGAAAGGACAGTATTCTACTGGGTATGTAAGTTTAGTTGATAGTCAATGATATTCTACTGGGTATGTAAGTTTAGTGAATAGTCAATGATATTCTACTGGGTATGTAAGTTTAGTGAATAGTCAATGATATTCTACTGGTTATACAAGTTTAGTGAATAGTCAATGATATTCTATTGGGTATGTAATTTTAGTGAACAGTCAATGATATTCTACTGGGTATGTAAGTTTAGTGAATAGTCAATGATATTCTACTGGGTATGTAAGTTTAGTGAATAGTCAATGATATTCTACTGGGCATGTAAGTTTGATGAATAGTCAATGATATTCTACAGGGTATGTAAGTTTAGTGAATAGTCAATGATATTCTACTGGGTATATAAGTTTGATGAATAGTCAATGATATTCTACAGGGTATGTAAGTTTAGTGAATAGTCAATGATATTCTACTGGGTACGTAAGTTTAATGACTAATCAATGATATTCTACAGGGTATGTAAGTTTAGTGAATAGTTGTAGCGTTAGGTTTTTATTGGCTCTAGGATCAGTATAGTACTGACAATTACAGAAATAGAATTTCTGCAGAAAATGGTGAAGTCCCAGTGTCTGAGAGAACTACTGGTATCACAAATTATACTGTTTAAAAAAAGAAACGCATAGCTACTGAAGGCACACACATAGCCATAATTTTGACATTCAATAACTTTCTTAATTTAATGAGTTAATTGTTCAAATTGCACACAAGAATAGCTTAGGGTTCAACCAATCAATTGACAGTTGTTTTGCATCTGGGTCACGAGAGATTTTTTGGCGTGCGGGCTTTCCCGTTAGTATGGTGTGTGGCCTCCTCTTGCATCGATCAGCGACTGGCATCCCCTGGGCATGGATGCGATCAGACGTCTGATGTGAGCCTGTGGGATGACTGCCCGCTCTTCCTGGAGTGTCTGGAACAGATCACAACGATTGGCTGGAGCAACGTCTCGGCGACAAATACGTCTATGCATCTCATCCCACAGGTGCTCAATCGGACTCATGTCTGGAGACAGGGATGGCCAGGGAAGGGTGAGAATGTTGTTGGCAGTCAGGAACTGCGTGGTCAACCGTGCACAATGGGGTCTGGCGTTGTCCTGTTGAAATACAGACCTTTGGGCAGGCAAAAGTGGAAGGACATGGGGTCGAAGAATTTCATTGACGTATCGTTGCGCATTCAAGCCTCGTTCAATGTGCACCAATTGACTCCTTCTGTTGTAACTGATTACTCCTCACACCATTGCACCTCCACATCCGTGCGGCGGAGCTTCATCAACGCAATTTTGGGCAAAACGTTCATTTCGCCTGCGGTAGACCCTACGCCGTCTATCATGACGCTGCAACAAAAAGAAAGATTCGTCACTAAACCAGACACGTCTCCATTGATTGTCAGCTGCCCAGGGATGATGCTGGTTGGCCCAAAGAAGTCGATTTTGGCGATGGCGGCACGTAAGGACAGGTCCTCGGTGAGGTCGTTGTGCCAAAAGTCCAGCGTCATGCAGTCTATTCCGGACAGTTTGATCAGACACATGACCCCCTGCAGGCAATGACTTGGCAGTTGAGGACGCTGTTGTAAACCTGTCTCTGAGGTGACGAAGCCGAATAAAGCGATCCTCCGCTGCTGTTGTCACTCTGGGTCGTCCACTGCGATGCCGGTCTTCAACTGAGCCAGTGGCTTGGAACCGGTGCCAAAGTCAACTGATGGCACTCTGATGCACGTTTAGATGCCTGGCAACCTGACTTTGACTTTCGCCTGCATGCAGTCGGCCAATAGCAATGTTCCTTAAATTTATCGATAGAGACGCCACAAATGTCTGCTTGAAAATGAACTGAATTTTTGTGTGTGTAGCGTTATCCTTTTATAGGGTTTCAGTTGTGTAGTCAGTGAATAGTGTTCACCCCAAATGTTGTTGCTTTCACGTGCGCGCAACATGAGCTGTGGTAAAAAATTGTGCCATAAACACTATTGACCACTGCTTTGTAACGATTACAAAAACGAACGCAATTCAGGTCAACATGTGCATTTGACACTGTAAAGAACATTTGAGGCTGGTTTTTATATACCTTAGCACCAAATTTTACTTACAAACTCATAAAAACGCGCCCTCAGATAGCTATGCGTTTCTTTTTTTGAACAGTATAGTTACGGCTGTGAATGATCTGATCTCAAAAAATTAGTAGAGAGGAGACAGTCATAAAATGCCACCCCCGCTGTGTAACTAACTGTGATATTAAAACAAGGAAACAGATTTTACTTAACAATTATAAAATTGACAGGTCGTTCAAATACAATTTCCTTATTATTTATTTAGTATATACACTATCTACTCTTGTGCTGAAGGGTGGATGTTGGAAGATGGAATGCAATGGATTTGTAAGTTTACATATGATTTACAAATATATATATATATATATATATATTAATATATATATTACAACAAGTTTTCCAATTATAGGAAACAAATTTATATCAGCTGTGCTGTTAATTAAGTATATTAAATTTATCAGCTATGCTGTTAATCTGGTCTCTTGCTATGCTAACTCAGTTTTTCGTCCTTGACCGTTAAATGCTCACAATTGCCGACGGAAATGGTACTAATGTGTACTGTGTACTCATCTCTTGAAACAGTTCTGCCCTTAATTTCTTGCACACAACACCCGCTGATGATCGTTTCGTTAGCCCATCCAAGACTGAGGGGGACTAAAGATGTAGCTCCTGTGCAATCACTCTGCTCCTGCGAAGTTCCAGGCAGCTGGATTGACTGGACATACGACCTCAGGTTGGATGACACGAATAAAACCCTCTAAGATTTATACAAGCTAGATTTTGACTCGACTAGTGAAGCAGTTCTGCCCGGTCAATGCAGGTAAGCATAAATCAATCTTGACAGCCCTCTCTTCTCCAGTATGTCATCTAGCTGGCTTCGTGTTGGTGTGTGTGAGTTTGAATACAACTCGCCCGTATATATAGGTAGATGAGGTAACTTTTACTGCTTAAGGAATGCTTTTGATTGGGTCTCGGCGTGGTAAGCTGATTGGTTATATGCGGTTTCGTACAATCCGTGACCGAGGCCGACTCCCGAAAACCAGGGCTTATGCCTAATTTTATTCTGTCTGCCGCCATATTGGAAGACAAGATGGGACCCAAAGACGCAGCAACAGAGAATGCAGTCAGCGACTCATAGCTTGACTGCTTGCGTCAGGGTCAGCGAACCAGAGCTGACCAAGACCCTACTCCACCTCCAAGTGGTGGTCCTGGAAACAGGCTGCATCACTGCAGTCTGGCTGAGAGAGTAGGGATCGAAGAGGGAAGGCAAACCCGGTCCCAAAAAAAGTCGTGCTGAAGTCGAATGTGTCGGCCGAAAGGCGCAGATATCGCAGCTTCGCTGTAAACAGACAAAACGCAACCAACGTCCTTTTCAGGACGAACGAGGAAGAAGAAGAAGGAAGACAAGATGGCCGTGACCGCGTCCCGAAATTTTAGGCTTAAGTTTTTCCTGGCGTATACTTCGTGTAATTTATTCTGGCTCAGCGACTGTTCGTTGATTGGTTGGGGCAAATTTGTATCTCGACATAGTGTATTAACTAAGAAGTGGGTTTACACACACGTTTTACGACAATAGTCAATAATATTCCACTGGGTATGTAAGTTTAGTGAATAGTCAATGATATTCTACCGGGTATGTAAGTTTAGTGAATAGTCAATGATATTCTACTGGGTATGTAAGTTTAGTGAATAGTCAATGATGTTCTACAGGGTATGTAAGTTTAGTGAATAGTCAATGATATTCTACTGGGTATGTAAGTTTAGTGAATAGTCAATGATATTCTACTGGGTATGTAAGTTTAGTGAATAGTCAATGATATTCTACTGGGTATGTAAGTTTAGTGAATAGTCAATGATATTCTACTGGGTATGTAAGGTTAGTGAATAGTCAATGATATTCTACTGGGTATGTAAGGTTAGTGAATAGTCAATGATATTCTACTGGGTATACAAGTTTAGTGAATAGTCAATGATATTCTACTGGGTATGTAAGTTTGATGAATAGTCAATGATATTCTACAGGGTATGTAAGTTTAGTGAATAGTCAATGATATTTTACTGGGTATGTAAGTTTAGTGAATAGTCAATGATATTCTACTGGGTATGTAAGTTTAGTGAATAGTCAATGATATTCTACTGGGTATGTACGTTAAGTGAATAGTCAATGATATTCTACCGGGTATGTAAGTTTAGTGAACAGTCAATGATATTCTACTGGGTATGTAAGTTTAGTGAATAGTCAATGATATTCTACTGGGTATGTAAGTTTAGTGAATAGTCAATGATATTCTACTGGTTATACAAGTTTAGTGAATAGTCAATGATATTCTATTGGGTATGTAATTTTAGTGAACAGTCAATGATATTCTACTGGGTATGTAAGTTTAGTGAATAGTCAATGATATTCTACTGGGTATGTAAGTTTAGTGAATAGTCAATGATATTCTACTGGGCATGTAAGTTTGATGAATAGTCAATGATATTCTACAGGGTATGTAAGTTTAGTGAATAGTCAATGATATTCTACTGGGTATGTAAGTTTAGTTAATAGTCAATGATATTCTACTGGGTATGTAAGTTTAGTGAATAGTCAATGATATTCTACTGGGCATGTAAGTTTGATGAATAGTCAATGATATTCTACAGGGTATGTAAGTTCGGTGAATAGTCAATGATATTCTACTGGGTATGTAAGTTTAGTGGATAGTCAATTATATTCTACTGGGTAGGTAAGTTTAATGAATAGTCAATCAATCAATAGCCTTTAGCTCCCCAAAGAGCATACGCCTTCAACAAACACATGACAAGTCCATCTGTCACGTGCCATCAGTTCAAGTTCTTTCCACGTCTTCCTCATCATGTTCACTTCTGTCTCCAGTTCTCTTCTAAGAGTGTTTTTTAAAAAATCTACCTCTGCCTCTCTTTCTCTGGGGATTCCTTGCTGAAGTTTTTACAGTAACAGGATTTGTTACAGGATGGGTTAACCAGCCCCATGCCCAACCCTCCTTATCCGCTTTTTACGACTTGCATGGTAGGGTAAAATGTTATTATTCTTTGCTCCAGTTTCGGGTCCCGGTAACAAACAGGGGAGGTGTTTAGTGAATACGCTTTGCGCAATTAGGGACGCTTCTCAAGGAGTTCACTCGGCTGAAAAACATGTATCCAATTCATGTGATAAATATAACGCAAGGAAACACACCAAATGCTAGCAAACAAGGCATTGTGCGACAGCTACTGCATCAGTCTCATCCTTCATTAATATTTACAAAGTAACCGTGTTATCGTGTGAACAAAATCTATTTATACCTCATACCTCTTTACCTCAAAGTGATAACAGATGTTCCAAGGCGCTGTTTCAGATGATCAAGCTGCAGTGTTCTTATTTACATTTCTTTGTAAGCATTAACACTAATTTATTCAGAGAAGTGAAAACGATGACCCTGAGAAACTTCTGATCGATAAAGCGGGCATCTATGGTTACTTCAGATTCTGAAAACGATACCAGTGACTTACTTCAAATCGATGAAAATGTCCCTTGAATTTCCGTACTTGTTGGGATAATAACCCGCTCTATTCTTCTCAAAAGAATGGAAATAAATAAATTCTGGCCTAAAGTTACTGCGCGCCTTGAGGTCGAATGTGAGTCTTTAGAACTAACTCACAAGTAACAAACATTGTCAGGCTTGTAGAAGTCATAACGTAGAGCACGTCTCCAACCAACCTCCTTTCTTTTCCTACTCGAGATTTTTCAATGTCTTCTTTGTCCTATTTACGTCATTCAGCAGTTCGCTTCTCCTCGGGGTGTTAGCTCTCTCTCTCTCTCTCTCTCTCTCTCTCTCTCTCTCTCTCTCTCTCTCTCTCTCTCTCTCTCTCTCTCTCTCTCTCTCTCTCTCTCTATTTCTCTTATTCTGAGAATTCTAAAACAGCAACAACCTTGTAATGCTATCAACTTGTTTTATTAATGCGTTTTTCAGGATTTTAACGAACATTTATTTCTAGGGACAAAAACAAAGCGGGTGTTTTAGTAAATAAGTGGAAATAATAACATCGGTATTGAAAGTCATTTTATTCAAAGGTAATGTGTTTTAAACTTCTTTGTCTTCAAGTAACTATGCCAGCAGGAGTAGGAAAGCATGATTTTCCACATCCTCTTCTCTCCAGTGGGCCGCTGTGTAGTAAACGAACGAGGATTTCTGCACAATGGGCTTCAAATTAAACAATACTAAAATCTCCTACCATCAATGTAACAAGCCATCTGAAAAAACATTTTGTTTCCTTTCTGACAGTGAAAATCTCGCATGCTTAGGAAGAATAATAGTAAGAAACGAACAAGTAACCCGTCAAAAGATGACGGGGAAATAATTATGCTTTTTCCTGCTGCATGTCCTGATGACGTCACTAATTCTCATGGGGTCGCTACATCCCTTTCCATTCTATCTTAACTGGATCACCAAATCGACTACAACTTATCATAGCTTAGGGTCAATATTGAAAGCACGGCGACAAAATGGAAAGAGCTGCGTGCTCTTTTTTACTGGGTGTTCAATCTAGCTTTCACGGTGCAATGTGCGGCTTTTCTGTATTTTTTTTAAAACGCTGGAGTTATTTATCTGTCCATTCTTCGTTACATGATTTTTCACTTAAACCATTAGTAATGTGAGGATAGTAAAGTCAGAGGTGAAGAGCTGATTCATAGACCATAGATGCCGTAAATTTCATATGTCTATAACATACATGTAGGCAGTATTTTTTCCGAATTCCATATATTCTGAAACCTTAAAACATACAAATTTGTATCTCTAGAGAGCTCTGTACTTTAAAAGTAGATCCCTAAACCTTTGGCCTATAAAATGTCCGTGTATCAGGTGCGTCAAAGGGGGCCTCACGAAGACACAGCTACAACCGATCGACACCGATCGCTACTACACCCAATACTTGGAGTTTTTTGCATCAATATATCGCAATATAGTCAAAATGGTCCGAAATAAACCACGCGCCAAGAAGAGGAAAGTATACACCAGCCCACCAGCGCTGAACAATAACCATGAGTATAACAAAACCAGAAACAGCCACCCGGAGAGAACAGCCGACCCATCTTCAAACACTAAGAAGGAGGTGGAAGAGACAGCTCTACAACACAGACAGGTACAAGCACATGAGGAAGACAGAAGGGCAGAAAAGCAAGACGTCACCACCCAGCTTGCTGCTGATGAGAGGACAATAACATCAGAACTGAACGAGTTAGACCCAGAAGATATCGCGGAAACAATTATAGTCGCACTACGCAGAATTCGCAAAGACGGAGACGAGTTCCTTAGTCTCTTTCCAACATTACAAGAACCAATATTAGAAGTAGCTCCTGACGTACCGATAGCAGACACAGAGATACGCCGGAACTCAATGGAGAACAACTAAGTGTCCCACGGTGATCAGAAGATGCACAATGCCACACATAATCATGAGCAGACAGACGAGGAAAGGGTATCGAGCCTATAGACAATTGCACGGTGTTGCGTAGCATTATGTGTGTTGCGTATAAATATTCCGTGGATGATGTCACATTTGCCACACAATGTTGAGGGTGCTATATTTCATCTGCTTTCCAAAGGTATGATAATACTGGCACTTGCAGAGTAGTGTATCACCCTCAGACACCAGGGATGATGAGGCAGAGTAACATGGTGTCTTTAGTCTGGTTTAAGTGTGTGACGTAAGGAAAGAGTCAGATAGCTACAGTACCATACATGGACGTCACATCAGACCATACAACGTAGAAAGTCAATAAAGCTTTTAACAGCAGTGATGTTTTTTGGCTATATATATTGTGTACGCCACAATGACAAGATGCATGGACATCGTTATGCAGAAACATCACAGGTATAGTACAACAGTCATTGTATCATCGACGTAGTCAATTCAACAGGAACAGCAGACAGCATCAAAATAATGTAAATCATATGCCTTTTAGGATATCGTAATCAGCTGTACATGTAGTCAGGTAGTAAACTTCCCCTTTCCATAAGAGCTAGTAGATATCAACTAGGAGATTAAATCTAGTCTCCTATATTCGACCTCAACAAGACAGGCATGTCTTTTGAGCGTCACATTATCGTCCTCTATGTTCCTTAAACAGCAAAGGTATCAAACCTAGATCCATCGATAAAGTTCAGGAAGCAAATGGTCCTTAGGACAGGCATCAATCGATGCGTGACAATATAAGTGGATCGTGAGCTGAGCAAACTTGTCATATCATAGACTCTATAATGAGGCAGGCTAGGCAAAAGTCAACATCACAAGATGGCGATAAAGTTACTCAGCAAAAAAGGATTCAGTTACCTGTTCATCAGGAATTAAATCACATAAATCACATATGCCTCCAGGCATTTGGAATAACGTAGAGATATATCATCTCAAAAAAGAAGGAACAACAATGATGAGGACTCCTTCCTGAATAATCTAAGCGAAGACGTTAGCACACCGCTACGTCTCACCTTACCAGCATTTCTGCTCAGACTGACCTGGGCGGAAATCATTCAAACACTGCCACAAACAAAGACATGCGCAGAACACCCGAATCGAATACAACTCAGCTAATTTACGAAACAAAGAATGTTCTACGATGTTCGACTAAAGATTCGAACCTTAAAAGGAAATGACATCGCAAGTTGCCAACTGTTTCTAGGAAAACGCTCCATACATGGTTATGACTTAAAATCGCTCACACACAAATTATCAACAACCCTAGCTATCAAGATAAGACAACTTCCTGACGATGCTATCAAAATTAGACGACTGTAGAAATAAAAGTGACTACAATTCCATGAGTTACTTCCCATGCATTAAAAAATTGAATATAGTCAAAATGCATAGTCAGAATATATAGTCAGAATAAGTTGCGACAAGTTTAGCGCAACATTACCGCCACCTCCCGATTAAAAAAAAAATGTGCAACATTTTTTTTTTTAAATATCCAAGAGTAAAACCAAAAGCGGTTTAACAACGCACGAATTATGCGGGGATAACTAATTGCACTGCCTAATATGAGGCTAAATTGACACATAAAGTGTCTGGTGAGAATATTTCTCAACAGATAAAAAATCTTATTCAAAAAATATATATCGGGGAGGTGCCACCAACACACACTACGCTTGCATGAAAATACAATATAAATATGCAAGTTTATATCATTATAATCAAATAGCAGTGTCATACTCTAATACCGCTTAGAATGGATGTACACATCTGATATTGAATGTTAAATATTACATTATCTAAATGTTTAATAATATCATTACATAATGAAATTAAACATAAATGACGATCCAGGACACATCTCCTGTCGTTCCAAGGAAAGTGTACAATGTAGAACTCTCCATGTTTGACAACAGAAAGGTAGCTTCTCCGATCAACAATAACATGCTGAGAAAAAACAATCAATATAATTCTATTTAATAGCCATTAAGTTTCATACTATACAATACATTATTATGAACAATTTGTGGCCGAGTAAACTTTCGGCCCTTATATTAACTACTCAGTATTCTTCTTATATTAAAGATGGGAACAGAAGAAGATGATAACAAAGCACAATAGTATGTGTTCACCTAAAGTGAGGACAGTTGTGCTAATGTATTGTAGTAATATAGGTGTGTTATGGCTCTGTCGTATATCTAGAAATAGGACAGAAGTATTAGTTGGAGTCATGTGGGCATCTAGACAAAATGTCAGCCATCACATTATCCGCACCACGGATAGCTCGTGCCGTGAAGTGAAAAGGTTGAAGAGCTATAGCATATCGAGTGGATCTCGAACTCTTCAAATTCTTAGTCTGAATAGCTGTAAGAGCTTTCTGATCAGTCTCTAGAATGAAATATGCGCCCAGGAGGAATCTTTGTAGTTTGAGAATAGACCAAACCATAGCCAACAATTCACGGTCTAAAACCGAGTAGTTCCTCTCTGCCGCATTTAGTTTTCTAGAAATGTACATGACAGGATGCAGAGTTTCAGCATATTCCTGCATAAGTGCTGCTCCGATCCCAGTGGATGAAGCATCACTTCGAAGAACAAAAGTCCTATCAAGAGTAGGTAATCTTAGGATGGGAGGAGAAGAAAATATTTTCTTGATCTGGTCTAAGGAAGATTGACATTCCTGAGACCAACGAACCAGATTAGGCGACCCTTTCTTCAACAAAGTTGAGACAAGTGCCATGATCGAAGATAGATTCGGGATGAATCTCCCATAGAATTGAATTAGACCCAAGAGACTACGGACTTGTTTCTTCGTTTTAGGTACAGAGATGTTCAATATTTTCGAAGTATTGTGGTCTTCTGTCTTCAAGAGACCATGACCAACACGATGACCCAGGAAAGAGATTTCACCAAAACCAACATAGGCTTTAGAGGGTTTTGCTGTCAAATTAAACTCACGTAGAGTGGACAGTAGGTCATATAAACCCAAATAGTGATCTTCCCAGGAATCACCGAAGAGACAGATATCATCTAAGTATGCGATGACGTCTGAACGATGAGAAAGAATTCGACGCATCATGCGAACGAATGTAGCAGGGGCGTTCATAAGACCGAAAGGCATAACATTCCATTGAAATAGACCCCTAGGTGTTGAGAAAGCAGTAAGAGGTTTGGCATGATCTGCTAAAGGCACTTGCCAATAACCTTTTGACAAGTCAAGTTTAGTGAAGAATCTAGAATTAGAAAGTCTAATAAGTAGATCTTCTAGTAAAGGCATAGGTTCAGCATCGAACTTTGTGACTTGATTTAATTTGCGATAATCAACGCAAATTCGTATGTTCTTATCTTTCTTCCGAACAATAACCATGGAAGAAGAATATGGAGAAGTCGATGGTTCAATTATGTTTAATTGAATCATTTCATCCAATTCCTTTTCCACTTGTGACTGAAAGTGTATAGGGATAGGATAAGGCCTAACCCTAATAGGATTATTGTCGGTAAGAATTATGTCATGTTCTATGACATGCGTGTGACCAGGGATGTCGGTTAGAACATCCTTAAATGTCTGTAACATCGACGAGACTTGACGATGTTCATCAACAGAAAGATTAGGAGAAATGGAGACATCTTTCCAAGATTCCATGGAATGTAGTGGAACCACTGGAAGAGGAAGATCGACATCAGAAAAAACAGATTCCTCATCCTGTTTGACAGACAGGGATGAGTAATGACCATGAGGTACAGAAGAATCGTCCGTTGCCTGGAAAATAGGCAGCAAATAGTCTGGACGCTCATGAAATTCCGTGAGCATGTTGATATGGAAAGTTTTATGCTTTCCATCTATATCGACCACATAGTCAACATCGGAAATTCGTGAGACTATTGCATATGGACCTTTCCATGCAATCAGAAGTCTATTTTCCCTACTGGGGAGTAGGACGAATGCTTTGTCACCTGGACAAAGTTGTCGTAGACATCTGTTCTTGTTAGCAAACTGACTTGCTTTTTCTTTAGCAATTTCTGATGAAGCAGTCGCTAGTTTGCATGCATCAATGATCTTTTGCCTAAGAGCAATGACATACTCATATGAAGATTGAGTGTCATCACTAATATCATCGGCAGTGATGAGATCGTGTAATAAAGACATAGGGCCGCGCGGACGCGCGCCAAAGACAAGTTCAAAGGGAGAAAATCCTGTGTGTTCGTTTGGGACCTCTCTATAGGCAAAGAGAGCCGCGGGTAAAACCCTGTCCCAATCTTGAGGATGATCTTCAGTTATCTTACCAAGTAAAGTCTTGAGCGTTCTATTCAGACGCTCAACTAACCCATTAGACATAGGATGATAGATGCTACTGAGAGATCTTTTAATGTGTAAGGTAGACATTACTTGAGACATAGTATCAGATATGAGTTGAGTGCCATGGTCAGACAGTATTTCTCTGGGGAACCCCAAGCGAGAAAATATCAGCCAAAGAGCATCTGCGATATCTGTAGTAGATATGCTCTTTAGAGGGATAGCCTCTGGCGAACGTGTGCACATATCGACACATGTAAGGATAAACTGATGTCCTCTGGCCGACTTTATCTTAAAAGGGCCAATAATATCTATGGCCATTTTCTGAAATGGCCGAATAGGGATGTCAGCAGCCTGGATAGGCGCAGCATGTCGTGGTCCTCTAGATTTGACCTCCTGACATACCTGACATGATCGGCAGTATATACGAATGTCCTTGTTAACAAAGGGCCAAAAGAAAGCCGCAAGGACTCTCGACTTTGTACGGGAAAATCCCATGTGTCCAGCACATTGCGAGTCATGAGCATGTTGCAATATTTGCACTCTCATACTCTTGGGAACAAGAATTTGCGAATGTGCTGACGTAGCCGAGTCTTGTACCATACGTACAAGTACGCCGTTTTTCATTTCTATCCAAGATTTTCTTTGTGTATCCTTATTTGGATCACCTTTCTTCGCAAGAATGAAGAATTTTTTTTAGCGTCGGATCTTCTTCTTGTAATTTTATGAACGAGTCACGAGAAATAACCAAGGTACTATCTTGGCTATGAACTTCATTATCATTATTCAACGAAGTTTGTGGTGTTTGTAGAGCTTGTGCTCTTGTAACCACTGCATTGGTAGCTTGCATATTATCATCTTCCCAAGCAGCAATCTGCTGTGGGGTACATTCCCTAACTCCGTGAATACGACCAATAATAAGGTCCGCAATAGGATTAGGTAAGAGACAGGCATGCACATCTCCCGTAAAGAAAGGAGTGGCAATGTGAATTACAGCAGTAGGATATTTTTCTAGAGTGCCGCCAAATGTGACACATTTGATAACCCTTCCTGTCGCACAGGATGGATCTACAAGCGATTGTCTAACACCAATAGTGGTGCATCCGGAATCGAAAAGTAGTGAGACCGGAGTATTATTAACAAGACCCTTATGTAGGATTAGAGAACCTCTCCCGTCATGTGCAACCGAAGCAGGAAGAGCGGGGAGAGGGTGACCACAACTCAAAGTCGATATTGTAGTCGGTTCGAACAGAGTACTGCATTGGGGGCATTTGTTTGCTCTCCCAAAGTCAAAAGAAGAACAAGTGACAGCGTCAGAGTTTTTATTATCAGAAACCTGATTACAAGCTCCCTGAGATTCTTGTTGAACAGAGTTAGCCTGCTGATATCTCTTTTTTTTGTATTGAGATCTACCGCGACTACTATTACCTCTGAAGTTATCACTGTTGTTATTATCTCTGTAGTTATTAGTGTCTCTATTATAATTGTTATCCTGTTTCGAACTACAGTTTCCATGATTATTATCATGTCCACATTGATGTGAACATCTATTTGTTTGGTTTTGAGGTCTACGCGAGGAAAAACCTCTGTTACCATATCCTCTTCTGAAATGCCTAAAATTATTAGGTTGGAAGTAACGAGGACTGTCAGCTCGTCTCCAATTCTTCGAAGAAGAATCACCCTGAAATTGATTTCCATAATTTTGACCGTAACTACGGTTACTTTTCCTATCAAAATTTTGTTGGAATCTATGACTAGAATTTTGACCATAAGGTGCTGCCGAAGCAACTGGCATACCTTCTTTTACTTTAGCGTTACCAATGGTTACGTGAGGATGCGCAGTTATATACTGGCTACAGAAATCTTCCATTTCTTTTATTGTTTTAGGTTTACGTTCGTGAAGGAAAGCAAGGAAAGACTCATTAACAGAAGACATGACTTTGTCTCTAAGTATTAAGTCTATAAGTCCTTCATAAGTTTTTTTCTATCTTAGACAGCTCCACCCAACGTGAAAAAGTAAGACGTATCTTTGAAATGAATTCAGAGAATTGCATTCCAGTTTCTGGCAACATATTTTTAAATTGAAGACGGTAGCCGTCTTCGTCAAGTTGGTATTTCTTTAACAACATAGCCCTGACAACCTCATAGTTGTTCTTGTCAGGCTCATCTACCATGCTTAACATACTCAAAGCATCACCTCTAAGTATTTTGGACAAATGATAAACCTGCAGTGATTTATCTATGTTATGTACTTTATATGAAGTTTCAAATCTGTCCAGATAGAATGTTATATCGTCGATGGAAGCATTGAATGGTGGTAGATTAAGCTTGAAAGTGCTTGCATTAGTCTTATCTGAGACCTTATTTGCATCATTAGCATTACCCATGTTCATCACCTTTAATTTCTCAACTTCCAAAGCTAAGAGTTTTTCTTCATGCTCCATTTTGCTTTTCTCTCATCAGACTCTCTTTGTAACTTCCTTTCTTCAGCTTCAGCTTGTTTTTCTAATCTTTTATTTTCAGCCTCTTTTTCAAGTCTTTTATTTTCAGCCTCAAGTCTTTTATTTTCAGCCTCTATTTCAAGTCTTTTATTTTCAGCCTCTTTTTCAAGTCTTTTATTTTCAGCCTCAAGTCTTTTATTTTCAGACTCAATCTGTAGTCTCTTCTCTTCAGCTTTTGCTTCTGCTTCTCTTTTTTGTTTTTCCATTTCCATTTGGAATCTTTTTTCATCCACCTGCATCTGCAGTTTCTTTTGTTCAGCTTCCATTGCTTTATCATATTGAGTAGTTGCAAATTCTTCTAACTTATCACCAGTCTTCCCAAGCAATTTACCCTGCTCAATAAAGTGCTCAAATGTAGACATGATGAGTAATAATATGAGTCCACAACCTGAAATAATTAATTATCTTATTTCAAATTTAATTATAGCAAGTCTTAAAAATGAAGCACTTGCTTACTCACAACACTATATTATTATCCCAATCTTTGTGGGAAACAAGTCTTAGATCAAAGAACTTGTGTATAGACCTTGTTGAAATATCATCAATCAACTCTTGATCATAGGTGCACTTCCCATTCAATAGTGCACAATACTATTCATCATTTATTTATCATCAGTATAGTAGTGGTGCATCAGCATAATCCATTATCCAATCTGAATTAATTACTGTAAGTAATATTATTCATCATTTATTAATCATCAGTATAGTAGTAATGCATAAGCATAACCCACTATCAAATGTGAATTAACTACTATAAGTGTAACCAATGACTATGTAAACACAATCACAATGTAAACAATAACAATGTAAACATTACACTGTAAACAATACAATGTAAACAATACAATGTAAACAATAACAAAGGTTTAGCAACAATACGAAAACATTCGCAGAAATCAACAAAAAATAAAGCGAAAATTAAAGAAATATCACAAAAAATGTGATGATATCTACGAGAAGATAATACAAATACAAGACACCACAGTGTATAAACAAAAATGGTGTATGAAACTAAACAATAGGAAAGAGTAGGCTAGCAAATACAAACAAATCAAAACAAAACTAAAGAGTGCGAAAAATAACGAAAACAATACTAACACATGTCATCACAACTAACAAAAAATAGCAACAGAAGTCGCTTTGCAAATTCCAGTATCGGAAATTTGCACACCCTACAGAAAACGCTCACGATAGACGACCTCTATGACGTGGTATGATCTAAGGGAGACACCGCCCAACCGAAAACCCGCAGAAACATAAACATATAAATATAAATATACAAATAACATATAAACATATAACATGCAAACAAAAGAATGAGAAATACAGAAGACTCAGTAGAAGTATAAGGGCACAGTTCACAAACAAACAGGCCACTTAACTTATGGAACTCCAATCGTCAGTACAGCAAAAAACAGGTGGTAATCAGCATTCTAAGATCGAAGATCCAACGTTGATCACACATCTGAACTTGCATCAAACAGCTAAGACGATGGTTGAGACTTGAGCTTCTAAACAGTACAGGCAGTATACAGGTAGTGTAATTACGGCACTTGACCTTCTTATCCAGGAGTAAATTGCTTGAATCGGTACTTGGCCTTCTCAAGAACTCGTAGCAACCAGAACTTGGCCTTCTCAACAACTACAGCAACCTGGAACCTTGATAGCAGCAACTTGTGTTATCCGGCAATATATACAACGCCGGGTACTGTCAAATTTCTTGCTTTATGGCAAAACTGCAATTTCGACATTTATCGGGCAACGCCGAGTAGTCTCAGAATTCTTTATGTTGATGTCTTGAAAATGTTGAAATGTTGATATCATGTAGAATGAAGTGGGTAAGGGACCCCGTTTATGCTGGTACCAGACCAAACCAGCTTATGGCCACCAAATGTTGCGTAGCAAAATGTGTGTTGCGTATAAATGTTCCGTGGATGATGTCACATTTGCCACACAATGTTGAGGGTGCTATATTTCATCTGCTTTCCAAAGGTATGATAATACTGGCACTTGCAGAGTAGTGTATCACCCTCAGACACCAGGGATGATGAGGCAGAGTAACATGGTGTCTTTAGTCTGGTTTAAGTGTGTGACGTAAGGATAGAGTCAGATAGCTACAGTATCATACATGGACGTCACATCAGACCATACAACGTAGAAAGTCAATAAAGCTTTTAACAGCAGTGATGTTTTTTGGCTATATATATTGTGTACGCCACAATGACAAGATGCATGGACATCGTTATGCAGAAACATCACAGGTATAGTACAACAGTCATTGTATCATCGACGTAGTCAATTCAACAGGAACAGCAGACAGCATCAAAATAATGTAAATCATATGCCTTTTAGGATATCGTAATCAGCTGTACATGTAGTCAGGTAGTAAACTTCCCCTTTCCATAAGAGCTAGTAGATATCAACTAGGAGATTAAATCTAGTCTCCTATATTCGACCTCAACAAGACAGGCATGTCTTTTGAGCGTCACATTATCGTCCTCTATGTTCCTTAAACAGCAAAGGTATCAAACCTAGATCCATCGATAAAGTTCAGGAAGCAAATGGTCCTTAGAACAGGCATCAATCGATGCGTGACAATATAAGTGGATCGTGAGCTGAGCAAACTTGTCATATCATAGACTCTATAATGAGGCAGGCTAGGCAAAAGTCAACATCACAAGATGGCGATAAAGTTACTCAGCAAAAAAGGATTCAGTTACCTGTTCATCAGGAATTAAATCACATAAATCACATATGCCTCCAGGCATTTAGAATAACGTAGAGATATATCATCTCAAAAAAGAAGGAACAACAATGATGAGGACTCCTTCCTGAATAATCTAAGCGAAGACGTTAGCACACCGCTACGTCTCGCCTTACCAGCATTTCTGCTCAGACTGACCTGGGCGGAAATCATTCAAACACTGCCACAAACAAAGACATGCGCAGAACACCCGAATCGAATACAACTCAGCTAATTTACGAAACAAAGAATGTTCTACGATGTTCGACTAAAGATTCGAACCTTAAAAGGAAATGACATCGCAAGTTGCCAACTGTTTCTAGGAAAACGCTCCATACATGGTTATGACTTAAAATCGCTCACACACAAATTATCAACAACCCTAGCTATCAAGATAAGACAACTTCCTGACGATGCTATCAAGATTAGACGACTGTAGAAATAAAAGTGACTACAATTCCATGAGTTACTTCCCATGCATTAAAAAATTGAATATAGTCAAAACGCATAGTCAGAATATATAGTCAGAATAAGTTGCGACAAGTTTAGCGCAACACACGGCCAGTGGTGGCAGATGGGAGATGCCGCTCAGGCGGACTACAGAAAAGCACTCACAAGGAACTGGAACAAGACCGCAAAATAAAAATTACGCAGTTGTCTGGAGGAGAAGCCACCCTCACAGCACTCCAGGACGACAAAGTAATCAATGTCCTGGAGGATGTAGTAGGCAAAAGAGGCGTAATAAGTATCAGAAGGCACCAACAGGGAGTGACACTTGCCCTGAATGATACGGAAAAGACTAAATCGCTGATGACTGCTCTGGCGTCCGGGCCTAAAGATTTTCAGCTACCACACCGGATCAAAATCCATGCAGAAATCCGCATAGAATTCAAGAAAGTAGTCATCAAAGAGATCGACACCCCTTGTCAGACGCAGAGACCCTCAGCTGCATCCAGGCCGAAAACCCTCTGGCCAGAATCACACACGCCGAAAGGCTAAAGTCCTGGAATAAAGAAGTCTCCAGACTGATAATAGTGACTTTACAAGGGAAAACAGTTCCGGAAAGTATCACTATTCAGAATAGACCCCGAAGAACACATGCCTACATCCCGCCAGTGATGCAGTGTTCGAAGTGCTAGGGATTTTCACACACAAAGAACACGTGTAGAAAAGACACGGTCTGTAGATACTATGCGGGTAGCCACGAATACAAAGACTGCCCTAAGGCAAAAAAGACATCAACTACCAGGCGCCAAATAAAAATAGAAAATGTGCCAACTGCCTCGGAAATCACGGAGCACGATACCGTGGGTGTCCCGAATACCAACAACCAAGGCAAATAATTACAGTGGCCATTGGAAAGGGGGTATCGTACCAAGAGGCAAAAAACAGAGTGACGGCAAGTACTCTAGGTAATAAACGCCAAGACAGCCTAGCGGAACAGGTCAGACAGCTCACGACTGAGGTGAGAGATCTGAAACAACAACTGCAAAAAGAGAGAGAAAACCCTCAGCCACACAACAACAGAGCCTCAACTGCCAGATGTGAGGAAATCCCTGATAGCTCGGAAAGCGCGAAACAATTCATAAACGACATGAAAATAATACACCAAGACAATGAAAAGAATTCAGCAGCAGGTAGAAGAAGATGCCAGGAAGCTGATAGAGCTGAAAGAGGGAAACGAAGAACAACTCAAAAGAATAGAGGCAGAAAGAATAGCCATTGAGGAAACTACATCTAACACACGAGAAACTAAAATGAACGAACAATCAAACGAAGACGTCACCGATGAAATGCTAGAAAAGCTACTCCCCACAATAATAGAAAAAGCGTTACATCAGGTACAGGAGAAAAGGAAGACACAGGCAACAGAAACGAGGTGCAAAACACACAAACCACACAAGCCAGCTAGAAGTCCTTTTTAGGACTATCCCTCCTCAGGGCTGCCACCGAACGAGCGAGACTGGAGGCGAAATACACTATTGAACACCCCAAGATACCATGAACAGACAAAAACGAGAGGAATCAAGACAGTCAGCTAGTGGTTCTTCTTAGGACCAGTCCTTTTCATGACTAGCAACTGGCTAGCAACTAATAACCTAATGCACAATATACCCCAATTATAACCGCTTTGGTTGAACAGGGCATAATAGCAATATAGTCGACGAAAGAGAACGGAAAGAACGAATGCATCAAAGGAGTGTGAATTGTTGAATATCCTCTATTATTATGACATACTACATAATTTTCTAAAAGTATCCTATCCCGTCCTGTTCCTGTCCTGTCCCACAATATTTTTTCATGCACTCTGGAAATTATATAAAAGTTGTGCGCTTTTAGCCTTTGCACAAACTGCACGACGCTTAATATAGCGCACATCTTTTTTCTCCACCAAAGTTGAAGTTATACTTTAAATAATAAATATAAAACACATCGTAAAGGGTCAAAAATCTTCAATATATTTTATTGTCATTATTTATAATTTGTTGCTTAATTGTTTCACTTTGATACTAAATCAATTACGTCCCTGAAAAAAAACCAGCATTAACTTTTTCTCATCAAAGTTGCAGTGTGAAAATTACGTAAAAGTGGTGCGCTTATGACCATTGCACTAAATTGCACGACTCCTGAAATTACGCGCTTTTCTTGTTAATATTCTTCATTATGCACAATCAACATAAATGAAACAGTTTTAAAACAGGTCAATAGATTCAAATACCTGGGCATGGTAATTACATTGCGCAGATGATGCATCTCATTAGTGAAGAGTATAATTTTTTTGTTGTTGGATTTAATGATGAAAAATATCCCGTTCAACCTCTGATGGGTTATAATTAGTATATATTTTGTTTTCAATGACCTTCGTTTCTTATAAGTCATATGTATTACAAGAGGCGATAGCAGCATTCTGTAAAATGAAAGCAGCATTCTGTAAAATCAAATGTATTTTAAGCAATAACGCTTTCTCAGTACGACAGAGAGTTCTTCAGTCCTGTCACACGAAAGTGGATCATGGAAATTAGTAAACGAGTAGGAAATGCATCACGTGAGAGCCAAGCGATACCGCCCGTCCTTTCATCTTGAGACCTCAGTTTCCTGTGATTTTGGCTTTTGCCATGACAATCGTTTAATCATGTAGGTGTATACCTACTAGAACCAGTCTTTGCTCATGGCCAACTTTATGTAGCGCTCACGAGAGGAAGGAACCACACCAATCTTAAAGTATATATCCAGGACACAGTTTACTATGGCAAGATTTTAAAAGATACACGAAAATTGACGAGAAATGTTGTCGTAAAAGAACTATTAGTTAATTAGTCAATTTCCGGTCCATTAAATCAATATCACTTCTCTCCATGTCATTTAGGAAGGTTGCCCCATGGCTTCATATTTAATGCATCCATATAATTTTTACTACAAAGATCTGATGACGATGACCTGTAATAAAATCACCACAGTAGAAATAGTGACGTCTTCAGGACATGTAACAGAAAGAGCACACTATAATTTAAAACCCGTCAATTTTGACGGGTTTCTTACTAGTTCTATATATTTCTCTACATACAATACCAAAAACCTACCCTCTGTTCTGTACTTACTGTTCTTAGTCTTCTATCATTTACTAGACACAGTATTAAGGTCTTTGTCTTGTGTAGTCTGACCTATACTGTATAATAGGGGAACAACAGAAGTGATTGCGTCATTAATAGGCTGGACTGCCCATGGTAAATTTCAGGTGTTATGTGTTGCGGGTCGCACTAATGACCCGTCATCGAAGCATCATTTTTTGGTGATGCCTAGATGGCAGGGAGGATAGTGTGGTTCGCTTGCATAGCTTGGCGGGGTTGTCGCACGGAAGGTCCTGGGTTCGAGTCCTGGGTAAGCCACTCACGCCTGTTGTTTTTCTGTTGTCTAGTGTTCTACTTCTTTATTTCTTACGAGTGCCTGAAAACATATCTTTATGTTTGTCTAATATTTATTTACACTTTTTGTTGCAGTCTGGAAATTATATAAAAGTTGAGCGCTTCTGGACTTTGCACTAAACTGCATGACGCTTAATAGTGAGCATCTTTTTTGCACCAAATTTGCGTGGACATTTTAAATAATAAATAGAAAACACATATATAGTGTCAATAAATATACAATATTTGCAAAAATAATTTTTTTTTTCAAAAACTTTACAAAAATGGATAAAATATCTCCATTCAGAATCAACAAACTGAATTCTCTAGTCTTCTAAATGTGCTGCAGATGCTGAAAGGTTAAGACGTTTTCTTTAGTTCTTCCCCGTCATTATAGTGACGGGTATATTTACTAGTATATTGAGGTTACTGTAAATACCGAACAAACATCCGTGGACCACTGCTTTGTTGTCAATGAGGGCGGGGGTCGAATAGTATTGGTCAGGGCCGGCCTTATTAACTGCGGGACCCAATTAGGACCATTTTGATGGGGCTCTCTGGACTTAAGGTTATGTAACGTGAGATATCGGACTACGGGATATTACAATGTATTAAAATTAAAACAGTAGCTATATTTATTTAACTATTTTGAAATGAGCATCCGACTGGCAGAGTGGTCTCTCGCGGCATAGGTACCAGGTTCGAAACACGCTCTATCTGTTCATCTGTAAATGGGTACCTGGCTCTGCTCATGAGTTAGGGAAGTCAAAGGCAGCGATGAAGGGAACTTGTCGACCCACGTTTTGAGACTGGACCTAGTATATTGAAGTCTCTAACACTTCACTCCCCTACAGCAGATTCTGCTATGGGACTATCGTTTATATATTTTGACATAAAGCATGTTACAAGAAAACTAGACTTTATATAAGTCAAGTATATAAGACTTTATATAAGTCAAGTAAATAAGACTTTATATAAGTCAATATAAGACTTTATATAAGACTTCAATTTTGTCCAAGTTTAAATTGTGTACTTCTTCACATGGATAATATTGCAGGGCTGTTTAATAAATCTTGGAGAATGTTTTGTCAATAAATCAGATTTTATCAATTGTAATTTGCAAAAGCTCCTCTCCCCTAACGCCATTGTGACTGGAATTGTCAAAAATATGCGTCGTGCAATTAAAATATGTACATTTTCTCATTCACAGCGGGGAATTTCTGGATGATTTTCGAAGGCTTTCCAGTGTATGAAGACTGGAGAATTGGTTAGTATTTACATTTCCTCGTCCAGCATATGCCCATCTAAATATGTTTACTTTATTTACTTCATAATTTCTTTTTTTCTGAATTTTCGAACTATACTGCCTCTTTATATATCTAACTCTCTCTCTCTCTCTCTCTCTCTCTCTCTCTCTCTCTCTCTCTCTCTCTCTCTCTCTCTCTCTCTCTCTCTCTCTCTCTCTCTCTCTCTCTCTCTCTCTCTCTCTCTCTCTCTCTCTCTCTCTTTCTCTCGTATATATTTTTCTCTCCTCTCTCTCTCATCTATCTTTCTCTCCTCTCTCTCTCTCTCATCTATCTTTCTCTCTCTCTCTCTCTCTCTCTCTCTCTCTCTCTCTCTCTCTCACTCGTGAGATTAATTAGAAGAAGAGTAGGCGAAGATTAAACAGGAATGATGTAATATTCATCGATTTTATCTGAGTGTTTGATCGTGTGTAGGATCTTCCAATCCAGCCTGTTCTGTGTTCCGTATTTTTTCAAAGCTGGAGTTGGAATCCAGACTGTGGGGCGCTTTGGGAGTAGGGCCCGATTGGGCCAATTAGCTTAAATCGGACTAAGACTGGACCTGGTCATAAGGGTTAGCTATCTGTGTATAATACATATAATACTTTGTGAAGTCACCACCGATGAGATGAAGGCGCCTTAACTTCTCCTGTCCCCACTGCTTTTTTTAGTCAAAGGATATCGTAGACTCGTCGATGAAACGACGGAAGGTAAGGGGAAAACACCGTCACGTTGTCCAGGATATAGTCACGAATCCAAACAACCAACAATCAATTTGGGCATGTTACGAGAAGAATAAAGCAGGAATATATTATGACCATACTAAAGAATGAAGGTTTGGATTTTTTAAAGGACTATCTTCATTGCACACGGACAACTCCATCAGTGCTCCAATCTACTCCCTTAGATCACACAAAGAGGATTTCAGTACAGTGTACGAACTCCGCTGCACCGGCGAGAATCCCAATATGTGTATATAGGAATCACAAATTCTATAAATATTTTTGTTGTGGGTAGGTTTTTACATTTTAAATTTTGCCAGGGCAGCTGCCTGATAGGCCTACTCTTTGCGATTTCCAACTGCCGTGAGATTCTCAACGTGCGCAACTTGCACACGGGACCTCCTATTTTTTTGCCCTTATCCGAGAAGGCTAGGCATCCGATCTTACTACCCAGGAGACCAGGGGAGAGTATGACATCATTAGGACCACTGGTTCTGAAAAATTCTTTTCCAAAAATTATATTCCCTCAAACCCGGCACCTCTAGAACTCGAGGCGGACGCCATACCTGTTACACTCCGACCCCAAGATTGAAGGGGAAAAAAAAAGAGATAGAATACAACAAAGACAGAAGATGCTTACAAGTTTGATATCATGGTATGTAATAACGTCAATAACAGAATATTACCTATTCTGTTATTGACGTTATTACATACCATGATATCAAACTTTTAAACATCTTCTGTCTTTATTGTAGATGTCTATGTAGATTTCTTTCAGTACTGAGACAGGAATTTGTTGAGATATATGATTGCCTACGCCACCTGGCATGGCACTTGATGATGATGAGGAGAAGGAGTCCGAAGATGATGATGATGATATTTAAGTAAGAAGTGGCAGTTGCAGGCTGCAGCAGTAACTTTAGTAGCAAAACGTGTTGGTACTATTGATTTGTGACTGGATGCTGACAAAACATTAATGATAGAAAATGAACCAAAAAATTTTTTTTAAGTGCCAGACGAATGTGTGAACTTAAACTTTAAGTGGAAAAGCCTGTTTTCCCGTTAATTTGATATACGATTTTCCGGTGCGTCTCGTGGCCAAGAAAATACGGTAATTTTGATCTACGATATCGTGAACACAAAGTTACCTCGAGTCAGTGAATGTGTTTATCGCGAATTTACTTCAGATGATAAAGACAACATGATCAGACTGCATAAAAAAAGGCGAAGGATACGCTACAAAGAAGGCTTACATCAAGTTATGAAATTTACTGTCGACAATACAATCGTAAAAGAAAGAAAGATTTAAAATTAATTAAAGTTAAAAAAGTGTGACTGGTGGGAGTTGACACTGCACGATCAGTAACTCGTTTCTTTGTTTGTTCTCCAGAAGACAGTAAAGCATTGCTTGCATCCATTGTTGTGTTTCCTATTATTACAGAAGTTTTTTTCAAAAGTGCTTCAAAATGCACCAGAGTCGCAAAAGCTTAGGACAATAATAATGTAGTGGTGGTGTGTTAGGATGGACGTTTTAAGAAAGATGGTGACAATTATAATGATGACGATTACGACGAAGGCGATGATTCAAGGGGCGTAGCCTTAAAATTCGTGCTGGAAGTACCTTTATCCTTAACATTTCAAATTATACTGCGAAACGTCTCTATCACGCGATGATTTTTAATTAAAATATTGTACTACGAAATGTGGGGTGCATTATCAGGGGTTTATGTCACATAACGGTTTGTGCATGTATTTTTGTGCTCTCTCACACCTTCAGCTCCTCCGGCAGTATCATCTCTTTTGCTTCATTTCCCTCACCGATCATCTTATTATTTGGATTATTTGGCACATTTTACGCCCTACATTCTTTCTGTGACCTCTCCCAGACGGTTTACGTTACGCCAGGTGACTCGTGATAATTCCACGTTTATTGAACCGGTCAGCGAGCAATATTCTTAGCATGAAAAGCCGGCTCGCCACCTTTTGATACAGATGGCAAACGTGAAGAGAGATAGCGACTTTGACGTAACTCATTTCCGGGGCCAACAACAATAAGGCAATTAACACCTGGGTTGTGGTCTGTCTCCCTGAGAAGACCTTATTGTTTGTCTGAGCGGCCGGCGATCCTTTTGTTTGACTGACTGGAGAACGCACGATCACAGACGATAATGAGATAATCGTTTCACGGGACCATCCCTGTGTCAAGATTGTCCCAGATAATCTGTCTGACGAGTCACTATTTGAAGGTAGCATCTGGACATCAAATCGGTTCCCAGATTTGTTGTGAGTTGGCGGAAATAGTACCGCATGATTTGAAAGAGGTCACGCGTTGGAATATTAAATGTAATATTTTAAACACGCGGGGGAGATTATGAATTTAAACACCCCTACCCACATAGTGCAAAAGAGCTTACGATTGGATTGAAGTGTGAGCTGGAATAAACATTGAATTTCATTGGAAATTTCGGCGGAAGTACCATCTGTGTTTTGAACTGAGAATGAGAGATATAATCTAGTGAAATCAGAGACACAGAACTCAAAGAGAATGCATCGCATCGTCAAACGAACAACTCCCAGAAGCTAGTGAGACATCGGACTTACAATTCCATACTTATAAGTGACAAATCGAGTATTTGGGGTACTTTGAAAACTTGCAAGTAAACCCGCCGTTATAAATACGAAGTCTGGGAACGTAAAGGGACCAGGACTTTAAATATTAGGACTGGATACCTAAGGAATTGGATTAACCGTCGTAAGAAAAACATTCCCAGACCAAGTGTTTCGCAGATTCACCCGTCAAAATTTCCAGACCATGTGATTCGAGAACATATAACCTAAATTGCTCGTGTCCATTCTAAACTGTGCGAGGAAATTGTCTATAACCCAACTGGGCTACATTGTGAGCATTTCATTTACAAATGTGAATTTGACATGTTTTCTTGCTAAGTGGTTAAAAATGAGGCTGGCAACCTCAACATACGAAAATAGTATATTCATCAACTACTATAGCAAGCGCTGGTTATTTCTTCTAGCTAGTCGTGCGGAAAACCGACAGCAGAGATGACCCCAGACTCCGAATGGAGCAGTGATGACTGTCGCAGAGAGATTTATGATTAATAAATTTCTATATCTTTTCTTTGTTCTACCCGTGTCTTCTACTTTATTATCGCTATTTTATCCTTTCTTTTTTTCGCATTCGTTTGATTGTGAAAATAAAACTCTCCCATTCATACCTTCGCCTGTCTCTTTTCTTATGTAGAAACGCATTTTTATTGATGTTAAGCTAAGTTCGTGAGTAGACCGAATAGTGTGAAATTCGTTCTCGACAGACATGATGGCAGACATATCGTCTAACATTTTCATCTGACACGGCGCTCTACGGTTAAGATTCTCGGTGATGGGTGTGAAAGGCGCCAACATGCATAGCTCGGGAAGGACCATAGGTAGCGGCAGGTGTGAAACGAGCACTGGCAGTTTTATTGCCAGACGTCTGAGTTAATGTAGGTGTTAAGACGGGAACTATTTCGGGTTTTCGAGAAGTGGGAAATCATTCCTTTTCATAAGATATAAACCCCAGTAGTTAGACTTCATTCATTCAGTACTCCTAAGTTCCAGTAGACGGATCGCTCGTGCTAGAGCATAAGCTTGTATAGCGAAGTTCTTAATTTTCTCGTCAATTTTTGCCGAGCTTCTAGAATACCGATATAAGTGAATAATTCTAGTTTCGTGGTGATCGCCGTAGTTCTGTTTGGAGGTAATATTATATATCTAGTATTTTGTGAGTGATTTAAGTGGTAAATCGTCTATTGTATTTTCACTAGTTAGATTTCTGTGCAGAGGGATTAAATTATAAGTCTGTTATATTCTCTAGTTACTGCGTTACAGTGGAAAGCAGAATAAATTATTATTTCTAGCTTAAACTCATGCAGCTGTAAAAAAATTTAACTAAATTGCTAGTAATCAGTCGAGAATATTTTAAACTAACTTATAACTGCACTGATTCATCATTGAGTATTGACGAAATACGTATGTTTTTCTAATTCATGATGATTGATTTTTTATGAATATTATATTTTACGCGATGATAGGAGGTGTGTATAATATTGTGGTTAAGTATTTTGTACTTTCATCTTCCTTACACAGTTTTGGGTTAGCCCACCTTTTACCAGCGGTTTTAGTACAACTGAGAGAAGAAACATTTTTTATCTTTAATCATGTGGGTCTACAAGTTAACACCTGTCTGGCAGTGTGTTTGCCTCCAGAAATAGACAGAGTACAAATCTCACTAACGGTTTTTAAAGACTAAATGCCTATACTGGGCCTATTGATCCAGATCATATTTCTTCACAAACTCTCATGTACATGCAGCCCTGTGGCGAGAAAAATTACAAATCATTAACATTCCGATATTCTTGACTATTTGTGGTGTGACCAATAATTATCTATTGAGAGAAGTTACCAACCGGTCATTTTCCTAAATAAGGGAAACCTCGTGATTCTGACACTGTGTGCCCTTCTTCTTCTTCTTCCATCCTTAGCCACCAACCGGCAAAGCAGTATGTGGCCAGTACGCCTAGTGGCGTCTTAGGGCAACAACATATTGATCAATCTATCGCTGTTTCCACCACGCCTAGTGGCGTCAACTGTGTGCCCGCTTAAGTCTAATTCTTACCTGAACTGAGTAAATTGACACTAACTTAAATCTGAAAAAGAAAACTATCGCATGAAGAGGACGCTCCCCGGACCCATTGGATGAAACCAAAATCTGCAGAGCTGGGACCCGCTTCATCAAAAAGACAGACAGATTAAATGGTGTGTGTCTACTAACGTGCGCCAGACGGCGAACACCAGCAAGATTTTAGGTAAGAAAAGTGAGACAGGGGCCCCTGCTGAAAGAACAGAGTGAAAGCAGACTGAGTGATTCTTTTATTATATGATTGTGCACCCACAATTTTTTGTAATTTCATTTATGCAAATTGTTGCTAAATGCGGGTTTTCCTCGCTTAGGATAGATTAGGGTATACATTCTGTTCTCAACTTTAGAGGGAAATCTGAGACTATAGTGTATATATCCGTGAATCTTTGGGGCTATCTCTTTTCTTCTAACAGGATCGTGGGCTAAACATTGAGGGAAAAGATTACACCTATGGGTCTATTATATTTGTAGTAATTCATTACCTTATATGTATTTTTTATGCTTGTGATTAACATTTATGTGTTGTGGTAAATTTTCCTTATGTTAATAAATTTACATAAACTTTATTCAAGCGTGTCGGTCAGCTCGTTCCAAAATATCTATATTCCATTGTTATAGTTTTTCCACGTCTGTGCGTCTGACTGTCGTCACTTATGTGTGTGTGTATGTGAGTGGAGATATATATTAATATATATTATAATAGACTGTCTGACTCCTCTAGATCTGTTGTAGAAGATAGGCTGAAAGAGAGAAGATTCTCGATTTCAGGGACAGACTCTATTAACTTCTACCATCTCACTCGTGGAAATCTATTTCTATTATTATCTCTCACTGTTGCTATCGCTTATTCTAATCTATTCAGAAGGGACCAACCCAAGTCTTAATTCCCCTATCAAAAATCTACGACAATGACTGATGATTACATCACATTTGCCTAAAGTGTATAATATTTTGTGAGATATATGCACTTTGTTAATTGTACAACTCATTATTCGCACCATCCAGACACATTTTCCCAGTTAATACCCCAGAGGAATATGGTGATTTTAATCATCTGCCCTAAGCTACACTGTGTTCTCGGGAATTTAACTTTTCTGAGAGATTAACATTGGTGGGTGGACACCGAGAATGCGCCTGTTAATTGGCAGCCCACAAATGTACTTAGCAGAGACATTTGTTTTCTATTTTGTCTAAAAGGTTAGTGGAACGAAGCTAGTCGTGAGTGAAACGCAGGGAATCAACACCAACCGCCTAAATTGGAGAACTGACGAAAAAACACCAGCTGCAGGACCCCTTATATCACTCAAGTGCTTATAAAAAGGCACCAGCAACCGAACATAATTTTCTGAACTATATCCTCACCCTAAATCTCCGTGAAGAGAAAATTTGATTCCAATATATAATTCACCAGCATTTCATTTATTTTAAACTGTTAATTCTAATTGATTATTAAATTTGTTACCTGTTGTTTTAAAACAAAACAATAGTTGTTTATTCAGTTATTACATGCATGAAAGTAAACGTATGAGCCAGAATATTTTGTATATACTTGTATGTATATATATATATATATATATATATATATATATATATATATATATATATATATATATATAGATATATCTATATATATATATATATATATATATATATATATATATATATACCTCTAAACAGAGCTATACCATTATAAGAGGAAATTCGCTGAATCAACTCAGCTGGGGGCTTGAATGGGCTAAAAACCATTGCTTAAATCCACCACAAAAGGCGACGTACAGATATAAGTTAACAAATGGTTATCACTAAGCAGCATTGTTCTTTACTGAATTATCTTGTGAAAGCTACGTTAAGGTAGAAGCGTCATTACTTTTCTATCTACATCTCTGAAAAGTAATCTTGTGCGAAGGTAGACACCTTTGACGACCCATTTAGATACTTTTGAGAATCCGTGACAGTTTATTACAACTCCTTTAGCCTGCGCTTCAATCAAAGTTCTATCATGCATACATAAAAATCAATAAAAACTTCTAACATTATTCATGTCTTATTTGTTGATATCTTCTTTTTTGTCGTTTACTTTCAGACGTCGACTTGAATAAAAAACGCTTATTAGGAAAGATAACAATAGATGGGTTTACGGTTGAAAACATAACAGTACCCAGACAGCACATCTTCGAAACAGGAGGTAGAAAATACATATTTTGAACGCAGCCACGTAGCTCCTTTAAATTGGGATATTTGGGTTCCTTAGGGCTTGCTGACAAAGAATATGTAAAACGTTACGCAAATAGTCCAGGAATTAATAAATTATAACCAAAATAAAATAGTGGGGATGCCTGACAACATGGTATCATTTCTGCTCATAAAATTTTTTTATAACGTGTTTGAAAAAACCTTACGTTACAGAAATAGGCTACCATGTAAACTCCAAATTGATTGGAGCGCAACAAATGAAAGACTAACCACGATTGGTCGGGCTATAAATACTATCTTTCGTTGTTAGGGGAGACGGGGAAAGGTAACATTTTTTTCAAACACTTGTCGAAACGGGGCCTCATTGGCTAGACTCGCTGATATAATCACTTAGGAGCGTTAGTTCGAAACCACTTGTTTAAATAAGCTTGATAGAGCGACAGTGCGTTGAAGCCAGCTCACATTTTTGCTAAAATAAAAGCCTGGAACATAAGCAGATGGGAATTTGTGCCAGTAAATGTGCCAGAATTCATTGCTAATCAACGTATCTGTGTTTATTTCCATGAAATTGTGGTAAGCTTGAACCATTCAGTATCTTTTAATGAAAATTGAATGTAAATTGTTAATTTATGCCTGTATATATATGTGTAGTTCAGTGGCAAACAGGAGATAAAGCCTATAATGCTCCAGCCTGAACAGAGGGTGTCGGAGGGAAGTAAAACGGCATGGAATGGCCAAATAGTACACTGACACCTGGATGATTGATTAGACAGAAATAATGCTGAAAGTGCAGAGGCGTGGTAACCATTAAGGAGGTAAATACTGGTATAAAGTATTTCAGATGAAGCTGACAGTTGGCCTAACGCTCTGAACTCAATGTTTGTGTTGTATTGTGTTCAGTGTAGAACTAGAGTATCAATTAGTTATGAAGTAGAAGGTACATCCTTCTTGATTTCAGGGACCGTGGTCTTGATGGTAGTGAGCAGCACCTGGTCAGAGCTTTGCTGAATCCAGAGTCGGACAGCATACTCCTTGGTCTTTTAGCTATCAGTAAGGTGTCTCCAGAGCCCAGAGGAGAATTCGAGCAGAGGAGTCCTTTCCTGCCGCCATCACGCAAGATAAGCTGATTTGGCCAGCTGAGCTCAACATTATGTCCCCTCATCTTGAAATGACTTTATAAAAATAACATTCAGAGGGGAATTTACTTGTCTTAATATCAGGAACTGAGAACATCTCCAATACTAGTCCCTAAAGACAAACTATTGAAGTCATGATGACAAATACCAACAGAGCTTGAACAAAACAAAACCAGTATTACCTCATTTTACTACTACACAACTGACACACATAGCACATTTGTAATAATATATGTCACTACAATATTCATATTAAATACATTCTGTACATAACTTGTAATTTAAATTGATTGTGATTCCTGGTTCCCTTGTAGTTGAATCAGGACACATATTCATTCATGCCAGTAATGAATACATATTGTTATTTGAAAGTTATCAGTGCCTCCTTTAAGATATTCTCATAGAGTGTTATATGTATGTGAGTGTCACAGTGTTGTCAAGAGTAGTGGATTAAATTAAATTGTTTATCTGTCTGTTGTTGTGACTTACACTTCATCATACACATACCCTAGACACATAACGTAGTCATCACACTATTGCAGAATAATTCTGACTGAGATATATAGATATGTGGTAGCAAGTAAGGTTATCTATAATACACTACTCTTAATAGATATATATACCTTCACAGCTGATCTCAGTCAGTACACTAAGTCCCCTATAAATATTTATAACATCCCACTTCACCACATATATTGGGGTCTCGCTCTTGGGATTTTGAATCTTTCCCTATTAAAAATATTGGGGGTAATTCACTTCAGGGAATATAAGAATTAAAAGGTATCCTTGGGTGGAATTAAATAAGGTTGAGCTCACGGTGCCTGTGTTGTCCATTAAATATATTTAGAGATTAAATTGTTGGTTAGACATTGTAGAAATTTACCTGATAGACAATGGCGGACCTGGCCAAGTTTCGATCTGATGCTGTTCAGACTGCAAAAGAGTTAGGATTAGATGGGCAAGTTATGGTTGCCTATGTCACGACGGAATGTGACAAATTTATTGAACGCGAAGAAAGAAGATTAGAAAAAGAAGCCGAAAGAAGGTTAGAGGCTGAAAGGGAAATTAAGAAGTTACAGTTTGAAGCTGAGGCTGAGACTAAGAGGTTGCAGATTGAGGCTGACAAAGAGGCTAAGAAATTGGAAGCAGAAAGAGAAGAGAAGAAAGTAGCTGCAGAAGAAAGAAGATTGACTGCAGAAAGAGCAGAGAAGAGATTAGCTGCAGAGAGGGAAGCAGAAAAGGAGGAGAAGAGATTACAAAGGGAACATGAGTTACGACTAAGGGAGTTTGAGTTTCAAGGCCATGCTCCTGAAAATGGTGCCAGTCCATTTGCCTCTGATGCTACGGTTACTCAGGGAGCCTCAACCTCAGCTATGAACTTTCATTTAGATCATTTTGTTGAGAAAGACGATGATATTGAGAGCTATATAAATAGGTATGAACTATTAGCTACCACGTATGGGTTAGAGAGAGAAAGGTGGAGCTTAAAGTTATCTCAGGGACTTCGTGGGGCAGCTTATGAAGTTTTTGCAAAAATGAGCAGAGGTGATCAGGAAAATTATGACATGCTAAAGCAGGCTCTTTTGTTAAGGTATGAAAAGAATGCAGAATTTTATAGGAAAAAATTTAGGAATGCTAAACTACTGTCAGGTGAAACCTATCACCAGTTCTCTGCACGAATAGAGACATACTGGGAGAAATGGACTTCTCTGGGGAAAACCCAAGATCTTAAGGAAATGGTCCTTATAGAGCAATTAAGAGAGTCCATGGCTCCAGACCTGAGAAAGTTTCTCATGGAACAAGGTGCAGAGAGGCTGGATGAGTTGCTAAATGTTGCTGAAAGGTATCAAGCAGCTCAAGCAGAGGTAACAGGTAATAAAAAGAAACAAGTGGATAACTTTAGGGCACCACAGAACTTTAATAAATTTGATCCTAAGGATCAAAATAAAGGTAAGCACCAATTTGATAGGCCACGGTATGAAAATAAAAAATAAATTCCCACAATTCGATGAAAGGAAATATGATGAAAGAAAATCTTTCAACCAAGGAAAAAAGGTGGTGTAAAAATTGTAAGATGAACAATCATGACACTGACCATTGTAGAAGGAAACCTCCTCATTTTGCTGCTATGACATCGGGGAAAAAGGAAAAGAAGGGCAAACCTGACGAATTACAGGAACCATACCACCCCCCCAGTGTGTGAAGATGTCATCTGTAATGGTGTCACTATAAGATGTTTATATGATACCGGTTTAGATTACGATTCCGTTGTGAGTTCTCACCTGGTGCAGGCCGATCAATACACCACAGAAACAGTGGAGATTCAAACTGCAACCAAGGATGTAGCTACCATGACACTTCCCGTCGCCCGAATAAAAGTGAAAACGCGATATGTGGAAGGAATCATAAAAGCAGCAGTGATAAATGAGCCAATCTACCCTCTAATATTGGGGTGTAGATATGTCTTCTTGGGGAATCCCAAGAGACCTGTGATATTGGCAACAGTGCAGACCAGATCACAGTCAAAGAAGGAGGAGGATAATCCCATAAATACTCACCCAGATGAGATGAGGAAGGCACAGGCTGAGGACAAAACACTCAAGCCATGTTTCAAGAAGTTGCCCAAATCTCATACACCTCCAGGCAAGGGAGAGTTTTATATGAAGAACAAACTGATATATAGGAAGGCTGGATCTGAATCCAATGGTCACGGACAGCTGGTCCTTCCCACTTCATATAGGACTAAAGTGTTGGAACTAGGGCATGCGATTCCCTTCAGTGGTCATTTGGGAATCAGCGCAACAGGACAGCGAATAGCTTGTCACTATTTCTGGCCAGGAATAACTGAAGATATCAAACGATATGTAAAATCCTGTCCAGAGTGCCAACGAGTAGCACCTAAACATTGGACTGCACCAGCAACTCTGGGGGAAATGCCCATAGTGGGAACACCCTTTGAGAGAGTTGCCGTGGATCTTGTGGGACCTCTCACCCGAACCAAGAGAAGGAACAGCTACATTCTGACTCTGGTGGACACTTGTTCTATGTGGGGAGAGGCAGTAGCCCTGTCATCGATTGATTCAAAACATGTGGCAGAGGCATTGCTCACAATTTTCACAAGGTTAGGCTTTCCCAATCAAATCTTGACTGATAATGGCTCTCAGTTCAAGGGGAAACTAACTGAAGAAGTTTTCAGGATCTTCCAGGCCAAACACTTCCATTGTAGTGTGTATCATCCCCAAGGGAACGGCCAAGTGGAAAGATTTAACGGCACATTGATGTCGATCCTGAGAAAGTTGGCACACGAAAAACCAGATACATGGGACCAGTACCTGCACGCCGCCCTCTTTGCTTATCGGGAGGTACCCCATAGTTCAACCGGTATGGCCCCGGCAACATTATTGTTTGGAAGGCCAATAAAAGGTCCACTTGAAGCTTTGTTAAGAACGTGGACTGATGAAAAGGCAGAGGAAAACATTACATCTTCATACCAATATGTGAATGAGCTGACCACTCGGTTAAAAACTGGCTGGAAACTTGCCAATGAAAATTTGAAACAAGCCAGGAAGAAACATGCTGCCTATTATAACAGGAAGGCGAAAGACAGAAATTTGGCTGTGGGAGAGAAAGTACTGCTTCTTTTGCCCGGGAGTCAGAATAAGTTACAGATTGGATGGCAAGGTCCATATACAGTTCTAGAGAAGGTGTCTAGAACAAATTATAAGATAGATAAGAAGGGGAAAGAAAAAAATCTATCATGTGAATCTCCTGAAGAAATATTGGGAAAGAGAACATCAGGAAGAGACACACTTGTTGACCTTGTCCATCGCCATGGAGATGAAAAAGGAACCACTTTCATCATTTGAATATCCATTACACCCCTGTGAGACAGCAGCACAGGTGAAAATCAGTACACATTTAACGAAAACTCAGAAAGAGAAAGTGCAACAGGTTCTAAATAATCATGCAGAGGTGTTAACAGACCGACCAGGGCATACAAACCTATTGGAATATGATATGAAACTCATAGACTCCACACCTGTCTGTATGAAACCATATTCGATTCCGTTTGCTAAGGAAAAAGCTTTGAAGGAAGAGATAGACTATCTATTGAAGGAAGGAATTATTTCGCACAGTGAGTCTTCGTATAGTTCCGGTGTTGTACTCTTAAGGAAGCCCTCTGGAGAACATAGACTCTGTATAGATTACAGGAGACTGAATGCTATTACAGAAGGACAGGTGGATCCATTGCCGGATACAAATCAGCTGTTTGCCAGACTAAATAAAGCTAAATATTTCTCAAAAGTGGATCTGAGTAAAGGATATTATCAGATTCCAGTAAAGCCTGAGGTTAGACCATACCTAGCTTTTAGTACCTCAGAAGGACACTATGAGTTTAATAGATTGCCATTTGGATTGAAGAATGCGCCTAGTGTCTTCTCTAGAATGATGAGAAAATTATTGGATCCTCTGAATAATCCCTGTATAACAAATGTTATGGATGATATCCTTATAGCAACAGAAACATTTGAGGAACACATTGACTCTCTGAACATGCTGTTTGATCGACTTAGGGAGGCAAATTTAACAGCCCGACCAACCAAATGTTGCGTTGGATGTAAAGAATTGGAATTTTTGGGACACACAGTTTATCAGGGAAACATGACCCCTGACCCAAAGAATTTAGAGAAACTACAGAAAGCCCCGAGACCACAAACCAAGAAGGACGTGAGATCCTTTGTCTCATTATGTGGTTTCTACCAGAAGTATATCAAAAACTTTAATTCCATATGTGCACCTTTAACGGAATTGACACGTAAAGGACATCCAGATCGCATTACATGGACACCACAATGTGAAATGACTTACCAAGAATTGAAGGAAAAGCTCACAAGTAAACCCATTTTGAAATTACCTGACTTAAGTCAAGAATTCATAGTAAGGACGGATGCAAGTAATATTGGGTTAGGTGCAACTCTACTACAGAAATCAGATGCATTGGATGGGGAATTAAGCCCAGTGGCATATGCTAGCAGAAAGTTGAATAAAGCTGAAATCAATACTCAACTAGCGAAAAAGAATGTCTTGCAGTAATATGGGCAATAAAGAAATTCAATATTTATCTATATGGGAAGGCATTTAAGTTGCAAACAGACCACAAACCTTATCGTTTCTAGCACAGGCTAGGCATGAGAACTCTAGGTTACTCCGATGGTCTTTACTTTTGGCTCCATATAATTTTAGCATTGAGTATATATCTGGAAAAACCAATTTGGGAGCGGATTTTTTAAGCCGCCATCCGTGTGATGAGAATCACCGTAAACCCCAGAAATAATAATAAATTTCTCTATGTGTATATAGAATAAAGGACTGACATATAATGTCTGTTTTAAGAGGGGAGGTGTCGTGGAATATTCTAATCCACATATATAAATTATTAGGTAAATATGAAGCCTAACAAATAAAATTAATAAAGAGAAGAGCAATGGAAAAATAACAGTGCTGTCACAAGGAATGTACTCGAAATCCCCCTTGTTTTCTGCTTCGTCTGCAAATTGTAACGCTTTCACGTTGATAGTAAAGCTTACTGTATTATTACCCGCCTTCTTCAATGAAACGTGTGCTGTATTTCTTGGAAAAAACATTGAGAGGCCCTGCGTAATGACCTAAATTAATCCTAACATTAATTATACTGCGTTACCAAAACGAAAGACAGATGGACAAAAGGATAGCGGGAAGGGAGAGGCAGAAAGCCGAACACTAAACACGCTTCGCGCGATACACAAATGCTGCCATCACGCGTGTAAGACTACATGCACTAACTTTTTTTTCAGACGGACAGTGATAAAATACATTACCCATCCCAGAGTTAGGTTTATAAATCATAAAATACGCTTATTAGGAAAGATAACAATAGATGGGTTTACGGTTGAAAACATAACAGTACCCAGACAGCACATCTTCGAAACAGGAGGTAGAAAATACATATTTTGAACGCAGCCACGTAGCTCCTTTAAATTGGGATATTTGGGTTCCTTAGGGCTTGCTGACAAAGAATATGTAAAACGTTACGCAAATAGTCCAGGAATTAATAAATTATACCCAAAATAAAATAGTGAGGATGCCTGACAGCATGAAATCATTTCTGCTCATAAAATTTTTTTATAACGTGTTTGAAAAAAAAACCTTGCGTTACAGAAATAGCCTACCATGTAAACTCCAAATTGATTGGAGCGCAACAAATGAAAGACTGACCACGATTGGTCGGGCTATAAATACTATCTTTCGTTGTTAGGGGAGACGGGGAAAGGTAACATTTTTTTCAAACACTTGTCGAAACGGGGCCTCATTGGCTAGACTCGCTGATATAATCACTTAGGAGCGTTAGTTCGAAACCACTTGTTTAAATAAGCTTGATAGAGCGACAGTGCGTTGAAGCCAGCTCACATTTTTGCTAAAATAAAAGCCTGGAACATAAGCAGATGGGAATTTGTGCCAGTAATTGTGCCAGAATTCATTGCTAATCAACGTATCTGTGTTTATTTCCATGAAATTGTGGTAAGCTTGAACAATTCAGTATCTTTTAATGAAAATTGAATGTAAATTGTTAATTTATGCCTGTATATATATGTGTAGTTCAGTGGCAAACAGGAGATAAAGCCTATAATGCTCCAGCCTGAAAAGAGGGTGTCGGAGGGAAGTAAAACGGCATGGAATGGCCAAATAGTACACTGACACCTGGATGATTGATTAGACAGAAATAATGCTGGAAGTGCAGAGGCGTGGTAACCATTAAGGAGGTAAATACTGGTATAAAGTATTTCAGATGAAGCTGACAGTTGGCCTAACGCTCTGAACTCAATGTTTGTGTTGTATTGTGTTCAGTGTAGAACTAGAGTATCAATTAGTTATGAAGTAGAAGGTATATCCTTCTTGTTTTCAGGGACCGTGGTCTTGATGGTACTGAGCAGCACCTGGTCAGAGCTTTGCTGAATCCAGAGTCGGACAGCATACTCCTTGGTCTTTTTAGCTATCAGTGAGGTGTCTCCAGAGCCCAGAGGAGAATTCGAGCAGAGGAGTCCTTTCCTGCCGCCATCACTCAAGATAAGCTGATTTGGCCAGCTGAGCTCAACATTATGTCCCCTCATCTTGAAATGACTTTGTAAAAATAACCTTAAGAGGGGAATTTACTTGTCTTAATATCAGGAACTGAGAACATCTCCAATACTAGTCCCTAAAGACAAACTATTGAAGTCATGATGACAAATACCAACAGAGCTTGAACAAAACAAAACCAGTATTACCTCATATTACCACTACACAACTGACACACATAGGATATTTTTAATAATATATGTCACTACAATATTCATATTAATAAATTCTGTATATATACTTGTAATTTAAATTGCTTGTGATTCCTGGTTCCCTTTGTAGTTGAATCAGGACACATATTCATTCATGCCAGTAATGAATACATATTGTTATTTGAAAAGTTATCAGTGACTCTTTTAAGATATCCTTATAGAGTGTTATATGTATGTGAGTGTCACAGTGTTGTCAAGAGTAGTGGATTAAATTTAATTGTTTATCTGTCTGTTGTTGTTTTGACTTACACTTCATCCTACACATACCCTAGACACATAACGTAGTCATCACACTATTGCAGAATAATTCTGACTGAGATATATAGATATGTGGTAGCAAGTAAGGTTATCTATAATTCACTACTCTTAATAGATATAGATACCTTCACAGCTGATCTCAGTCAGTACACTAAGTCCCCTATAAATATTTATAACATCCCACTTCACCACACCCTCACATGTTGGGCACCTTTGAAGTAGATGCTCAGTCATCATTTTATTGGTGCCCCAGTTACACTCATCAGTAGTTCATAATTTTAAGTTGTTGAATAGATGGTATCCCAGTCTGCTGTGGCCTATGCGAAGTCTGAACATTACTACTTGTTCACTTCATCATCAACTAATATCAACATTTGTTGATATTAGATCTACTTAACTTTTGGTTTCCTCAAAATGTGTCATATCCACAACCAGCGTGTTTTTCTGAGTCTCCAGTTCCAAAAAAATTTGGTTCTTTCCAAATATTTGTCATCGGTATTCTTTTCATACAATTTCGTACGTATACTATACTCTACACAAGCATTCTAAAAATATTATAACTTTTTGGTTGTCGTTTTCATAGTTATCCATGTTTCAGGGCCCTTCAGTTGTATTGCTTTGACAAGTGAAAATTGTGATTTTTGTGTTGAGCTTGCCTTCTTTGGATTTTCATATACGACTTGCCTTGTCAAGTAAATTGTTCATCCCGGTAACACAATAAGCCAACCTTCGCCTTTAGATGATAAAAATAACGAGGATGATATCTCTTGGGATGATGATGACTGTGGCGAGATGGGTGTTGGATAGAAAATTAGAAAGCAGTTCTCAGAAATGGAGAAGAGAACTGGTGAACCAGAGGTAAGGATGGCACAAGACAAATCGGGTAATTCTGCACAGCTCTCGGTGACAGCTGTAGAAGAGAACTGATAGGTAAGTCACTTTCTCGCCAGACCTATCTTATGCTCCAGGGGTGTTATATAAGTATGTGCGTGCAGTTCGTATTTATTCTCCACTAATTTTAAATGATGAATATTTCTTTGACCACACAACAAAATTATAACTGGAATTTTCAATAATTCAATAACTGCAGTTATAAACAAAGCAATGCATGTTATTGATTAATGATGTATAGTAAAAAAAAATAGCACCCTGGTATATCAATATCTTACAAGATTTTACATAATTTACAAACAGGAAATTTTTAGTGTTTGGTCAGTTTCATCATATTATTAGCTTGGGTGTCTTGGTTTTTGTTTTCACGTTAAGTTGCACTTAACTTGCTTGACACGTTGTAGTAGACGACTTCCCTCCGTCGTTAAAATATCTGGACATTAAAGACGCTATGCTTATACCAGGAACAGTGTGGTCCACTGTTAAACAGTTCAAAAATTCCAAAATTGTATCGCGTTTTTCACCCCTAGTTGAACCTGCAACCCCTAGTTGAACCTGCAACCCCTAGTTGAACCAGGTTATGGTATCTGTGGTTTATAACCAAGACGTTCCTCTGATGCTGACTGGCCATTGTTGGTCAGACTCCTCATTTCGACAACACTGTCTTGAGGCTGTGGTTAAGCCAGTCAAAGGTGGGTACGTCGTACAACCATAAAATACATTTAAGAATTTTGACAACAATTAAAGACATTTTCCAAACCCAGTCTTGGTTACTCCCTTTTGGCTTAGCGTTATGTCAAAGTTGGGAAAATTGTTTCATCGACAAAATGTACCGAAATAAAAAACAAGGAATAAAAAGAGAAGAGGAACTCTGAGCACAGCACCCAAAACTAAAGCCATAAAAAGGACTGAAAGCTTTTATTGCACCCGTTGGTCAGTCCTAACAATGACTCTTGGCTGTGACGATGTTGTCCAGGATTGAGGTTATATAGTGGTGGAAGCCATTTTCTTCGGGCACAAGGCAAGATATAAGACAAAAGGATTTATATTAATAATAACATTAATTTTAAATATTCATGAATTTTAAATGTATATAAATTCACTAAGATATTTTGTAAGCTTAACGATCTAAACAGATATACCTCAGACATGGTACTTCGAAGTCTGCGGCTGATTGAAGCTTTGATCTACAAATCGCTCACAACAGCGGTCGTATGTGGCTTCTTCTCAGTTATCTTGTTGTGTTGTGGGTTAAGACTTCTAACTATAAGAGTCAGCCCTCTGAATATCTTCTCAACTCTGTCAGATCTTGAAGTGATTTCGGGAAGTAAAAACTTTTTTTATTTATTTTTTTAAATAAAATTTTGCCTCGTTTTGGTGAGGCGCGTAACGTTCAATCCAGTCGGTTATATTAAGGTGCATGTCCAAATATAAAAGACCTTTAGGAAGGAATAGTATCTGAGACGGGCTTATATACATAATTTTAGGTCTAACCCGTGTTTTCCCAGAGGTCTGCGCCTGAGTTTATTTTTCCTCTGGTAGATTTCCGTTTGATTTCAATGCTGTTGTGCGAATTTACTGACACAATAATAATTTCCTCGACACAATCATAATTTCCTCGCCAAATACCAAAGATAATGATTTCCCACTGCTACAATTACATGTATTTACAGTTGCTGTTCAAATCCCAAAAGAAATATCTTGTTCGGGGTCATTAACCATAAAGTTATAGCAGAATTAATAAATTATCATAAAGACACTAGTTTACGTGGCAGTTCCTGAGTGTCTTGCCCGTGTTATGACAATGATTATGAGGATCATGATGATGCGGATATTATCGATGGGTAAGCTGGTGTTTAACTGACAATGAGGATGATGGAGATTGTAGTAAAATGTGACATTAAAGCTAGCGTGGAGCTTCGAGACAGATGGGATCTCGTGTATGAACATTCGTCTTTGTAAAGAAGAACTCGCTAATATAGTGTCTTCTGAGCGTTTTCTTCTTGAGCAAATTACATTATTACATAAGAAACCTCTCCAACGCCTACATTCAATCTACCTGACATTTAAGGATTGCGTGTTTATAGTCGTTATTTTGTTAAGTTTTTACTTCTGATGATTTATGGGGCCTAAGTTTATAGTTAAGTGATTTTACCGGTTGTCAGAATGTATTTTAGAATCCTTATGACAGCTATACACTTTTATGATTTGACACTGCAATGATACTTTCTGTTTTGATGTTATTAATTCGTCACATTAGATGATAATTTCTTTAGTAGTATAATAATTAGCTTACCTAGTATTTTACTTTTGTCTTTTTCTCCTCACACGCACAGACGACACACATAGTAGATCTCACACACTAACACAAACTGCGAACAATACACATCAAATTATATAACAATATGGCGGTTTAGCATCATGCAATATTAACTGCTACAGAGGGCTAGCCCATGACTAAATATTTCAAAAAATATCCTCTCATTTTTCATAACATAGAAAAGGTTCAAAACATCTACACCCAGACCAAAAACACACACACACACATTCAGAAAAAACGTTACACGTATGACTTTAAAGTATATTTACCTAATTTTCTCCGCTTTAGATCTGGCCACGCATCATCTGCTTCTGTTTTTGCCCGTTTCTTGTAGTTGTGAAGTCGATGCACACCAATCGAACAACATCTATCAGAAGCTACCGTCGATATTATGGGACGATGTGTCTGCTTGTCTTCTAATTTCAGTTTGCTTGCCCTAGGGTCTCTGATAGTCCAGCATACCTTTAGCGACGACATTGGCCGGTTAGGTCAGTTGCTATCCTCGTAAGTGAGGTCCCGTGATAGCATATCATTCCTAGTTCTGTTCTTGTTTATCAAATATATACGTGGCTTGTCGTCTTGAATTCACTAAGTTTAAGCCCTAGTGAGGCTCAGCACGGAAATAGTTGTCACAGTTCATTCATCTGCAGTCACGTCTGTATTTCAATGTATGCAACTCCACCTATCAGTTACGAAACTTTAACTTATGAAAGTGCAAAATCAAATACGAAACTTCAGCTTTAGAAACTCCACACATCAAAAACGATTAATTAACTCAGGAAAATCACATTCTTCCGCAAGCTACCCCCTTTACAGTCACCATATGGATTTTCTTTCCAGTTCACGAACCCAAAAGACTACTGTGTTCAGTGTCAATGCTTCTTCGATTGTAAGAAATGTCCATTCGGTCTTTGATACCAGTATCTACTTGGCAACTATGTGACGTTAGTAAGAGAACAGAGCTAAAGTAATGACTAGTTGGCACATACTAATCCGATGGAAACAATCAAAATGTTGCAGCTGACCCAAATTCAATGTATCCAGTATAACTAGCAAGCGAAGCTAATTTTTAAAAAAACCCAGAGATTCCATATTCATGGTAACAGTAATATAGGCCACCACAATGATAAAACACTCAAAGAGGTAGCTAAACTATATTGTTGTATAATCCATTGTCGGTGGAAAGGAAGAACAGTGGGCCGTCTGTTCGATACGGCCTTAAACAAAGAATTCAGAGACGCAGTAAAAAGGGGTACGGGTTAAGAATACTAAATCTACCCTAAACCCTGACCGTAATCCTAACCCTAACGAAGTGGGTGTCTTAACTGGATGGCGTCGAAGAAGGCGTCCCATTGTTGTTCATTTCAACCTGCACTGTGATTTCCGAAAATTCTTATTATTTATAGCGAGGACGCTAAAGAATAGATTCACTTTCCTGAAAAGGAGGAGTTTAAAAAAAAATTATAACAGCGTCGGATGGTTACAATTATCAACAAGGTTATAAAAACACACGAACACATACAGTGAGACAAGTAGCAATGCTAGGAAAGTTGTAACGGACAGGAACCCATTTTTCCACTATCTCGCGAACAAAAAAAAAAGAGACTTAGCTTCGAAAATATCTTACTTACACTGTTAATTATGTAAAGAGTGACGCTTTGGAGTCATGACTGAAGAGGGCCAGCCTCCTTATAGTGTAAATGAGATAAAAGAGACGAAACACTTGGCCGACGGAGGACCTTTTATGATGATCAGATTGTCTTCTGTTATAACCCTCTGTATAGAGTTCCCTGTTGCCCTAAAGACGCCATTAGGCGTGATGGGAAATAATGGCAAAGAAAACCTATCTGCTGTTGCCCTAAGACGCCACTAGGCGTAATGGCCACTGACTGCTTTGACGGTCGGTGGCTAAGGACGGAAGAAGAAGAAGATAGAGTTTCCTATCATGTTTTTTTTATAAAGTTTTGCCTCGTTTTGGCGAGGCGCGTCCCGTTCAACCTAGTCGGTTATATTAGGGCGCATATCCAAACACAAAAGACCCTTAGGTCTGGGATAATCGGAAATGGGTATTGCTGCGAGCAGATTTACTTACACCAAAGTGCGAATTCAAGGAACTTAATCTAATATATAAAAGGCAAAGTCTAATTGTTTGTTCTTTATATAAATTTGTATACCGGTACATTAAAAAAATTTCATGAATTTTGACGGAGTTACCCTTTAGGTTCTTGGGGTAACGCCATCAGATTATTTCTTAGCCAATCATTTTGTTTTTTTCTAGAGAATTTTTTTTGTTTTTTTTAGTTTTGGTAATATTCCGATTACGTTCATCAAAGGAAATAACTTCACATGAGACATCATAGGAAATAATCCTAATCATAAAAATGTTCACTTTAAAAAAAAATTAACAACCAAAATTGTTATTATTTTACAACGTAATTAAAATTTGTTTAACTATACACTTTAAATGTTATTGAAAATCTAAATAACATTTATTTTCCTGTAATACTATAGTTATCAATACTATGTATGTCGAACGTAAGGTAGTTTCTCATAGTATAAGAACTGATCATAATTTTAGAAGACACTGAATAACATATATTTTGTATTCTTTGTGTTTAGGTTGAACGAGGTGCGCATCGCCAAAGCGAGACATTATTTTATTTAAAAAACAAATATGTACTTTGTAGCGAAAGGTTTTCCTATTATGATAATAGTGGTAGAGCAGAAGTAGAATCTCTCTCCAGAAAGTATGAAGTTCCAGCGCCCGAGAAGTACACTGGTATCACAAGTGAGTTACAGCTGTGAATACTCTGAGCTGGACAATAGATTAGGCTTCAGAAGTATACGTTGCTACTTTCGCTATCGTAACCCTATGTGATAATATAATTAAATTTGAAAAGGTAACTCAAAATGTTAACAGTTAAAAATTTAACAAGTCAAATGAGTACAATTATCCAATTTATTATGTACATCTATATATTCTTGTAATGAGAAATGGTTGTAGTAAGATGGTAAAATGTATGATTATTTACAGTTACAAATCAAATAAACAAGCTAAAAAGTCTTGGATTTATCTTCCACTGAACTTATAAAACAAGTTTGTCACATTATCTATTGCCATCTAGTTGTCATCATTAAACAGTCGTTTTAGAAACTGCTCACAGGATTTGTTGGATGGATACACATAAACTCATCTTATGTTATTAGCCACGTCTGCTCGAGGTTCCTGAGACACACTGGAGTACGGAAGACTTTCCTTCAGCCCACCCTATAACTACGGGGGACTAAGGTGTTGAAGATTGGTTGACCTCTAGGCTTCAGTGAGCTGGATCAACTTCTTCAAGTCTTTAGTTTCTCGATCAGGAATGATCATAAACATTGATCATAAAACCTGGAACAAAAGGTAATAGGTGGCCATGTTGTTCCAACAATCTCACCACCCACTGCTGTTCATGATGCGACCATGTCTTCAGTGTTTGTATATAAATGAATGAATCATGGTAGTATGTTACAGAGATAGCATGATAAGATAATGTATACTGTGCAGAATTAACAACATACATGAATAAATCACATGTTATGATACATGGGTACGATATAACTTTTACCTTCCACTTATGGATGTCGTAAGCTTCCAGGCAAGAACTAGCCATGATATATGTGGTTAACCAATGAATGGTTATGTTTCCTGACAATGCCGGTGAAGCTTATCTCTGGTTAGCGTCATTCCCTTTTTTATTATATCTGCTACAATCAATCAGAAATAAAATCTGAAATAAAATGATATTAGTAATACATATATTTTTAATAAACTTACATACCCTCTTAGGATTTATAAGCTCACGGTGAGACTGTTTTGGTTGAAGTTAATCTGCCCTGCATGCAGCGTGAAAAAATAACTTTTCTTGCAGATACTGTCTTCCAGTTTCTCACTCTGGCTTCTGGATTTGGTGTGTGTGATTTCCAATGCGCCGCTCTGTCCTTATATTTCAGTCTCTCGCCCGTCCGAGAAAGCACCTCCTAAATTCCCCAAAAGATTTTAGTTTCATCTCCTGATTTGAGGCGATTTGAAGCAATCTGTGCTTTTCCTGTACTTGTTTTCTCTTCTGTTCACTACACACTTATATCCTTCCTTCCTTCCTAGGTATCATTTCCTTTTCCCCATATGAGGCTTTCATTCTATCCAATTTATATTTAAATCCGTTTAGGCATGTAGTTATAATAAATGTTTAAAGATTATTAGCTAACTTTTAGCAGATGTGATGAAGGTGAAAAATATTAATTATCTTTAAAACTATTTATATTTGAATATTATCCTTTTGGATATAATTCCTAGTCTATCTCCTTTGTTGAATTATTTTTATTTAATTGTATTCCAACCAGGCGTTCTCTTGTAGTGAATAATTTAATGTCCAGTAAATGCAAACTTTTAAAGTCCGCCATACATTCCTATATAGCTATTTCCTCATTCTTCAGTAATATTGTCTGGCTTTAACCGTAATTCACATTTCCCGTCTTCAAACTTCAAAGAAAGACCGCCGCGCTGACCTTGCGCTGTGTGTGTGTGTGTGGGTGTCGCGCTACACATTTTTTTTCCACAACAAAGCAAGAGGAACCAAATTTCGCTACAGAGCCCTCTTCTTTAAAACAGTGCATGCACAGTTAACTTTTTGGTAACTCATGCTGCAGTTTCTCCTTACTTTTCTGTTTCTCTATATCTCCTTTGATAGGATGCCTACTTAAAAAATCGGGTCCAAGATTGTCCCGTCCTGGTATGTATCTCACATTGAACGAATATGGAGATAACAGTAAACTCCACCTTAAAAGTCGTGAATTTAATTTTTTTAGACACTGCTAAAAACATCAAAGGCTGGTGATCACTTTCCACAATGAAGTGTTTCCCGTAAAGAAAAGGGGCGAATTTGTTGATCGACCAGACCAAAGCGAGGCATTCACGTTCAACGGTAGAATAATTTCTTTCAGCTGTATTTAACTTTCTACTGGCAAAAGCTACTGGTAATAGCATATGTGGCGGTGTGTCTGCCCGCTGTAGTAATGTTGCTCCGATGCCTACATTGCTAGCATCCGTTCTTAGTACGAATTCTTGTGTGAGATCGGGAAGGGCAAGGATAGGTTTATTTGTCAGCTTATTTTTCAACTCTGTATAAGCCTGTTCACACTCCGCAGTCCATTGTATTTTATCCGGCTGACCTTTTTTGGTTAAGTCGGTTAATGGCGCGCACAATGAGTTAAAATGGGGTATATATTTCTGATAAAACCCGCACAGTGACACAAAGGATCTTACATCCTTCTTAGTTTGTGGTCTTGGTGCTTTTCTCATTTTCTCTACATTCTTTGGGTCCGGAGACATTTGCCCTGTAGAGATAGTGTGACCTAAAAATTCCAATGTCTCACATCCAATATGACACTTAGTTGGACGTGCTGTCAATCCCGTTTCTCTCAGTCTATCCAACAACATGGAGAGTGCTACTACGTGTTCCTCGAAGGTAGTGGTAGCAATCAGAATATCATCCATGAAGTTGGTGATATGAGGATTTTGTAATGGTTCCAACAATTTCCTCATCATTCTGGTGAAGATACTTGGAGCATTCTTTAAACCAAATGGGAGTACATTGAACTCGTAATGTCCATCCGGTGTACTAAAGGCTAACAGTTTCCTAACTTCTGGTTTTACTGGTATTTGGTAGTATCCCTTGCTTAGATCTACTTTTGAAAAATACCGAGCCTTACTCAATGTAGCAAACAACTGATTGGTGTCAGGTAATGGGTCTACCTGAGATTCAGTGATAGCATTTAGTTTCCTATAATCAATGCATAACCTGTGTTCACCACTAGGCTTCCTTAATAGCACCACACTTGAGCTGTAGGGAGATTCAGACTTTGAAATAATTTTCTCTTTTAAGAGATAGTCAATCTCATCCTTGAGTGCCTGTCCTTTAGCATAAGGTATAGGGTATGTCCGCATACAAACTGGTGTAGGGTCAGTAATCGTCATGTCATACTCTAACAGATTAGTACACCCCGGCTTATCTGTGAGTACATCAGCATGGATTTCTAACACCTCCTGAACCTTTTTCCTCTGCTCAAGAGTTAAATGTTCACTCACATTAACCTGAGCATAACTTTCTGTAGTTGTTAGGGGGTATTCCATGGAGGAAATTGGTTCATCCTGCATTTCTGTTGCAATGGCCAGGGTCATGATATGTGCAACTTCTGATGCTTCCCTGTCATAATAATTTTTAAGAAGGTTGACATGATATACCTTCTCCTTTCCTTTCTTGTCAGTTTTATAATTGGTCCTGGAAGGTTTTTCCATTATGACGTAGGAACACTGCTATCTAATTTGCAATTTATTATTGCTGTTTGGCAACAGTAACAGAACTTTTTCTCTCACCTCAAGTTCCTTATCTGTTGCTGTTTTATTGTAGTAAGCAGCCTGCTTCCTCCTGGCCTGTCTCAAGTTATCATTTGCCAGTTTCCAACTTGTTTTCAATCGAGATGTCAACTCGTTGACGTATTGGTATGAAGAAGTCACGGTTTCTTCTGCTTTTTCATCAGTCCATGTCCGCAACAATGCTTCCAGTGGACCTTTGATTGGTCGTCCAAACAACAATGTAGCTGGAGCCAATCCTGTGGAGTTATGTGGGACTTCCCTATAGGCAAATAGTGCTGAGGGTAAGTATGTGTCCCAAGTTTCAGGTTTCTCACTAGCCAACTTTCTAAGGATTGAAATGAGCGTGCCATTGAACCGCTCTACTTGACCATTCCCTTGGGCGTGGTACGGGCTACAGTGATAATGTCTAGCTTGAAATAACCTGAATACTTCTTGTGTTAGCTTTCCCCTAAACTGAGAACCATTGTCAGTCAATATTTGATGTGGGAAACCTAATCGGGTGAATATTGTTAACAGTGCCTCTGCCACATGTTTCGAATCTATCGATGACATTGCTACTGCCTCTCCCCACATAGAGCAAGTATCGACCAAGGTTAAGATATATGCATTTCTCTTCTTGGTCCTACTGAGGGGTCCAACAATATCCACGGCAACACGTTCGAAGGGCGTTCCCATGATGGGCATTTCTCCCAGTGTTGCTGGTGCAGTCCTATGTTTAGGAGCTACTCTTTGGCATTCTGGACAGGATCTCACATACCTCTTTATGTCCTCTGTGATCCCTGGCCAAAAGTAGTGACAGGCTATCCGTTGTCCAGTGGCCCCTATTCCCATATGTCCACTGAAGGGTATAGCATGTCCTAGCTTCATAACCTGCTCCCTGTATGATTTTGGCACTACAAGCTGTCCATGTCCTTTAGGTCCTGTTCCAGCTTTTCTATATAGTAGGCCATTTTTCATATATAAGTCTCCTTTCTCTGGAGGGTTATGGCTTTTAGGTAATTTGCCAAAGCAAGGCTTCAATGTACTGTCAGCAGTTTGAGCCTTTCTCATCTCTTCTGGATGAGTATTGATGATAGTGTCCTCCTCTTTCTTAGAGCTTGCCCTGGTCTGGACTGTTGCCATCACTATGGGTCTTATAGGTTCTCCTAGAAAGACATATCTACATCCCAGTATTAATGGGTAGATAGGGTTGTCCATCACTGCTGCTTTGATCTCTCCTTCCACATAGCGAGATCTTATGTTGATACGGGCTATGGGCAGTGTCATGGTTCCTGCTCCCTTGACTGGTCCTCTGATTTCCACTGTTTCTGTGGTTATCTGTTCCGGACTCACCAGAGAAGAGCACACTACTGAGTCAAAGTCCAAGCCTGTATCATATAAGCACAGTACTTGGGTGCCATTCAAGGTCACTTCCTCACAGACAGGGGGATGATGGAGGTCCTTCTGACTATCTGCCAGGTCCTTCCTTCCCTTGTTCTCTGTTGTAAGGCATGCAGCGTGATGAGGAGGGTTTTTCCGTCTGCATTCCGCAGTATTGTGGTTACTCATTTGGCAAGATTTACACCACTTTCCTTCCTTTCTTGGAGGTTTCTTTTCTGATCCTAGAGGGTTTTTGTCTTTATAATCAGTTCTGTGTTTGTTCTTGTTGGAATTGTCCCTGTGTTCATAGTTGGTAAAGTTTTGTGAAGGTTTGAAGTTCTCACCCTGCTTCTTCTTATTTCCTGACACTTCTGACTGAGCTGCTTGATATCTTTCAGCCATGGTTAAAATATCTTCCAATCTCTCTGCTCCTTGCTCCATAAGAAATTTTCTCATTTCCTGAGGCATGGATTCTCTCAGTTGTTCCATCATGACCATTTCTTTTATATCTTGACATTTTCCTAAGCTAATCCATTTTGTCAGATAAGTTTCCAATCTGGCAGAAAACTGGTGATAGTTTTCTCCTGGAAGTAGCTTAGCAGTTCGGAATCTCTTTCTATAAGATTCAGAATTCTTTTCGTACCTGACCAGTAAAGCTTGTGTAGCCGGGGCAGGTATTCCTTAGGACTGGAACGGCACCATATTACCAATCTGTGGCAGTGCCGGTATATGCAGTATTTTCAGTTTACTTTACAGAGAGCAGATGTTTAACTGGCCTAATCACCAGAGATTTAGATTTCTCTCTTAAATTTGTGTTACCAGGTTCGATTTTCTTCTCTTAGGTGTTGATGTAGCGAATTTAATTGAAATGGATAGATTTCTTATCTAAATCTCAAAACTGTAGTAATTCACCTTTTCAACAGCGTTCGATTTCATGCAAAACTTTTAATATCTTTCAGCATGAAACTTAAAATTTCAACAAGGTCTGGAATTCAGAACATTTTTACAATAATAAGCATAATAAAGTTCTATCACCTCATCAGATGCTTTCATCGATGCAAAAATCCCTTTCTGCATCTTTGTCTCATAGGCCTACTCAATTGTCAAATATGGCGAACCTTCTCATTCCACCGTGTTCCTTCCTTTAAGTTACTGTCTTATTTTAGGTTCGACGACATTTACCCATCTCTTCAGACCCAAGTTTGTCCTTGATTTCTTTATCATCATAAGCATTCCTTGAGTTAAATGCTTTCCAACACAAGAATATTTTCTACTCTACATGGTTTGAGGTGTAAGACTATTTTTTTTGCAAATTGACTCAAATCCTCGAACCTAGTTCTGCTGCGACTAGGGTTGGGAGCTCTAGTCAAAATACATATTTAATGATTGTCACTACTTACGCCAGTAAGAAATATAAAACCACTCAATGTCCTGAAATACACATTTTATAATAAATGTTGAAGTTTGATTTCCTCAAACTAAGAAATATGTAGAGCTGGACCAGATACGACCTCTTGAGTTGCGCTCTTTCATTCTACTGCCAAAATGGCGTCGTTGTTCCACTTTCCCCGGGGTAAATCTGAGCTATCCGATTGGTCAGGGGAAATCACCCAATTATTAGAAATGGCGTGTAGAAGCGACTCTACCCTAAATATGTGAATATATTTATTATTTTCTGTTTCTCATAAAATATAAAATTATGGGGTGGTCTGTGCTTCCTCTGTCTTGTAAGAATATAGTATGTTTCCAAAGGAACAACTATGTACACGGCCACACTTGTTTTAAGATTTCATAATCTTCCTGGTCTTCTTTTGAGAGTTTTAAATAAACATCGTATGAAACTCCCCTCAACCCCTGAGATAGCTTAAGGCTCCATTTTTCCTTTTCCAATCCATAGGTAGTGGCCAGTCTCTCATATCTATCCAGGTATGACTCAATGGCGTCCTCCTTCTCAATAAATGGATCCAGGTGGAAACTCATGGCTCCATTTGCCATGCTCTGGTTGGAGCTACTCTCAGAGTGAGGTGAGCCTGCACCATGATTGCTAGCTGCTCCCTGGAGTTCAAGTTCCTTTAAACCTAACTCATGAGCTCTTTGTAACCTTCTTTCTTCAGCTTCAGCTTCCAATATTAGTCTCTTTTCTTCTCTTTCCAGTCTTTTGGCTTCTCTCTCTGCTTCAATTCTTTTTACTTCTCTCTCTGCTTCTAAGCTTTTGGCTTCTCTCTCTGCTTCCATTCTTTTGGCTTCTCTCTCTGCTTCTAAGCTTTTGGCTTCTCTCTCTGCTTGTAGTTTTCTTTCCTCTCTGTCCATATGTTTGTCCACTTCCTTTGTGACATACTGGATAAGAGCATCACCTGTCAATCCTACATCCTTTCCTTCCTGCATGATTGCAGATCGAAACTTCACCAAATCAGCCATGATGCTTACTTACCAGAGGGAATATAATTTTATCTTCACTAACCAACTAACTTAATTAAAATCAATTAATTACTTTGAACAAGACAAAGCCTTAAAACCGTGTGAGCGTTTCCTATTTACTTCGTACTCAATGGTACTACTATTACGAAAAAATTTCCAAGTTTCAGAATTTTTTCAAAAAAAATTTATTTTTACAAACTATTTGTGGCTCAAGATAGAAGAATACATAGATAGTGGCTCAGGATAAAAAATAATATCCCGCAAAAGAGCCCCCAGTGTAGCGAAAGGTTTTCCTATTATGATAATAGTGGTAGAGCAGAAGTAGAATCTCTCTCCAGAAAGTATGAAGTTCCAGCGCCCGAGAAGTACACTGGTATCACAAGTGAGTTACAGCTGTGAATACTCTGAGCTGGACAATAGATTAGGCTTCAGAAGTATAAGTTGCTACTTTCGCTATCGTAACCCTATGTGATAATATAATTAAATTTGAAAAGGTAACTCAAAATTTTAACAGTTAAAAATTTAACAAGTCAAATGAGTACAATTATCCAATTTATTATGTACATCTATATATTCTTGTAATGAGAAATGGTTGTTGTAAGATGGTAAAATGTATGATTATTTACAGTTACAAATCAAATAAACAAGCTAAAAAGTCTTGGATTTATCTTCCACTGAACTTATAAAACAAGTTTGTCCCATTATCTATTGCCATCTAGTTGTCATCATTAAACAGTCGTTTTAGAAACTGCTCACAGGATTTGTTGGATGGATACACATAAACTCATCTTATGTTATTAGCCACGTCTGCTCGAGGTTCCTGAGACACACTGGAGTACGGAAGACTTTCCTTCAGCCCACCCTATAACTACGGGGGACTAAGGTGCTGAAGATTGGTTGACCTCTAGGCTTCAGTGAGCTGGATCAACTTCTTCAAGTCTTTAGTTTCTCGATCAGGAATGATCATAAACATTGATCATAAAAACCTGGAACAAAAGGTAATAGGTGGCCATGTTGTTCCAACAATCTCACCACCCACTGCTGTTCATGATGCGACCATGTCTTCAGTGTTTGTATATAAATGAATGAATCATGGTAGTATGTTACAGAGATAGCATGATAAGATAATGTATACTGTGCAGAATTAACAATATACATGAATAAATCACATGTTATGATACATGGGTACGATATAACCTTTGCCTTCCACTTATGGATGTCAAGTCACTTATGTACTTGCTGGTATGTCGTAAGCTTCCAGGCAAGAACTAGCCATGATATATGTGGTTAACCAATTAATGGTTATGCTTCCTGACAATGCCGGTGAAGGTTATCTCTGGTTAGCGTCATTCCCTTTTTTATTATATCTGCTACAATCAATCAGAAATAAAATCTGAAATAAAATGATATTAGTAATCCATATATTTTTAATAAACTTACATACCCTCTTAGGATTTATAAGCTCACGGTGAGACTGTTTTGGTTGAAGTTAATCTGCCCTGCATGCAGCGTGAAAAAATAACTTTTCTTGCAGATACTGTCTTCCAGTTTCTCACTCTGGCTTCTGGATTTGGTGTGTGTGATTTCCAATGCGCCGCTCTGTCCTTATATTTCAGTCTCTCGCCCGTCCGAGAAAGCACCTCCTAAATTCCCCAAAAGATTTTAGTTTCATCTCCTGATTTGAGGCGATTTGAAGCAATCTGTGCTTTTCCTGTACTTGTTTTCTCTTCTGTTCACTACACACTTATATCCTTCCTTCCTTCCTAGGTATCATTTCCTTTTCCCCATATGAGGCTTTCATTCTATCCAATTTATATTTAAATCCGTTTAGGCATGTAGTTATAATAAATGTTTAAAGATTATTAGCTAACTTTTAGCAGATGTGATGAAGGTGAAAAATATTAATTATCTTTAAAACTATTTATATTTGAATATTATCCTTTTGGATATAATTCCTAGTCTATCTCCTTTGTTGAATTATTTTTATTTAATTGTATTCCCACCAGGCGTTCTCTTGTAGTGAATAATTTAATGTCCAGTAAATGCAAACTTTTAAAGTCCGCCATACATTCCTATATAGCTATTTCCTCATTCTTCAGTAATATTGTCTGGCTTTAACCGTAATTCACATTTCCCGTCTTCAAACTTCAAAGAAAGACTGCCGCGCTGACCTTGCGCTGTGTGTGTGTGTGGGTGTCGCGCTACACATTTTTTTTTCCACAACAAAGCAAGACGAACCAAATTTCGCTTCATACTTATTCCTGACCATAAGGTATTTAATATTTAAACATGCTCCCTAATATAACCGATGGGCCCAGTGTCTACACTGAACGCAGCCAGTCACGACAAAAGGAGGCAAAATTTAATTTTTTTTAAAAGATACAAAATATACTTATTCCAGACCAAAGGGTCTTTTATATTTAGACATGCTCCTTAATCTAACCGACGGGCCCAGTGTCTAGGTTGAACAGCGTGCGCCTCGCCAAAGGGAGTCAAAAGTTTTCTTTTTTTTAAAGACTAAATTATCAACTGTACACAATTCAGACCACATGATCCTTTATATTTGGACATGCGCCTTAATGTAACAGACTGTTTCTGTGTCTATGTTGAATGGGCGCGCCTCGCCAAATGGAGGCAAATTTTTATTTTTAAACATACAAAAGAAGGCACAAAAATATCACATAATACACCAGACCAAAATATCTTTTAAATATGGACATGCGCCCGAAGTTATGGAATTCCAAGCTGCATAGTGTCAATCATAAAAAGCCTCTATGCCAACTTTACGTGTAGTGTTGGGCAGAGCAACCTAACCTTCGAGGTGAAGACAGGAGTACGACAGGGATGCCCCTTATCAACCACTCTATTTTTAACAGTCATAGACTGGGTGATGCGCCAGACAACAGAGGGCAGTCCAAGAGGAATAAGATGGACTACATTTTCAACATTGGAAGATATGGAATATGCAGATGACATTGCACTGCTGGCACATTCACATCAACACATCCAGGAAAAAACGGATAGACTTAATAAATTTAGCCAGCAGGTGGGCTTGAACATCAATTTAAAGAAGTCTGAGGTCATGACGCTCAATGTGAGCAACCCTGAGCCCATATCAGTAAGGAATCAGCAACTGGAACAGACAGATACCTTCACATACCTAGGAAGCATAGTAACACCAGACGGTGGGGCAGGCAAAGACATCAACATCAGAATGAATAAGGCAAGAACAGCCTTCTTTAGCCTAAATAACATCTGGAAGTCCTCCCAATACAGCACAAGCACAAAATTAAGATTATACCAGAGTTGCGTGCTTTCTGTGCTTCTCTATGGTGCGGAATGCTGGAGAGTCACAGAGAAGGAAATGTCAAAATTGTCCTCTTTTCACACAACATGCCTAAGAAAAATTCACCGAATCTTTTGGCCGAATACCATCACCAACCAAGATCTGCTTACTCGTAGCAAGCAAGAGGACATGCATACCATCATAGCTGGCAGACGCTGGAGCTGGGTTGGTCATGTCCTCAGAAGAGACCCCGATGCCATCACAAGAACAGCTATGCTTTGGACCCCTGAAGGAAAGCGAAAGAGAGGCCGACCAAAAACAACTTGGCGGAGGACTGTGGAGGCTGAGATGCAAAGAATGAACCAGAGTTGGGGCACTGTACGAAGGATGTCCACCGACCTTGCAAAGTGGAATCAATTTGTTGTTGCCCTACAAGATGCCACTAGGCGTGATGGCCACTGACTGCTTTGACGGTCGGTGGTTAAGGATCGAAGAAGAAGATGCGCCCGAAGATTAGGATTTAGTTCGTCTGCCGGTGTTGATCGTGGGGTATCTGGTAATGTTTGACGAAAGTTACCTGAAAACACTAGCACAGCGCCTTTTATTGGAAGGGTATTTTCCATAACATCTTGTAAAGTCAGATCAAAAGCTTCAAGAGATATATGGCATAGTGAACTCATCCCACACAATGAATTAGCTTTTTTAATGCAGCTATGCGGACTGTTTATGATATACTTGTTAGAGACATTCTGCAGGAAAACAAAACTCGGACATTGATCAGTTGGAAAGGTTTGTTGAAACCATTGAGCATCTCTTATTTGATGATCAAAGATCGGCATACAATTCTTTTCAGCACCTGATCAGAAATGGAAATGGCGGACTATGCTTTCCTGATGTACATGGTGGGGCAGGAAACAAATTCTTATTAATTTACATCTTGCTAAAATTCGAAAGAAAAATTAAATTCTTATTACGGCTGCATCAACCGAAATAGCATCTACATTATTGGAAGGAGGCCGCACAGCGCATTCTGCTCTTAAACTATCCCTAAATCTAGCACATTCAGAGTCTCTGATTTGTAACATTAACTATGACTCTGGACAAGCGCAAGTGCCAAAAATATGATAAATCGTCTGACTGAAAGATATTAGGGAGAAACACACTTCCGATGGAAGGGGCTGTGGTAATGCTTTCATGTGATTTTCGTCAAATATTACAAGTTATTTCACGATCAACGCCGGTGAAATAACTAAATGCATGCCTCAAGGCATCACACATTTGGACTGATCACCAATATGCAGGCTCATTTGCTTGCAGATTGAGACGTATAATGGAAAGAGAGCCTACAGTAATCTGACAGTTTTGTGACCTCGTAGCGTTCTATGATTTGCTAGCAAAACCATGCATTTACAGCCTGTGTCTACTCACTTTTCCGTCACACCTCTTTTTCGGTGAACACGAGCTAACGCAATGTTTACAAACCGCATGACCTGTCAGTCATAACAGGTAGCGAATCAGGTTTGTTTACCTGATCTCCTCACGCGAGCTTATCTGTCAATCATACGATACCTTACAGACCGCACGTGAAAAACTACAGACCCTTTGAAGCTCGTACTCAGGGGAGTCAGTAAAACCCCTGCGCTCTTTGATGTCAGTAGCGGGCATTTGTACAGAGAAAATCTTCGAGAACCCCGTTACACGGATATAAGTCTTTGATGGCGGTCAAACGCCCGAGAAAGGCTGACCGTAAACTTTTATCTGAGGAACTCGTGTTTCTGATTCTCTGTTACTCACACAATAGTGCGAAAAGTAACATCATCTATAGATCAGAGAAACATAATGATATATAAACTGTGTTTTCTTAAACCTGCTATCAGTTGTCACTCAGAATTTTTGGATAGTCTAAGCACGTAGTTCTAGAACCATTGTGGAAAATGTGTTAATAGCATTCGTGGAGATCTTTCATTCTGATTTTCTGGTAATATAAATTAGTGTTTACGTGTTTAAACGGGTTACCTTTTACCAATTAAAAGTGTTAAGCTTTTACCATTATAATTCACTTAGAGTTCTAGCTGTTAAAACCAGTGAAATAAAATAACGCGTAACTATTTCATACCAGATGTTCAGTTATAATGTTAATTTTCACCACACGCTTTCTCACACAAGAAGAGACGGGTTTAGTTGACTGATTTATATGTTAGGCGCGACTGATAGTGACAGAAAAGAATTCACGGTTTATTTCATTGTGGGTATTTATTATAAGTGCCTATTATTTAATATCATACGACTAAACTATTAGACGCCGACCAAATTAATAGCTACTTAGCGACCAGCGATAGTTTGTGATAACTGACAATCGTACACTGATCGTTAAGCGCGGGCAAGAGGGGGAGAGTCGCATAACCCATCCGACCTGAAAACTCAGCGCTAGCGACAGGCGATAGGGTAGGCTAAAGACACCGTGTGCCTTTTAAATTTAATCAGGACCGACGGAGTGGATAAGAGATCGTCTTGTCCCCGTCTGTGTGCATATATATTGCTATATGGAGGAGTAGCATTTTTCCATAATTGTTTTTCTGATATCCCTAGCAGACCTGATCACAAGAGCGTCCAGCGGTCTTTTGGTCTTTTTCTTCTTTTTTTTTTAACTCATTGGTTAATGTTGTCTTTTCTTGGCTTGTGCGTCACCAATTTCATTGGTGAGCATGTATGTGCCAACGATACACGAGAAACATTTTAACTTGTAAATTTAACTGGACTTACGAAACCCAGCAATAATTTTTCAATTTTATCAGCCCACTGTGGTGGTGAAAACAATAACATTCATTCCCGATTTTTGACAGTCGTATTCAAGCGTAGCATCCAGAATTTACGCTGTTTCAGACTCGGCACTCTACCATAGAGCCAATCGATAGGATTATCATCATTTATCAATTGCAACATTTTGTAGCAACTAGATGTTTCCCAATACTGGAAGTATTTTCCCCTTTTAACTGTGAACCCCAAGATCACGTTTCTACATCAACTATTGGCGGTGACATATTGTTCATTCAGGAACAACCCACACCAGATTCGGCGTTCACCTCACTAGTCTTTATCTGACAGAGGATGGACTGGGGCCTATTTGGGAAATAAACCTGACATTTTATATAGTCAGGAAAAATTGTAATTCCAAGGGATATCACCAAGAGTAGGTAAGCGTGATTGAGTGGCCACTGTATGAAAGAGAGAGTGAATGTTTTTCTTTGTTACAGGGACTTTACCAAAATTGGATTTTCTTAACCTTGTTAACTTTACTGGGTAGCCTATAGTAGGAACTTGTTTCTTTACTGTCTATTCTGTAACATAGTGCTAAACTTTGACCTTTGGGTTATTAACTTTTTGGGTTGTTTTCTCCATAGGGGGATGGCACATTTATTCTGCTATTTCATATGTATGTAAATCTTTTTTTATTTGATCTTTCTTTAGATATTTGATGTTGTCAAGTTTAAATGATAGTAAACAACATAAGAAACTTAACTTTGTGTGTTGGTCAGACCCATACCCAATTAACCGTAGTTTTTCACGTTTGTGTGTCTTGTTTTCACATAGCTGTGTGTGTGTGTGTGTGTGTGTAGTTAAACTTATATTTATATGTATGAGGAGGGCAAGGTTGTCTTGTACTAAATTATAGTCGTAAAGATAGGCTGGAATAGAGAAACTTACTCATTCCATAGGCATATTTTGTTCCTTAAATTATCACCCGTGAAATCTATTTCTCACACCTTTTTTTCTCACGTACTTATCAACATGCACTCTACTCAGACGGGACAAAAATAACTCACAACCTATCTGTACGACAGAGATACAACTGGATACAACTTTGCTTATCAACTGTTGTGCCTTGGTGATGGCAGAAGTTTCATAAGTCATTCACACTAAATCCGGGCAAAGCCGGGTACTTACAGCTAGTATTAAATACAACACAACCGCCAAAACTACACAACACATCAGATGGTTTCTATAGAATCTATCCATATAAAATCAACGTGTAAGATATATTCAGTTTTAGAGCTCCAAGGAAAAACACTTCAAAATTTGACCTTTCGGTTGTTAACATAAGAATTAGTGGAAATGAAGAGTATCAGATTCATCCACTCGTTCGAAAGGAAGATCCTAAACACCCCCCAGCTGGGCCTGCTCTGTTTGGTTTTAGAACTGAAAGAGGCAATTTAAGTAACCTGAAACCGGTTTAATGAGATTTCCTGCTTTCGAAGTTCACTTAAATACGCAAGGTAAACAAATTGAGCTGAAACTCATTGTTGTTAAGTTCAACGCCTGTCGCTTCAGTTATGATTGAATATAACTTCAAACAATTACATGATAATAGATGGTGGCAAGGAAGAAGACCACAAATATTCTGAGAGAGATTAACGTGATGACACGGCAGATATGTGATAGACAGACAGACAGACAGACAGACAGACAGACAGACAGACAGACAGACAGACAGACAGACAGACAGACAGACAGACAGACAGACAGACAGACAGACAGACAGACAGACAGACAGACAGACAGACAGACAGACAGACAGACAGACAGACAGATAGATAGATAGATAGATAGATAGATAGATAGATAGATAGATAGATAGATAGATAGATAGATAGATAGATAGATAGATAGATAGATAGATAGATAAGCAGGTATGTTGTAGGTAGATTTGTAGGTAGATAGGCATTTAGGTAATTTAGGTACCTATGTAGGTTGTTAGACAGACGGATGGACAGAAAGACGGACCGACGGACAGATTGACAGGTGGGCGAACGGACGGATAGATGCATGCATGCATCCTTGAATGAATGGATGGATGGGTGGATGTCTTGTTTGTTATAAATGCTTAAAGAGGCTAAAATAAAGAGCAGTGTGGGTAAACAACTACTGACCAGAATTTATATCTAAAAACTCCTCTCCAAAACGAGAAGTAATACATAGATAGCCGTGATCAAGCTGACGCATCTCATTAGACAGCCGAGCTTGTGGCTGAATGCACTCGCGAGCCCCAAATTCGTTCACGCTCACATTATACACATACGCACATGCACATTATAAGCATGTACACACACGCGCGCTTAAAATTCACACTCTTATAATGATATCAGCTGCTTTTCTCAGTTTGAGTTCTGTTCACAGACAGCACCCTTTTTATCACCCTCTTGTTTGACTGGATCGTTCCGTCAGCTGTGCCCATTTGTGATCTTGTCATATTATTTCAATCTGTCTATGCAGCTAAAGCAAGCTTTTATCATCATCATCATCTTTATTATTTACGTTTTGGTTCCTCATGGAACTTGGAGTCACTACTATAGCCGCTTCCTGTGCAGAAAGTCTGTACCAAAGTATCCTCTTGCTGACATTATTCCTGTAACAATTTGTTTTACATGATGAGGTTGCCATCCGCTTGCACAACCTCATGCCAGTCGCCTACTAAGACATGTCTAAGGGAGCATTAATCCTATTCTGTCTCGTCAGAGACCCACGAGAACTATATGTGATCCACTGTAAGTCTATACATTTCTTGGTTGTAGTTTTTTGTTGATCTCCTTGATTGAGAACTATACAATATTACTGTCGTAACATTTGAATTGAAGATTTCTTGCCTTTTTTATTCTTATTTCGATATCACATCTTCTCGGACAGTGGTTCCCAACTTTTTTATATCTAAGGACCATTTATTCAACTACATATAAGTTGCAGACCACTAGCTTATATGTAATACCGCAATGCTATTGATGCGTGATGCCATATGATGATGGATGGTATCCGCATGTCTGGTTTTGTGTAGTGTGCAGATGTGTTCAGTCAAACAATGTTCATACAAAAATAACAGGGCAATCCACATAGGACGTCAGTAAACTCACGACGTATAAAGTCAATGATTCTTGTAACAGCCGTTGACGTTTTTCATTATTTATTGTGGACGCCACAGTGACAAAATGGTTACGCGAATATGTAGGCACATCAAACAGTCATTATCACAGCAACATTCAATACAGCAATAGATGGTAGACAGCATTACAATGATGAGTCAGATGCATGTTATATTTCATAGTGCTGTAAATGTAGTCAGGTGAAAAACTCCATCCTTTTCTATAACAGCCAGGAGATAACCAGATGTATGAGATCAGTTCACTCTCCTTAGTCTGACTCAGCAAGACAGACACGTCTGCCGAAGTATAAATAATGTCCTCAAAAATATCCTCTAGATAATAAAGGTTTTCCAAACCTAGTTCATTTAACAAAGTAGCAAGTAATGGTCCTTGGGACATGCATCAACCGATGCAGTACAATACAGCGACATGTGAGCTGGGAAAAACATCTCGTGACGACGACTTTCGAAGACAGGCTATGAATCGAAATCGCTCACGACCCAAAATCGATAGAGTTAATGAAAAGTCAATTTACCTTGCCTTCAGGAAATACACAGAAATATCACGCCTCCCGACATGTGGGAAACACTAGAGGTATTATCTCGAATAAACGAAATATCCATTAAGAGGACTACACATCCCTGACAGAACAAAAAATAGCGGAGATCCCCTCTTCAACGAGGCATCTCTTTCGCCATTCAAATCGCTCACTCCACTAGTGGTGGGCGGAAACCGATCGACCAAAAAACAAGACCAGTCATGCGCAGTCCAGCGCAAAATGACCACAGCTCAAAACTTAACTGCATTCAATACCAACGCGAGAAGACAAATGCTTACCGAGAAAAGTGACTATAAATTTCAAGCAGTTGTTGCCCTTGCGTTATAAAATAGATATTGTAATAAAACGATGTTGCGAGAATTTATCACGCAACATATCACCACCTCCTCCCGATAAAAAAAAAATGTGGAACATATATATTTTTTTTTTTTTAAATATCAAAGAGCATGCGATAAGCGGCTCAAAACGCACGAATTATGCGCTGATAATTAATTAAATTGCCTAACATGAGGCTAAATATAGAGTGTCTGGTGAGGATATACCTCAACAGAAAAATAAATATGTCTCAAAAAATATTCACATCGGGGAGGTGTCACCAACACACATCACGTTAGCATGTAAACACAATATACGTATGCAAGTTACCATAATCATCATTAAACAGCATACTCTAATATTGTCTTTAAAAATGGATGTACAAATCTGATAGGAAAATTTAAATAGTACATTCTTTGACATGTAATGACATAAGTACATAGTAAAGTTAAACTACATGACGATCCAGGACATATGCTCTGGTATTCCGAGGGTAAGTACACAATCTAGAACTCGTCATGCTTGATACTAGTAAGGTAAGTCCTCAGCTCAACAATGACATTCTGAGAAAGTACAAGCAATATAATGCTAATTAATAACTAATATGCTTCATAAGGTACAATACATTATTAATAATTGTGGCTGTTTAGTAAACTAACGGCCCTTATATTAACTACTCAGTCCTCCTCTATCATCTTAAAAAACGAACAGAAGAAGATGACAACAAAGCACGATAGTGTGTACATATAAAGTAAGTACAGATGTGCTAATCTATTGTAGAAATATAGGTGTGTTATGACTCTGTAATATATAGAAATATAGGACAGAAGTATTAGTTGGAGTCATGTGGGCATCTAGACAAAATGTCAGCCATCACATTATCCGCACCACGGATAGCTCGTACCGTGAAGTGAAAAGGTTGAAGAGCTATAGCATATCGAGTGGATCTCGAACTCTTCAAATTCTTAGTCTGAATAGCTGTAAGAGCTTTCTGATCAGTCTCTAGAATGAAATGTGCGCCCAGGAGGAATCTTTGTAGCTTTAGAATTGACCAAACCATCGCTAACAACTCACGGTCTAAAACCGAGTAGTTCCTCTCTGCCGCATTTAGTTTTCTAGAAATGTACATAACAGGATGCAGAGTATTTGCATATTCTTGCATCAGTGCTGCTCCAATCCCAGTGGATGAAGCATCACTCCCGAAGAACAAAAGTCCTATCAAGAGTAGGTAATCTTAAGATGGGAGGAGAAGAAAATATATTCTTGATTTGGTCAGTGAAGATTGGCATTCTTCAGACCAACGGACCAGATTAGGCGAACCTTTCTTCAACAATGTTGAGAGAGGTGCCATGATCGAAGATAAATTTGGAATAAATCTCCCATAAAATTGAATTAAACCTAAGAGACTCCTAACTTGTTTCTTCGTTTTAGGAACAGAGATGTTCAGTATTTTGGAAGTATTGTGGTCTTCTGTCTTCAAGAGACCATGACCAACACGATGACCCAGGAAAGAGATTTCACCAAAACCAACAAAAGCTTTAGAAGGTTTCGCTGTCAAATTATTCTCACGTAGAGTGGACAGTAAGTCATATAACCCTAAATAGTGATCTTCCCAGGTATCACTGAAGAGACAGATGTCATCTAAGTATGCGATGACATCCGAACGATGTGACAGAATTCGACGCATCATGCGAACGAAAGTGGCAGGGGCGTTCATGAGACCAAAAGGCATAACATTCCATTGAAATAGACCCCTAGGTGTAGAAAAAAAGCAGTAAGAGGTTTGGCATGCTCTGCTAAAGGCACTTGCCAATAACCTTTAGACAAGTCAAGTTTAGTGAAGAATCTAGAATTAGAAAGTCTAATCAGTAGATCTTCTAACAAAGGCATCGGTTCAGCATCGAACTTTGTGACCTGATTCAATTTGCGATAATCAACACAAATTCGTATGTTCTTATCCTTCTTCCGGACAATAACCATGGAAGAAGAATATGGTGAAGTCGATGGTTCAATTATATTTAATTGAATCATTTCATCCAATTCCTTTTCCACTTGCGACTGAAAGTGTATAGGAATAGGATAAGGCCTAACCCTAATTGGATTATTGTCGGTAAGAATTATGTCATGTTCTATGACATCTGTGTGTCCAGGAATGTCAGTGAGAACATCCTGAAATGTTTGTAACATCGACGAGACTTGTCGATGTTCGTCACCAGAAAGATTAGGAGAAACAGAAACGTTTTTCCAAGATTCCGTAGAATGTAATGGAACCACTGGAAGGGGAAGATTAACATCAGAGAAGGTAGATTCCTCATCCTGTATGACAGACAGGGATGAATAATGACCGTGAGGTGCAGGAGCATCATCCGTTGCCTGGAAAATAGGCAGCAAATAGTCCGGACGTTCGTGAAATTCCGAAAGCATGTTTATGTGGAAAGTTTTATGCTTTCCATCAATATCGACCACATAGTCAACATCGGAAATCCGAGAGACTATTGCATACGGACCTTTCCATGCAATAAGAAGTCTATTTTCCCTACTGGGGAGTAGGACGAATGCTTTGTCACCTGGACAAAGTTGTCGTAGACATCTATTCTTGTTAGCAAACTGTCTTGCCTTCTCTTTAGCAATTTCTGATGAAGCAGTTGCTAGCTTACATGCCTCAATGATCTTTTGTCTAAGAGCAATGACATACTCATATGAGGATTGAGTTTCATCGCTAATATCATCGGCAGTGATGAGATCGTGTAATAAAGACATAGGGCCGCGTGGACGCGCGCCAAAGACAAGTTCGAAGGGAGAAAATCCTGTGTGTTCATTAGGGACTTCTCTATAGGCAAAGAGAGCCGCGGGTAAAACCCTGTCCCAATCTTGAGGATGATCTTCAGTTATCTTACCAAGCAAAGTCTTGAGCGTTCTATTCAGACGCTCAACTAACCCATTAGACATAGGATGGTAGATACTACTGAGAGATCGTTCAATATGTAAGGTAGACATTACCTGTGACATAGTGTCAGATATGAGTTGAGTGCCATGGTCTGACAATATTTCTCTGGGGAACCCCAAGCGAGAAAATATCAACCAAAGAGCATCTGCGATATCTGTAGTAGATATGCTCTTAAGAGGAATAGCCTCTGGCCAACGTGTGCACATATCGACACATGTAAGGATAAACTGATGTCCTCTGGCCGACTTGACCTTAAAAGGGCCAATAATATCTATGGCCATTTTCTGAAACGGCCGAATAGGAATGTCAGCAGCCTGGATAGGCGCAGCATGTCGTGGTCCTCTAGATTTGACCTCCTGACATACCTTGCATGATCGGCAGTAAATACGAATGTCCTTATTGACAAAAGGCCAAAAGAAAGCCGCAAGGACTCTCGACTTCGTACGGGAAAAACCCATATGTCCAGCACATTGCGAGTCATGAGCATGTTGTAATATTTGCACTCTCATGCTCTTGGGAACAAGAATTTGCGAATGTGCCGACGTAGTCGAATCTTGTACCATACGTACAAGTACGCCGTTTCTCATTGCAATGCAAGATTTTCTATTTGTATCCTGATTCGGATCACCTTTCTTCGCAAGAACGAAGAATTTTTTTAAAGAAGGATCTTCTTCTTGCAATTTTATGAAAGAGTCACGAGTGATTACTAAGTGACTATCTTGGCTATCAACTTCATTATCACTATTCAGTGAAGTTTCGGGTGTTTGTAGAGCTTGTGCTCTTGTAACTACTGCATTTGTAGCTTGCATGTTATTATCTTCCCAAGCAGCAATCTGCTGTGGGGTACACTCCCTAACTCCGTGAATACGACCAATAATAAGGTCCGCAATAGGATTAGGTAAGAGACAAGCATGCACATCTCCAGTAAAGAAAGGAGTGGCAATGCGAATTACAGCAGTAGGATATTTTTTCTAGAGTGCCGCCAAATGTGACACATTTAATAACCCTTCCTGTAGCACAAGATGGATCTACAAGCGATTGTCTAACACCAATAGAGGTGCATCCGGAATCGAAAAGTAGTGAGACCGGAGTATCATTAACAAGACCCTTATGTAGAATTAAAGAACCCCTCCCGTCATGCGCAACAGCAGCAGGAAGAGCGGGAAGTGGGTGACCACAACTCAAAGTAGTTATGGTACCCGGTTCGAATAAAGTACTGCATTGGGGGCATTTGTTTGCTCTCTCAAAGTCAAAAGCAGAACCAGTGACAGCGTCAAAGTTTTTACTATCAACAACATGATTACAGGCTCCCTCAGTTTCCTGTTGTACAGCATTAGCCTGCTGATATCTCTTTTTTTTTGTGTTGAGATCTACCCCGACTATTATTACCTCTGAAGTTATCAGAGTTATTATTATCTCTGCAGTTATTATTGTCTCTATTGTAATTGTTATCCTGGTTCGAATTCCAGTTTCCACGATTACTATCATGTTCACATTGATGCGAACATCTATTTGTTTGGTTCTGAGGTCTTCGGCAGGAATAACCTCTATTACCATATCCTCTTTTGAAATGCTTATAATTATTAGGGTGATAGTAACGAGTACTATCAGGTTGTCTCCAATTCTTCGAAGAAGAATCACCATGAAATTGATTTCCATGATTTTGACAGAAATTACCGCTACTCTTTCTATCAAAATTTTGTTGGAATCTACGAGCAAAGTTTTGGCCATACGGAGCTGCCGAAGCAACTGGTAAACCTTCTTTCACCTTAGAGTTACCCATGGTTATGTGTGGGTGCGCAGTTACGTATTGGCAACAGAAATCTTCCATTTCTTTTATTGTTTTAGGTTTACGTTCATGAAGGAAAGCAAGGAAAGACTCATTGACAGACGACATGACTTTGACTCTAAGTATTAAGTCCATAAGTCCTTCATAAGTTTTTTCCGTCTTAGATAGTTCAACCCATCGTGAGAAAGTAATGCGTATTCTTGCAATAAACTCGGAGAATTCAACTCCATTTTCAGGTAACATGTTTTTTAAATTGTAGACGATAGCCGTCTTCGTTAAGCTGATATTTCTTTAACAAAGCGGCCCTGACAACCTCATAATTGTTCTTGTCAGGTTCATCCACCATATTTAATATACTTAGAGCTTTACCTGTCAGTATCCCTGATAACTGATAAACATATTTTGCTTTGTCTATGTTATGAGCTGTACATGCTTGTTCAAATCTGTCCAGATAGAACATTATGTCATCACTGGAAGGACTAAATGTTGGTAACTTAATCTTAAAAGTATCATTATTAGCCTTACCAGAAGATGAACCCTTGTTTGAATCATTACCATTACTCATGCTCGTCAATTTCAATTTTTCCAACTCTAAAGCTAAGACCTTTTCTTCATGTTCCATTTTTGCTTTCTCTTTCCTCTCATCAGACTCTCTCTGTAATCTTCTTTCCTCAGCCCTGAGCCTCTTTTTTGAAGTCTTTCATTTTCAGCTTCTTTTTCAAGTCTTTTATTTTCAGCCTCTTTTTCAAGTCTTTTATTTTCAGCCTCTTTTTCAAGTCTTTTATTTTCAGCCTCTTTTTCAAGTCTTTTATTCTCAGCCTCTTTTTGAAGTCTTTCAGCTTCTAGCTGTAGCTGGAGTTTTCTCTCCTCAGCTTCTGATTCCCTTTTTTGTTTTTCCATTTCCATTTGGAATCTTTTTTCATCCACCTGCATCTGCAGTTTCTTTTGTTCAGCTTCCATTGCTTTATCATATCGAGCAGTTGCAAATTCTTCTAACTTATCACCAGTCTTCCCAAGCAATTTACCCTGCTCAATAAAGTGCTCAAATGTAGACATGTTGTCTAACATATGAGTCCAAAACCTGAAATAATTAACTAATTTATTTCAAACCTAAGTGTAACAAGTCTTAATTAAGCACTTGTATATTCACATCACATTATATTATCCCAGTCTCTGTGGGAAACAAGTCTCCAATCAAAGAACTTGTATATGAAATATCAGCACTCAATTCTTGATCATAAGTGCACTTCTCATTCAATAGTGCACGACACTATTCATCATTCATTTATCATCAGTGTAGTAGTAACAGTGCATTAGCATAGCCCATTAACTAATTACTATAACTGTAAACAATGACTATGTAAACACATGCAGAATGTAAACATTGAAAATGTAAACAATGCAAACAATGTAAACAATAACAATGTAAACAATAACAAAGATCAGCAACAATACAAAAACGTTCGCAGAAATCAACTAAAAATAAAGCAGAAATTAATGAAATATCACAAAAAATGTGACGATATCTGCGCTATAATTAAACAAAATACATGACACCACAGTGTATAAACAAAAATGTTGTATGAAACTAAATTATAGACAAGAGTAGGCTAACAAATACAAACAAATCAAAACAAAACTAAAGAATGCGAAATAATAACGAAAACAATATTAAAACATGTCATCACAGCTAACATAAATAGCAACAGAAGTCGCTTAGCAAATTCCAGTATCGGAAATTTGCAAACCCTACAGAAAACGCTCACAATAGACGACCTCTATGACGTGGCATAATCTAACGGAGACACCACCCAACCGAGAACCCGCTGAAATATAAACATATAAATATACAAATAACATATAGACATATAACATATAGAATGAGATGATACACAGAAGACTCAGCAGAAGTATAAGGGCACAGTTTACATACAAACAGGCCACTTAACTTATAGGCTTCCAATCGTAGAACAGCAGAAAAAACGGATGTCAATCAACGTCCTAAAGAGCGAAGCTCCAACGATGATGGCACATCTGAACTGCTTCCACTGCTAACACGATGGTACAAGAGCTTCTGAAATACTGTGTGTTGAGTTGTTTCGGCACTTGACCTTCTAATCCAAAAGTAAGTTGATGGAAATCGGTACTTGGCCTTCTTCAGAAAACAACCCGTTTCAACCGGCACTTGACCTTCACAAAAACGACAGCACTGGAACCTTGACAGCAGCAACTTGCTTGACTTGCGTAAAAGATAACAGCAGTCCGAGTTATCCGGCAACATGTAACAACGCCGGGTACTGTCAAATTCTTGTTTCCGTCAAAAAGTTGAAATTTTGACTTTTACCGGGCAACGCCGAGTACTTTGAAAATTTTGAAGATGTTGACTGTATTGAAGAATGTTAATTTCTTGAAGGATGCTGATGAATTCTTGTTGAAAATGAAGTGGGTAAGGGACCCCGTGTTTGCTGGTACCAGAATCAAACCAGCTTATGGCCACCAAATGATGCGTGATGCCATATGATGATGGATGGTATCCGCATGTCTGGTTTTGTGTAGTGTGCAGATGTGGTCAGTCAAACAATGTTCATACAAAAATAACAGGGCAATCCACATAGGACGTCAGTAAACTCACGACGTATAAAGTCAATGATTCTTGTAACAGCCGTTGACGTTTTTCTTCATTATTTATTGTGGACGCCACAGTGACAAAATGGTTACGCGAATATGTAGGCACATCAAACAGTCATTATCACAGCAACATTCAATACAGCAATAGACGGTAGACAGCATTACAATGATGAGTCAGATGCATGTTATATTTCATAGTGCTGTAAATGTAGTCAGGTGAAAAACTCCATCCTTTTCTATAACAGCCAGGAGATAACCAGATGTATGAGATCAGTTCACTCTCCTTAGTCTGACTTCAGCAAGACAGACACGTCTGCCGAAGTATAAATAATGTCCTCAAAAAAATCCTCTAGATAATAAAGGTTTTCCAAACCTAGTTCATTTAACAAAGTAGCAAGTAATGGTCCTTGGGACATGCATCAACCGATGCAGTACAATACAGCGACATGTGAGCTGGGAAAACATCTCGTGACGACGACTTGAGTTATCGAAGACAGGCTATGAATCGGTTCACGATTTAGTCCACGCCTGAAGGTTTATCACGACCCAAAATCGATAGAGTTAATGAAAAGTCAATTTACCTTGCCTTCAGGAAATACACAGAAATATCACGCCTCCCGACATGTGGGAAACACTAGAGGTATTATCTCGAATAAACGAAATATCCATTAAGAGGACTACACATCCCTGACAGAACAAAAAATAGCGGAGATCCCCTCTTCAACGAGGCATCTCTTTCGCCATTCAAATCGCTCACTCCACTAGTGGTGGGCGGAAACCGATCGACCAAAAAACAAGACCAGTCATAGCGCAGTCCAGCGCACCGAATGACCACAGCTCAAAACTTAACTGCATTCAATACCAACGCGAGAAGACAAATGCTTACCGAGAAAAGTGACTATAAATTTCAAGCAGTTGTTGCCCTTGCGTTATAAAATAGATATTGTAATAAAACGATGTTGCGAGAATTTATCACGCAACAGCTATAAACACTGTTTTCAATAGATGAATAGCTCTATATTAAACAACACAAGTTGTTAATTATTTGCCACATGACAAGGAAATTTCAAGGTAATAGTAATGTAAAAGTAAAATTATAGCCGTTATTGCCGTCATTGTCATATCACATCGTGTTTTATGTTCCACTGGCGCCATGACGGTTGTAACAGCAACCCAAAGAAAGTTCCTTAATGAACCAAAATTAGGTTTTTGAATGCAGAAATAGTAAACTTATGCTTCCACTGTTCCAAAATGTTTGAAAGTTTATACTGCATTTTTGTTGTTGTTGACATTTTACCATCCTCAGTCTCCGTCAAAGTGTTAACAAAGTTGTTAACAAAGTATCGCATATAATATACGATCAATTAAAAAAAAAGAGAGGATCAGAGCAAAATCTGATAATGCGCCGCGGACAACAAGTGGTCCACGGTCCACAGGTTGGGAATCACTGTTCTAGGAGATCAATAATTCAGTACTGTAATTCTCCAAGCGTTATGAACGGATTTGTCGATTTCTCTCCCCCAGCCTTTCGCAATAATATACTTAATTGCTTCTTTATTACGGCACCACTTTGAAGCTAGAATAATCCACGTATCTTCAGGCGCTGAGAAGAGATAATAAGTTGTTTGTACTAAAATAGCGAATACTGTACTATGAAAACCGTTTGAAAGGTTTCCAATCTGTTTGTTGTATATTCATACCGTGAGAATATGAGCGGTAAACGTATCGTTGTTTATATACTGACATAAAAGTGTATAGTACCAGGTATATTTGTCACCCGTAATGTTTGCTTGCTTTTTGAATTCACAGTCAGTGGATTACAGAGTCGAATAAAAGACAGTGGTAGGAAAATATTATGTCTACGTGATATGATTTTTACAATCACAGTAAAAATGATTTCATTGCATTAGGAAATATATACAATCCTACTGTTTGTGTCTGAAACATGGAAAGACAAAAACTGTAACCAAAAAGTTACAGACTTTCATGGAGGAGTGCTTGTGTACAATAAAAGGATTGAAATGATACGACAGAATCAGCAATGGGGAACTGATGATAAGACCCAATCATTCGCCAGTGAAACAAGAGATACGATGAAGAAGCTGGCAAGGGAAAGAATACACGCTGACAAAACCTACTTATAAGGCAGTCTTTATTCTGGAATCCGCACCTGAAGAGAGAGAGAATACACATTAAGAATAAAACTAGATAGAGAAATGAAAGAGATGAGTAAAACATAGAGAACTTGGGCTGATATCACGGGACAAGAAGATTGCGTGAGTTTGTTGAAAGCATTTCCTTCTTGGACAGCTGAGTTGTAATGAATGAATTGCATGATTTTATGACAAGCCCGACGTATCGACATATAGAACTTCGTCTGCTTACAACAATAATAATAATAATAGCCCCTTCAGTCATAACTGACTATGGGAATGCGCCCCTGAGGTGACAGCCCTCAGCTGCTTATTTTTTTCGACGTTTTCTCCCCTCCTCTGCTTGTTGTGTGAGCCTCTCTTCGCCCAATCTGAGGTGGCGCCGTAAATAGCATCGCCACTTAGTGCGATCGGCAGCTTCATCCTCCCATGTTGCTGGATCCATGTCCAGTGCCCTCATATCTCTCTTGCACACATCTTTGAACCTCAGCTGTGGTCGCCCAACTGTTCTCTTGCCATCTGCTAATTGTCCGTAGAAGATATCTTTTGGGATGCGACCATCTTCCATGCGGCGAACATGGCCAAGCCAGCGAAGTCTGCGCTGTCTAAGAAGCGTATACATACTTTGAAGGCCAGCACGTGACAACATCTCGACATTTGTCACTTTATCTTTCCACGAGATGCCGAGGATGCGGCGTAGACACCGCAAATGGAAGGTATTGAGCCTTCTTTCTTGCTTAGCATAGGTCGTCCAGGTCTCGCTGCCATATAGGAGTGTGCTGGTGACGCAGGCATTATATACCGCAGCTTTGGTCTTCATTGTGAGTTTAGAGTTTCCCCAAACACGCGATGTGAGGCGGGCAAAGGTAGCTGCAGCTTTGCCAATGCGGCTGTCGATTTCTGTATCCAGTGAGAGTTTGTCATTGATGGTAGACCCTAGGTATGTGAAGTGGTGCACCACTGCCAATTCATAGTTATCGATAGTGATAACTGGTGCAGCAACCGCATCCTGACTCAGCACATTCGTTTTCTTTAGACTTATTGTGAGGCCAAAGTCCTTGCATGCTTTAGTGAAGCGATTCATCAAGTTCTGAAGCTCCTGTTGGCTTTGAGTGACGACTGCAGCATCATCAGCGAACAACAAGTCTCTTATAGTGACCCTTCTGATTTTTGTTTTTGCCTTCAGCCTTGAAAGATTAAACAGACGGCCATCTGACCTAGTGTGAAGGCATATTCCTTCAGTTGCATCTCTGAATGCATGTTTCAAGAGTAAGGCAAAGAAGATCCCGAAGAGGGTCGGAGCCAGAACACAGCCTTGTTTAACGCCACTTCGTATGTCAAAGGGCTGCGACGTGCTTCCAGCATATTGGACTGTTCCCTTCATGTCGTCATGGAATGACTTTATCATTTCCAGCATTTTAGAAGGGGAGCCTATTTTCAGGAGGATTTTGAAGAGGCTTACAACAACACAAGCATTTTTAAAAGTATGTTTTTCTTTACTTTTGGATATAAACTTCCCGGAAACTACTCAGAAAGTTTTATTTCCCGCATCTTTATATTTTATTTCTAGTTCTACTAGTATTTTGTTGGGTTTTTTTTTTTTAATTCTTATTGTTTTCGGCAGACGTAGCATTTGTGTAGACACCACTGGCTTGTTTTGGGATTGTGTCACTCAGGGCGGGCTTTAGGAAGTGTAGGTCTCAATTCGGACAATTTCGCCGGGGCCGTGGCATGTATTACTAAAATAAATAAAAATTATTTTAAAAAAATCACGTAACAAACATCACTTTCTTCCACGTATTACAGTATTTACCTTCCAAGACTATATATATTAGGTACATTGAGTCATATTATAAAGAGAAACTTAATTGTCCATCTCATTTTTAAGTTTTTAAAACTAATCGTTCTTGCTTTTCTTATGCGGCAGAATTGCTCAGTGTATTGCATAACTCTAAGCTCTTCATTACTTCCCGTTGAAATGACATAATTACCCAACTGTTCAATCCTTCTTCTTCTGCCAGTGGTGATAGCAGATATATTTTAATTGAATTTAGCTTTGAGAATCACCTCTCTCCCGAGGCTGCAATTACTGGAATAGTCAGAAAGTTTATAATTGCTTTAAATAAATGTGGGAATTCTGTTGATCGATTATTATTTGCAAGAAAAAGAGGCATTTTATGAGTTTCTATAACGAGATGGAAGAACTGGCGATAACTCTTCCAGATATTCACAAAGCATATGGTCATTTATCTCAACTGATTTTACGACTAAAACGTTTTCGTTTTCCTGTACTAGTTTCACATCTGCCAATGCCATGCGCGGGGCCATGCCAAGTGCTGGACTCGATTCGGAGGAATTGGTGGAATCAACCTAAAGCCGGCCATTGTGTCATCTATGGCTATATGGCTCATAGTTTTCTGTTTCATAATGTACTCGTACGTCGGTCGTTGCTTTTTCTCTTGCCAATCTTTGCCTTAATTATCCTTTTATCGTTCAGTTACAGTGGATTTACGTCAACAGCTTTCGTAACAAGCAAACTTCATTCATAAGCGCTAAAGTTATCGATTAATACTTCTTCATGTGTGTCCAAGGACTTGGCATGTGTTTGTTGAAGGCCTATGCTCCTTGTGGAGTGGAAGGTTATGAATGAATGACGTTTGTCCATACGTAATAATGCTCATTGTCTGCGGAATGTATTAATAAATTTGTGATTATAAAGCATATTTGGAATGCTATAATTTGTATGAGAAATGCAGTACACCTTTACAAGTATGAGTCACTGACATAACTTATGGGTGCAACCTGAAAGATGGTCGCCCCTGTGTTACCGGAGCCCGAAAAGGAGCAAAGAATAGTAACGCTGTATCCTACCACGCACGTTGTAGGATAGGACTAAGGAGGGTTGGACATTGAACTAACTGTTGGTGTCACTTCATGGTGTGAGATTAATCGCGGTGAATTAATGATCAATATCGGGATTTCTCCATACCACGTCGTGCCTCAACTGAATGCATGAAAGATGAAAATATGTTTAAGCGTTGCTGAGAAATTTATAACTAGGTATGACGAAAAAGATAGAGTATGTGTGACGCTGCTAGCGTCTGGCTGTGTTTTAAGTCGGTGGCTGTATAGCCTATATACAATGTGTATTTACCGTGGACATATGTGAGCTCCAATAAGGCAAGTGTATTAAATAAATAATACGTTCGTGGATCGAATAGGTTTATGGGCTGTAGGAATTGCCCCAACTATAAGAAGTGATATTTTCAGGACGTTAATTCCCCGATATATGAAACTATATGAGTTATAGACTAGATGTGTTGCCTAGTCCAATGAACAGGTTCTTTAACCTTACAAATGTGTTGATAAAGTAAATTAAGAGGAAAATAAAAATTGAATAAAAGAATAAAAGATATCAGGAGCAACTGATCGAGATATGAATAAATTGGAGCAGAAAATGTTGATTCAGAAGTATAATACATGTTACGTTAAATGGAATTGAATAGATGGAAAAATGGAAGGAATGACTACTTTTCAATGTCTGAATATATATAGAGTGAAGTCTTTGAAGAATCTGTCGTATGTCAAATTGTACAATAAATGTCAAGTCGTCAAAATGAAGAGTCATTTCAAAATATCAAGTTGGTTGAGTTTTGCCAATTGAACTTTATTCAAGAATTGAATCGAAATTTTATAAGTTGGCAATACACATTTTCGAATGACCTGTTACTATAGGGATCTGCTATTCTACTTTACAAGAGCTGAGACCAAATAAAATTAGTCCTAGACAACGAAGACAACTCTTACTTACTTACTTAGTCGTTCCCCTTCTACCGTGAGGTGTAGAGGTTTGGAATAGAGAGCGCCAGACTATCCTATCGGCTGTCTTCCTCCTGGCCTGGTTCCATTCTAGTCCTCGGTCCTTCAAAGATTGTCTAATGTTGTCCTCCCAGCGGACTCTGGGTCGTCCTAGGGGTCTGGATCTCTGGCTCTTTGTTTCCCATGCTTGTCGTGGTAGCCGATCTTCTCCCATTCTGCAGACATGGCCAAACCATCTTAGTTGGGACTGTTCTACTTGGGTCTGCAGGGGGTGGGATTTTAGGCCTTGACGTATCGTCTGGTTGCGTACCATGTCTCTTCTTGTTACTTCAACCACCTTCCTCAGATACCTCATATCTGAAGTTTGGATCTGGCTTTTGTGGGTTGTAGTCATTGCCCATGACTGGCATCCATATGTCAAGACTGGGACATAGGTGGAGCGGTATACAGCCATCTTCGTTTTCTTACCAACCTCTCTCTTGCTGAGGAATCCTCGATTTATGGCCTGAAAAAGTCTCCCAGCTGCTGTTTTTCGAGTGGCCAAGTCTTCTTTGAAGCCTTCCTTCTGGTCTATAATAGCACCGTGATATTTAAAGTGGTCGACCTTCTCCAGGACCTGTTCTCCCAGCTTAATCTGATGTCTTCTTTCTTCTCGTGATATCACCATGGATTTTGTTTTAGAGCTGCTTATGACCATCCCTCTCTTCTCCAGCTCTTCCTTCCAGACTTGCAGGTTGGATTGGAGATGTGCCTCCGATTTAGCAATGAGGTCAACATCATCAGCAAATTCCAGCTGTGAAATACATACCTGTCTCATCTTCCAGTACCCCACTGAATACTTTCCTGTTCTCTCATTACATGCCTTGATAACATCGTCCATGAGGAGTATGAAAAGATAAGGTGACAGGATATCACCTTGTCTTACACCAGTGGTGGTCCTGAACTCTTCTGACTTATAGTTTGCTGTCCTCACATAATTTCTGCAAGACTTGTAGAAGCTCTGTATAGCATGAATCAGAGGTGCTGGAATGTTCTTCCTTGCCAAACAATCCCAAAGAAAAAGGACCAACGACAGCAAAACAATAAAAGAAAGAAAGAAAGAAAGAAAGAAAGAAAGAAAGAAAGAAAGAAAGAAAGAAAGAAAGAAAGAAAGAAAGAAAGAAAGAAAGAAAGAAAGAAAGAAAGAAAAGAAAATAAGCAAACTAACAGGCGGAAAAAGCAGACAAAGAAATAAGAAAAAGAGAATGAGGTAACGAGTTGTGAAATGCTACAAATGGGATACAACAGGGACTTGTCATTAATTAATACAGAGGAGTGCACACAACACGTAGCAAGAACTTAAGACTTAACAGAAGTTGACACCTTCCACGCTGAGTTGTACTGTTACCGCTAACGTCGACATCGCATGCAATGCAATTTAACCACATACCTCTCATCTAATTCCTAACAAGACCCATATTTTATAGCTCTGGTGAATTCCACAAAATAACATATGATTCAGCTGCCACGAAGCACAGGTAAATAGTACTTAATGTATACTACTGGACAAAAGTTCAGGGCCGCCATTCAGTTTAGACAAGGTTTATATAATTCTTCGTGAGCAGGGTCGATTTTCCAAAGGTCCGGTAGCTTGAAATCTCTCAAGAAGTCTCTGAATGGTAGAGTGGGACACTGATAAACGTCTTGCAACATGACGAACAGATTGACCATCCTGAATCCATGCCATGGTTCGACCACGGTCTACAGTGCTGAGACTTCTCCTTGGTGGCATGGCTAATGCAGTGATCATTTCGACCACTTGTCATACTGATTTATTGCATACCAACGGTGAACACTCTTTACCGATGATCATTTTCCACGTGCATTCAAATTCAACTCACTTTTTCACCTTTTGAACTAGTGGGATTGTGTTGCAAAAACCACGAGTTTTTGCAGCAACAATGGCAATTTTCACGTGCGGATTAAAGTGACCCAGTTTTTGGACATTTAAAAAAAATTAACCTAGTGCACATAGAAATGTATATACATTTCTCTGAGCTCAGTTTTAATGACATTTTCACTTGTCTTTACAGTTTGCCGATCAATTATATAAACCGTGTCCTAACTGAATGGTGGTCCTTAACTTTTGTCCAGTAGTATAGTCCTTCCATTACCACAGGTAAACACGAAGGTCTCGGCGCGGATGCATTTTTTCTTTCAAGGCTTTGAAGTAACTGCTCTTGTCAAGTCAATTTATTTTAAGCTTTCTTAATTCATGTCTACCGCTCCAGACACCATCTTAATCATCGGGATCATCATCACAATTTCCTTCTTCGTTTCTGACGGAGTATGCTGCTTCCAGCGCAGATGGCCCATGCCAAAGCACAAACGTTTGCAGCAGTGGTTTCTGCAGACATTCAATTTACAGGATTAGTTGCTAGCCTTATGTAAGCCGTCACCTGTTCTGACATGTAAGCCGTCACCTGTTGTGACATGTAAGCCGTCACCTGTTGTGACATGCCGCAGGCAGCAGTAGTTCTATTCTGTCGAGACTCCCAGGGAACTGTGCTACTTGTAAAATGCAACAACGAATGTCACTTTAGCAGACGCGTAAGAATACTCGACTATGGGTGCTATGGCTCATAATTTTTGTTTAATTAAAATGTTGCCTTGTTTTGGCTAAGCGCTCTGTTCAACCTAGACACATGGTCCGTCGGTTATATTAGGGCGCTTATCCAAATATAAAAGAACTTGTGGTCTTGATCAGTTCATAATCTTTCTCAGTAGGTAAAGAATATAAATAAAATAAAAAAAATTAAGGAAACACTGAAAAAGAAATTCTTGGAAAAAAAGGTAAAGGTGCCGTGGGTGAGTAAGTTGTTACAGACTTTCCTATACGAAGCCTCAACTTTATACGGTGAGGTTACGAGTTCCCTTCCACGCTGCCTTTGGCATCTTTAACTCAAGAGAAGAGCAAGGTGCCCATTTACGACGGGAACGTGACTACCCCAGGTTTCGAACCCAGAACTTGGTAAATTTGTCTCGAGAGGCATGCATTCTAACCCTCCGCCAATTGGTCACTCGAAAAAAGATTACAGAATATGTAAGATGGATTTTCAAAAGTAATATTATGTCACACTTGGCGTCAAAATAAATCGTATAAAACTGGATGTACCAGAAACGGTGCGAGACTAGGCTTACAAAATGCTGCATAAGAGTTGGGTAAGGCTGGGTCCGCCAGACATTTATAATACTACACAAGATTGTATATGATAGTGGAGCTACAAAATCGAAAAGTGACTCCCTATTTTTACATTTGTATATCCTTCCTTTACCTATTAGATATACCTGAAAAGAATGTCAAAACATGGATCAATAACTGACATTTGACAAGTATGTTTAATAAAATTATCAGACACAAAGAAGATGCAAGAGAAAAAAAAACACAGTCTTTAATGACGTTACAAGAAAGAGCAATTGTTATTGTTAAATCAGAATCGACCTCACTGAACTCCGGACAAACCTATAGGGGCTCAGTCTCCCTAAGCAAATATCGAAGAGTATGAATGCTAATTGTACTTGTAGCACGCTGGTACTACATAACGACGGATGCATCCTCTCTCACTTCTATTTCTGCTAGTCCCATGTTTGATGCCAAAATCCAACAGCCTCAGCGATTCATCCATTGCAGTGTCATTATCCAGCAGGCGATCATCAATAACCCTTAGTATCTCTCCCTTATCCATGTACAGTGTCCCCACTATTGGTGCTCTCGTGGCCAGTCTGTCAGCTCTCTCATTGCCACGTACCTCTGCATGACCAGGACAGTAGATCAACACCAGTTCTTCAAGACTTGGGGATTCTATTGATGTTTTCAATTCCTGCTGCAGCTATCCGTTCTGAACTTTCCGAAGCATGGCTTGAGTCTGACAATATAACTGCCCTGGTTGATGGAGTTTCAGGCTACCTCAGTGCTGCAAGTAACTGGTCCTACAACAGATAGTGTAAAAACTGGTCCTACAACATATTGTGTACGACTGGGCCTACAAAAGCTTGTGTAAGCATGGACCCACAACAAATTGTGTTCGCATAGACCTACAAAAGGTTGTGCATGACCAGGTCATAAGGGTTTGTGTAAAACTTGACATACAAGATTGTGAAAAACAATGCGCCAAATCATTATACTATTTAATCCTGCGCCCACAGCATATTACGTTAAGAGTGGAGCTGCCAGAAATTGGATGAGAAGAATGGCGAGAGACAGCCATAAACATTAAGTGGTTTTTAAAAAAAACAACAGCAGAGAACCAAAATGGTTTTGGAATATCGCCAAGAAACTTGTCTTCAATTTGAATACAACAGGCACTATTGTGAAATGTCAATGTTAAGATCTTGATCTGCATAAAATACAGGGGTTCCTAACCTGGGGTGGGGGTTCGAGATGGCATTTTAGGGGGTGCGACAAAGAAGCCTAAGGTCAAGAGTCTCAATTTGACTTATTCATCTTCAAATGTGGTATTACTTTTGTAGGGGGTGCGAACATTAATCGAACATTTTCTAGGGGTGCGGGGCATATAAAAGGTTGGGAACCCCTGATATAATAGAAGGAACCGCACATCGCGCGCCATAGGTTGGTCCAGGCTGCCACTAGACTAGACAGATAAGTAAATAAACCTTACCCTGTGTCGTCTTTCCACCGGCTGGGTACAAAATAGCAACAAGAACAAAAGTTAAAACTTTAGACAACTGCACGTCCAATACAATAAAGTAACTAAACTTCAATATAACAGTTTTCTTCCGTTACGATTCATTCCTTCATTTAACTCTGATTCAGCGAAACAAAGGCCGTGAGTTCATTATATGTCACGTCTGCATGCGTGAACTGTTTACTTGCCAAGGTAGACTCAACACCTGACAGGAACAGACCGGTTTCAGAGCTGTATACTAGTGAAGTTATACAATCATTCTCAGCGCTGTATACTACTGAATCTATACAATCTTTATTCTTAGCTGTATGCTAGTGAATATGTACAATCATATTTCAGAGTTGTATACTAGTGAATCTGTACAATCATACTTCAGAGTTGTATACTAGTGAATCTATACAATCATAATTCTGAGCTGTATACTAGGGAATCCATATAATTATATTTCAGAGTTGTATACTATTGACTGTATTTGTATGACTATGAAACATTGAGAAAAACAAAAACAATAATTAAAAAGCTACAGACTTTCATAAATGGGTACTTGCGTAGAACAGACGAACTGAAGTGGTATGACAAGATTACTAGATGTAGAACTGATGACAAGAGCCAGACAAGTGCCAGTGGAACAAGAGATGAGAAGACTCACACTTTGAGGAAAGATGCTGATAAAATTACAAATCTGTACTTATGGAATCTGCAGGGTAAAACGGGTAGAGGAAGACCAAAGAACACATGGAGAAGAGAAATGGAGACAGGCATAAAAGGGACGAGGATAACTTGGAAAGACCTTGAACTGACGGCACAGGCCAGGAAGACATGGCACACTTTTGTTGAAGGCACATGTTTCTTGGGGAGCTGACGGGTGGTAGTGGTACTAGTGAATCAACACAATCATATTTGAGAACTGTATACTAGTGAATCTATACAATCATATATGAGAACTGTATACTAGTAAATCTATACAATCATTTTTGAGAACTGTATACTAGTAAATCTATACAATCATATTTGAGAACTGTATACTAGTGAATCTATACAATCATTTTTGAGAACTTAATACTAGTGAATCTATACAATCATATATGAGAACTGTATACTAGTAAATCTATACAATCATATTTGAGAACTGCATACTAGTGAATCGATCCAATCATATTTGAGAACTATATAATAGTGAATCTATAAAATCATATTTGAGAACTATACTAGTGAATCTATACAATCATACTTGAGAACTGTAGACAGTGAATCCTTTCAATCGTATTTGAGGACTGTATACTAGTGAATGTATACAATCATATTTGAGAACTTTATACTAGTCAGTCTATACAATCGTATTTGAGAACTGTACACTGTGAATCTATACATATGAGAACTGTATACTAGTGAATTTACTTTATATACAATAACCTGTACATAATATATGAGAACTGTATACTAGTGAATTTATACAATCATATTTGAGAACTGTACACTAGTGAATCTACATATCATATTTGAGAACTGTACACTAATGAATCTTTACAACCATATTTGAGAACTTACACAAGGGAATCTATGCAATCATATTTGAGAACTTTACATTAGTGAATCTTTACAATCATATTTAAGAGCTGTACACCGGTGAAGTAAAAAGAAGTATCAAAAGAGACAAGAGGAAGTATACTGAGGAGTTGGCAAGAGAGGCAGAAGATGCTGCAGCCAAAGGAAATATGAGAGAACTGTATAGCAGCACAAAGAAGATAACAGGGAAATACAAGCAAACAAGTTCCCTCATAAAAGACAAGAATGGGAAACTGCTCAGAAATATACAAGAGCAAATGAAGAGGTGGACAGAATATTTTGAGGACCTTCTCAATAGACCAGCTCCATAAAACCCACCGGATATCCAGCCAGCAGAAGAAGAGCTACAAATTAACGGTGAAAGACCAACGAAGGAAGAAATAAAGAAAGCCATAAAGCTTCTAAGAGATGGAAAAGCGTCTGGACCTGATGGCGTTCCAGCAGAGGCCATCAAGGCAGATATCGACACTGCTACAGAGATGTTATATAAATTACTTGGTAAAGTCTGGGAAAAGGAAGAGATACCAGCAGAATGGAAGGAAGGATATCTGGTTAAGTTGCCCAAGAAGGGGAATTTACAAGAGTGCAAAAATTAAAGAGGAATAATGTTACTATCAGTGCCAGGAAAAGTATTAAACAGGATTATCCTTGAGAGATTAAAAGAGTCCATAGACAAGAAACTGAGAGATGAACAAGCAGATTTTCGACAAAACAGATCATGTACAGACCAGATAGCCACTTTGAGAATAATAGTTGAACAAATTTTGGAATGGAATTCACCACTATACATCGGATTTGTGGACTACGAAAAGGCATTTGACAGTGTACACAGAGAATCACTTTGGAAATTGATGAGGCATTATGGAGTTCCCCTGAAGATCATTAATTTAATAAAGAAAACATATGAAGACATGACATGCAGAGTTCTTCATGAATGACAGCTTACAGAACCGTTTGGGATAAGAACAGGAGTGCAACAGAGATGCCTCTTGTCTCCATTTCTTTTCTTACTAGCAATAGACTGGGTTACGAGAACATTGACAACACACAACAGAAATGGAATCCAGTGGACTCTGACTAAGCAGTTGGGTGATCTGGATTTTGCTGATGACTTGGCTCTTCTGTCCCGTAACCGTAATCAGATGCAGGAAAAATTGAAAACACTCGATGAGAGGTCACAGCAATTGGGTCTGAAAATACACAGGGAAAAGACAAAAGTAATAAGAATAAATGCAGGTAATGATAACAGGGTTGAACTTGAAGAAACACCAATACAAGATGTAGAATCGTACACATGTCTTGGCAGCAATATAGACAAAGTTGGAGGGACAGACAGTGATATCAAACTAAGAATACAAAAAGCAAGAGGAGCTTTCATTGCATTGGGAAATATATGGAGATCAAGAGAAATCGGATCCAACACGGAAATAAGAATCTTCAACTCAAATGTGAAGTCAATCCTATTGTATGGCTCTGAGACATGGAGAACAACAAAGACAACAACCATAAAGCTACAGACTTTCATAAATGGGCGCTTGCGTAGAAGAGGGATTAAAATGGTATGACAAGGTTACCAACGTGGAACTGATGACAAGAACTAGACAAGTGCCAGTGGAACAAGAGATGAGAAGAAGACGATGGCGATGGATAGGACACACACTGAGGAAACCTGCTGATAGCATTACAATGCAGTCCTTGTTCTGGAACCCCCAGGGCACGAGAGGCAGAGGTAGACCAAGAAGCACATGGAGAAGAGAGCTGGAAACAGAGGTGAAAATGATGAGGAGAACGTGGAAAGAACTTGAGATGATGGCACGTGACAGGAGGACTTGGCATGTGTTTGGTGAAGGCCTATGCTCCTTTGGGAGTGGAGGGTAATGAATGAATGAATGACACTGGTGAATCTATACAATCATATGTGAGAATTGTACACTAGTAAATCTATACAATCATATTTGAGAACTGTACACTAATAAATATATGCAATCATATGTGAGAACTGTACACTAGTGAATCTATACAATCATATTTGAGAACTGTACACTAGTGAATCTATATAATCATATATGAAAACTTACATTAGGGAATCTATACAATCATATATGAGAACTTTATATTAGTGAATCTATACAATCATATTTGAGAACCGTACACTGGTGAATAAATACAATCATGTTTAAGATGATTTGCCTTTTCCTTCTCAATTCACCCTTCCATACTGTTGCCTCCTCTACTTTCGACTGTCTTTTGAAACTGTATTGTCAATTAAAACAAATAATGTCTTTTCTCGTATATTCATTTGTGTCGTCTGATCTCAGGGATCGGCAATGATAATGGAGAGATGCGTCGTACGCCAGAGGGTACGATAGATAGGAGTCATTGTTGTCTTGTTTTGTAGTACTATGTGTCTGTATCCGTGTTTGTCTGTGCGTACGATGTGTTTCAGTGTTTGATTGTCCCTATTAATGCGTCTTTCTGTATGTGTATCTCTATGCCTATATTTGTGCCTCTCTCTTTGTCTGTTAATGTCTCTCTGTCAACATATTGTTACCAACATATTCATAAAATGAGTTTAAATACAGATCGAGTATACTATGTGATGGGACAATGGTAGGTAACAGGTAAAGGATCCCGTTACACGCCTATTGAGGCATGTTGGGAATAACGGT